>CM072819.1:104919375-106119375 GCA_036937905.1 Salvia rosmarinus
TTTAAAATCACGATTTATTTTAAGTTTTCTTCTATGTATTCTAAAATTTCTTGCATGTTTGGACTTGGCCAAAATACTACAACCACAACAATTGACCCCTTGCAATTTTTTCCTATTTTCTTCCCAATTTCCTCCAATCCGTGAAGTGGGGCCTTGTTCCAAATAAAATTTTGGAGAGCAGCTCCCAACTATGAGCCTCATTCAAAAGTTTTATCTCGAGGCTATCAGAATTGGGTAAATTAGAAGCCAAATTTGATAGCCTAGTTACCACTATTCTCCCATCATTTTATAATTTCCATCCCATGTCTCAATACTCCACATATAATCCATTATAATCAAGTAGTTTCTACCAAACAGGTGTTTATGCAACATTTTTCCTATTGCATCCTCACTCTATCTGATGTTGATCAACTTAACATTAATCATTTGACAAAGAACTTCTATGACTACTTCTAATACTATATCTTGAAAGAATGAAATATCAAATGCTTAATAATGTCTCGAGAAATTTTTATAGCAAGAGTAGTCTTACATGTGCTCCATTCCTACAATGGGAATCATTTGTCAATCACGGCAATGGAAGTGAGCTTATTCATCATTTGAAGATTGACATGATCGGCACTGTTACAAAATAAAGCACTCAATTACGAAAACAAGAAAATGTGAGAATTGATTACCCAAGTTCTTATGACTACGCCAAGGCCGCCAAGAATTTTATGCTATGATTTTGGATACAATAACATGGAATAGTGCGCTATTTATAAAGAGAAGTGTTAGTTTATTATTATTATAGCCCCGATAAATCTAGTGCGCGATTTATGAAAGCAGAAAGAACACAGAGACTTTACGTGGTTCGATCAAGAATAAGATCAACGTCCACGGATGAGATGATCCTCAAGATGTTTACTATAATCGGACATGCTAAGTATCTCAAGAGCTCTAGTATTCAAGAATTTGCTAACCCTTTTACCTTCAATCTAACTCCTATTTATACATAAACGTAAACCTTGCCACGAATCTCTCGATTGGGACCATGATCCTCTATAACCGACCATGATCTCCACCATAATTGTCCATGATTTCCACCGTTACCCCATTATTGTCCTTGACCGCCATTAGGTTTGGGGGGCTGCCATTCAGTAATGTAGTAGCAACACTAGGTTAGGCCCACTGCTCGGCCTCAAGCTAGTGGGCTTCAGAGGTTGGGCCATATCCTATCGGCCCAATACTAGTTAGGCCAATTAGATTGTAACCCTAGGTTTTCCCTATATATATGGAAGTGTATTTTATCATTAATACACAACTTATTCTTTCTCCTAAATGAATCCGTGATTATCGCTTTACATGGTATCGAGCAATCATCAAGACACACCAAGATTCATATCTTGCATCCGTAATGAAGAGAGACATCCAAAATATGGCTTCGCTTCTTCTAGATCCCAAAAATAAGAGAAAAGCTCAGACCATAAGATAGTCGAACCATCCAATTTAATGGTGGTTCCTAAAATAGGTTTAGCATTTATTATAACAATAAAAAATAGAAACTAAACCTAGGAAGCAGAAATAGAATATGAAGATTAGAGGCTGAAGAGATCGCCAGATCGACCAAGTGGAAGAATGTAACTAGGACATTACCTTTTACATGCTCGATACCATATAAAGCAAGAATACATATCCATTTAGAAGAAATAATTGTGTATTGATGATAAAAGAGACTCATATATATAGGGTGTAAAAACCTGGGTTAAAACCTAATGGTAGAGGTGACAAATGGGTCCGGACCGCCTACCTGTTTGGACCGAAAGGCTAAAAAATAGTCCGTTAAATTTGGTGATCGGCACGCCCATAACAAGCCAAAGTTCAGAGACCAGCCACCGACCAAAAAATTGTATTGAAAACACTATTATGGGCTTGATCTTTAATTTTTTTCGATCCATGGATTTTGACCACCCGATTTTTTAAGAAGTCCGGTGAGCTCGGTCCGAGTGACCCATTCCCCATTTGCCAACTCTCTACCTAATAGGCCTTACTAGTATTGCTTAAGATGACCATTCTTCTTAAAAGACAATCCTCTTCCGGATATTTCTCGATACATCAAGAATTCAAATAGCAAGATCCCCGTGAACTTGCTTATGCTTATCCATAAACGATCGACTAAACCAACAACAAATAAGATGTCGACTTTGTTAATGTCCAGCGATAACGTTCCCACGCTATCTAATGCTTTGACTGCATTACGTGTCACCACCGTCGTGTTGAAACCGCTTTTGATAATTTTGTCGCGGCCGCTATACCATAGTTCAGGGTGGACGTGGACGGGACATGGTGGTGGTTGTGACCGAGACGGATTTGACACCGTGATCATTATGGTCGCTCCAATCTTGACTCGATAAGTGTTGGGAAAGTTCGGCAACCCGATGGATTAACACGGTCACGCCCAGTTCTTTAACCGCCCCGATATGGTCACCGTGCTCAATATGACGATCTTGTGAAGTTTGAGGATTTCTTCATCGCTTCCTCTACCTTGAAGGTGTGTTTGTCATGTCTCATTGTAAATTCGATGTTAGATTCGTGCAACTGCTCATAATACCAAATCTCTTGTCAATTTTTTTCTTTCATCCATCTCGTACTTTCCCGATATCACCTATTCACCGACAATGGGAACTGGGTTGTCAAAAACTTTCATATCATTCTTGATAATGTTCTTTGCCATTAAATTCCCAATTAGTTTATTATCTATTAGCCATCTAACCAAAATTCATAATTATTTTGTCACTTTTATCCTACCTATTATGTCTTCAGACCCGTAGATGTAAGATGACGATTGTGAGGATATTAGTGCCATATCAATGACATTGCCTTAGTCATCCTTCTTCGCTAGTCTTCGTACTTTAGTTCTTGTTGAAGTGCTAATTTCCATGAGTCTTCAGAGTTGGGGCAACCATCATCCCAAATCTTTTCCTTCTAGTCGATACTGTAGTTCTTTCCTTTTGAAATTGTTCATCAGATATTTGGTGTCCTAGTAGAGTTCAGAGATATTTTCGATATTTTCTCGATATTTGTTAATGATTATTCTCATGATGTGGTTATATTTACTCAAACAGAGAACTCGGTTCTGACAGCGATTTATACGATATTTTGGATGTTTTGATGAGTTTAAATGTTTAATATCTACTTAATCATATTTTATGAAGTTAATCACATATTTTGTGGATTTGTGATGAGTTCCAATATGCTCGCCATTTTATCGTGAAAAAAAATACTTATTGATTTACGCACTCTTCAGATCGATAATGCACTGAGTTTACTCAACTGTCTGCTTTCACTTTTGTACTTATCATGGAATCATTCATCACACTTCTTGTTCACATACTTCTTAGCAAATGGGATGGTCGAACGCAAACATCGTCATATTTTAGATATGTCGTCCTCTCTTTCTCATATGCATGTTCAAAATACTTGTAGTCCGATGACATCCTTACAACTTGCTTCTTTATAAATAGGATATCGTTTCATGTGTTGTGATGAGGATATTCCATTTTCTTGTCTTCATCTTGATAAATTTCTTTATCCTATTTCTCCTCACATATTTGGGTACGCCTGCTTTGTCCATAATTTTACTCCTAGGTTGGATAAGTCGCTCCCTGCTCATCAAGTGTCTTTCTTTGATACTCGCACTAAAATGATATCGTTGTTTGGACCTTCTACCAAGTGTTATTACACTTGGCCGATGTACCTTCGAGTCACAACCTTATTTCTCCTCACCAACCAAGCCATTTGGTCATGTTCTTCCTCACCTTTACCTATCCCGTCATCCTTGTCTTCTAGTCCACCTCCAACTCCGTATGGTATTTACTCTCACCTCGCACAAACGCTCCTTATGTCCTACACATGTGCTTCACCTATAGCTCATGAAAGCTCTCATACTTCTACCGATAATTTACCAATCGCTCAATGCAAAGGTAAACCACACTACTCACCACCGCTGTTCAACCATGTTTCTTTTATCGCTTAGGTTATACTTTTTGTTTTTCTATTTTTCTTTGTCATTATTATTCCAACTTACCTTTAAGATATAAACACCATCTTTGACGAGTTATTATGGATGAGGAAATACGATTCTTCTAAGTCATGGTACTTGGGAACCGGTATTTGCCTATCATTCTCTGTGGATATTGTTGTTTGTCGTTAGGCATTCACTATTAAGTATCATGTTGACGGGACTATTGATCAGACAAAGCTCGCCTTGTTGCCAAAGGATATACCCACTTATGATGTTGACTATGAGACGCTTCATACCGCTTGATTGAATTCGATTAGAATCTTGTTCTCTTTAGTTCTCAATATTTCATGGCCAATGTATCACTTTGATGTGAAGAATGTCTTTCAGATGGTGATTTGACCTCTGCTTTTATAGAGCAAACCCTGTATGTTGTTTGTGGGGAATGCCACGAAGATTTGATGTCTAAAAATGCCATTTATGGTCTTAAGCAAAGTCCGAAAGCTTGGTTTGATAAATTCATAGTTGTTCTTGGAGTTATTGGGTTCAAGCAATGCAAGTCAAACCATTATATTTTGTTACATCAAACGCCCGAATTATTGACCTAATAGTGTATGTCATGACATTCTTATATCGGCAAGGATGTACGAGAATTGATACCAAGAAACACTTGCACAACATTTTGTTATTAAAGATTTGGGATCCAAGTATTTTTTAGGAATTGAAATTGCTCACAAAGAAGTCTGTAATTTCTTTATCCCATGTATATGCTATGATCTACTCAGAAAACCGGATTGCTAGGAATGAAGCCATTGATACTCATATGGATATTAATCCGAGCATTTGGGACGAAGGAGACTTCTTCGAGGACAAAGCTAAGTACAAACGATTTGTGGGAAACTTATCTACTTGAGAATAACAAGGCTTGTTATTGCACTTATTTGGGATGAAACTTAGTTATCTTGGCAAGAAACAACACATCTGTTGTTAGATCATCCCGATATAGAGTTATGGTTCACATTGCTACTAAAATGGTTGGGGTATAGAATCTACTTGATGAATTGGGGTTCACGCTCAACGAACCTTTATCTATGCATTGTGATAATCACAACGATCTACATTACATATATAACTCATTGTTATATGAAATGACTAAGTACATTGAGGTCGATCATCATTTTATTAGTGAATGTGTTGAAGACTATTGCTATCTGCTTACTTTTTCGCTCAACCGATTGTTGATATCTTCACTAAATCATTGGACGGAGACGATTCTTAGAACTCGATCAAGTTGGAAATGATTGATATATGCTCCAGTTTGAGGGAAAGTGTTAAGGTGTATTATTATCATTTGCCCAATACTAGTTTAGACACATTAGGTTGTAATAATAGGTTTCTACTCCCTATATATATGAGAGTTTCTTTTGTCATCAATACATAATTATTCTTTCTCCTAAATGGATCTGCATTTAGTGCTTTACAAGAAGAATATCCCTAAACAAGCCCACGGTCTCCATAACTCAACAATTCACCATCCTACTCTTTGCGCAATGTGATCAGGAGGCGTTGAACTTTGTGAATTGGACCCCACGGCCTGTTTGATTTGCATGGCCTCTTTTTGATCAATGACTTCTTCGGTGACATCTCTAGAGCTTCACACAAGCTGGCATCGGAGCTGAACTTTTCCCCATCACTTGTGATCTGATCCACAATATGGGATTCGATGTCGTATTCGGCCGCATAAGCTGTATCTGCGATGCGACTCTCCAACGGATCTGCGTCTGTGCTGTAGGGGAGAAGGAGTTATATCCTTCAAGAAATTCTAGCAGGAAAGTAACCTTCGAGTGAGGAGAAGAGCTTGTTCGTGGGGAAATAGGAGGGCGAGGATGAAGCTGGGGTTATCTACGATTAGCGTAAGAAACCAGAGCTGCAGCCGCCATGGTTTCCAACTCATTATTTCTCGAGTTGCAGAAAATGGACGAAATACAGAGTAGAGTATAAGAGTAGTACTGTGAATGAAAATGACTTAGTGTTTGTGAATTCTCAAAGCTGGGTATATTATAATAGATTAAATAAAGTAAGAGTGTTTTTCCCAGATGAATTAAAATAAGGCAAAACAAAAGGTGACTTGGAACTTGGACACCATGTTACCACTATGATTAAACTATCAATTTTGTTCGTGGATATAATAAAGGAGTTAATATATTCACATATGAAAATGAAATATGCATCCATTTCATCGTGTACGTATAGTATAATCAAGCATCAGAAATTTAGTGTATGTACCGCTCTTCAACAGTCATCATTTCATTCAGGAACTTGTTCCATTTCTATTTAATTGCATTCATCCATCTAAATAATTTAAAATTAGGATACAAATTTTCTCTATTCCTCCCTCTTTTCAATTTATTCATGTTTTTCCATCAGTTTCAGATTGTATTGACATTCTTGAGCAACAACTGTAGGTTTTAATGTGTGCGGCAGGTTTAATTTGAAGTAAGTTAATACCGGCGCCAGCCCCTGTCAATTATGACGCGCCTTTTAAATTCTATATCAATCGACTAAAAAATGTAGCTTTTCCTTATGCATACAGAAGTGTTCTCCCATTTTCATTTTTGCTTTTTGTTTGTTTTTTCGTTGGTATTACTCCAAATCACATCAATTGAGTTTTTACTGCTACTTACCAACCATGCTTCTTCGTATTTTATGACTATAAACAAAAAGTATAAAATAATTATAAACGCCTACTGGTTCGTGAATGACTATTTTGATTTTCTCACAAATTTTAAAATTTGTTAGAAATTAAACAAACTATTGATTTGTTTGAAATTTATCATAAATTTTTTCCTCCTAAACTAAAATTGACATGACAAATCAAAACTAAGGTGAAAATTCTAAATTACATTGTTTTTATTATTAAAATAAATATAATATAATTAAGTTTCTCTCTCTCACATCAGCCCCCATCTTCCACCTCGTCTCCCTCTCTCCTTCACTTCCCATCTGTTCTCTCTCGACACCAGAATGACATCAATTATGAATCAGATGTTTCGGAATTTTTTACTCACATGAGAGACGTCTCAAATTTATTTATTTATTTTTGTTTTTAGGAGTGGCTGTTGAGGTTTGATCTCTAACCTTTCTGTTAATAAAGATCTTCGCCGCTTAAATGTCCTAAAATGAACTTGCTCCAGAATATATATCAAAGAATGAAGGAAGAGAGGTTTATTATTTTATTTTTTCTATTTCTATTTTCCCAACAATCAGTCTCGCTGGTGAGACTTGGAATTTGTTTTCCAACTCATTTTGAGTCAACACCCCTTTCACACCTATGTTCACAGTTGATAATGAGCGATATTGTTACAACTCTGTTCGGATTCTTAACGTCCTATTTTATTGTACAATATTTACTTTATCAATATATGTTATTAACAAAATATTATATGAAATAGAAAATTATATCTCGTGCACTATTTATATGCATACTTTTTATTTGATTTATATATATATATATATATAACACCTATGTTCACAGTTGGATAATGAGCGATATTGTTGGCCAACTCTGTTCGGATTCTTAACGTCCTATTTTATTGTACAATATTTACTTTATCAATATATGTTATTAACAAAATATTATATGAAATAGAAAATTATATCTCGTGCACTATTTATATGCATACTTTTATTTGATTTATATATATATATATATATAACACCTATGTTCACAGTTGGATAATGAGCGATATTGTTGGCCAACTCTGTTCGGATTTTAACGTCCTATTTTATTGTACAATATTTACTTTATCAATATATGTTATTAACAAAATATTATATGAAATAGAAAATTATATCTCGTGCACTATTTATATGCATACTTTTTATTTGATTTATATATATATATATATATATATATATATATATATATATAGAATGATCAAAGTACCCAAGCCCTGATAAGATGTAGATCAATCTCATCCACTCATCTAATAGATCCCATGGTTCGTTTTTTCGATTTTTAAGCTTAATTTCGCTAATTTTCGCTCATTAAGGTAGATTAGTAATTTGATTTGTTATGTGATTTAAAATAAACCATGACATAATAACCAATAACGATTCAAACGAACACAAAATGCATTCACTGAACACAAACACGCATATCAGTTTCAATTTAATGCATGTCAGAATGCGCCTTCAAAGCATTGTCACACAACACTCTACCGCCACACGCACTCCATCGTCACAAGCACAACCAAACCACATTAACGCTTGCCGCACGCACTCAACGCCGCTTGGGTGCGATGCAATGTTATATTGTTTTAAATGCATCATTTAGTTGTTTTAAATGCGTTGACATGTTATTTTATATGTATTATTTATGTTTTGTTGTGGCTCTTCCAAACCTAGCGCCGACAAGCACCCAACGCCCCTACCCAACGCCGGAGCCCATCCAAGATCCCTACCCAACAGTGGCACCAGCCGTCCCTACCTAGTCATTTAAGACACAACGCCGCACTCCAACACCGGGTTAAAGTATGCATTGTTATGTTATTTGAATGCATTGTTATGTTATTCTCATGCATATGTTATTCTCTGTTATTCTTGTTTTATGGTGCTCGCCAAACTCGGCCCCCTGGAGACCCAACGCCTGACTCCCTACTCAGTCGGACGGCACTCCAACATTTGCTTCCCATTTTGCCCCGAGTAAAAATGGTTACGTGTCAAATTTTGGTCCACGTGTACAAAAATGTGTTTAGATTGAGACTACATACTATCTCTAATCTAAGATTTTTAACTCCAACCCTATATATATATATATATATATATATATATATATAAGAGTTGTCTTGATAATGTAATTTAAACTTTACAGGTAGAGTGCTAATTTATTATTTAGTGGGATAATTTATTAAACATAATAAAGTATAAATCGGTAGAATTATATGAAGGCTACTGTTTCTAGCTTCAAATATTTTGCAATCTATTTAGAAAGCCTATTTGAAAAGGACTTCGAAGATGCTAACGATTTGTGCTAGAGCTGATAAACATAAACTAAATATATTATATACATAATCCGAGATTAATTATTGACAATTTATTTGAATATAATTTATTAAAAAATTGAAAGCTTAGAAACATAGTATCACACAATTTGAGATTTTCTTCTTCTGACTCGAGAGTGACTCAAACAGTAAATACATTAATATTAAAATTAAAGTGCACGTAATGTATTTCAGCTGATTTTTACTCAAGTTAATGAGTGTGTATTCAAGCTCAAAGGGTTAGCAATAAATTGCTTACAGAATAATAATGTCTAAATTTTATCTTGACTTGTTTTTACTTCACGAATCACGACTATTTAGTAACACACGATATATTTGAGTTCATATATTATATTTTGGTTATATAGTTAAGACTGATGATGCTCAATCTTATGACTTTTCATTTACCAAGCGTTGTTCTTGCTTTCAAAATGGAATCTCTCACGGGAATCCTCACATCCTACTCCCATGAGAACGCGAAAAATTAAATTACAATGATTCAACAATTAATTAGTTATGGGACCAATACATAGTGCCACAAGGAGCCATTGTAAAGGATGCAAATATTATTGTTTTATCAATAAAGAAAATTAGTTTAAACTATGTAATTTTTCAATCTTATGACCTCCCAGTTTTAATGCTCTCAGCCAGCAACATCTCGTTTCAGGCTTTTATTGTTAGTACAAAATATTCCTTTACATCCATTTTATTATTGATAATAAAAAACTTGAAAAAGTAAGATCCTTTCAACTCTATATTATTACTAATATATATTCTGCATTTCATTTAGTGTACGTGCGAGCATATTTGCACGTGAATATCGGCCTCTGCTACAGTGTTGACTTCATTAATATATTTTTTAATTTACTAATTAAATTTTATACGCTTCTAAGTGTGAAAGCTAGCCTATGACAATTCAAAACCAAAGCTACATTTTTCAGCTTTTAATAAGGAAAAAAATCGAGAATTATGTGGTTTCTATATCCAAATTCCAAAATAGTTGATCCTGAAAAATACATTTTGTGGTCAGTAGTTGTGCTTATCGCTGAAAATTATTACAATCACCGAACATTTACCAAAAAACTTAAAATATAAATAAAATATTTAATTAGTTGCATCCCTCTTTGATATACTTTCAAAATTGGAGAAATATCACTTTAAATGTCAAACTATGCCCACTTTATCAAAATATCTCAAATAATCAAAATATTTATTTTAACTGCCAATTGTTAGTATTATATAAAAATGTCTCACATCAATTTGTTTTTGAAATGAGATGGCTCGTCGAATGTCACATGAATTATGGCATCTTACTATTTAATTAAAATAATATAGATGCATGAAATTACATGATATTCGATTTGAGCCACGCAAGATTTCGGGACCTAAAATGAATTCGGAACATTTTGATAACGATATTTGATATTTTTATTTTAAATAAATTTTCTGATAATTCAAAACACTTATTTGATTAAACAAATATAATTTGAGATTGAAAATAACATTTACCCAAAATTCTACTTCGTTACTAATATTCTGTAGCTAAGTCGTACAAACCTTTGGGCTAATTGGGCTATGATTTTGAAACGTTAGTATTAAATTTAAGTATTTATCACACATTTGCTATATAAGTGGACTGTATTCACTGAGAGTCATATGAAGTACATGCATTTTCCATCGGCGTGTCGTGTATGTGCATGTTGAATGGAAAGATGATGTTTAGTAAAAATCATTTATATATTCTATATGAAGTTGGAGAGTTGGATTATTTAAAATAAAATTAAAAATAACAAAAGTTGGTAAGTAAATATGAGTAGATTTGTTACAAATATGGCTTGTTTCATAAATAACTTATAACTATATGTAGAAAGACTGAAGATTATCATAAGTGATTGTTTTGACATTTAAATGTTATGTTTTCTTTAGAGCTTAGAGTTGGCTTCCTTTTAACTCAATTATCTTACTCATTTCCACTCTTCTGTCGTTCACTGCTCACACCTTGTCATAGTTTAATTTGGGCTTGCAAATATGGCAATTTAAGTTAGTTGTAAAGTTATAATATATTAGGTAATTAATCCTTTTCTTTTCCTTAATACTTTTATATATAAGAATGGATAACAAATTCCATGATAATTAATAGGACAAGCATATTATATGGGATGAATATCATCTTAAACCTTAAATTATACCCACTTTGTTGAAAATATCAAAACTATTAGGAATATTTATCTAAACCACCAACTATAATTATTGTGTCAAAAATATTTTGTATCCATTTTTGACTCATGTAATCTTGACCCGACTCATCGGTGTCACATACAAAAGACAACAAATAAAATAGCATAGATACCGAATTACGTGATATTTTCATGTGCCATCGACGAGCAACATCAAGATTCTCGTTGGAAGATGGACATAAGATATTTTGATACAATATCGATAGTTATTGTTTAAATAAATATTTCTAATAATTCAAGATATTTTACTAAAACGGTATAGTTTGAAGTTTGAAGTAGTATTATACTATTACGTAGTAAATAAGGGTGATGTTCGATTTCGGTTAACCGAAACATAAATGGACAAAATAGCTAACCTAAATCAACACTAATCGGTTAATCGGTTAACCCATTCTATTAGTCGATCTACGGTTAATTGAATTTAATATTAAAATTTAAAAAAAATATTACAAAAATTAATCAAAATTATTGCATATATTACAAAAATTATAATAATAAATTAAATGATTTCAAATATTTAATATATATATATATATATATATATATATATATATATAAGAGGTTAACGAAAACCATTTTTATTGTGCGAACGTGAGAATCGATGCATGAAGTAAATGTTAGTGAAAAGTGTAATCGCCTCATGATTCAACCCGTGAAAATTCAATTTTGATTCATTAACTTTCGCAGTAGTTCATTAACTTTCATAAGATATTCATCTTATTTTTCGTAGTTCTTAGTTCTCACGTTAAACCGGTTCTTATTCAACTCACTCTCTCTCTCTCTCTCTCTATATATATATATATATATATATATATATATATATATTATTTCGTTAATTGGTTATATCCGATAATCGAAATTCTTCAAGGATAACCGGTTATAAAATCGCTATCGCTAACCGCTAACCGATTTTTTTGTTTCGACTCGATTAACCAAAATCGAATAAGCACCGTAGTAGTAAACATTCTCACATAATAATTGATAGAAATAGCGATTTGAACCTTCTAGAAACGATTGAGAATCACAAACCGCTTAGATTTATTACGTTCTATATGTGATATTTATTTGAGACACACTTGTAGACATATGATCAAATAAAATCAATCTTAACATAGAAAATAGAAATTATTTTCATCATTCAATAGTGAATAACTACGATAAATTCATAATTTTGTGGATAAATAAATTTTTACATTTGGGTTCAATCCCATGAAGGAAGAAAATTTTATTTTTTGAATTCATCAACTTCCACAACGAGCTCGTCAACTCGATAGCAAATTTATACAAATTCATTTCTCTCGACAAAATGTTACTCGATCGTGGGAGCTTCAAAGAAGTAACAAGCAAATGGACAAGTTATTCATCTTGTTAGTGGTAAGATTAATCGACAAAGAAAAAGGTAGTTCTCCTTGATCTCACATTACTTTCAAATTTGGAATATACAAGAGAAGCACGATTAGAAAATTAGCTAGTGGATTAGGACGAGTAAAAGTACAAAGGAAGATGGATGCATTCGGAATGATCGTGGCTCACACATCGACTATAAAACATGATTTAATGCCCCAAACAAGCTATTAAGATTGAGATTCTATATCCAATCCTTAATTGGATGATTCTAAATAGAATCAAGTTTAGGAATATGCACAACACAAGACGTATTGATGATAATTGATTTTATATCACGAGGCACTACAAGAAAAGACCTTATGACATAAAAATATGTCGCTAATATTTGTTTTAATGTCGCAAAGCTAACTTATGACATTTTCTCACCACTTTAGATTGTGTAGCAAAAGGTCGGTAGCATTTGTATCGACATTTTTTTCATTTGTGTCGCATCATATACGACACTTTTTGCATCGTTAAATTAATTGTCGATAAAATTGGGACATATTACATGGCATTAGTCATAGCACATGTTAATTTGCACCGCTACATACTACATTAAGTGAAACGACATATTTTGATTTGCACACTAGCTACTTACATTACAACCAATTTGACGATAAATTTTACCACCTTTTCCATTAGTATCGCATATATATCGACACTTTGTGCATCACTAAATTAATTATCGTAAAATTTATGCACATTACTGCCTATTACGACATTAGTTGTAATGTCGCATCCTAATTTGTGACACTAGTCTCATATTACAATTAATTTGATGTGGTATTTTACGACATTTTTTCATTTACGCCATAAAATATAAAAGATTTTGTGCATTATATTAATTGTCACATACATTTGCGATACATTATGCATCACTAGTTATGGTGATGCATGTTAATTGCGACATGTTACGTGACATTAGTTAAAATAGCATGTCTTATTTTACACACTACTCGTGACATTACAATTAATGTGACGAACATTCGAACACATGCGATGTAAAGTAACACCTAACATTTGTGATATATGATATTGCAAAAATTATACCAAGTCTTTCAATATATAACATTTTTGCATCACTAGAACATTGTCAATGAAACTATTAATATGTAAAATAGAATGAAATCATCATTCAAAATATATAAAAGAAAATCCAAATGCCAATGCAAAAGATGTTATAACTTAAATTCATCACCTAATATAATATTCGAATATACAAACTCAAGTTGTGAATCTCTAAATTTATCTTGCTAGTCAAGAAAGCAAAATCCATAAGTGATGAAGTGACCTTTCATTGTATTTAGTTTTCTTCCGCTCCATCTCATAGTCCTCTTGTGTAAGTGGTAATACTATATTTTGTGTCATTTTGCCTTCCCTTTTTTGTAGTTCATCTTTGTTCCTACTAAACGGCACGAGAGATTTAGGAGCAGCAAAGCTTTCCGAGACATATCATGGAGAGATCACATATAACAATAGGAAAAATACACATATCTGAGATACCAAATGAAAGACAATTACCCAAAGCATGAAACTAAAAAAACAAAACCAAAATTGAAAGTAAACCATCATAATGCTGTCAAATACACAATTATCGAACTTGAAAACTGAATCGTAGATAATTGATTCTCAATTATCAAAAGTTGTTCACTATAAGCAAGAAAACGTAAATG
This sequence comes from Salvia rosmarinus, assembly GCA_036937905.1. NCBI lineage: Eukaryota > Viridiplantae > Streptophyta > Magnoliopsida > Lamiales > Lamiaceae > Salvia > Salvia rosmarinus. The sequence continues at coordinate 104,933,717 of CM072819.1, forward strand.
GCACATCAATCCATTGAATATTAAAATTAGACTTAGCCTAATTTTGGGGATACTCGCTAGCCTCATCATGTTTCGGTTTACTAGAATAGAAAGAGTCAAGCATCGTCTGCAAGAGATAAGACGACGAGAGTTATTTGTTGTAATGCTCAAGACTAGTGATAAAACCATGTTTTTTATATTATATAAATTGGTTTCTTTTATGTTTACGACATACTCATATGCTACGTGTGGTGAAGTCGTGATAAAAGTGGAAAGTACATGGATTAACCGATGTTTGACTCATCCCCAACAATCAAAGCTATTGATAATTTCTCAATCATATCAAAATTCCTTACATATTTTTAGTCTCACAGACATGCTTCGATTAGATATTCATTATCATATAAGGTTTTGAAATAGAAAATAAAAATGTTAGTTCAAATAAGAAATATATAATCTAAGAAGTGACCTCCAAGATGCGAAACATAGATGCACCCGAGTGATGTCACAATACTTTCCGAGGGTCTTTCCCACCATGGTTAATACATAATAGAGCATCTATCCCAAAAGCTCCGAACGAAGTAACCTACCCCATTAATCTCACAACATCACATTGATTCCATCATCTCATAAGCTACTCCTCAAACAATTTATAGAATTATTTATGGTATTCAAGATCAAATGTTAGAAAGGCGGTGTTGCTTAACTCAAATGCTAAATCACATAGGTCTGTGTAATTAATTATAAGAAGAGACTAACACACAAACACAATGATTCATGATATATCATCAAAAATAATTCAACTTTAAATGCCAAACAACAAAATTGAGATGTGCTCGGACTTTGCTTTAACGTGAGGAAGTGCTTTTGCTTAACATTTGGTTTAGAACAATAATCGCTTTTCATGTCAATGCATATTTGGTTTATTTGGTTTATCACTTGATTCCTTTAAGAAGAAGAAAGGCAATCACGACCAGCCTCCCATTGTGTCAAGCAGGACTATATTTATAACTCAAGATCGGTAGAACCTAAAACTACGATAAGACCATGTATGATCACGACACCGAGAAAATCGAAAATAATAAGTTCCCGCCAAGACAAGACGCCGATCACTAGATACCGTGTGAACTAAAATCACGGCCACTCTAGTAAGAAAGAAAGAAATCAACCTCACCGAAGCAATCGATAGTTGGTCCACATCGACTCTAGTATAGTAGCCACTCTCGGGGTGAGTGAATCAAACTCACCGACTCTAGTATTAAATCAAGACTTTCGAGTTATATTTAACAACTTGAGAAGAGAAAACCTCACCGATATGCAACAACAACTTTTGTACTTGGAATTGCTAAGACCAATTCGATTTTAATCAATATAAACATAAATTATTTCAATTTCACTAATCAGTAATTGATCATACAATAGAATTCGTAAAATGTAATTGGGAATCATGGAACATGTATCAAGTAAAACACAAGTATTTATAGCTTTAGGATCTAAACGCTAAATTATAATTATGCTATAATTTATAAAGATATAATAGATAGATTGATTAAGCTACCAAAGAGGTATGGAAGCGCCATAGACGCTGGTATTGTTCATCCTTCTCACCGCTCACTATTTTCGATGGCCGCCATTGGAAAGGTCCGAATGCTTAGGTGAGCATTCGATTTCGGTTCGATTTTGTCTAATCCAACCGATCCGAAAATCCAATTTTGAGAAGAAAAATTGATCCGAACCGAATATCCGAAATCCAAATCAAAATCCAAAAATTTTATAAAATATCCGAACCGAACCAAAAATCCGAAATTATGAAAATTCAAACCAAAACCAATTTTGTTATTCTTATATATATCTATATTAGATTTAAAAATATTTAAATAAAATATTATTATTATATAATTATATATAATTCGAATTTTCGATTTTTCGATTAAAAATCCAATCCGATCCGATCCGAAAATCAAATTTTGAAAATGTCAACTGATTCATCGAATCCGAAAAATCCGAACCAATTTTAAATTTTGGATCGGATATTCGATTTCGGTATTTTGCTCACCCCACGAATGTTGCCGCCATGAAGGAGCGAAGTGAACGGGAACGAGCGGAGGAAGAACGGAACTCGATCCCGACAATATGTCATGCCGTAAGTGTGTTTCGCCAAGGAAATAGCGTGATTTCAAATCCTATCCCTAACCTAACTCAACCGAGGAGTGAAGAATGGATGCACTTCTACAATTTTATGAGTTATGACTTATTGTGCTCCTTTACATTTTGTTTTGTAGAATTGATGAGTGTTTCCTAGTTTCTTATATTTTTGGGAATATATTAAGAGTACATGGAAATGTGATTTTAAATCTTATTACGATGAAAATTGGTGTAAATTTATCTTGTGTTTGATAAATATTAAGAAAATGTCATTTTTTTGTATTTTAAAGACTCAAATTACGTAAATTGAAAATGCATACTAATAACTAATTTTCGAGAATGTACAAACATGTATATAATATTACAAATATTAGTTGGATTTACTAAATTAAGTTAAAAATAAAAACATGTTTAATAATTTAAAATATATAAGGTACAAATTTAAATCACTTGTTAGTTATATTTTATTTTGCATTTTATTGAAAAATGTATAAGTAATTGATCACAAATAAAATTGATAAATTCAATTTAAAAGTAGTCTTTAAGTTAACTTGTATGCTACTTCTATGTATATATATATTTTCCTAATTCAATCTTAGTTTGATGCTTTAATAATAATATGCCTTTGTTATTTGATACCTTATTCACCTAATGCGAAAGTCCTTATCGAGGTTGTGGTAGTAGTGATGGATTGAGAATAACTACGCTTGATATCTAGTTTGGATGTAATTGATCCGTCTCATGTTTCTATGTTTGGCTATATTTATTACTATTATGTATATATTTTTATTACTATATCTATTTTATCATAATTTATTTATTCTTCACTTTATAAGGTGAATTTTGGTTTTGTATTTCATTTTTATAAGAAATTTTCTTTAATTTTCAGATACTTCTAAGTATATGAAATCAATAATTTATATTGATTTAAATATGTGATGTCATATTGGTAATACAATATATTCGTAGGTGCTTTAATTCTTAAGATGTTTCAAGATTTTATTTATTTGAAGAAACGTCCAAAGGATAGAACTACACCCATTTTTCTAGTAATCTTTGCTTTTTATTAGTAAGTTTGTGATTCCTACTTAGAAATAGATACAATTTTAAGACATAAAATGAGTGTTATCTATGTCACCAACTACGACATAATATATAGATGATGCATAATTGACGAATATAAGACATTGAACACAACATTATTCTAAATATGTGGTATAATTATCATAGTGCAAATAAATTATCGCAATTTTAAGACATAAAATGAATGTCGATATGTGTCGCTAAACTACAACACAATATAAAGATGATGCATAATTGATGTAAATATATGACATTTAATACCATATTATTCTAGTATGTGGTATAATTGCGACATTTTATAAAGGTCTCACGAATAAATTGTCGCAATTTGAGATAAAATTGGTGTCGCATCCATGTCACTAAACCACGACACAATATTTAAATGACGCACAAATGATGTAAATATGACTAGAAGTATAAGTGTGGCAATTTATATTATGCATGTAATGTCGCATGCATATGTTGAATAGGTCTTTGTTGTAGTGAGGTTCACAAATTTTACTTAGCACCAAGAGAGCCCAAGCAAGACATGTAAAACCAAGAAGTTCATCATAAAATCATGTTCATGTGTGTTGCCTATACCATTGTTTGTAGATAATGGCAAGTTTTGTTCGATGAAAAATTGAAAATTTTCCATTCACAATGCAAGTTTCAACAAAGACAAACAACAAGAATGCATAAGCACACTTGAGACAAAGGCAATTGAATCTATCACAAAACATATGATTAAAGAGTGTTTAGTCAACAAGGTATGACAAACTATGTTTATGTGAACAATGTTCACACAATGGTCGACTTACAATGTATGGTTGTCCCATAAAAGATCCCAAAGATTTATTTGTACCATACGAACATGCAATCATCGATTGAGAAGTCTCAGCATATATTGGTCTAGGTAGAATGGTTAATGTTTCGGCGCCAGTGTCCTTGATTCAAGCCACCGTGACACAAAGCTTTAAATATCTATATTTAATTGAATAAAAAGATTGAGAAATCCTCATCATCACGCATCATTTAATGCATATATTCATTTAATGTTTTATGCCAAATGTATCACGCACTATTTAACCAATTGTATGCATTTAATGCTTTATCCCAAGTGTATCGCATATCATGTAATGTTAATGATTGGGATGGTTTAGAGCCATACATCTCTACAATTAAAGACCGCATGAAAAAAGGATGAGTTTCTAAATGCGCTTATGAATAATTTGAAATGCCACCTATTGCACTTAACAATGTGTTTCTAAGTCTAAGGTGTATGATTGAAATAATGAAGTTCAAATGTCAAACTGCTAGAAAATTTTACACATGGCCAAAGATACATTGAAAATATCAAATCAACTACCACTTAACTTGAAATGCCTATGAAATTAGTAGTACAAGGCATCAACTAACTCAAAGAAATAGGCAACAATGAGGACATGGAGAATAGAGCAATCACTAGATTAGACCGATTGAATGGTATTAGATTAGTACACATAGCTTTTATATGTTTATGCTCATGAAACATAGCTGAATGTAATGACATATTATGTTTAATTAGGGTACAAACATAAGACATGACATTCTTTTGTAATGACATATTTTTTGTAATGAAATGCAATGACAATATAATGATATGCAATGATCATCGAGATTGGACCTCATCATGGATCAATTTCCATTATCTCTCTTCATCCTCAATCGCGCCCCATAATCAGTACCGGCCGCCCACTCATCTTTGATCGCCTAAGGAAAGTAAATAGGGCTTAAATCATAGATTAACAATCTTCAATCTCGAACTCTTCTACCTTATCTTCATCCACACCGGCGAGCACCGAGGTAAGAGACGGATTCATCATTAGAGACATCTTCACGGTGAACGGTTGAAGACCACCTCCGATCCAAGATGGATATGTGCTAATGTTGACGATGTGGAATGGCGATGAAGAAAGGAACTGCATCGAGCGTGAGCGATGTCATAATTGATGGGAAATGAGAATTTACCCTTACCTCGATGATTTATCTTGATGTTTAATTCATCATACATCGATTATATTCCTAGCATGCTCCTATATAATTAATTACAACAATCGTGATTTTCTCATGTTTACTTGATTCTCGTATAGTAGATCAATGAAGATACCAATTTTAATTTTCTGGATCGCTTCAGATGTATGATCTCCAATACCGAGAGAGTAATCTATGTAGAACATCAAATTTTTTCCCCCACCACGGAAATAATGATTTTGAAAATCACAGTGTTAGAATGGATTATCTCGATTTTTCTCCTACTATGTATTTATAATGCTTTTTACAATCCTATTAGGATAGGACTCTAACATATCCAATAAATAATAATTATCTTCTTCCTCAAGATAATTCATATTTAGAATAATTATCTATCGATATCTAATAATATCGATAATATCTATCTAGATATAAGAGATATATTTAATAAATACATTAATCGTAACATATTTCGAGTGAGATTCCTACAGTGGACAAAAATTACACATTAAAAGTCTGATGGACCAGCCAGATCAAATAAAATGAATAAAGATGAACTAAATGAATTAATTATTTTATGTTCACCATGAATATAAATTATTCATAAACATTTATTCATTCCACTGAATAAATAATGACTTACCCATTTATTACAAGTTTCTCAGCTTGTACTTGACTCATTTAATCCTCGTATTTAAGATGTCACATGTCCATTAATTATTTATGACGTCGCTTAGAATAATTAATCTTTTAATTCTTTAAGTAGTACCACTCAACTTTATTAATGTATTTGAGCTAACTCAACCTCAGGTTTAGAACAATAAATATTTTGAGTTTCTTAAGATGACGTCATCATCCTAAACGGATACGGTGATTCGACATGTGTAACCAAAGAGACATACAAGCACCGCCATTAACAAAGATGCAAAGAATATTAGATTATTTCATGTAACTCTCACCCACAACAGTCAAAGTGATGGTCAAGAATTATATTCACCCAAACTTTATCGAGGTATATCAATAAAGTTACTTAGATCTGTTTTCACAATGGTCGATAGAAGAACTCATCTCACCGATCCATCAAAACATCAAGATACCAAAGATAGACAAGCAACAAGTCAAGTTACTTTTTTATCTATACCGTTGCCTATACCAACAACCCGCCCTCAAGTTGTCTCAGCTTGTAATCATTTTATATCTCAACTAGCTTAACAAATCATAGCTGCATTTCTATATTCTACACGCTAGTATGATCTAACTTTTGTATGAGATAACGAGACAATATATGCAATCAAGTAAACAATTCGATATGAGATTGGAATAGTAGTAACAAGAAACATTATACAAGCTCAATCATTATGCTTTCAGATACAAATCCAACAAGACTTAGGTTAGCGAGGGCGATTTGGTTTTCACCACGGCTCACAGCCCACCGCCCCCATCGGTCATCCCGAGGGGATGAAGTATGACGACCCGATCAAGGATGAGCTTACGAATTTGGGCGATCGTGGGGCTTAAACTTCGATTTCCCCATCGCGGGAGCCCACAACCCTGAGACGCCATGAGGACAAAAGATTTATCCATCGAGAGCCAGGAGATTGCGTGGAAGAATAAGGTTTCGACCTATGGATCTCGAGTAGGGTATGAGATCGACTTAAAATCGATCGATCGATCAAATTATGAAGGACTTGAGGCGGTCGGAGGAGGTTAGAATGCGGACGGATGGTTCATTCAGCATTAAGAGCCGAGAGCGAATTCAGAATACTCGACGAGAACGTGAAGAGGTTCAGAGATAACGAGCGAGGTGAGGCGTTTGTTGGATTTGCTATCAAAGCGGTTGTTGGCTTGTATACATTGTTTCACTGTTACCACTATTACAATCTACTATCCGAATTGAACTTGATCTGCATATCCTGTGTCCCTTATTCATATAAGTTAGATCATCTGTGTAGAAGATCATGAGAGTCATGATATGATTGGTCAGCTAATGAGATATAAAGAAGTTTCACTACGGAGACAACTTGAGACGAGTTGTCGAGTAATGAGCTGCGTATAGATAAAGTGACTGACTCGTTGGTTATGTTCTCCGGACGCTCGCGTATTGAAGGATCACGGTGAGATGGGTTCTTCTATCGACCTCAGAAGAACCTAGATCTCGGTGACTTACGATGATCTAAACCTCGATAAGGTATTAGGTGAGTATGAGTTTCAAACCATCACTTGATTTGTTCAATGTGAGGTTATATGTTCTAACAATATTCTCCGCATCTTGGTGAGATGGGTCGATGTCACTGCTAGTTATCCAGATCGATGTACAGTATCCGTTAGGATGATGAGCGTCCCTTAAGGAGCTCAAGAGGTTTATTGTACTAAACTGCAGGTTGAGTTAGCTCAAGTACAATAATAAGGTGGTGGCATTAGCTTAAAGCCATTATTTTAGCGACTCAAAAAGTCAAATATCTTAAAACGATTATGCTAATAAGCCTGTAACGTCAAAGGGAAGTCGGCTTGTTCTCTATGCATGAATAAATGTTTATAAATTAATTTAGTTTACCTTTAACATAAGATAATTAATTTATTTGAGGCCATCTTTATCCTGCATTTGATCTACTTTTGCTACCATCCAAGGCCATAATGAAAATCTACCGGCCTATCCCAAGGACTTCTAAGGATTTATTTCTTTATCTAAAGGATATTATTATATTTATGGTTATGCATGATCCTTTCCTATGGGATTATGGTAATGCATTATAAATATAAGGTAAGAGATAAGAGTCAAGTTAATCTGTAATTGATCTATACATATTTTCGAGAATCCAAGATGCTGGTGAGGAAATTTTCAAGAGTACTAGAGGAACATGAGGTGATTTTCCGTAGGATTCTCCATAGATCGTATCGCTCGCGATTGGAATTGAGGGATTGGGCACCGATACCAAGGTCAAAGACGAGCCGTCGTTCGATCCGTTCGTCTGCGCCGATCTCAGATTACAAGTAATCACGAAAACTCACTGTGTGCAATTAATTATATAGAGACATGCTACGGAGTATAATCGATGTATGGTGAATTAAACTATCCAAGATAGATCCTGGAGAGGGCTAAACCTAGTTTTCCTACAGAGGCGAGGGTAGATTTAGGTTAAGGTTAAAAAATAAGGGCTCATTAGCCTCATTTAGTGTTTAGCTTATGGATTAAAAAGCCTTAATTTTTCCTTAAATTTTTCATTTAAAATGACTCAAGATAGTGGATGACTCAAAAGGAATATGACTCAAGATAGTGGGACAAATGTAGACAATAGAATAGGATTAGAAATCTCTTCTAAACCTATTGAAAATCAGATTACCTTAAATCAGAACAAACTAGTCTGAGTAAAATAACTCACGTAACATCCACAATAAGTTCTCTCTACGACTTAAAGACTCATAATATTATACTCAAGGCCTTTTGGTAGGGTAGATAAAGCGGATAGTGAAGATATCTATAGTTAATCACTTGTTTGGTATCTCAGATTATTAACCCTCGTGCCGTTTATACAAAGTCGCGTTCTATAATTACTATTGAACTATACTACTCGATCGTTCTCACCTCACACAGTTGTTGCGAGATAACATTGTGTAGAAAATTACCTCACACATTTCTTATCTCACCAATCGATATCTTTTTCAATTCATAAGAAGACCATCTCAAAATCGTTTTCAAAAGTTGCCCTCAAAATCACTATTTGAAATGCGATTCGAGACGCATCATCCCTGAACCCAAAAACCCATTTCAGACCTATTTTCACAGTAAGAACATTCTGTGGTTTTTGCTTCTCAGATTTCATCGCAGCGCTTTGCACGCAATGGGGATAACGACAACCATTCAGAAAACAGTAGATTTATACAACTATTAAAAATTGCAGATCCGAAAATGCTCACAAACTTTCTGAACCTTATCCAGTGAGATCTAACACATTTTAATGAATGTATGAAGGTAACATTTACTAACCTTCTTGAAATGAACTCATTCGATGGCTTCTTCATCCGAGCGTGTTGATGAATTGTTCTAGTGAGAAAATCCTCAAATGCTTGGAACGAAATGTAGAGAGAGAGGCGTTCCACGAGAGGTATAGTAGGATATATTTGTAAAATTCAAAATTGTAATGAGGTTATAATTGTAATTTTCTTGACTAATCTAAAATATAAACTAGTGTACCAAAGATATAGAATGCTATCTATATTTTATATCATATCTACCAAACAAGAATCAATACAATCTACATTATCTACGATAATATCTTATTTTTATCTATCTTGCTATCTAACATATCTTCAAACGAAGTGAAGTTTACATGACTGAATGTTGAAAGAAATGGTAAACCAACAAGTTCAGAAACAAAGCTTGAACCTAGTAATAGACTTTGCTCTTCAATTAGTAGATGATGAAGTTGTGTGTCTGTCCTCTATTTATTGAGACTCGAAACTCTTGATCACCAAATATTTTGAGCACATAGAAATCATCTCAACTAACTTTAGAAAGTGGAGTTATTTACTCGTAAAATTAATTTTCCAACTAAAGTCAATACATTTACTCTAGGATATGATCCACTGAAGCAAGTGAAGATAAATCTCTCCCTTTTTACCGCGCCAGTTTCACAGTATAAATTAAAAGAGAATAAAGAAAATAAAATGGGAAGAGATAAAGCCCGAATCGGAGCCCGGCAGTCAAGACGCAGAGCCCGTCCCTCTCTCTCTCTCACCCTCCTCTCTCTTATCTTTCTCCATATTCAAGTTTTTCCTCACCACCATCAAAATCAATCATCACCTCTTTCTCCCCAAACAAAAGAAAAAATATCTCTCCATTATTCACAGTCCATGGAACCGCCGGAATCCGCCGTCTCCGCCGCAGAAGGTCATCCTGCGCTGGGATTCCTCCGCTTCCGAGGACGCGCGCGACAATATGATCTTCAGCAGCGACCGCCATGAAATCGACGGATACCTTGACGCCGTCGACGAGCTTCAGAAATCCATGGACGCCGCCGCCATATCCGAGTCGTCGTCGTCGTCCTCCACGCTTCAGATCGCAATGGCTCGGCTCGAGGACGAGTTCCGCAACATCCTCCTGTCGCACACCCGCCCATCGAGGCCGAGTCGCTTAGCGAGTCGACTCACCTCGAGTTCGCCTCGCAGGAATTCGAGCTCAAGGACGAGATCGGCGAGAGCAGCTTCGAGAAGCAGTTCGATCACCAGGAGAGCAACAGCAGCCCACCAGCAGCTGCTACAAGTCCAGCAGCAGCATACGCGAGGTAGATCTTATCCAAGCGAAGCCGTCTACGACCTCCGCTGCATCGCCGAGCGGATGATCGGCGCCGGCTACCTCCGGAGTGTATCCAGGTCACGCGAGCGTGCGAATCCGCCGTCGACGCGAGCCTGAAACGACTGAACGTCGAGAAGCTGAGCATTGGCGACATCCAGAAGCTGGAGTGGGAGACGCTCGAGACGAAGATCCGTCGATGGATACGCGCGGCGAGGATTTGCGTCCGTGTGCTCTTCGCCAGCGAGAGGCACCTCTGCGAGCAGATTTTCGGAGATTTGGGGACTTCCGCCGACGATGCTTGTTTCATGGAAACCATAAAAGGTCCTGCTATTCAGCTTTTCAATTTCGCCGAAGCGATTAGTATTAGCAGCGATCACCTGAGAAATTGTTTAAGATATTGGATTTGATGCTCTATCTGATTTGTTGCCTGATATTGATTCTGTGTTCGAGTCAAAATCGAGCGAGTCAATTAGGGTTCAGGCTGTTGAGATACTGTCTAGGTTAGCCGAGGCAGCCAGAGGATATTATCGGAATTCGAGAGCGCGCTTCGTGAGCCTTCGAGAGTTCCGGTTCCTGGTGGGACGATTCATCCTTTGACTAGATATGTGATGAATTACATAAGTTTGATTTCGGATTATAAGCAGACTTTGATTGAATTGATTGTGTCGAAGCCTCCACTGGGCCGAGGTATTCAAGCGATCCGAATATTCCAGACATGGATTTCTCTGAGTATGAAGACCAGGCTTCGACGCTAGCGCTTCATTTGATTTGGATTATTGTGATTTTGCAGTTCAATTTGGATGGCAAGTCTAAGCACTATAAGGATACTTCCTTAGCACATTTGTTCATGATGAACAATGTTCATTATATTGTGCAAAAGATCAAAGGGTCTCCTGAGTTGAGGGAAATGATTGGGGATGATTATTTGAGGAAGATGACGGGGAAGTTTCGGTTTCTCAACTAATTACCAGCGGGCGACATGGGTGAGAGTATTGTACTGCTTGAGAGATGAGGTTTGCACGTAAGTGGAAGTTTCTCATCTGGTGTGTCAAAGAGTGCTCTGAGAGAGGTTTAAGTCTTTCAATTCTATGTTTGAGGAGGTGCACAGAACTCAGGCGATGTGGTTGATACTGATACCCAGCTCCGAGAGGAGCTAAGGATTTCCATATCGGAAGCTCATCCCGATATAGATCATTTCTTGGGAGGTTCAGAAGTCATATAGAGAGTGGGAGGCACCTGAGAATTACATCAAATACTCAGTTGAGGACCTTGAAAGCGCAGTCTTGGACTTCTTCGAGGGGTACCGGTGTCACAGCATTTGAGGAAGAGATCTCAGTGACCCCAAGTGGGATTGAGTTTGCCACGTAGATTGTAGGACAACATTCTTTGAATTTTTGGTGGAGTGTTATGGGATGAGGTTCCTGTTGTTCAGGGATTGTGCCTGCATCTCTTTGGATGGGACGACCGTATTGTCTCCAAAGGATATTGGATGCCATTAGGACCAAAGATGCTGTTTTCGGACTGTTCATAGCTGCCACTGCCCTCTCGTATGCTTCTGCCCTGTAAGCATGTGTTGTTTGTACTTCAGCTTTTTAGATTTTGTTTCATTTGTTTATATGGGGATGGTTGTATTTGTTGTACTTTATGAATCGTCACATGCAATTACTATGGTTTGCAAAGAAAATTTAGAAAGTCATTGAATGATTAGATGAGCATCTATGATCTTCTGCTGACTGAAACTCATTTGGTTTGATATATTTGATCTGAAGACACAATTTTTAATCAAACATTGATTGTTTTCCAACTGATGCATAAGCTGCTGTGCTTGAAATATTTCCTCTGAAGCAACTATGCATCTCATATAATTCTAGTGACCATTTGATGAGTTTGTCCTGGATTATATACCTTGATCTTTACTTTGATGCTCGTCTCTGGCATTTCAGTTACCATAATTTATTTTAGTACATTTACTTGGTGTAAGAGAAGGATAAGACTACAGATATTGAGATTTGTTTTGGTTTTGGTTTAAGATTGAGGAGTTACCTAGTTTGAAATTAGTTTGGTCAACTCTTGCCTGGAGCGCGATGTTATGTTGTATAGTGGACGCTTTTAGTCTGACGGTTATCTATCTTAGTTCCGTTTTTAGTTGTGGTTAGTCTTCTGTTTAGGAAGCAGTATATATGAAATGACGCTTTTAGTCTGACGGTGATCTATCTAAGTTCCGTTTTTAGTTGTGGTTAGTCTTCTGTTTAGAAGCATATATGAAATGATGCTTTAATTTCCATAGGGTTGGAACCCTTGCTCTTTTCACTAAATTAGAGAACATTTTTCTTTGCCTGGTGTGGACTAGATTAGGCTACTTTAATAACTTTGGTTAATTATGTTTTATACTGCCTAGTGTTAAGATCATTCTCGGCTCCCAAATCAAACTTAGGATTGCTAGAATAGGCGTCCTACTTTGTAGATTAGTATATTTTCATGGGCATTAGAGGTATACCTATGTAGTAGGGTGGAATAGGTATTAGACTGCGCAGGTTGGTAAATGTTTCGAACAATAACATGTAACAGACTGTTTTTCCAACTTTGTATTGACTAGTGTTGGTTCATGTATGGTGGTGGTCTTAAATAGCCCAAAACTGACTTGAAAGACGACTTTTCTTTGTTCAATACAAAGAGACTAGTCTCAGTCAACTACTATATGCATATATGATGATCATTAACTGCGTTCAAGACGTTGTAGTTGACTTGTCATTTTCAATCTACTTCTTTCATTCTTGTTTTAATGGCTAGGTATATTGGTAAGTTGGATGATGCAGTGCATAGAGCTGCAACCTCAAATGTACCTTGGTATATCAATGCAAAGTCATGTGTACATGTTGGTCTGAGTTTTGTTTAGGGATGACCTATATGATTCCATTTTTCGTACTCGAGATAGAAGTTTTGTACCTCCGATGCTATACCCTGTGGGCCCCCATCCATTGCGTCACCGGTCGGGTATAGCATCACCTTCGACCGGTGAATCTAGAGAGAGAAACTAAGAGAAATTGTAGTCGTGGAAAAGATGGGAGGGATCCCAGTAACAATTAGCTTGTCAAACCTTGGTAAATTAGTCCTTTTATTATATAAAACTCGAGTGATTGTGATGTTTCATCAGCCATCTGAATTGGATCAATCACAATTCAATATCTTCGAATTTTTAGATTGGTGTATATCTCTAACTTTTATCTACTTTTCCAAGTGGAAAGTGATAAGCCGTGAGAAACGATAATTTTTAAACATTAGGTTTCGTCTTAGTTGTGCGGACCTTTTGCAGTCTCCTTTAGAATTTTCGTTGCCTATTCGTGGGTTGTTTGAAAGCGACCGAATTCAAGAAAAATATAAAGTGATAAAAATAGATATATTTTTATCTACGATTATTTAGGAGAAGATATAAAGTGATAAAAATAGATAGGTTCATATCTTTGAAAATAATAATTATCTTAAAAAGAAAATAAATCAATTTGAATGGGATAATGAAAAAAATGAAGTAGAGAAGTATTAAGTATGAGTTTGATTAGATATATGACCAATTTAACTGATTAGTGTTAACTACCATACGATGATGTACGGTGGTTTTACAAATTATAGTGATTAACTTAATTTAGTAATAAAATTTAATTTTCAAACTTAAAATTTACAAAATGATCCAAGACTTTTGCTCGCTTGTCACTGTGGACACCTGTAGGTGTCAATTGTTGAAGTAGTAACACTAGTTTGACAATTTCATATAATAAAGGTGTAGAAGTTTTGTATGAGATCCTTTTACCAAATCGAGCTGAATCTATATTTCAATAATATTTTATAATTTTATTGATATTTGTAATTATAAATATGTTATTAAATATGAATTTTTGGATCTAGATCTATCTCACAGTGAGACAGTTTCACACAAGCTTTTGTGATAAAAGTTGGTGATAGAATTTGTTTTCATATTGATAATTAGCATTGAAATGGAAAAAATAGTTTGGACCCTACGAATAACGATGATAATCGATAACCCAATTTCTAACTAAAGAATTTCAAAATAACTATAAAACTTAATAAATTGAAAAACTATTTAACTTTTAATTAAAAATGAAAAGTTATGAGTCCTAACAACAAAATAATCACCATAGTTTAATAAAAAAGAAATGAAACTAAAAAGGTATGATAAAACACTCTACTACATGGTAATTCTACATTTTAATGTAGATACAGAATCGTGCTAATGATAGATGCGAGTTTTGTAAAACGTTTATTATCAGGTAAAGATTCCTGCGACTTTTCTAATTTTGACTTTCGTAAAGTTTGATGAAATGATCTTTGTGAATTATTATTTGATTATTATCAAGTTTGTCGTATGTGAAGGGAATGGAATACATGTTTGCTGGTGAACGCGAAAATAATATGATTATATTCTGTCAACGTGTTCCGAGTTATAAATTGATTTCTTTATTTTATCTACATTATTTTATTTTTCATTTTATGATGGATTGATATTTTAAACCACTGTTTTACGCTTTGTCGTCTAGTGAACTTCGCGCTTTTAATCAGTTTTTCGAAAATAGATTCAATAAATTAACTAAAATGAACAGAAATATAACACCCCATCCGATGCTTACAATTATATAATATTAACCTGAATTTCTGAACTGTGATAATGGGTCGGGCATATTCCATAATGGTTTGGGTACAAAATTATTTTAGACGACTCAACACATTTTAATTAGCAATGACGGTCTTTATATTTGGATCTATTTACTGAGGTCAAATCTGTCTTAGATTCACAAATTATGTAAAATATGAAAGCATATTTCATAAATATGACAATGTGCAGTTGAAAAATATATCGTTGTATTTACAATTTGAATCGTTCTCCGATTAATGCCTAATAGAAGCTTTTTCGTGATGATTTGGAGATGTTATCATAACACAATTAATTCGAATATGGTCATGTTATATATAATATTAGTTTGTAGTCATCGAGATTCGATGAAAAATAATTTTCGAAATTAAAAAAAACTTTAAATCCAAGTACCATACTTTTGATACTTTAATATGTAAAATGTAAGTATAGGTTTCTAAATCTAATATATAAGTTATATGTCTATTTTGATGAATAATCACTTTACATTGTTATTTTTAAGAAAAAAAATATAAAATCAACTTTATATATAGGTATTTACTCAATTCACCTCCAAATTGTTGACCGTGGTGGAATAATGATAAAGTCAAACAATGATACTATAATTCATCGACTTGGACCTATATAGAATATATATACTCATACCCGCTCAACCGCCCTCCCTCCACAATTAATTATTCGTAACCTTTTAAATTTATAAATATATATTCTTAAATTAATCGCTATTCATCTCAATAAAATATAATATTACAAAGTAAATATTAATATAATAAATGATATAAATAATAAAAGATTAAAAAATCCTTGTAGGTATGTAAATAATTTGAATCCTTTAAATTATAAATATAAGCTTTTGTAATAATTTGTTGTTCATCGCAGTAAAATTCAAACATTACAAAGTTATAAACATGAATAATAAATAACATAAATAATAAAAGGATTAAATATAAAAAATTCATGTAGACATATCAATTAATATCCGACTTTCATACATGTCACAAACTCGTATGATAATACCGGTTAATTATCCAAATTCATTTAAATTTATAAAATATCTAAATAGTCAAAATGAGTTGTTGCAATAATTGATTATTTGTCTCAATAATATTCTTATAATAGAGTATATTAATAAATGATAATAAATCGGGTCTATCTTAAAACCCAATCTTCCAAACACTCACTCCCAAATACTTTACATTAGGTCTTCCTCACAACACAAAAATTAATCACTAGTAAAACATGGTACTTTAGAGATTTTAAAAATAACTTAAATATTTGACTAAAGTTAAATCACTTGTTGATCGTGATGACACCGACAATGAAGCAAAATAATGATGATAGGGTTCAACCACCGGAGTCATTAATTGCAAGGAAATACGGAGATAGTCGAAGTGATGAGTGCTGATTTAGCCACTTACATCCTTGATCGATCTTAATTTCAAGGAAATAAATGCAAAGAACACGGATTTCACGTGGTTCGATCTATGAATAAGATCTACGCACGGGAGGATAGTATGTCTGTATCAAAATATGAGGAGTGATTAAAATAAGTGTAGATGATCCCTTCCTTGATCTAGCCTCTATTTATCACAACTATAATGACCTGATCTCGAATCCCAAATCTATTCTAAGATAGGATTTGAATCCTATCTCTTCTCTAATTAGGATTCTCTTAGATATGGCCGAATCTTCTCGCTCCCCCGCTTTAGGAGTGCTTTAGCGAACTCGCTACGGTGAGCTTAATCGTCGTTTATTTATATCGGACCGCCGTGTTGGCTACTCGGGTGGCGTATCTATACTCCTCCAAAAAAGAGCAGGGAGGTCGTGATGGGTTTGGGAATGAATTCACCGAGATTTGCTTATGATGCGGGAGCGTCCAGTTCTGTTTTCGGCCTTTTATATCGGTTGGTACTGGTTTCACTTGTGGCGTATCGCCAGGTCATTTGTTCGCTACAGCGTGCCGAGGTGTGTCCAAGTCGGTTAGCTGTTTTCACCGCGAGGCCTTATGCCGAGGTCTTTCGATCGG
This sequence comes from Salvia rosmarinus, assembly GCA_036937905.1. Classification (NCBI taxonomy): domain Eukaryota; kingdom Viridiplantae; phylum Streptophyta; class Magnoliopsida; order Lamiales; family Lamiaceae; genus Salvia; species Salvia rosmarinus. The sequence continues at coordinate 104,950,898 of CM072819.1, forward strand.
ATTCACCGACGAGGCGTTATCCGAGGTCGTTTGATCGGCTTCACACTGAGGAGGTGTTATGCGAATCTTCGATCGAGCACGACGAGGTGTTTTGCCGAAGACTTTGATAAGCCTCCGACGAGGCGTTATACGGGATCTTTTGTTCCGGCTTCACCTCGAGCTTATGCGAAGTCTTCGATCGGCTTCACCGACGAGGCTTTTGCAAGTCTCGAGGTGATACGACATCGTGGTTGGCTGCGTACGCGTCGGGCGGGTCGAACCGGATGCCTGCCGATGTCGACAGGGTGCATCTCAAAGCATTTAATGTGCATTAAATATGGCGGGTCTGAGTTCCCAGATAAAGTGCATTATTGGGGAATAACTTCCTGATACGCCAATTCCTTATCACTTTTAGCCATACTTGATTTCAAAATTCCAAAATAACCTAAAAGCGAAAAGCGCAACCTGTCGCCATTGGTGCATCTGCCGTGTTCATCATCATCTTCTCCGATTGCATATCAAAAACCGGAAGTTTAATGGCTTCTTTCCTCTTTTTCGAAGATTCACGTCATGATGGCCGGTGGTTTCAGTGTCATCGTCGAGGATTTAAAGTTTATACCTTTACACCGCTTCTTCTTTGCATAGAGTAGTGTTCCGCCTAGGATTATGGTAAAGTGTCTTCCATTCCTTCAATGTTAGATGCCTCTCGCTATATCGAATTTTCTTCATGTATTTTATTCCGTAATCTGTTGAGTTCTTGTTCCCCGTCCGTGGATAGGGCACACTCCACTGGTGGGTTTCGTGACGGTTTACTGAGACCCAAGGGTGGTCTTCGTATCCTTTTTCTTCGCTGTATGTCGAACTTCAACGATGTTCGCATACTTGCTCAAATAATGCCCAATTTCGCCTCTAACGCCTTAGTATCATCGCCATAGGCATAATTTTCTTTACCCTAGGGCTCGTCCTCGTTTTTCCAACTTAAAGCTAGCTCGGGGTGGTATTACTTATCACCCGTAGCGGCTTTAAAGTAAAGACAAAGTTGAAGATCTACGCGAAAGTTCTTCTCGGTTCAATGAGTCCTCGAGTTCATCCGAAAATCGAGAAGGGCGGACGTAGCCTCCGATGTTAGCCTCGTAGTTTTGAGGATGCTTTGGACACCACGTAGATGAAGAGTTCTCCGGCCGAGCTGCTACTTCTGGGAGCCCTATGACCCTATCCGTGGTGGAGCCCGAGCGGTGAGGCCCACTCGCATCTGCATATCGTTGCTTCTTTTTGTCGCTTCGCCACGTTGATTCCCCTGCAGTGAACTTGCTTGGAGGAAGAAGAAAGGAAGGATCGAGCCCGTTCGAGATCCCAACATCTGCGTGAAGGGCGCCGCGAGGACTCCCCGAGAGGGTGGGGATGTGCCGTCTCCTCCTGCGTGCCTCTCAAGCGATTCAAAGGATTAGGCATGCGATCCCACGAGTCCACGTTGGCATGCGATCCACGAGTCCACGGTTCCGCCGATCGAGTGCGAGATCCTCAGGCTCGCATCTATACTCGTATCTTCCCAGGTAGTGTATTTGTTTTATGCATTGTAGAGTAAGTTATTATTTTGTGTTCCGACCGATTTGTTATACGCATTGGGGGGTCGAGGCGTACGACCGAACGCGCATCCGCCCTTGTGACTGAAGTACTGAAAGCCGTGCCTCGAGGGAGGTCCCGCCGCTCGGAGATGGAGGAGGAAGACTCTCCTCAAGGAAGTGCGAGGCCAGGACAAGGCCTGGTGATGCTGGCGAGGAGCGCAAGTGTGATCGTGGCGCGAGGCGGCGGCAGCTGGTAGGGGGCGGGCGGCGAGGCGGCCGAGGCGAGGCTAGGCGGCAAGTCAGGTCGGATGAAGCGCGAGGGAGCTGCGTCGGGAAGCCGAGGTGGCGAGCTGCGCGGAAATGCTCGCGCCTTGCGGAGAGGTTATTCCTGTCCGGGGCTTCTCGCGGACGGCGGGCGTAGCCAGGTGTTGAATAACGAAGCGATCGGGCTCATCGAGAAGTTGCGAGGATTACCCGAGTTGGATAAACCGAATATGGGCATGAGGGATGAGGAGATGCCTTCGCGGTCTTATTCCGGGTCCTTCGCGTGTCAGAAGCGCTCGCGCAGCCAGTTGCACGTCTTTGCGCGACCGTCGAGGTTCTTCGCCTGCGCTCGGTCCGTGTGGACCGCGACCCATGCTTGACGCCATGATGGCCGACCTTAAGGGATCGAGCGCACTAAGGCTTGGAGGATGTCAAGCTCCGTGGTCCCCGACGAAGCCAAGCCTCCCGAGGCGAGGAGGTGGTTGGAGCCGCCGGTCGGGAGGTGGCGAAGTGGTAAGTCCGGCGGAGGAGGTCGCCACTTCAAGTCCATGCGGCGTAGCTGGGGCTTGATGGCGAAGCTTCGAGGGGTCAATTGATCTCTCTCTTTTTTTTTGTGAACCAACTTCAGTAATATACACACGTTGTTGTTGACTTCCTTAAAGGCCTTAATAAAATTCACTGTCATCTAAGAGATCTTTCTTGTTTTTCTTTGTTCGATCTTCTCCAAATGCCCGACGCTTCCCTTGGTTAAATCACATCAAGCTTTGAGCTGGGCTCTTGAATCAAAGAGATCGAACTCCTCCATTTGAGGGAACAAGCTAGACCATGCGCGGCGGTTTACCGGCTTAGGCGCCCCGAGAGTGTGTGAGCTTGTGCTCACTGGAGTTGGAGGAGGTCGAGATTGGCAGGGAGAAAAAAGTAGGCGAGGAAAGCACTAGATGAGGAAGTCATCCGCCGAGGTGGTGGGATGACCATTCACGAGGTGTAAAGCTATTGAGGTCTTGCGCGCTATGCAGGTCTGAGCGTGAGTACTGACAAGAAATCTGGCGGTCTGAGCAGATCGCCGAATTGAAAGGATCGGGAGCATATAAGTGCTCTTGCTCGCCAACCACGCCTCGAATAACGCTTCACCGACGAGGCCTCTTACTCGGCTTCCTCGCCGCGGACTTCTCCTGCTTCTAGGACCTCAATTGTCGCCGGGATCTTTCTTCTCTGGATGGCAAGCTCGAGAGAGCGCTATAGCCAAGAGAGCGTAGACCTGCGAAGGACCAAGTCAGGCTCATCGAGAGGCGAGTCGCCTTGCGTGGACCTAGAGGTCGGGGCAGGCTCTGGCGATTGATCGAGGAGAGTAGAGGTAGAATTAGTAATGAGACACTGTTGAATCCCGATTTTCTAGGGATTCGCTCGCGTTTTCTCGACCTCCGGCCTCTTCGCCTCGAATATATGTAATGCGTATACTTGAAATAAGAATTATTTTCTCCGCTCGTGTTGACTCTTTAGAACAACGCTTTTTATTACCGCAACCAATAAGAAGATAGGTCAGTCGGTCTCCTCGTTTTCATGAAGGTATTCATCCTGGAATGAAGCGAAGGTAGTTCGTCTTTGCAAAGGTAGTCCGTCCTCAAATTACGAAGGTAGTCATCCTCGAAATAAACGGTATTGAGCCTCGTGCGAAGGTATTCATCCTCAAATAAACGAAGGCATTTCATCCTAAATCGCAAGGTAATGGTCTGCTTGGCAGAAGTATTGCTCGGGTGGTCCTCTTCCCAAGTGAACGGAGGTATAGGTTCTTTTGGCAAGTTTTATCGCTTCGGTGGTCCTCTTCCCGAAATAAAGCGGAGGTATTGGTTCCTTATTGGCAAGTTTTATCGTTAGGGTGGTCCACTCACGCTGCTTAGTTCGCTCCTCAGATAAAGCGAAGGTAGTCCGTTCCGTCGAGGGTATAGTAAAATGGAGAAGATATAGTATCATAAGTGGAAAATTAAACATGCAAGACAAACGAAATAAATAAAGGAAAGATTTTATTAACGACGACCGGCATAAAAGAACAAGACCCACGACCTACAGACTCAACGACATCGACGACTCAACTTTGACACTTATGCAAAATATTTCTTCGGATGAATGATGTGCACATCGGTATTTGCTGCCGATATATAGAGCGAGCTTGTATGACCTTTCGAGGACTCTGACCTGCACGGCCCCTGTGGCTTCAGGTCGATACTGGCTCTTCTTGACATCTATTTTGAAGAGAGGTCGCCTACTTGGAATTGTCGGTATTTGACACTTGTTGTAATACCGAGCTCTTTCTTTTACCGAGCTTCCGATGTAGGCGAGGTCTTTTTCTCGAGTAAATCGTAAGCGATCGTAGATTGTCATTGTTGGCTTCGCGAGGAGAAGTAGAATGGAGGGGCTCGCATACCGATCTCCGCAGGGATCATCGCTCGACCATACACCAAGTCGTAGGGTGTTTCTCCGTTGATGTCCGAGTTGTACGATGATCGCTCATCTTTCAAGGTGTAAGTATAGGGTAAGCTGAAGATCGATCCACAGATTGCAATCCGAAAACATAAGCTAGCTCAACGACAATTCATCATTATCCGCCAACGTGAAAGGTTTAAGGCAAGCTCTTAATCCAAAGCAAAGGAACAAATATAAAATAAAGCAATAAACTCACGATGATAAAACAGATAATAAAGACTAACCTGGATGCATTAATCCTATCCACAACGATGTTTATCCTGCTTATTAGCCATTTAATCCGCATGATGGAAGATCACAATATAACCAACAACTTCAATTACGACAATTGCGGCAGTGATTACGAGTTTTCCCTACCATTCTAGGTGAAAACAAGTAACTCCAAAAGGATCACTAAGAATATGCTTCCTACGAATATCCTATCTCACACGACTCAAGGCTCATTCAGTATCATGCATTCGAGATCGATGACAATTAATACAACTACGTAATTAACCGACAACCAGATATGCATCAAGATTGATCGTAAATCAACACATATAAATAAGCACAATCGAATCATGAATCAATGCCTCGACGGTAAATAGCGATACAGAATCACAACATATAGATCGAATCATGCAAACCTAGGATTAGAAGCGTAAACTAGCGTACATAATAAACGGAATAAAATACGATTTAACCATAAAACGGAAATTAAATATATAAAACCCGTGATGAAGCGTTGGATGAACAATGGTTGGTCTCAAATCCAATCCCAAGCGAAAGAACGAAAACGACGGAAAGCGATGGACAAAACGTCCGATCGATAAACTACAAGAACAATGCAAGAATTAACTCTAGAACTAAACTCGAAACTAAAGCTAAAGAATGGAAAAGCGAGGAAAACTCTCTAAAACGCAGGGCTAATGGGTCTTATAGCAGCAGGGCCTTATTTATAGACAAAACCGTGGAAACCTAATTTGCGCCCGCCACGACATGCACCACCGCGTGTCGCAGTGGATCCGTACCCCGCGCTCCTCGTCGCGTGACATTGCACAGTTCCTCGCGACCTCGCTAGCGATCGCTAGCAATGGTCGCGAAATCGCATCTGAGTTCTCGCTAGGCTCCGATGCCGAGCTCTCGGTCGCTACTCTTCAGCGTCAGTTGCATCATTGCGACATGTCTAGCGACCTGGCTGGTCTAGAAACGGACAGTTGCTCATTTGGCTCGTGCTTCGTCCTTGCTTCGATTTTCAACATATAAACTACACAACACCAAAAGAACACCCAAGAGCAAATCTTCTAGAAATAGATGAAACATTGAGAATCGATACATGAAGCACATTAATGATCTAAACTCATCTTTAAATATCAACAATAACGTAAAATGTGCGTTTATCAAACCCCCAAACTTAAAGCATTGTTTGTCCTCAAACAAACAAAACAGAAAGACTCAACGAAAGATCATGAGCTAGCAAGATGATAACCAATTCAGCCTAAAATATCAACGCTCAAAATACTTAGTGCACATGACATCGCTAGTCACTCAACACAAACAACAATTAGGCAAAACTCATTTAATTCAACCTCACAATGGCAGTGTGTAAATATGAGGATACACTCAACTCATAAAGAAATGTAGACGTGTATACACTCAACGATCAATGCAATGCAACATCTTACCAAGTCACGTTCTCTAATATCTCCACCGCCATTGTGTTCAAATTAGGATCAAAGAGGTCTTTTCATAGGTAATGTAGGCACATTGGTTAAGGTAGGATAATATATGGCTAAGTGACTCAAGTAAACCCAAGCACTTCCATCTAAACAACAACTCATGGACTTTGTCCATTTCCTTTCTTTTCCAACGTGTTATTTCACATTTAACAACTCAAGGTACCATATACTATGACAATTGACTTCCTTTATGCTCATACTATACACAAAATTTTCTTTCACTTTTCTTTTGCTTTGTAATAGAGCTTATGTCTATTTTTTCACACGGTACCATCCTTCACCACGAGATGTATTTTCTAAAAGAAACTTTCGTCATAACTACATCAAAATTTCAACCTTTTGATTCCCATATCCATCCTCACCTCCTATCATCCGTTAATCGAAAAAAAGTCTAATAACGGTTCAAAGAAGGCGACAAATGGTATATATCATCTAGTGTTTGGGAAAATATGTGGTTAACAAAGATGGCCTTTATCCTTTCCAAATTAAAACACATATCAGCTCGACTACGAAAAAGCAAGTTCTAGAAGATAATGCACGATATCACACAATTAAAAGAAACGTATCAAGATGTTTATACGTGAAGATCAAGTCTCACGGGTTAAGAAATTGGTGAAAACAACAAGTTTAAGCAATCTCAAGTCGTTCATGTGTCATTTTCTAACATATCATGGCACTATCATTAAATTTCACAAAATTTTCTATCATTGGCCCCATGGATTAACACACTTCACTTAACTCGTGATCGACGACACAGACAACGAAAAGAAAAACAAAACACGACAAAAGCAACACAAAGCGAAGACACGACAAAACACAAAACAAAAAGAAACCGCTTGGGTTACCTCCCAAGTGCTAATTTAACGCTCTTTAGCTAGACCATCACTAACCTTGTCAACTTTTGGCAGGAAACAACCTTCTCAACCGTGGATCCTCCTAAACTTAGCATTCACGGATCTCCACCATCGACTATGAAGTGGCCCCCAAACTTGAATGATACACTCGAGTTCCATGCGAGTCCACTTCTTCCATCTCGCAGATCCCGATTGGTCGAGTACCTCTCAAGCGCCGTGTCGGTAGCAGCATCGTGATCGAGAAAACTTCGGCTTTCCACCGTCGTGCTTACTGGCGTCGTATATGGAAATCTTGAGCTCCTCATCAACGAAACGTGAGATTGCCTTCCGCACATCAATCACGCATGACCGCATAGAAAAGTTACCTAAGATTAGTGGTTGTTGTTTGAATTCAGAATATCTAAAATAACAATGTCGGCGGGAAAAACAAAATCCAATTCTTACCAACACGTCTTGACGCATACCTTTGGATATGGTGACCGGTCACCATCTATGAAATCTTCGTCGCTCTCTTCCTAGGTGTAGCCGGTTGAATACGTCAATGGCATCAGTTGATGCTCGCCTCAAGTCGCACAAAACATTTGGAAAAGTCGCCGCGATCTCGCACTCTAACGTAAACTGTCGAGATCCTTACGCTCGGAGGAGCTCTTGCAGACGGCATCAGATTCTTCTGATAGGGTAATTTTCAAATTTCTCCAGCTCTTGCTTGCAAGGCGTTTTAAAATGTATCTCCGGCATGTTCGCAGCGCTCAAAGAGAGGTGATTTATCTCAACTTTTGAAAAATTTAAACGAGCAAACTCCTCATATTTCGACTTGACAAGTCGACTAAACAGGACGGAGGAGTGTATGTGCGATGATTTATCACGGGCGCCGCACCGGAAGGTCGCGAGGTATCGCGAGCTGGACTCCGTCACGTGCGAGCTTGGCGAGCGCTTGAGCTCAGCAGATCCTGGTGTCTCGCGGCACACGATTGTTCGCGGTGGCATGCGCGAGCCGGGTCGCTTAAGCAGTCCGCGCTGCGAAACTCGATGGGTCATGGTCGGTGCACGGACGCGCTCGGTCGCGGCTTCCGTAAAATTTTGACCTCGCGATCGGGTTCACCGTCCGAGCTCGATCGCAATTCTCGGCACGCTTTCTTTCTCTTCTTCCCGAGGCTCGCAGCTTGTCACCTCCCGGATGGCGATAACCGAGTTCTTCGGTTCACCTCCGTATTTCTGAAATTGGCCCGCTTTATAGTGCATTCACTGCCGGCTATTTGACCAATTTGATTTTCAACATCTTCATATGTTTCCCCATACGCAGGGACTCAAATGATTTATCTTCGCCTGTTGCTTATAACAATCGTTGTTGCCAATTGTTGGTTGCTTACAACCAAGCTAGCATCATGTCTTCGAGACTTGGCTTCTTGGCTCTTGAATTACACCATCCTCAACATTCAGTCGGAGATTGTTGAAATTGGATGATTCCTCCGATTGATGTGGCTAACGTTTCCGTCTCAATCGACTCTTCAAAGAGTGAACTTCTTCATGAGATCGCTATATTTTGAATCATTCTCAACAAGAATGCTTTCGAACAGGCTTCTTTCCGTTGGCCATTGATAGCTGTACCATCTCTCTCAATACGGTCACTGCCTCTGTTTGCGTTCAATAAACAGCCGAAGAGCATCACCATGCCTCGCCCGCCATGTCACCAGTAGAACTGTGTGATCAGTTGCTCCTGGAGAACCCATGTTGTGGACATCGTCTCAATAGACCTCTCTCACTCCATGCCGGAATGAATATTTCGTCAAGATTTGGCGAGATTTCCAGGCTCATGCCGCTCGTCCACTGAACCATCTTTTCCGGTCATCAGTCATTGGAAACTCTGAACTGCGCATCGCTGGATCTGTGGCACCCCATTCGCTTTGATGGTGTCACAAATATCGAGAAAAGTCTCGAGATACGCATTCGGTCTTCCGTGACCTCCCAAACCGCCTCCTTGGACCATACGACGTACGGTTTTAGCTCAAAATTGTTTAGCATCTACGGCGGGCCCAACCGCCTCCTCGAATTGTTCGTGGATGTCAAGACATGTGATTTAGAGGTCTTCCTCCGGAGCGGACAATGATTCCCATATTCGCCATCCGACGCGCATCTCTGCAAAGTCACCTAGCATGCATGGACTCGGGAGAATGCCTGCGTCTATGGATGACGCCATTGCGCCCGTCTCTTCTCGCCTTTTCTCCTTGAGAGCTTTCGATCTCGGATCTAATAATACTGTGGAGGTCCACGAGATCTTGTACGATAAACTACTACGAGAAAGAGAAAATTAGCACTCGACAAAAATAAATAATATATATAACTTGAATTTATAAATCCAAATCGTCAAATTATTCCTATGCATCTTAACAATCCACGGCGAAAATTTGATCGCTCACTTTTCTAACACGAAAAGGTGTAAGAAGTAAGCATCGATCCACAGTGGATTGCAATCCAAAAACATGTAAGTAGCTCACGAAATTCATCATTATCTGCACGTAAAAGGTGAAAGGTTTAAGGCTGTAATTTAATCCAAAGCAAAGGTAACCAAGGAAATATAAAATAAAGCAATAAACTCACTGATGATAAAATGATAATAAAGACTAACCCTAGGGATGCATTAATCCTATCCACAAGCGATGTTTATCCTGTCTATTAGCCAATTTTTAATCCGATAAGATGGAAGATCACAAATATAACCAACAATCAATTACGACAATCAGGGGTGAGTGATTACAGTTTTCCTACCATTCTAGGTGAAAACAAGTAACTCAAAAGGATCACTAAGAATATGCTTCCTACGAATATCATATCTCGCCACGACTCAAGCTCATTCGTGATCATGCATTCGAGATCGATCTGACAATTAATACAACTACGTAATTAACCGACAACCAGATATGCATCAAGATTGATCGAAATCAACACATATAAATAAGCACAATCGAATCATGAATCAATGTCGGACGGTAATAGCGAAATGTGAATCACAACATATAGGATCGAATCATGCAAACCCTAGGATTAGACGAAAACTAGCTACATAATAAATGTAATAAAATACGATTTAACCATAAAAGCGGAAATTAAATATATAAAACCCATGATGAGCGTTGATGAACAATGGTTGGTCTTGAATCCAATCTGCGAAAGAACGAAACATGGAAAGCGATCGGACAAAACGTTCCGATCGATAAACCAAGAACAATGCAAGAATTAACTCTAGAACTAAACCTAAACTAAACTAAAGCTAAAGAATGAAAAGCTGATAAAAACTCTAAAAAGTATGCGAATGGGTCTTATTAGCGCAGAGGCTTTGCCTTTTTATAGAAAAGGTGAAACCCTAATTTGGCGTCCGCCACGATCATGACACTGCCGGTCGCGCTAGCTCGACCGCTAGAAGCCGCCGCCTTCCTCGCCGTCGCTTACGTCCAGAAGTTCCTCGGACTCGCTAGCTATCGCTAGAATGGTCGCGAAATCGATCTGAGTTTCGCTTTAGGGCTCGCTTCATGCGCGAGCCCTCGCTACTCTTCCGGGCGTCATGGTTTGCTCATGACCAAATCTAGCGACCGCTAGTCGTCGCTAGAATACGGACAGATTGCTCATTTTGGCTCGTTGCTCTCGCCTTCGATTTTCAACATATAAACCACACAACGCCAAAAAGAACACCCAAGAGCATATATCTTCTAGAAATAGATGAAACATTGAGAATCGATACATAACGCTATTAAATGATCTAAACTCATCTTTAAATATCAACAATAAACGCGTAAATGCGCGCTTATCATACGATACGACCATAGGACTTGCGGTAAATTTTCCACCTAATCGCCTTTACTCGGTCAAGGCTAGTCTAGTCCTTTCACGATTGTCCCTGGTGACTTCGGTTTGACCATTTGCTTGATGAGCCACCAAGTGAACTTCCTGATCCAAGTTCTCGACACCATTCTTTAATACTTTATCCGTGAATTGCCCCGCTATCCGATATAAGGATACGAGGATGCGAATACGCCATCGCTCTTGCCGATTGCGGCTTTTGCTCGTGATTCTCACCAAGGGTTCAAGCTTCCACCCACTCCGTAAGTACGATCGCGATAATCGTGAATTGAAACCGCCCCGAGCTTGCGAAAGCGACCTACGGTCCCATCGTGCATAAATGCCAATTTGCATGCTCATGAGGTCGGTTTGAGGTAGCGACACGCTTCCATGGATTTGGCACTTTGACATTTCTTCACGAGATCGATCGAGTCCGGAACATTGTCACCAATAGTACCCCATCGCACGACTTTCTTCGATAGCGCGAGGTCCGATGTGACTTCCACACGATCCTTCATGTACTGTAGTAATGAGTTAGCTCGGTTCGACCCAGGCACCTTAGGAGAGTCGAGATATGATTTTCTATAGAGAATTCTGCTCCAGATATCGTAGAGATTTGCTCAAGATCTTCCTAGGCCTCGAGCTTGTCATGGGTAGCTCGCCTTTCCGTATTCTCGAATGGGAGTCATCAATTAGGTTCGCGTCGATACTAGTGGACCTCGGTTTCAAGGTCATCATCGCTTACTGACTTCCCGACTTCTTCGACGGCGAGTTCGCCGACGCCAGGCTAGTTTGCTTAGTACATCAGCCGGCTATTTTGCTCCCTGGGACGCGAACTACTGGAAGTATGAGAAAGCTTGTTGTGCTTTTGGCTTTTCAGTATCTCTCGTGCCTTTGCCTCGCACTCTTCCAACATGTGACTTACTATGACTTGAGAGTCACTGTGAACCTGCACGGCTCTGCATGAAGGTTTGCAGGCGAAGTCCCGACTTAAAGCTTCGACTCCGCCACGTTGTTTGTATTTTTGACGTGAACCGGCGCATAGGTGATCTCTTGTCCATCGGTCCTAAGAGTAGGATACCGCCCGCACTGCCTTCCCAAGCCCGCAAGCGACTGCCAGAATCCTCACGAGTTTTATCTCGTAGGTTCGCTTTGGCATCATCGGACTCGTTAGACTTCGTCTCGACGGTTAGCCTCGACAAGAAGTCTCGCAGGCAATTGCGGCTTGACGGGGCAAAAAGATACGCGTGTTCGCCTAATTCAATTGCCCTTCATGATTCTCCGAGGGCTCGGCTCCAATACTTGCCAAGTGGGTGATCGATGAGGACTGTATGAGATGTGCATGGAAGTATGGCCGTAATATTCTTGCAAATTTATTAATGCGTGAAGCTTCTCCAAAGGCTGATACTTGTTTCGGTCCTTTCAATGCTCCGATGAATACACGAGGCACGGCGTCCTTCCTCCCGACTAAAACTGCATTTATGGTTTCGTCCGGGCGGCAAGGTATAGAGGACCTCTCCTTCTTTCGGAGATAGAGTGGGAGTTTGGCGAGGTAGTTTTGAGATCCTCGGACGGACTATGATGCATTCCGGAGAACTCCGAGCCTTTTGAGTATTTCTGAAGAGAGGCTGCTTATCCGTGGCTTTCGAAAACGTCGAAAGGGCGATGCACCTATTAACTTGTGTACGCCGTGGATTGTCTTGGCACCTTCATCTCCATATGGTTTGAACCTTGCGGCGGATTGCTTTTAAACCCTCTTGTGAAACCCAACACCCTGAAATTTTCCTGACCGAACGCGAATGTGCATCGGGGTTTAGCTTTAGGTTGACCTTCTACGAGTAGGTCGGGACGGCATCCCAGGTCGGCAACACATATGGCTTCCTCAATGCTCTCTGACGACGATGTCACTCGTACACTTCCACATTCCGCCCTATGTAGGCGTGAATATTTTATCTACCATCCTTTGATAGGTAGCCCGCATTCTTGAGTCCGAATGACATCTTCTTGTATGCGAAGACTCAAGTCGAATGAAGGTCGTTTTGGCTGCGTCTTCCGTCCATCAAGACCGTGATAGACTTTATACTGTCCGTAAAGTCGAAGATTGCATTCACCAAAGCGCCAACCTTTTTGTCGATGTTGGGAGGGTACGCACTTTAGGGCAATGTTTGTTGAGATCGGTATAATCGATGCACATTCGCCATCCTCCCGCCTTTCTTCACCATTACCGGGTGCTATCCAGGTCGGATACTTGACTTACGAACGATGCGTCTTTAATAATGCTTTCACCGTCGTGGATTGATTTGATTCCGTCGCGCAAAAACTCCGTGCTTTGCCGAGCGGTTTTACTCTTTGTCAATGTTGAGAGCGGTGTGTAATGATAGATGGTGAGATCCGTCATCAAGGCCGACCAAGCGAACACGCTCTCGAATTCCCTGTGAGTTGGAGACTGTTTACCGAGGTACACCGAGTAGAAACCAACTTTACGACCTTGATGGTTCGTTTCATACAATGCGACCTCCTCCACCGAGTCTCTCGGGCGCGCGTCTCCGGGTTCCAACTCCTCGGTTTCTTTGATTGCTATGCTATGCTGTTCGGATCAAGTCCTCGACCTCTCGCGACACGCATTCTTCGCTCGCTCCGTCTCCCATCGGGCTATCCCTCTCTGTGGGGATTTTCATTGTCGGTAGGTTGAGCACACCGCCTTCTCGCTTGCCTTGCCTCGCCTCAGTATAACGTTGTATGGCGAAGGGCCTGACCACGAAGAATGCTACCACTTGCGTAGAGCTCGCTGTGCCCTCCCTCTGTGATGGGTAGGTCGATCACCCCATCCGGCGTGTTCTTCTCACGGTTACGGGTGGTAGCGGGGCTCGCGCGGCGCGCCTCTACCTAACTTGTCAAAGCATTCTTTGAAGAGGATGTTTATCGTGCGCCACATCGATATAAAGCGATCTTACCAACTTGTTGGCGATCACCGCTGATCACGGCCGCTGTGGGGCACCACCGCAGTACATGGTTATCCTCGGAGAAGGTAATTGCCTCGCTCCCTCGAACCTCTTGTCTGCAGTCACTGGTATGGGGACTGGCCTCGCCTGGGGAGGACTTCGTAATCCACTGTGAGACCTGAGGTAGAGATGACCCCGTCGCATCTGGTTCGCTCATCTCCCTCCTCTCCTCGCGCCTGCTCTCGAGGGCACACTTCTCTGCTTCCTCTTTCGCCTCGAGAGGGCCTCAGTGTTACACCCTGCTCGGTCCGCCTGTATTTTTTCAGGACCCCGCTCGCATTAGCATCTCGATATCTTCCATGAGGTCTCTGACCTACGTGTCATGTCCATAATCCTCATGGAAAGAACAAGATTTGTCCTTAGTCCCACGGCGTTATGACCACTCGCATTGGTCGAGGCTTTCGAACTTATTCATGTGGAGTTCAGAGTTTACCGCCGCTCGGGCGAGGTTTGAGGTCTTTTCGAGGTGCCTTGCCCGAGCACTCGACTCTAGGGCGCGATTCTGTGATTTGTATATCGAAAGCGCTTTGGTTGAGCTTATACGATGTTTCCTTACCACTATTACAATCTCCTATCCGAATCTAATACTTGATCGCATATATCTACGGTCCCTTTATCTCATATAAGTTAGATCAGGTGTGTAGAAGATCACTCGTATGATTGGTCAAGTAATGAGATATAAAAGTTTCCCCGGACGACTTGAGGACGAGTTGTCGGATAGCTGCGTATAGATAGAGTAAGTGACTACTTGTTGCTTGTCTGCCTGCACGCGTCTCGAGCGTATTGAAGGATCACGCGAGATGAGTTCTTCTATCCGACCGCGTGAAGAACCTAGATCTCGGTGATTACGATGATCTAAACCCCGATAAGGTATTAGATGAGTATGAGTTGTCGACCATCACTTTGACTTGTTATGGTGAGGTTATATGTTCTAACATATTTCCGCATCTTGGGTGGTGGGCTTGTATGTCATGCTAGTTACTCAGACGAGTCACCGTATCCGTTAGGATGATGAGCCCCTTAAGGAGCTCAAAGGTTTATTGTACTAAACCCCGCAGGTTGAGTTAGCCAAGTACAATAATAAGGTTGAGTGGTAATACTTAAGAATTAAAGATATTAATTATTTTAAGCAGATGAATGTTATAAATAATTAATGACGTCGATATCTTAAATACGGGGATTTAATGTCTAAGTGCAAGCGACTCAACTCGTAATAAGGGGTAAGTCACATTTATTCTCTAGTGGCATGAATAAATGTTTATAAATTAATTATGTTTCAACATAAGATAATTAATTTATTTGAGGCCCATCTTTATTCCTTGCATTTGATCCTGGCGGCCCATCAACCGTAAGTAGGCAAAATCGAGCGCCCTATGCTCTCAAGGCAAGGATTTGATTCTCTTTATCCTATAAGGATATTATTATATTTAGGATATGCATAGATCCTTTCCAATAGGATTATGGTAATAATCCTTCCATAAAGGATTATGGTAATTTCATATGGGATTATGGTAATTTCCATATAGGATTATGGTACATTCCATATGGATTATGGTAATGCATTATAAATATGAGGTAAGAGATTAAAAAAATTGATTAATAATCATCATACATTTCGAGACTCATTGTTCTGGGAGAGAATTTTCGAAAAAGTGTAGAGAGGATAAAGGGTGATTTTTTAAGCATTCTCCATAGATCGCCCACTCGCTTGGAGATCGGGCCCGGATACCCGAGGTCAAGCACAGTCTCGATCCATCCTACCGAGATTCAAGGTAAACACGAGAAAACCCAACGTGTTGCAGATTAATTATATAGGTGCATGCTAGGTATATAATCAATGTATGGTGAATTAAACATCCAAGATAGATCCTGAGAGGGCTAAACCTAGTTTTCCTACGCACTTGGTATCGGAGCTCGGATCGATTCTGGCTCTGTGATTAATTCACGCTTTGATTACGCTGCGCTTAATTAATTTGGATCCGCCGCTCATGCGCTCTGTTTATTTTGTCGGATTTTGTTTTTCACCACGAAAATCCGGGTTAGATTAGATTTATTTTTCGTAAATCTTATCCAGTAAGTAAAATGAAGAGAAACAGCGGATCGAGATGATGGGAAAACGGTCGACGTGCGCGGCGGCACCAGGCAGCCGGCGACGCGCGCGTGACGGCGAGCCGGATCCGCTTTTTCTGCCTCGAACTCTGTTTTGACGAGTCCGTCCATGCCTGCGCCGAGGCCCTTTTAATCCGGTCCGTGCCTGCACGCGAGGCTGCCAAAGATTATAAAGATTTGTACTTTGCAATTCTATGTAATAGATTAGGCAGAAAGTCCGATTCACAGTGGGGCCACGCGACGCTTTTATTTTATTTTTATCGTTCATTGCATGTCGTGGATGTTTAAATTATCGATAGAGCTTATGGATGTTTAAATTACGCTTGACAAACCTTTGTTTTTCAATCAGGCGATAGTAAGCATGCTAGGTTTATCGCTGCTTCAACATATTTTAGAATTTCTGCAGCATGTTTACATGTTGAGTTCTATAGAAAAGCATGCTAGATTACGTGATGCATGGACAAACCTTTTGAACAAAAAGACTAAGCAGCAAACCGACAAATTAATTTTTAAATTAAAATGTCGAGACCTCCACTTTTGATCTCTAAACAAAGTGATACGCTGTGAGTAGCCCACAGCGTGGCTTGCTTCGCACTGTTATCATAAGTTTGTTAGATGAGATTTCTAAATAAAACATTTTAAATCTATGAGAAGTGGGAGTTTCATGTAGCCCACACGCTGCGGCTTGTATGTGCAATTTTCATAAGTTCTCTAGAGATAGATATAAAATGAGATAACAAAAGATTTTGAATTGGGCGGTATGGTCAAGTGAGTATGCTAATTCTAAGAATTCATTTTTCGTTAAAAATGTGGTCATTGCTTAGACATCACCTCAAGTACAACTTCTACCAAGTCCTTCTTGTGATAGTGATGTGGTCTAGTAGGTCCAATTGTTAATTTCATTTGTCATAAGATAAGTTGACATGGATTGAAATTAAACGACTAAAAGGTATATTTTAGTCAGTGGGGGTTCATGTAAACGCCCACACGCTGTGGCTTGCATGTGGGATTCCTGGGCGATTGAGGTTTCAAATTGTTTTATCAAAGGTTACAATATTATTACGTAATTATGTGCGATCGTATGCTTATGTGTTTACATTATCGCTTCAGATATGCTCTTTACGATTATCAATATGCGCACAAAATCCGTTATCCGGTCAAAATTTTATCGAGTGGAAGCGAAACATGGAATATGTTCTTATCATCGAAGAACACATGTTTGTTCTCACTACTCCTAAACCCGATGCCCTTATCGACATCGACTAATGAGCAATGAGAGTCAGGACTTGGAATAAGTCAACAATATGGCTAAATGATATATGAGACACTATGTCCAAGGGCTTGCAAGAGATCGCGATGGTAGACGCGATCGAATTTGGTCAAGTCTCGAGTAAGTTTGGCAATCGGATCGAAATCGCCACCAATGAGAGAAATCTGCGTAAGATGGAAGGGAAGTTCGTCCATGAACATATCTCCACACTGACTCATCTCATGGATAGTGTTGATCAGCTTGGGAGGAGGTATTGACTGGCGGCAAGGTCGATATCATCCTCAACACGCCCAAGTCTTTTGAGAACTTTCGTGAATGCGATCATGAGCAAGACGAGTATGCACTTAGTCAATTCAATGATCTCGCGGGCAGGAAGTTATGGAAAAGGAGCGTGCTGCACACATCTATGCCCAAATTTCCGTTGTAAATGGAAAAAGAAAAAGCACCAAATGTGGTAGAGGCAAGAGAAATAGTGGGAGTAATGGACAAGAACATGGCTGCACCGAGGCTTGAGAAGCAAAGGAGGCGGCAAGTGCTTCGTGCGGTAGAGCGGGCATCTGAAGGCTATGCCCTATGCTCAGGCTCAGGTACGCGCTTGCTTTAGTAGAAACATGTTTAGCAACTTGTTCTACCCATTCTGGGTAGTAGACACGGAGTGCGATCATGTTTGTTACACCTCTGGGGTTCTCTGACAAGGCAGCCGAGTAATGGCGAGATAACGATTCCATGCAACGCGCAAGTCGAGGCGCTGCGCCGGAGATGTTACTTTATGTTTTGAGAGAACTGCTTTAGTTTTAAAAGCGCTTTTATATGTGCGGATTTTCTCGAACCTCATTTCGAAACTATTTACTCATGGATATTCTTATTTTGATAGTGGTGTTTCTATCATAAGAAATGACGAGTTATCGTGTGGCACTTTATATAATTCACTTTATACTATTTTCAAAACATAATACCTATAACTATGTTGCATCTTCTTCAAACCCTAGAAAAGAAAGTTTTCTTGCAAGATGACACCACATTTCTTATAGCATCTTAGATTAGGTCACATCAATCTAAATAGGATCCAAAGACTGGCTAAGAATGGGCGTTGGGTAATCTCACGCTACTCCATTCCGACCGCGAATCACTGATAGAAGTAAGATGTCGACGAATCTCAAGCGAAGGGTTACAGAGCAAAGAAATGTTAGAGTTAGTCCATTCGACTGTGGACCGATGTCCACAAGCTCGTGAGGGTACGAGTATTTTGTCACTTTCATCGACGATTACTCTGTAGATACGTATACGCTTCACCGCAAGTCCGAATGCTTTGAGAAATTCAAGAGTTTAAGGCGAAGTGGACGAAGCTAGAGTATCAAGTCACTACGTCGATCGCGTTAATACTCGAACTGAGTTCATGGACTATCTAGTTAAGTATGGGATTACCTCCGCCTTCAACGACACCTACGAAAATGGTGTGTCGAGCAAGAAATATGACTCTTTGGAAATGGTTAGATCAATGACGAGTTATGCAACATTGCCTATTTAGTCGGGGTAGCCTTAGAAGCGTGCATGCTAAATCTAGTACCATCAAGTACGATCGAAAAGACCCCTTCGAAGTTGTGGTTTGGCCCTAAGCCCAGTTAAGCCACATATGATATAGGGCGTCACGCACGTCTGAAAAAATACCGGCTGCAGTGGGCTAGATCCGACGCAAGGCATCGTTTAATCGGCTCCTAGAGCGAAGGTGGTTTATTCTATAGTCCCAGATTTCAACTTTGATTTATGATTTTTCATGTAGTCCTCTTCTAAGAATCGAGCATTAGTGCTAATAATGACCTTCTCGATCCTTAGGACTATAGAATAAACCACCTTCGCTCCTCTAGGATAGCCATTAAATAGCCTTTGCGTCGGATCTAGCTCCAACTTGTCGCCTTTCTTGTTCAAAGATACGTGCCGGATCGCCCCATATCCTTATGTGGCTTAAACTGGCTTCACAGGCCCAAACCACAACTCGAAGCGGTCTTTTCGATCGTACTGATGGTACTAGATTCAGCAAGTATGCCACCGCTTCTTTAAGTGTATAATTTCAGAACTAAATAGGCAACGCTGCATAACTCGTCATGATCTAACCATTTCAAAAGAGTCCTATTTTCTCGCTCCGACACACCATTTTGTCAGTAGGTGTCTTGTGAAAGGCGCCGGATGTAATCCCACACTTCACTAGATAGTCCATAAACTCACATCGAGGTATTCGCCACCACGATCGTAACGCAAAGGATTTGATACTTTACCTAGTTGCCTCCACTCCGCCTCGAACTCTTTGAATTTCTCAAAACATTCGACTTCATGCGAAGGTATATGTATCCGCACTCGAGTAATCGCCACGAAAGTGACAAAATACTGCACCTTCCATGAGCTTGTGACATTGGTCCACACAGCCGAATGGACTAGCTCTAACATTTTCGCTTTATAACCCTTCGCTAAGGGTCCGGGTCGACATCTTACCTTCTATATGTGATTCGCAGACCGAACGGAGTAACCGTGAGATTACCCAACGCCCATTCTTAGCCGCCTTTTGATCCTATTTAGATTGATGTGACCTAATCTAAGATGCCAGAAAAGTAAAGTCATCTTGCGAAGAAAACTTTCTTTAGGGTTTGATTTAAGATGCAACATAGTTATAGGTATTATGTTTTAAAATAGTATAAAGTTTAATTATATAAAGTGCCAACACGTATAACTTCGCCATTTCTTATGATAGAAACACCACTATCAAAATAATGTAATATCCATGAGTAAATACTCAAATGTAAACAAGGTTCCACCGAAAATCCGCACATATAAAACGCCTTTCAAAACTAAAACCGTTGTTCCAAAACACAAAGAAACATTCCAATCGCAACCGCTCGACTTTCACCGCTGCTGTCTATGGAGATCGTTATCTCGCCATTAGCTAGCTCCTTGTCCGCAGAACCCTCGAAGGTGTAACAAACATGATCACGACTCGGTTCTACTACCCAAGAATGGGTAGAACAAGTCGCTAAACATGTTTCTCACATTAAAGCAAACGGCGACTGAGCCTTTGAGCTAGGGGCACTTAGCCTCCAATGCCCAGCCTCACCGTGATTGAAGCACTCGCCTTCTCCTTTCGTTTTTCAAACCGCCGTAGAGCTTTTTATTACTCCCACTTTTCTTTAGCCTTAGTATCCTCGAATTCCACTTTCCCTTTTCATCTTTTGATAAAGCAAAGGGTTTTCGAGGTGGCGTAAAGATGCTGGCACTTTACCCATTTTACGCTCTTCCGTTACTTAGATCCTCTTGCAATGAATCTAGAGTATAACTCTTATCATAAAGGACCGTTTATAACGGAAGTCATCAAAAGACTTGGGCAAAGTGTTGAGGATCATATCGACTCGACCACGCCATCAATATATCCTCCAACCAACTCGAGCCTCTCAAGAGATTGATCATTTGCTTCTACATGGTCATGCACCGAATCACTTTCCTTCATCGAACTTAACATTATTGATTTTGTCAAATTATGACAAGCGATTCTCGTCTCGACCTCATACGATTTCATAAGATTTAGCCATATCGTGGTCGCATCTTCCATCTCTGATGCCGAGTCAGCAGGGACCTCGCACATGGTGACCAAAAGAAGGCACTTTGCCATTCTATTTGATTTTTCCCATTTCTCGTGCTCCTGGCGCCCTCATCAGAGATAAACTGCCCAGAGGCTCGGGGACGGGTGTAGGAGAATATATAAATTTTCTTCGCAAGTGAGAACATTCTCAATGTTTCGCTTCCACTCGATAAAATTTCGACCTGATAAGGATTTTGTGTAGCATATTGATAATCTGTAAGAGACATATATGAAAAGATAATGTAAACACATAAGCATACGATCACACATAATTGTAATAATAATATTGTAACCTTTGATAAAACAATATTAATCAAACCTCCAATCGCCCAAGGAATCCCACATGCAAGCTTACGCTGCGGACGCTACACATAAACCCCCACCTGCACTAAAATATACCTTTTAGTCGCTTTAATTTCAATCCATGTCAACTTAACCTTATGACAAATGAAATTAATGATTGGACTCACTAGACCACATCACTATCGCAAGAAGGACTTCATGAAGTTGTACTGAGGTGATGTCTACAATGACCACATTTTAACAAGAAGAATGAATTTTAGAATCGCATACCACTCCTGACCATACCGCCCAATTCAAATTCTTTGTTATCTCATTTTATATATATCTCAGAGAACTTATGAAAATCGCACATGTTAACGCCAGTCGCCACACATGAAACTCCCACTTTCAATAGATTTAAAATGTTTTATTTAGAAATCTCATCTAACAAACTTATGATAAACAAGCAAGCAAGCAAGCCACTGTGGATCGCCACTCACGCTATGCGCATCACTTTCTTTAGAGATCAAAAATGGAGGTCTTGACATTTTAATTTGGAAAATTAATATGTCGGGTTGTTTGCTTACTTTTGTTCAAAAGGTTTGTCCATGCATCACGTAACCTAGCATGCTTGTCTATAGAACTCAACATGTAAAACATGCTCGCAGAATTCTAAAATATGCTTGAACGCTGATAAACCTAGCATGCTTACTATGCGCACTTAAATACGTGAAACACTTAAAGGTTTGTCAACGAATTAAAATACACATAGTGCTATCGATAAAATAAACATCCACGCATATGCAATGAACGATAAAATAAAATAAAACGCTCATCGTGGCTCACTGTGGAACCTCGCACTTTCTTGCCTAATCTATTACATAGAATTGCAAAGCATGTATTAAACTTAAAACGGGCCTCGCGTACCCGCACGGACCGGATTCACAAACCGGATTTGGGCCGGATTGGTGGAACGGACGAACCGGGCTGAAAAACTGGAACCGGTCAAAAATCGATCCGTTGAAACGGGTTCTGGCCGAAACCGGTCGGGTCGACCTGTAACTAAACGGCCGGTCGAACAGGGTCGGGTTGCTGCGCTAGGGCACAGCCCATGCGCGCCTCAAGACCGCAAGGCCGCCGCCACACCCCGCCGAGAAAATCGGCGACGTTGAGGTTTCTCGCGCGAGTCTCGCCCGCGCCGAGGCCGACGCGCCGCCGAGGTCTCGCGCGCCGCGCCGCCTGTCACAGCACCGCCGAAAGCACGCCGGAGGTTTCACACAGATAGCGCGGCCGCAGCGAGCACCGCCGAACGCCTCGCGCTGCTCGCCGAGGGCGCCGCTGGGCAAGGCTCGCGGCCGCCGAAAGGCCACAGACGTGCCGAGACTCGCGAGGTTTCGCTGTTTTTTTCCGAAGCGCCGAGGAACTCACATGCAATGTCGCGCGCCTCTGCCGCCGCCCGCCTACCACCACGCTGAGGTTTCCCGCCGAAGCGCCGACGAGTGCGAGCCGCCAAGCTCGCCGCCTGGCGGCGCCGCCGCCGAGACGCCAAGGCCAAGACGCGACGCCAAATTTCCGAAGCGTGCTGAGGATCCGCGGCGCTAAGCGGCGCCTGCACCGCCGGGCCTCGCCGAAGCGGTGCGCTGCCGCCTCGCCCGCCCGCCGCCTCGCCCGCCCGCTACCGCTGACGCGCGCATCGCGCCGGGGCCGCCAGGCGCCCGTTTCTCAAATGATTTCATCTCGCTTTCTCGCTTGCCTCGTTTTTCTTTACGATAAGATTTACATGAAAAATCTAATCCAACCACGGATTTTCGTGGTGAAAAAACCCAACAAAACAAAAAACGAGCCACGATGAACGAAAGATCCACAATTAATTGCGCACGAATAATCAAACGTGACTAATCCAACAGAGCCAAGATTCGATCCTGTGCTCCGATACCAATTGTAGGAAAACATATGTCAAATTTCGCCCGAGGATCTATCTTCGATATTTAATTCACCATACATCGATTATATACCCAGTATGTGTCTATATAATTAATTGCACACGTAGGGTTTTCGTATTTACCTTGGATCTGCAGGTCGGTCGAACAGACTAACGGATCGAACGAACGGACTCGCTTTCGACCTTCCGGATCAGATCCCAATCGCCCAATCTCCAACGCCGAGCGAGGACGATCTATGGAGAATGCCCCGGAAAATCACCCAATGTACTCACTAAACTCGAAAATCCTCACAAGAATTTTGTGATTCTCGAAAATATGATGATCAATTATGAGCATTAACCTAGACTTTATCTCTTACCTTATATTTATAATGCATTACCATAATCCCACAAGGAAAGGATTTATGCATATCCCATAAATATAATAATATCCTTATAGGATAAAGAGAATAAAATCTCATGTATAGAGTATATAAAGGCCGATTTCTTCAAATTTTATGGCCTCGGACGGCCAAAATGTGGATCAAATGCAAGGAATAAAGATGGGCCTCAAATAAATTAATTATCTTATGTTCAAATTGTAATATAAATTAATTTATAAACATTTATTCATGCCACTAGAGAATAAATGCCGACTTACCCCTTTATTACCGGGTTGAGTCAAGCCAGCACTTAGACATTACGAATCCTCGTATTTAAGATATTTGAACGTCCATTAATTATTTATAGTATTCGATCGCTTAAAATAATTAATGGCTTTAATTTCAAGTAGTACCACTCAACCTTATTATTGTACTTGAGCTAACTCAACCTCGCAGGGTTTAGTACAATAAACCTTTCGAGCTCCTTAAGGGACGCCATCATCCTAAACGGATACTAGCATTTCGATACGATAACTAGCATGACATACAAGCACCGCCACCACCCAAGATGCGGAGAATATCAAGTTAGAACATATAACCTCACCCATAACAAGTCAAAGTGATGGTCAAGAACTCATACTCACCTAATACCTTATCGAGGTTTAGATCATCGTAGTCACCGAGATCTAGGTTCTTCACTATGGTCGATAGAAGAACCTCATCTCACCGTGATCCTTCAATACGCCGTAGACGCATCAAAGACAGACAAGTAACCAAGTCAAGTCACTTCATCTATATCGCAGCCTATACCGACAACTCGTCCTCAAGTTGTCTCACCGTGGAAACTTTTTATATCTCATTAAGCTCGACCAATCATATGCATCTCGTGATCTTCACACATCAGATGATCTAACTTATCTATGAGACAAGGGACACGATATATGCAATCAAGTATTCAATTCAGATAGAGATTGTAATAGTGGTAATAGAAACAATGTATACAAGCCAACCATACCGCTTTCAAGATACAAATCCAACAAAGATCGCCTCGACCATTGCGCGTTATCATCCCGAGACTCTTCAGCCAAGTCTCGCGAGTAGTTTGAATGCCCACTGGTTGTTTGTTGAGTATGGAACCTCCGCACGCAGCACTCACGAGCCGCCCCGACCGCCCTCGCCAGCCATTCACATAATATCGATCGATCTTGATCTGAGATTTGGTGATTGGGACACTTTGCCAAGATGGATTTGAACGACACCAATAGTCGCACACCGCCTCGCCATTCCCCATCCTGAGGGAACTCATCCTTTTCCTCACGCTTTGTATCATTGAGATGTGATAGTATCTCTCAAGGAACTTCTGAAGCCATGCCCAAGTAAGTGACACTACCCGTAGGAAAGTGTGCAGCCACCTCGAGCAACCGGGCGGAGAGTGAACTAAAAGGATATGAGTGGATGTACCCTTCGACTTCATCCCAGACACCTTATGGTGCTACACACCATTTCAAGTCCTCGAGATGACGCCGGGTCCTCTCCCAAGCATATCAAGCTTGGCAAGATCTCGTATAAAAGAGTGTCTCCGCCCCCGCTTGTCCTCGATCTCGCAAGGCGATGCCCAAGGTGGAGATCAAGTTGTTGTTCGAACATCATCTCCAAGCGCCTCGCCTCCGGAGGTGGTAGGTTTTGTGGATTCTCTCTCCATTTTATCTCGCTTGGTACGTGCCTCCTCAAGACGGGGGCTTTTCTCCTCGCCTACTCTTTCTTCTCCTAATGGTTCTCTCAACTGTCAAACAGAGTTCTCCGCCCTGCTCGCAAGGTTAGGTCGGAGCATGCAAAACAAAATAAAATAAAAGTGAATAACAACACTAGAATAACGTAGCCCCCGCAACGGCGCCTAATCGACGACGCCGGATTACCCTGGTCGTTAGAGGTACCAAGACACGCTAAGATACATTTATAATCTCTCCAACTTGAACATATAGTCCCGCATATGGCAAGTTAAGGGGTCGAACCCAAGAGAGCTGGTCAGGTTGTTACCGAGTTGTCACACTTGAGTAGGAGGTTGCCTGTAGGGCAAGGGTCCAGTCGACGGTCTCAAGAGAGATGTAATCGAGAGATATATCTCAGAAAGTAAATCAAACTAAACACAAGGTAAAGAGATTAAATAATAAGTAGTTGACCATGGATCCGCACGCTGAGATATTGGTCAAGACGCCGGTCATAGGTTCAAGGGTTTTCACCATGAGTGTATGTCGTGGTTAAAGGTACCAAGGGTAGATGCCCTTTTTGGTTGTTACGCACACCTGTGCCCCCATTGCCCCCAAATGCCTGTAGATTTTAGGACTAAGCACAGAGGCCCTCCGCCTTGCCCTTGCCAAGACGGTCTCCAAGATCGGGTTCTTCCGCCCCATGACACTGACTCACTAGACAAACCTAACCAGCCACAAATGTCCAGGTAATGGCTCGCAGCCCTTGCCCAAGGCCGACGGCACAATCACCCACTCCACCACTTCCTGGATAAAGAGACACTGGATGTCTTACTCCGCTATTGCTTGTAGCTACCCTCCCCAAGGCTACCGCCGAGTTAACGCCAAGAAAGGAATAACATGTGTATAAAGGCCTAGAGCTCGAACACCCACTCAAGGTTCTAAGGATATTTAGACCTCACGACTTGTATGACTGACTCAACGTGCTTCACCCCGAGCCCAACCGAACGGACTACTCACGATAATCGATATAAACATAAAAGCAATAAACAAGAACATAATCGAAACCATACTTGAATAGAAAATCAAACGTAGTTTAAAAGCATTCTCTCGCCAAGCAGCTTGCTCAAGCGAGATAACCAAATACATAATATAAATTGTTTGCTCAGTAGACTTGTTTCTTCCTCACCAATTGCTCATGAAATGCAAGAGAAATAAAGAGAGAAGTTGAGAGAAAAATCTGACCGATGCTCTCCTGAATGTCAGGTTGTGTGTCTGTATGGAGTTCGAATTGTTGTGGGAGCCTAAGTAAACCCACTTTGTCTTGGTCAAGCACGATCTCGAGACGACAGGTGGTGGCAGCAAGTCGCCTCGCCTCGGACCCCACAAGAGCTCCTCCGCTTCGGGCCCAGATTTGTCTCATCTCGCAACCGCAGTCGACCTTTCCCTTTCGGCAAAATCAAGCGGTAGCGGCAGATGAATCTTGCCTAGAATCTCCCATTTGCGTGCTAGTCTCGCCAGAGTCCTCGCTCAAGGCCCCCACCAGATTCTCGACTTGCTCCTGTCTCCCCTGCATCACCTCGCCATTTCCCTCTCTTCCTCGTCTCGATTAATCTCTTGCTTCACATCAGCTCGTGACTGTGCTCAGCCCCATGCGTGCAAGTTGTTGGCAAGATGTCGAATGTCTTCGGGATTTTTACCTCTCACGGAGGTGGCCTGATCTTGCCCAAGGTCCGGTTCAACCTCGCATACTCTCAAGCGTGTCCTCCCGCACACAAACACACGCAAAGAACACACACAAAATGCACTCTTTCTAGGGCAAGGATTACCCAAAAAGAGCACGAAAACGGCTCACAAGGACTTAAATGTATACAAATGCTTGTTAAAAAGGAAAAATCAACACAAGACAAAGAAAAATTTGTTCTTATTTCCGAAGTATACAACGCATACATTACGAGGATGATGAAGGACCAGGAGGCTAGGAAAAGCTAAGCCAATCTCTAGAAAAGTTAGGGTTCAGCAGTTCATCTATGCTAACTCTACCCCTACCTCTACCTCGTCCCCGATCGACACCGAAGTTCGCCCAAGATGACCTCTATGTCCGCCACACGACCCCCTACGCTCGATGACCGACGCCTCTTGGGCATAGAACTCCGGAGAAAACTATCTACAATCCTAGGAGAAGCCTCGGCAATGGATCAAGAAACCGCTCAAGTTGCGGATGACGAGCTACAACAGCTACCAGATAGATCGCTTATTTTTCTCGTGTCGGCAAGTCGCTCCCGAAATTGCTGTGAGTCTCGATCGTACTCATGTCCGTAGCTCGAACACCGATTTAAGATCTCTAAAACTTTGGCTTCGACCTCGGAGATGGTCAATCCGCCACCTCGACGAATAACTGCCTCGTATTCGGCGTGCTCCTCGACGACCTTTTTGGCATCATCCTTCGCGATCTCGAGCTTCTCCTCCAACTCCATAAACCGAGCTTGAAGCTCATCAAACTTCTCTTGAGAAGACCTGAATTTGACATCGGCTTCCTCCTGCACATGCCCAAGCTTGCCCTCCAAGTGAAGGACCTCGACTTCCTTCACTTCGAGAGCTCGGTTCAAAATTTTAATTTGGTCCAGCCAAAGAGACATGTCAACAGGTTCAGGAATAGACTGAGACAAAAGCAAAGAGAAGCATACTTCAATAAAACTGAGGAATTTTATTCAAGCCTTTAAGGCAGGATAATGTCATGAGTACATATACATTAAAAAAAAAGGGATCAACTGACCCCTCCGACAGCTTCTCCCTCAGGGTCAACAACTTCGGCCTCTTCCCGAACCTCAACAGCTTCAGCCTGCGCCTCCTCCGCCTCCTCCCTAACCTCCACAGCCTCGGCAATCACCGTGTCCTCGGATCCTTAGCCGATCAGCCATTATAGCTTCGATCGTATGCCCCGGGTCCACCGAGATGCACTGATCGACTCGCAATGTAAAGGTCAAGATGAGGCTGTGCCTCCAACATGGGCAAGCTCTTCAGCCGCCAAAGAAGGACCTCGGCATACACCCGCAGAGAGCCTCATTATCCATCACCTCACACCAGATTTTGGACTTATCCAACTACGGTAATCCTCGGCAACTTCATCAAGAGCGGCCGCCACACGCCATGCGATTCGTGACCTCGCCAAATCGCCGCCAGCCCGGAGAACCTCCTCGATAAGAACAACCTCTCCGCAAAGACACAGAAGCTCTCCTTGCGGGCCACCGCCTCGCCTCCCGACGCTCGGGTTGTCTCCAACTCGCCTTCAACAGCCGACTTCGCATTCGCCTGCCGCCGCCTCCGCCGCACATCAATAGGCGCCACACCGCCTCCTCTTCGCCGTGTCCCGAGCCTTCGCCGCCTCGCCACCTCAGGACAAGGAGGGTCTTCTCCTCCAACTCCTCGAATACCGAGCCACCGGTCGAATCGGGCGACGCTGCCATTCGTGATAATCCGTCATCCGGGCCGGACGCCCGGCGATCTCGGTCATCATGTACTCGGTCCCCTGTGTAGAAGTCACCCATGTCAACAAACTACATCAATATAGAAATTGGTGGCGTGCAAACAAATGCATTATCTCGGGAAGGACTGGCAGCACCTGTGCCGACGATCTCGCAATCATCATCGCCAACAGGAGGAGAAACCACGACCTTTCCTTGATGGGGCGTGGCATAGATGGGGCAAGGCGACTCACTAGACTTCGCCCTCGTAAGAGGCCTCGCCACATCCTTCAATGCGGCGCGAGGCTCGACACCGTAACTCGACTCTTCATTTTCCTCCCTTATGGAAGTCCACCACAAGATAAAATAATTGCCATGTTAGAACATAAAGCAAAAATCAATCAGAAAGTCAAGGAAAAGTGGCCTCACCTTCACCGACTTCACCGAGGTAGCAGGATCATAAGTGGCTCACCGCAAAGAACGAAGCTCGGCCTCAAAAAGCTTCGCCAACAAGGCCGACCTTTCAAAACCTCCTCGATGCCACCAAGCCGTCATCAAGGCCATATCCCCCGCCTTCCCGTATTCCGCATTTAACCGAGGATTCCATCGAACCGACAAAAGAAGAACTTCTTCCGCCAGCTCGAGATTTTGACTTTGTTTTACTTTGAATCTACGACTGTGTGATAAATAATTCCACCCCGCTAGATTTAAATTGGGAAAACCTAAGGACAAGCCCTAGGGTGAGAGGAAAATTATGCCGATAAGCATAGACACCAAGGTTCGCCAACCGCCAAAAGAATTTGCTATTTAAGAAGAGGTATGCCGAACAATTGTTGCATTCGACATACACGGAAGGAAAATGAAGACGAAGACCGCACGTAAGGCTGTCCTCATATATCAGAACAAACCCTCCTGAGGGGCGCAAGCCTAGAGGCAAGCTCTATTATTGCAGGAGCTTCTAGATATGAAGGAAAAGAAGAAACCCTACCAAAATCCCTCAAAGGCGGGAAACCTACTCTATGCACAGAAGAAATGAGGGAATCAAGAGTAAAATCTTAAAATCACCGCTAATCCGTGGCGAATCGACACAACACGGCCTTCATGACCGTGAGAATCCTCGTAAGAAGAAGAAGATGAAGAAGCCATCAATAACTTACTTGTTTTATGTGGCAAATAGAAGAAGATGGCACTAAAGATCTGGCGAGAACGACAATGGCGATGATCAACACTCGTGTTTCTCAGAAAGACAAAGAACTTTTTTGAGTTTGAAAGATGGAGGCGGATAAAGTGAAATGGGAAAAGGCGATCATGGAAGTTATTCCCAACGCACTTTATCGGGACCCCAACCGCCCTACGCATTAAACGGGCGCGACGATTTCATGTTCGACATCGTAGACATCCCATCGCTCGACTCGGCATGACGTTACACCTTCAACCACTTGCGCCATATATCCGACTCGATGAAAGATTACGAATCGACCTCATCAAGGCGACGAGTATTCGCACACCTTCAACCAAGACGCCATATCCGACCTTGACAAAAGATTACGTAATCGACCTCGCCAAAGGCGACGAGTATTCGACTTCGCCAATAAGAGCCGAGATATACAACTTCGCATGACACCTCAAACAGGCAACGAGTATTCGACCGCCAACCGGAGCTGCGACATACAACTTCGCGGATTGTACGCTACCAACTTCGCTGCATCACGCACTCGACGAGGCAACGCCGAACCACCGTCCCCATCACGACCTCATTTCTACGCCTTTTGGGGAATGTGATAGGATACGCCCAACTACTAGGCTCCAAGCATCGCACCCAATATAAATGGGCCCCAATATTAAGCTCCGCCTATGCAAGTTCGCCCAAGAAGACTCCTAAACTAACTACAACTCAAATCGCAAGAGAGACGAGAAGATCTGGATGCATATCTAAAAGAATCCTTATGAGAGAAGACTTTGTATTAGAGTCGAACTCATTATGATGGTTTATAAATAGATGCTAGATTAGAGGAAGTCGGCTATCTACACTCTTTGTAATCGCTTCTTAGACACTCAATACACATATACTCTCGCTTGCATGGACGAGATCTATTTCAACAGATCGAACCACGTTAATTCCTCGTGTTCATTGAACATTTATTACCATACGAAATTAAGATCGATCAGTTTCAAACCAATGATCTTAGTTAACTCACCTAAAAGGTCGAAATAAATGTATTTTATTTCTTGTTGTGATGAATGATGTCAATGAGCAAGTTTTTCCATCGCATATAGTGTTGGGCCCATTGAAAACGATTAATCACTTAACTTGGTTCCTCTCAGCAGTTCGAGAGCTTTTGAGACCAAAGAAATTCCTATTAATTGTCTCATACGCACATGTCTCCATAGCGAACACTGTAAGGAGTATATTTTCTTAAACCTTCCACGACTCATGCTACTATCATCTGTTTGGCAAGATTAAGTATTATGGTGGCGATGTCGTGAAGATGTACCACAAAGCTGCATATGCATACAAGCAACGAGAATATAACCAAGCTATGTATATTATCGAAAGCATGAGATCTGCAGTCTATCAGAAGTTTCTTAGTTTGATCAAATAGGTGGACTCAATCATACTGTCCAGTAAGCCGTAATAATTTTCTTACATCGAATGCGACTGAGTCATTCAACAAGTGGTTGTTGCTGACAAAACGTCTTCCAATTTGCTCAATAATAGAAGCAATCAAACTGATCATTGAGGGATGGTTCATTGAGAGACGAGCAAAGAGCCTAAACGAAGCGAACACAACCTCGAGTGAAGGGCGTGAGAAAAACTTAGTGCATAAATGGCAAAAAGTCATCGTTACACTAGGAGGAGAATTCCAGATCGAATGTATAAGATAGTCGATGGTGACAAAACTTATTTGGTTGATCTTCAACATTAAACGTGCCACTATAATGAATTTGATCTAGACGGCTTGTCGTGTTCAGATTGCTGCAATCAATATGTTTTCAATTTTGTTTATATCTTATAAATTTTGCATTTACAATATTAACTCAGTATTGGGCGTTGAATCACGCACAATCTTAGATAATGAGGAGACTATTACAAGAAGAAAAGTTTAGTGGAGACGTGGTTAGCCACAAAGAAACATCTTCCAAACCTATGTGATTAGGTTGTACTAGAGTAAATAGCTCACATGATTGTCATGTCACCTCTTGTGCAACGACAAGTCACGCCTAAGATCGAATCGAATTCTATCTGGGAGTGAGAGAGGTAGACGAAGACACAATACCACCCAAGAGGGTAACCAAGCACCATTCATCAAGTATCAAAAGTACACCACCGAGGAAATGGAACATACGAAAAGAAGGTGTCCACAACGTGTTGAGATACAAAAAGTGATTAATGTGATTTAGTATGATGAAATGGACATGTCTATTTTGGATATGTAATGTGATTTACTATTATAAAATTTTTAGTTCTATTATGAATTTACGAGATATTAGTGAATTTTAATATGATAGTATTTCGAGTAAAACATTAAGATTTGTATAAAACTGATCGAAAATTATGCTAAAACGGGTCAAAATTATGCTAAAACCGATCGTAAAATAGATAAAACCGACCATCAATTTCAAAAAACCATACAACCGAAAATTTGACCGATTTTATCAAATAATCGATCGGTTTTTTAAATTTCCATCGATTTTATCAATTTAAAACCAACTACATTATATTTTTAAATGTTCATTCATTTTGAAAGAGAGAAAAATTATAATGTCCGATATAAAAGATGATAATATTAGAATTATGAGTTTTTTTGTTATTTTATAGTGTTTAATAAATTTTAATATAGAAAATAAAAAATCAATTTGGCCTCATGATATTTAAAATTATGTCATATATAAGTGCCAATTCATTTTCATTGTAAGTTTTAAATAAAATGGTTGAAATAAAGGATAATTTTTTTATTTTAAGGCGTTAATAAAACAAATAGTTAAAATCAGATGTAATAAAAATCGAAACTACATAACTAAAAATTAGACTCATTACATAAGATAATCTATGCTATTTTTGCTAGTCGTGGTTCATTCTTCTTCTTATTCGCTTACATAACTCATATATACTACCACATATTTTCTTTCCAGTACTCTTCAATGCGAGTGGTATCCCATTCGATGTTCGCTAACTAGAAATAAGGCTACGTAATCATGCACATAAATGGATCGAACCGACATCGCCGTTCTAGTCAAATAGCTCAAGATCCCATTGCCCTAATAATCGATTATTATGCCATACTTTGCTATGCCGTGGTAATTAAATAAACCATCTCGTAAAATTAAGAAAACACCACAATAACTTACGCAAACACAAAAGTTCGACACCGTCGTATCTCATTCTTCATTCCTTAATGCCCAATATCGCGAGTCGAAAATCACGCAATGGCCGCTTCTCATATCCATGCAACGTAGAATGAATGACCATCAAGAACACATGTCATAATGATCAATAAAAAATAATATTTAGAAAAATAAACAATTAAAATTTTATTTTTTTGCTATTTATTGTATGAATATGTTATCGATTTGGCACCCAACAATGGTCTTTGAGTCTTACCCACACCATGGCCGTGGACTACCCTAGTCCAATCCATTGATGGGCTCTATGAACTAGCAATGTTTCTTCTAATAGCATAGCTCGCTCCTCGCTCGGTGTGGGTCTTTCAAATATTTGCAAAAGACTTCTATATAGATCATAATGTTTAATATTGAAAATTAATTGTGGATTTTAATTTATGTATTATATATATATATATATATATATATATATATATATATATATATATATATGTTTTGAAGGCACAATACTTACGAAAAAATGGCTATCAAGAATGGTTGTGTTCTCGACAATCCACATTATCCAACAAATCGATCTCACCTATCAACTGGGTCCTCATATGCATCATGTATAGATCAACAAATGTCAAAATTATTCTAGGATACATATCAATATAGTAGATGCAATTCATAAAATAAATTAGATTGTATAAAAGTACTTACCCTTACATAAGAATCCCTACTTGCTTTTTTGATATTCAAGAAAATCAACAAGGAACACCTTCTCGCTATTCCTAAGAACCACAAGAGTATCTGGGCCTCGCCAAGAATGCTCATAGTCCATCCCAACATTTGGCGGGATAGGACGCTGACGAGCCTGTTTTCGTGCTCTTTTAGGGTAATCCTTGCCCTAGAAAGAGTGCATTTTGTGTGTTCTTTGTGTGTTGTGTTCAGGAGGACACGCTTTGGGTGCCGCAGTTGAGACGAACTTTGGGCAAGGCCAGCCACCTCCGTGAGAGGTAAACCGAAGATTACCTTGGCAAAGCATTCTGACATCTTGCCAAGACATGGTACCGCACGGGAGCTGAGCCTGACCAACGAGCTGACATGAAGCCAAGAGGATGATCGAGACAAGGAAGAGCGGGAAAAAGGACGAGAAATTATGCAGGGGACAGAGGGTAAACTCAGAATGCAGCTGGGAGATGTAGACAAGAACTCTGGCAGACTTGCACGCAAATGGGAAGATTTTGGGCAAGGACCTTCTCTGCCGCCTGTTTGATTTTTGCCGAAAAGGGAAAGGTCAACCTGCAGTGGTTGATATGAGACAAACCTCGCCAGATCGAAGCCGAGGAGTTCCATCGGTGTCAAAGCCCGAGCCACCACCGACCACCACCTGCCGCCTCGAGATACGCCAGACGACCAAGACAAAGAGGAGTACACTTAGACTCCCAACACAACAACTCAACATAACGTCAATTGGACGGTGAAGCATCAAGTCTGAATTCTCTCTGCACTTTTCTATTTTATTTCTCTTTGGTTTTCATAAGTGATTGGGAGGAAGATAAACAAGTCCTACGGCAAACATTTATATTATGTATTTTATCTCTGCCGAGCAACCGCTGCTGCAGACATTTCATTTACGCTGATTTTATATTCAAGTATGGTTTCGATTATGTTCTTGTTTATTGCTTTTGTGTTTGTGTCGATTATGCGTGAGTAGTCTGCTTGGTTGGGCTCGGGGTGAAACACGCTGAGTCGAGGTCATGAGTCGTGAGGTCTAAACGCCCTTAGAGCCTCGAGTGGGTGTTCCCAAGCTCAGGCCTCGATACTCATGTTGTTCCTTTCCTCGAGCATTAACTCGGCCGGTAGTCTTGGGGAATAGCTACAAGCAATAGCCGAGTAAGACATCAGTGTCTCTTCGTCCCAAGACGCACCGAGTGGGTGATTGTAGTCGCCGGCCTTGGGCAAAGTGGTGCGGTAGGGGGTCGCAATTGCAAGGCGTGTCGGTCGTTATCGTGTCGACACAATAACGACACGACCGATAAGGTCAAACACGAACACGAATTCGTTAAGGATCCGCCGACACTAACACGAACACGACACAAAATGTATCGACACGGACATGACACGTATACCTAATATGACACGATTTTTTTCGTGTTAACACGACACGATACGAAACAATAAATTTAATTAAAAATTAAAAAATAAATAGATAAAAGAAATAAAAATATAATTAAATTAATATTAAATATATATATATATATATAAATATTATCGAATTATACGAAAACGGCACGATCCGACACGAATACGAATGCAACATAAAAATTATCGGGTTACACGAACACGACACGGATCCGACACGAACACGACATGAAATTATCATGTCCTTATCGTGTCGACACGATAAGGACATGAACACGATAAGACTGAACACAACCTGTTAATTTCGTGCGTATTCGTGTCGTGTTCTCGTCGTGTCAAAATTGTCGCCCTAGCCGCAAACCACCCTTGGACCGGCCTCGCTAGTTGGGCTGTCTAGTGAGTCAAGTTGCTGGGCGGTGATAACCTAGTTAGGGGACCGCTCTTGGCGAGGCAAGGCAGGGCCTCAGATTTCATCCTAAAACCTAAGGCAAGTGGGGGGGCTCGGTGTACGTGACGACCAAAAGGGCGCTACCCTTGGTACCTTTAACCAACGATATATACTCATGGTGGAAACCTTTGAACCTATGATCGATATCTTGACCAAGATCTCAACGTGGAACCCTTGGTCCAACCGCTTGTTATTTAACTCTTTACGCTATTTACTTTTCGCTTTACTTTTCGTCAAGATCTATCTCTCAAGACATTTCATCGAGACCGTCACCAGATCGACACCTCGCCTCCGGCAATCTCCTACTCAAACCGTGACAACTCGAGTAATAACACAACCAGCCTCTTGGGTTCGATCCCTTAACTTGCCATATACGGAACTATGTGTTCAAGTTGGAGGAGATTATAAATATTATCTTAACGCGCCTTAGACCTTTGACGACGGGTTCCGGGCGATCGTCAGATTGGCGCCGTTGTCAGGCAGCTGTGCTATTCTAGTGTTGTTACTCACTCTTTTATTTTTTGTTTGGTTTTTGCATGCTCCGACCTAAAATTGCAGGCAAGAACGGAGAGCTTCTGTTTGACCCAGAGATTGATAGAACCATTCGGAGAAGAAGAGGCAAGCTGAGGAGAAACGCCTCCATCTTGAGGAGGCACGTACCAAGGCAAGACAACATGGAGGAGATGAATCCAAAACCCACCACCTCCGGAGAGAGCGTACACTTCGGGAGATAATGTTCCCGAACAACAGCTCCGCCCTTTGGGCATCATCTGCCCGAGATCGAGGACAACCGGAGCCGAGGCACTCTTTATGCGATCTTGCCAAGCTTCATCGATATGCCGAGAGAGACCCCGCCATCTCCGTGGCTTCAAATGGTGTGTAGTACCATCGGTGTGCGGATGAAGTCAAGAAGGAGTACATCCGACTCATATCCTTTCCATTCACTCTCCACGACGGTGCTCGAGTGGTCAGACACTTTGCCTACGGGTAGTGTCACTACTGGACAGGGCTTCAATGTAAGTTCCTTGAGAGATATTATCCCATCTCAAGGATACAAAGTGTGAGGAAAAGGATGAGTTCCTTCCGATGGGGAATGGCGAGACGATGTATGACTATTGGTGTCGTTTCAAGTCCATCTTGGCAAAGTGTCCCAACCATCAAATCTCTGATCAAGATTTGATTTAATACTATGTGAATGGCTTGAGGGCGACTCAGAGGCAGCTCGTGAGTGCTGCTTGTGGAGGTTCCATCCTTAACAAACAACCCAGCGAGGCATTCAAATTACTTGCAGACTTGGATGAGGAGTCTCGAGATGATGCCAATGCAATGGTCAAGACGATACCCAACCCTGAAGCTACCACTTCAGATGGATCCGACATGAAGGATATGAAGGCCATGATGAAACAAATGATGGACCTGTTGAGACCCTTTATGGCCAAGAAGAATGTCAAAGTGTGTCAGCTTTGCTTGACCACCACCCTCAACACGGACAAATGTCTACAAGTAGCCGAAGAAGAAGAGGTGAATGCCTTTGGGCATGTCAACAACGGTGGTGGAGGAAACGCTCAAGGTCAGAAGCCCCGCTTCGACCCATACAACCCACCATGGAAAAATCACGAGAACTTGAGGTACGGAGGCACACACTATCAAGCACCTCCTGGGCAGAACCCACCTCAAGCTCGGCTATCTTTAGCCGAGATAGTGCACAATCAAGGAGCTACCCAATGGAGGATAGTGCAAGACCTCGACAAATTCAAAACCGAGACAAGGAGACTTCTGCAATCTGTGTTGACCCAGCTGAACACCTTGACGCAAGAGATATCGAAGATCAACCAAAAGCAAGGGACACTTTCTGCTCAAGTGCAAATCCAGCCCAATGCGCACGTCAACGCAATCAACTTGAGGAGCGGCAAGAACTTGCCGAGCAGGGAGGGGGCCCCAGTTAAGGAGACGGTCGAGATAGAAGACATAACCGAGGAAGTCGAGGACTTGATCAAGGAACCTAAACCCGAGGTAGCAGACAAGACGGAGATCAAGATCAAGATCAGACCTCCCTTTCCAGGAAGGTTGGCAAGGAACAAAGAAGCCAAAGAGATGAATGAGATGATCAAGATCTTTAAGAATGTAGAGATCAACATACCTTTGATCACTGCTTTGAAATCGATGCTGAGGTGCGCCAAGTTTCTCAAGGAGCTGTGTACCAAGAGAGTCAAGTACACAGACGATGCCAAGTTCCAGATGGGGGAGAATGTCTCAGTTGTGCTCAAGCGAGATCTCCCAATCAAGTGTACCGATCCCAAGATGTTCTATATACCTTGTGTGATCGGGACAACGAGGATAGACCGTTATGCTCGATCTCGGGCATCAATCAATGTGATGCCCTCTCTATCTATCAAGAGTCAAACTCGGACCACCCGACCATCTTGTGTTGAGATTCAACTGGCAGACAAGTCAAGTGTCTATCCCGAAGGGATAGTTGAGGATGTGCTCATCAAGGTGCAGGACCTTATTTTCCCAGCCGACTTCTATGTTCTAAATATGGGCAAGACCGGGAGCAAGCGAAATTCATCTCGTTAGGCGTGCCATTTCTTAAGACGGCCCGGACGTTAATCAACTACGATATGGGGAAGCTCACATGCAAATTCGCTGGGGAGACGGTCACCTTTGACATCTACAAAGCCGAGCAATTTTCGATCGACACCGAGATGGTGGACTTCGTCAGTCTCACCGAGAAGGATGTTGAGAGATACTCTGCCAATGTGGTAATCAAGGACGTGTACGAAAGAGTCATCCAAGGACACAATCAAGACCTAGAGTATCTCGATAACGAGGACATCGAGGCAACCAAAGTGCTTGAGGTAGAAGCCGACTAAAGCGGGGATGATCAACCAAGCTATCGATCACATCTAGTGCATGACAAGGAGAGGATGCAACCTTCCTCGAAGAAAGCCTCTAAGCTACAGCTCAAACGCCTACCGGAGCAATTGAAGTATATCTATCTCGGAGCCAACGAACGTTGCCGAATCATAAGCTCCGAAATGACGATCAAAGAAGAAAAGAGACGAGAGCCGCCTTGAGCAAGCACAAGGAGGCCATCGGCTAGACCTTAGCCGACCTCGCGGCATCGGGCCCCACTGCTTGCCAACCCTACATCTTGCTCGGCGATGCCATACGGTCGAGACCCACGTATGAAGCTCAACCCTTGATGAAAGAAGTTGTCAAGGTGGAGATACTCAAACCCTCGAGTTGGGCCTTATTTACCCTATCTCGGACAAATGATGGGTCAGCCCGATCCACGCCGTACAAAGAAATTCGATGTACAAGTGGTCGAGAATGAAGGCAATGAGCTGGTCGTGATGAGACTCTAGACAGGCTGGAAGGTTTGCATCGACTACAGAAAGCTCAACAAGGTGACCAGGAAGGACCACTTCCCCTTGTCATTCATTGACCAAATGCTTGAGAGACTCGCCGAGAACAGTATTTCGCTTCCTTGACGGCTACTCTGGATATATGCAAATTTGTGTGGCATTAGAAGATCAAGATAAGACCACATTCACTTGCCCGCTTGTCACATTTGGTTTATGCAATGCCCCAGGGACATTTCAAAGATGCATGATGAGTATATTTTCTGATTTGCTTGAGCAATGCATTGAGGTGTTCATGGATGATTTTACTGTTTATGGCAAGACGTTTAACTAGTGCATAGAGCATCTTGAGTTAGTTCTGCAGAGGTGCGTGGAGAAGGAACTTGTGCTGAATTACGAGAAATGCCACTTCATGGTCAAGGAGGGAATTGTCCTTGGGCACGTTATCTCTAAGAAGGGCATTGAGGTAGACAAAGCTAAGGTGGAGATCATAGCCAAGCTGCCTTATCCCACCAACATCAAGCAGCTGCGCGGATTCCTTGGCCACGCTGGATTCTATAGACGGTTTGTCAAGGATTTCGCCAAGATAGCACAACCGATGAACCGTCTCCTCCAGAACGATGTACCATGGGAGTTCGAAGACAAATATATAAGAAGCCTTCCAGATATTGAAGGAGCACCTTGTCACAGCGCCCATCATAAGACCACCCGAATGAGGCATGCCCTTTGAGCTGATGTGCGGTGCTAGCGGATACGTTGTTGGCGCGGTGCTTGGGCATAAAATTAGCAAGGAAAGCTTCGTCATATACTATGCATCGAAGACCCTCACCGAGCCACAGATCAACTACACAACCACGGAGAAGGAGCTTTTTTGCCGTGGTGTTTGCCTTCGAGAAATTTCGCACCTACCTCTTTGGGAGCAAGACTGTGGTTTACACTGACCACGCTGCCTTGAAATATCTCATGGAAAAGAAGGATACAAAGCAAAGATTCATACGGTGGATATTCCTCCTCAAGGAGTTCGACGTTGAGATCAAGGACAAGAGTGGATCTCAAAATCAAGTGGCCGACTACTTGAGCAGAATTTTGAGAAAGGATGAAGGAGATCCGATTCGAGCAACGTTTCCAGATGAGGAGCTACTCAAGATCTACACCAAGGAGCCGTGGTACGCCGACTTGGTGAACTACATCATGACCGGAGTGTTACCCGTGGGGATGCCAACATACCAGAGGAACAAACTCAAGAAGGAGAGTCGACAATATGTATGGGATGACCCATACTTATGGAAGCAATGCTCGGACTTGATCTTGAGGAGATGCGTTCCAGAAGGTGAGCAAACAAGCATCATTAAGCACTGCCATGAGAAGGAGTGCGAAGGACATTTTGGGCACAAGAGAACGGCAGGAAGATCCTCGATCGTGGGTTCTATCGCCCACTATCTTCAAGGATAGCTATGAAAGTGTCGAGGTCGATAAGTGCCAACGCGAGGGCAATGTCTCGAGGAGGAATGAGATGCCCTTGGTACCTATCTTGCCGGTGGAAGTATTCGACGATGGGGCTGGATTTCATGGGGCCCTTGCCAAACTCTAAGGAAACCAATACATACTCCTAGCGAGGGACTACGTGTCAAAATGGGTAGAAGCGAGGCCACGGCCAGGCGGACGCAAGGATCAGAGCCATTTTTCTCAAGTCAAACATCTTTAGCGGTTCGGTGTGCCAAGAGCCATAATCGATCGGGCACCCACTTCTACAATGCCACCATTGGCGCTTTACTCAAGGAGATGGGGTGCATCACCGATGTCCACCAGATATCATCCTCAAGCCAATGGCGGTGAGCTCTCAAATCGCATTGTGAAGACTGCCTTGAGGAAGGCCTTGGAGAGAGCAAGAAGGTGGAGCACTCACCGACGATGCACTTTGGGACGCCTTCAAAACGCCATTTGGAATGTCTCCTCACCGATGGTGTTTGGCAAGATGTGTCACATGCATGTCGAAATGAACACAAGGCATACTGGGAACCGCAAGCTCAACTTTGACTGGATGAGGCGGGAGAAGCACAAGCTTGACATACAAGAACTCAAGGAGATTCGCCTCGAAGCTTATGACAATGCCCCTATATACAAGGATAGGTTCAAGAGAGCCCATGATCTTTTGATCAAGGAAAAGAAGTTCGAAAATGGACAAGTGGTGCTACTCTATCAAAATAGGTTCCACTATGCCTCTGGCAAGCTAACCACCAAGTGGGTGGGACCTTACATTGTGCACGCCCAACATCCGAATGGAGCTGTAGAGATAAGCGACATGGACGGTAAGAAAATGTTCAAGGTGAACGGAAGCAGGCTCAAGACCTACTATGGGCACGACCAAAGGCTCAGAGAATGGAAAACTGAGCAAGATGAGCTTGATGAGGTTCCTCAAGAGGAAACTCAAGACGTCTGAGCTCAAGGAAGACGTCGAGCTAACGACGTTAAACAACAGCGCTTCCCGGGAGGCAACCCGGTGGGGTACGATTTTAATTGCTTACATTTTATTCCCTTTTTGTCAAGGGGGTGGTCTTGACCACTTTTAACACTTTGCCTCAAGCAAAGTGTGTGAGTGGGGAAGCCTCCATCGTTATTTTGACTTGCTCCTTGAGAGGACTGTTTCTTCCTCAAGGAGCGATTACAAACCGCAGTCCGGAAGGAACTCAAGACGAGGCGAATGGAGGCTGCAGCACTGGCAAGGCAACAACCTTGCCAAGACATGTGAAACGATGCGACAACTGAATCTCTGGGGTGGCGCAGAGACGTCCCATCACCACCCACTACCCTATAACCGCCCCAACCCCACGTTCTAATTACCCCCTATTTCGCCTACCCACATTCCCACACATTCAAACCTCACCCCAAAAACTTCCCCAAATCAAAGCACAAAACCCTAACATTCCATCCATGGTTCATACACGTCCAAAGAGAAAGCTCCCAGAAACCTCCTCAAAGAAGATCGTCGCTCGCCACACCAAAATGAAGAAAGCACCAGCCGAGCCCACCGTCGAGGAGAGCCCATCGTCCGGCAACGGAGCCCTCCTCACTGACTTCGCCACCGGAGCAGAAGAAGCATCCACCCTCCACGACATCCACATGGAGATGGACACTGACAAAGAGGAGCAGCCCACGCCGGAGAAGACGCCAGAGAAGAAGAAAGAAGGGGCTTTCTGGAGAAAGAAGGGGCCTCCTCCGGAAAGAAAAGGACAAAGGAGACTCCTACCACCTCCTCCTCGAAAAAGACACCGGCGGTCTCCTCTCACACTGAGTTCACCGGCACAGAAACCAAGGCAACAGAGGAGAAGGAAGTCTCCGAGGAAGAAAGCTCCGGTGACTCGCTCAGAGAAGACAAAGACGAAGGGAACGACCAAGCGGCAGAGATCGAGAAAGAAGACGTCATTTTCACCGAGTAACGGCCGGCGAAGAAGGCAAAAATGACGACACGCTCATCGAAGAGGGGGAAGGCTTACACTGTCAATGCCAAGGAGCTCGCCAAGAACAAGGAGATGGTGGTGCCCAAGCGGTTGGAGTCTGTACTCCTCGATCAACTGCGTGTCAAGGAGGACGTCGGGAGGCTTTTCAAAGGAATCGGATGGGGGAAGTTTCTTGAGTGGGATACCACAGTCTACGCGCCACTGGTGAAGGAGTTCTACGGAGATCTTGACATCGACCACGACAAGGGAGGCAGAGAATACACTCACACCGGGAGCGGAGAGAGTTCACGGTTGCCGAGCTCAGCCAAGCTCTAAATATGGTGACGTTGATGGAGGTCAAGGGCGCAAGCTACTGAGGCGGTCAAAGTGGTGCCCAATTTCACTGATGGAAAATGGTCAGATCCGTCAAAGCCGGTCGAAAAGATGGCGCAGCTTAAATCTTGTGATGCCAGGCGCAGCCTCAAGGACCCACCATGCAGTGTGCCACCGGGTCCTCTCCTACAACCTATTTGGCAAGAAGGACAGCAGCGCGACAATGTCAAAGAGCGAGTTGTACATCCTATGGGCGATGCACGAGAAGATAAGGCTCAATTTTGCAGCCTTTGCAATAACGCACATGAAGAGCATCATGGGCAGGGAGCAGCAGAGGCTGTCCTTGTGCCACTTGCCGACCAACTTCGCCAAGGAGAACGATCTGCTCAACCCTGACTTTGCCATGACCCCCGAAAGTGAGTACACCTTTGACCTGAAGGCGATCAAGAAGATGCTCAGGATCGTGGAAGATGAGGACGGAAAGCTCACCATATTGCAGGAGCTTGAGAAGCCAGTTGCTAAGCCAGCACGCTCAAAGGCCAAGGCAAGGGCAGGACCTTCAGCAACACCGGAGCCTGCCCAAGATGACACTCAAGCCTCCCTCACCAGAATACAAGAGACCTTGATTGAAATCCAGATCGCCCAGCTCGCGTCTTTCGCCCACCAAGGATTCAGGTATCCACCTGCATCCCCCTAAGCTTTTCCTCCTTGTTTTTGTGTTTTGTTTTTCTTTTTTTGTTTTTCGTGTTTGTTTGTTGTGTGTTTGTGTGTTTATGTTTTCGGGATCCCATCACCTAACACTTTGCCACAAGCAAAGTGTGTGAGTGGGGAGGGCCTATGTTTTTTGTTATGTGTGTTGACCAAAGACGCTTGAGATGAGTATGATAATTATGATCTTGGCATAGCTTTGTAATACATGTATAACTTGTTTCAATAAGGTTAGTATGATCTAAAATGGGCATAGCATGCACACCGTGAGAAATTGAGCCTATTTGATTTATCATTGCAAGCATGATTTCTATTATGTGATATTCAGATGCTTGACTTGGTTGTGCTAGAACTTGCATGTCTGCCTTGATCAAAGCCCAATCGCAGATGTCTAAGTGCTCTAGACGATTTAGGCTTTCTTTTCGTAGCCATGGTCAACAATGAACATAAACCCAGATATATGTAACCTTTGCTAGCCCCCTTTTGAATTACCTTGTGCTCTTCCCTAACCTGGGGATTGAGAGAGGAAGAATAGGGGAGGGATATATATATATGTCTTGGGCACCATTCTAGGCAGAACACAAACATTAGATGCCTTGACCTTCGGTCTGGCATAATGAGCTTAAATTAAAAATGTGTAGAAAAAGAAAAAGGGTGGGGGAACATGTAATATAAAAAGAAAAAGAAAAAGAAAAAGAAGGTTTCCCCAAAAATATAAAGTGTGCTCAGGCCCATAAG
The DNA here is from genome assembly GCA_036937905.1 of Salvia rosmarinus. Classification (NCBI taxonomy): domain Eukaryota; kingdom Viridiplantae; phylum Streptophyta; class Magnoliopsida; order Lamiales; family Lamiaceae; genus Salvia; species Salvia rosmarinus. The sequence continues at coordinate 104,994,855 of CM072819.1, forward strand.
TATCTTGTCAAGGGAAATGGGAAAACATTCTGCCCAAGACCTAAGTCAAGACAACCTTACCCAAAGCTTAAATACTTCCTACTTTTCCAAGAAGCCACTCAATACAACCCTAAAAGACCTAAGGATAGAGAACTTTGACCAAGCTATAGAGCAGAGACAGTAGACGGCAGGCAAGCCTATGGCACTTCCTTGATCAAGTCATCACTGAGCGTGAAAACCTAAACACAGAGTGTCTGAGTGCTTGAGAGGAACTTCCACAAACTTGCTTTGCCCCGATCTTGATTAACCTTGAGACATAGCTGTATTAATCGCTTATGCTGGATTATCTTTGTTATGTTTTCATCTTATCCTTGCTGGTTTTTTACGTGTGTTGTTTGTGTGTTTTGTTTTTCTTTTGGGCAAGGAACCCTTGCACGCTTGAGGACAACCATGGTTCAGTGTGTGAGTGTGATGAGCCCGTTTTTCGTGCTCTTTTTGGGGTAATCCTTGCCCTAGAAAGAGTGTTTTTTTTGTGTGTTCTTTGTGTGTATTTGTGTCTGGGAGGACACGCTTTGGGGTGCTGCAGGTTGAGACGGACCTTGGGCAAGGTCAGGGCACCTTCTGTGAGAGAGGTAAAATCCCGAAGATTACCTTGGCAAGGCATTCTGACATCTTGCCAAGACATGGTATCGCACGGGAGTTGAGCCTGACCAACGAGCTGACATAAAGCCAAGAGGATGATCGAGACAAGGAATAGCGGGAAAAATGATGAGGAATTGTGCAGGGGACAGAGGGTAAACTCAGAATGCAGCTGGGAGACGCAGACAAGAACTCTGGCAGACTTGCACGCAAATGGGAAGATTCTGGGCAAGGACCTTCTCTGCCGCCTGTTTGATTTTTGCCGAAAAGGGAAAGGTCAACCTGTAGTGGTTGAGATGAGACAAACCTACCCAGACTGAAGCCAGAGAGTCTCCATCGGTGTCCAAAGCCCGAGCCAGTTGCTAACCTCACCATCTGCTATCTCGAGATATGCACGCTGACCAAGACAAAGAGAAGTACACTTAGGCTCCCAACACAACAACTCAACACAACGTCAATTGGAGGGTGAAGCATCAAGTCCGAATTCTCTCTGCAATTTTCTATTTTATTTCTTTTTGGTTTTCATGAGTGATTGGGGAGGAAGATAAACAAGTCCTATGGGCAAACATTTATATTATGTATTTTATCTCTGCTCGAGCAACTGCTTGTCAGAGACAGCATTTCATTTACGTTTGATTTATATTCAAGTGTGGTTTCGATTATGTTCTTGTTTATTGCTTTTATGTTTATGTCGATTATGCTTGAGTAGTCGGTTTGGTTGGGCTCGGGGTAAAACACGTTGAGTCGAGGTCATGAGAATCGTGAGGTCTAAACGTTCTTAGAGCCTTGAGTGGGTGTTCCCAAGCTCCAGCCTCGATACCCATGTTGTTCTTTCCTTGAGAGTTAACTCGACCGGTAGCCTCGGGGAGGGGTAGCTACAAGCACAGCCGAGTAAGACATCGAGTGTCTCTTTGTCCCGAAGTCGGTGGAGTGGGTGATTGTAGTCGTCGGCCTTGGGCAAGGGTCATGAGCCACTCCTCGACCGCCTCGCTAGTTGGGTTGTCTAGTGAGTCAAGTGTTGGGCGGGATAACCTAGTTAGGGACCATCTTAGCAAGGCAAGGCAGGGGCCTCAGATTGGCCCTAAAACCTGCGGCAAGCTGGGATTGGGGCTCGTGTGTGACGACCAAAAGGCGCCTACCCTTGGTACCTTTAACCAACGACATACACTCATGGTGGAAACCTTTGAACCTATGACCGACATCTTGACTAGTATCTCAACGCGTGGAACCCTCGCCCAACAAATTGTTATTTAACTCAGACCAGATTTACTTTTCGCTTTACTTTCGCCAAGATCTATCTCTCAAGACATTTCTATCGAGACCGTCAACCTAATCGACACCTTGCCTCGGGTAATCTCCTACTCAAACTGTGACAACTCGAGTAACAACACAACCAACTCTCTTGGGTTCGACCCCTTAACTTGCCATATATGGAACTATGTGTTCAAGTTGGAGGAGATTATAAATATTATCTCGACGCGCTAGACCTTTGACGACGGGTTCCAAAGCGGTCGTCGACGTGGTATCATACTATTAACATATGATGACTTTAGTGCAGCCGAGTGTCTAAGTGTCTGTCCATCTCTATGGACTACCAACTACAAACATTTAAGCATCTCAGTTGCTGTAAAATGAAAAACATAACAAATATAATGAAATACTATAACATGTTGCTAGATGTTTACCTCTTGCTTCATCTTTTGTTGCATAGGCTTGTCTACATGTCTATTGACGTTTTGAGACGTCCATTCACCAAGTAGGTCCAGTCCAGACATGAAATGACGAGCCGTCTTTTCATCATGTGATAAGAGTGTGGCTCCAAAACTGGTACCAGGGATCTGAAGAGAGTAGCGGAGGGGAACGACTCTATCTTGAGGCGTCTGTAGTGTTTGATCAGTCGACTCAATATGTCCATTGTCTCGAGGGATGTCTAAATTAGGAACATCTGGACCGGGTTGCTGATCCTGATCGGTATCTCCCATCGTCGAATAAGACATGGCACAAGAAATGGGGGTATAAGTGTTAGTACTATGTGAACATCCACATTGAGCCTCACCCAAAAAACTTTCGAACCACTTCTTGATCTTGGGAATAAACTTATCTTCGATCGACTTCTTGATGTGTTGCTCGATCTTGTTCATTGCACTGTCTACACTCTCCCGAATATTATCCTGGATCCAGCGATGATCATGAGCACTAAGATGCATGTGGTGCTCACCACCACTGCTCGATGAAGAAAAAACTCGTTGTCTGATATGTTTTTCCATATCTCGTTTCTCCATAGATCGATTACTCTCAAATTGATGTTGTGGCTCCTCAGTGACCTCGATCTCAATGAACTCAGTCGACAACGTCATTTGACTGCATCTTGAACGTGGAGCATCCATGTTCGGATAAGAACTCTCCATCATGGGACAGGCGGGTCGACGAGTGAACTATCATTCCTCTCTCAATGCGTTGCTCGGTTCCTCGTATTATATACCGAGTGAAGAAGAGTATGACCCGGACTACAAGTAAGAGGATACAAGCTCTATCTCGTCGGCGATGATATCAATAAAAAATTCCTACAATAATGCAATAAATTAAAACATATCAAGAATAGAATAATAAATATATAACAACATGAAATATATATTGTAAAAATAAACTAATATATTTAGTATTTCTCGCTCAAATAGGGATTAGATCCGCCGATTCAGTTCTACTCTAACCTTCACCTTAAGAATCTCGAATGCAAGTTGTCATCAATATATCTTGTCGCTATATTATCCAACTTTGGTATAACCTCAAGCAACCAAATCTATAACACCCATGTTGGCCTGTAAAATGGTACTTCGTGGTTGCTTTGTAATGCCTCGAATAGTACCTCAAAATCTGATACGAGTATGCACCCTACGGAAGTCGTTCAAAAGCATCCAAGTCATCAACCAAAGCTCAAACTCAGTCAGCCAAGGCCTTCGTAGCATCATACGCAAACACCATGGCATAAACCACTAGAACATGTGCAGCTCGAAGGTATAAATTACCACCTCGATCGTTAATGTGCGCGTTGCAGAACCTATCTAATAGTTCGGCAACTATCATCTGTCAACCATCACAAAAAGTCCTATAGACTTCACAGTGTCGCAAGTCGTACTCTATTTGGATATCAAATAAAGATGACCTAAACTGGAGGCCAGTCACAAATGCATAATCTCTAATGAAAAAACAATGCATTCTCTCGTTAATAAAAAACCACATCTCTTGATTTAAGCTCTCTATCTTGATGGAAAATACATGGTATATAACCATATCGTACTTATTCCTCGACTTCTAATCGATTAAGTGACCAAAACAACATGTAATGAATCTCTCAAGCAATGTTTTACCACCAACTTGAAGCAACTTAGTCTTAACATATACTTATTCCTCGACTTCTAATCGATTAAGTGACCAAAACAACATGTAATGAATCTCTCAAGCAATGTTTTACCACCAACTTGAAGCAACTTCGTCTTAACATAATCCAAATACTCAACTCTATAATAAATTATAATAGTCACATTTACATTAATTGTGTCGGACCTCAAAAATATATGATCCTATTTAAGAATAATTAATCAATAAGCAATAAACAACAATAATAAAATAAAATAATAAATAACATAAATTATTCTCAATTTTTTTTTTGCAATAAATAACAACAATCAACTATGATAATACTAGAGGTTTGAATTTTTGCAATAATATAAGCTAGTATATCAATAAAACCAAACGAATTTATGAAAATTCCATTAATTCAGACGATTTTTTATTAAATCTATCGAACTTATTAAAATGGATCGAAACTGATATAAGACCGGTCAAATTCTGGATAGGGTCGGTTTTATGTAAATTCTCACATGTTTTAGCAAAATTCAACCGGTAATATGAAAATTAGACATAATTTAGCAAAATTAGAGTATATTTATGAAAAAATCGACTACAATTATGTGTTCAACCTAATTATATGGCCTAATCTCAACAATATCACAATTTTGCAATAGACAACGATAAATTATCAAATTAACGCAATAAAACAACAATCAATACTTATGCAAAAATGTGAATAAGTTAAAAAATAAATATTTAAATAATTTTAATCATTATTCATCTAAAACCGGTAGAATTTAACAAGAAATCAAATTTAATACAGATCGAGTAGGATCTGGGATTTCAATAACTGAAATCCCAATCGATATTCTAATATCGATCGGCTGGGATTTCAATTATTGAAATCCCAATCGCTATTCACTACCATCGGTCGACTTGGATTTCAATAATTAAAATCCAAATCGCTATTTCACTAACGTCGGTTGACTGAGATTTTGAATTTAGGAATTGGAATTTCAGTTAAATTCAAGTTACTGGAATTATGCGACTGGTTTTACCAATTTCTCGATAGAGATTGAGTTACTTGAGACATCGGCATGTCTGGGCTCCTCCAATCGTCGGCTATAATGAGATAGGGGCGTGAAAGTTGGATAAATTATGGCGGCTTGGAGAGGTTGTTGTTTTTTGTAAAACCAGTCGAATGGGGCGTTGGAATTAGGGTTCGAGATTTTGGTATAAAATCAGTCCACTGTGAGGTTTTAAATAGGATGAGTTTAGCTGAATTCAAAATTCAGGAGAATATTAGTTATGGTCAAAACAACAAAAAATTCAAAAATGAGAGAATATTAATTATGAGTGAAAAGATCAAAAAAAAAATTGCAGTGCACGTCTTTTTATTATTAGTCAATGTCGAAATTTGTTTGTCGATTTTTGAAAATTTAAATTATATATGTTTTATGAGAGTAGGCATATTCCACATGAATGTTATATATTTGGGTATTTTAAAAATTAAATATTATATTTGGTACCGTAAATGTAGTTAGGCCATAAAACTATCAATTAACAATCTTGAACAAAGCTAACACAAGGCACAACAGCGGTAGTAACGGCCCAATAATATGGACCCAAAAAACGAAATTTCCAGCCCATCACCGGAATCTCGGTATGTTGTCTCATGTGTCATGTGACTCATGTCTGTCTTTCACTGACGTCTATGACTGGAGTCGCGTGAACTCTCTCTCTCCTTCTCTCTCCCCATCGGAACATAATCATTTGTAGGAATGTTTACTTTTTCATTATCCGCGATTCATGAAAAAGCAATTTGCTGCCCGTGAAAACAACTTGTTCTGCGTGTGACCTCGGTTTTAAGTTTGTTTTTTTCGTATGGCTCTTCGTTTCGCGGCTTTCTACTCGAATAATTGCGTTCTTCTCTGCCTTATGTTCTTCACTTGCGGGTGAGCAAACAGCTGCTAAAATTTCTTTACTATAGAACTCAAATTCTTGTTGGTGAATTTTGATTTATGTTGCTGGTGGTGTTAATTTTGATTTCGTACGGAATTTGATATGATCGCTTGGACTGGATGTCAGATTGGGTTAATGACTAAATTCAGCTAGTGAAACGGCGTAGAGCAGGATGTTTGTGTTGTTTTAGCTTTTGATATTACTGTTCTAGCTGCATTTGGTGATTCCTGAATTGCTGATTGCTCAATATTGGAGTTCTTTAGCTGGGATTCGATTCAGAATTGAATGAATGAGAAACGAAAAGGATAAACACGAAATCTATTATGATCAATTGTCCTCACATCACACTTTCGAACAATGGTGTATGTAAGATGTATGGAGATTGTTGTTCATGGAAAAGTGAAGTTGAAAATGCATAATTAAGAGACTAAAATTTTGTATTTGTATTTCCTTCCCATCGTTTTCACTTTCTTGACATTCTTTAGAACCTGAAGCTATTTTCCCTTTTTTTTATGCCTACTTAAGAGGTTGGCTGTCGTTGCAATCATTCTAGTGTGATTTAGAGGTACAACTAGTTTGAGTAAAATGTAGGTTGTATTGATCTCAAAAGCAATTACAATGTGCAGCAGGCTATGAAGGTGTTTGAGATGACGGCACTATCACTGAATGTGATTTTTCTTCAATAGTACATAAAATCCTAATTTTTGGTTCATTTTCTGTTAATTGCTTTTCTCCTGGGGCTTCTTCCGTTCTTTGTGCTGAGATTTGCTGAGATTTGGTTGAGAATAGGTTTTGGGTGAAAAAGGAAGAAATATATCATTGTATCCACAATATGCACAAACATTCATGCACATAGCCATATTGGTGTATGTAAATGGTTGGTAGATATAACACAGAGTAATAATGTATGCCTGTTCTTGAAATGTATGGGATGCGTCCATGGTAGAACATAGACATGTGAAAATGATTAAACTATCGATAGAAGCATCTTCATTTGGCTGGATATTACTCAAGTATTGCTGCTCGACTTTTATAAACCTTAAATTATTTGACTGTAGAGCATCATCTGATGTGGATGGCTTGAAAGAGAAGACCTTGGCAATGATAAAACCGGATGGAGTTGATGGTAAATATGTTGACGCTATAAAGGAAATCATCTTGGATTCTGGCTTCAGCATCGCCCAGGAGATTGAGCGTCAATTAGATGAGGATACAGCGAAAAACTTCTATGCTGAGCATGCTTCAAAGAGTTTTTTCTCAAACCTTGTTCAGTACATGACCAGGTAATTTATCTTTTTTCTGACTTTGTTTTGAGATACAGCATTCTTTTAAAGATGACCATAGAAATCCTAAATACATCAATACTGCTGGTTAAGCTTAGCTGGTCTGGACCAATAAAACAAACGGAATGGTCGATATACTTATTTGCAGACATAATGTCTTACAAAATTTCTGTGTCTGTGGATTATGCTATAACAAGATATGAGCAGTTACTTTCATAAGTTTCACAAGGTTTTCTTGTTATGAGATACTGAGATACACTCCTTTACCGTCATTTTTAACCAGTGGGCCGGTGTGGATAATGGTAATAGAAAAGGAAAATGCCATAGCTGATTGGCGTGCTTTGATTGGACCTACAGATGCGAAGAAAGCTAAGATGACCCATCCAGAAAGGTTAGTAACTTTGTTAGTGTATCACAGTTCTTTGTATTGTCATATAATGAATTATGTCGTCCCTTACTGCTGTTCCCTGTTTCCATTTTCTATTTTCTGTTAAAAATATTATCTTCCCTTTTAACGCAGTGTCCGAGCTTTGTGTGGACTCAACTCACAAAGAAACTGTGTGCACGGTTCGGATTCACCACAATCTGCTGCCAGAGAGATATCTTTTTTCTTTCAGAAGTCACCTCCAGGTGAAGCATCTGTTGTATTTTAAAATACAATCTTCTGTTTGTGGATAAACTCACAATATTCTGATATGTGCATATAAACATGTAATGTCCTGGTATTGTAAGAATTATCATTCCGTCATCTTTATGTTGTTATCATGGTGAGAACATGTTCTGCATTGCGTATCATGCATTTTACTTTGTGGTATTAGTCCATCTTATAGATTTAAATCTAATAGGTGTTTACCAACTAATGAGGATTGCAAATGCATCTATTTCTCCATATAAGAACTATCTATCAGCAACACTAAAGGTATATTTATGTTCTTCGTGTGCAGGTTTTGTCTCAAAGCATGACGAGTTATAAAATTGCAGACTGCTCATTTAAAAATCATGTCCTAGTTTCTATCTGGTGAGCCGCTTTTGTTGATAGAAACACCATTGATAGTGTGATAAACCAATCTGGTGCTTATTTGGGGTAATATCCTTAGGTGCCTTGCCTAAGCCTTTCACTCACCTTTTCATTTTTCTTGTTTTTTACTCTTAGTTCTTATTGGTGGACATTTCAGAGTAACATAATCAATCCATGTGCAAGAATTGTTGCCTTGCATGAATAGTCTATAACTTGAACAAATACAATGGCCGTAAGTGATTCATGTGGATATGGCTGTAATATTTCTACTTGATATTTGTAAACCATGTATCCGACTATGCTAGTAAATACAAGAGCAGGATGCCTCTTTTCGGTTGAAAAGTATTTTGTGGTTGTATATTCTACGGATACTCTCAAACACTGGATAGTAAACTGCAGAAGAGAGTTACTCTGTCAGTGAACTGATGTTACGAGATGAAGATGTCCATTATTCTTTAATTTTACTTAGTATGTACTCATTCTTGCTAACATGAGCTGGGAAATGCTCAACCTTGTTTTTGTTTGACATACAACAACAAATTCAGATGGAAAGAAATTCAGAATTACACATTGGTGCTTCTAGATTTTATTTTTCTTGTTATACATTTGAAGAAAGCCTATGGAAATGATAATACAATCATATCATGCACTTAACAGCTTGAAGTTGAGCAGATGTATTGACCTACTGAGTTTACACCAATGACTGCATTTTTGGAATTGTAATGCTGATGGCCAGCTTGACATGTTTCATGGAAACAGTATTCCCGGCTGTTTCCAGGTGTTGCTACACCTTATTTGGAGCTTTCTTAATCACTTAATCTGTGTTTATATGATTGTTAGTTAGGTTTTGCTGATGTTGAAAGATTTTTTCATCAATTCAACCATAAGCTGACAACTTATATTTTTGGCATTATTAACTCCATTTGACGAGGTTCATGTAGTTTGTGGTAATATTGAGATATAACTGATGTGATAGTGGGGTTATTTCCTCAAACATGTGATATCCTCTTGAAGGAACAATTGTAGAATAGATATGAACTCTTAAGTTTTAACTGTTTGAAAGTTCTTAGAAATATTTATCCTGTTTGTAGCAAAGTATAAGGGCCTTTGTATTTGAAACCCATTCCACAGTTCACATATTTACTTGAATACTCTCTTTTGAGTTAGACATCTTGTGCCAAGGTACTAATCTATTACCTGTTTGCATTCGTTATTTATCTCTCTGTCCAAACATTAGTTACCATGTTCGTTTAGTTGATTGGTTTCAACGGATGTACTCAATATATACTCAAATTGCTTGTTGATTGAACCTTGTCTGTGTTTCAGCAATTTGTTTGTGGATTTTAGCCCCCTGTTAAATGTGCCAGCTATATAGTAGAAGCTAAGCATATTAATTTGGATTTGGGCAAGCCTTTATGATAAACTGAGTACATAAAATCTAATCTTCTTTTTCCTGTAATGTCCTCTCTATTACATATTCAGGTGATGCTCTTACTTTCCATGTATATATATCATCACTGAGGCTTCTTTGTTCACATCCTTCCAAGTAATTTCTCTCTCTCTCTCTCTCTCTCTCTCTCTGTCTCTCTCTCTCATATTCGATCATGCTTCATTCATCTACCGAATACACACTAGGTACACTAGTCTTGTATACGCGTACATATGCATGTATATCAAGGAAATGAACTATTGGCGCATGTTGTACAATACAACTTTGTAGAATACTATTTTGGCCAAGTTGATGTAGCAGTACATTTTTGTGCCCAACATTATTTAGTATCCAAGATCCAATGAGATTTGCGCTGATAGTCAACTTGCAATAGACTAGCCACTTTATGGAGGATAGTAGTCCACATCATTTTGCACCCTTTGTTTAATTGAGGCCAAGGTGCCGAAACAGCAAAACATTCCAGGTTTGGTAAGTTTTCGGCTTAAACGATTGCACAACTTATGGGCAATGGGGAGTTGGATTTCTCAAATTCTAGACATCTGCTAGTTGTACTCATTCTCACATGGCTCTTCTTTGTTTATTGGGTTGGAGGAAAAAGATAAAATAATGTGGGGTTTTCTTTCTTGATTGGTGTGAATTCTTGAGCTTTCTTTTTCCCCCTCTCTTTTAACTTGTCTCTGTTTACATGCATCTCGAGGGATATCTGCAAATTCTATACAGAAGCTCAAGGAAAGTCTGAAATTGAGATCGTGACGAGGTGCATGACGTTTTACTTGTATGCTCCTAATGGGAGAAAGAAATTTTATGTAGTAGTTTTTTTTTTGTCAATTAATACATAAATTTTAAAGGTCACGTCACGATGGACTCGAATCCGAGATCTTTGATCTCGAGCATTAACCACTCTACCACTAGATCAACACACACACGTAGTAGCTTCTTTTCTTCTTTTTTTTGGTCAATTAATACAGAAATTTTAAAGGCTGCGTCACGGTGGACTCGAACCCGAGACCTTTGGTCTCGGGCATTAACCACTCTACCACTAGGCCAACACACAGTAGTAGTAGCTTCTTTTCTTCTTCTTTTTGTAATTTAATACAGAAATTTTTAAAGGCTGCGTCACGGTGGACTCGAACCCGAGACTTTTGGCCTCGGACATTAACGACTCTACCACTAGGCCAACACACACACAGTAGTAGCTTCTTTTCTTTTTTTTTGGTCAAATATTAGCTTCTTTTCTTTCTTTTTTTTTTTTGGTAATTTAATACAGAAATTTTAAAGGCTGCGTCACGGTGGACTCGAACCCGAGACCTTTGGCCTCGGGCATTAACCACTCTACCACTAGGCCAACACACACACAGTAGCTTCTTTTCCGTGTTTGGTAATGTGAAGTATTTGAATATTGTTTAATCTTGTTAATAGTTGTATGCAATTATGATATGAATCTTGTTAAAGTTGTTTGTAATTATAGAATGAAAAAATGGTTCTTTGTATTTGAAAATCTTACAATATAGGATGTTATTAACCGCTTCCTTGGTTCTTTATATTTGAACATCTTACAAACTGTTCGGTGTCATTAAACGCTTCCAACTTTTGAAGCGTCTCCTTTTTATTCTTTACTAGTATATAATCAGTTGAAATTTGATGGGAAATTATTTTACATTATAATTAATAAATATTAGTATTTTTATAATTCATAGGAAGAAGTATTAAGGGCAAGGATAATATTGTAATACAAAAAATAAGTTAAATATGGTGTTTATTTGAATTCTTTTTCACTTTCTTTATCAACAAGAAACTAATAAATTAAACTAATAATATAATAATAATATATTTCTAAAATGCAAAAGAAAGAAATAAATTAGATTTAAAGTATAAATTAGAAATCATTCAATCTATGAAATGCGTTTAAAATGCACGTGTATGTATCTATCTTAAATACGATTAAAATGATTTTACTATTCGTACTAGATACATTGCTCAATATAGTAATACCTCTAATTATCCGAATTAAGAAAGTCATATAATTAGATATACAAATATTTTCAATCATTTGGACCTGTCTATAATATATATACATGCATCCGTCGCAATTTCGATTAAAAAGTAACTATAAAAAAGATTATGATTTAAATTTAAAGTATAAATTTGAAATTATACAATTTATGAAATTCATTGAGAATATATATATAGGGTTGGGTTCCCGTAGTACCCAATCCCCAGATAGTATGTAGTACCCAATCTAGACCACATATTTTGAACACATGGTCACACCACAAGCTGACATGTGGCAGCTCATTTTTTTTCTTCACAAGGGGCAAAATGGGAAGAAACAAATCAGCCTTCTTCTTCTCCTCCTTGACGGCTGCGTACGGTGCTGGAGACGGACGACGCCGATGGTGACGGCGGCAACACCGGCGAGCAACAACAACAAGATACAAAAACAACTACAAACAACAGATTTTGAAAGAAAGAAAAAGAAGAAGAAAATTTGAGGAACAAAATTGATGGATTTTGAGAAAAAAATAGAATATGAATTTAATAGATAATTGAAGTATCGAGAAAGATGGTGGTTATGATGGTGGTTCACGGCCAATTCGCCGATAATCAGTGAAAAAGACGACGAAATTGTTAGAGATTGATGGATGAGAGATTTGGTGTCGAAAATCATAAAATGCATTGAACAAAACATGAAACTGCATGTTCCCATCGAAATGTAAACATGCATTTAACTTAGCGTGTTCATGCATTGATCAAAACATGTCCATGCATTTAACAAAACATGTTCATGCATTTAACAAAACGTAAAAATGCAGCCAACGGCGCAAGCGAATCAGCGTCGAGCGACGCTGCGAGAGACGTTATGCCATGCCACGCAGCGCCAGCTTCCAATCACATGCATTATTCTCACAACCGCATGCATTTTTGTTCATTCGAATGCATTATCCAGTTCAACTAAATGCATTTTTTTTTCCGCAATCACATAACAAATCAAATTACTAATCTACCCTTAATGTAGCGAAAATCAGCGAAATTAAATTTAAAAAGTTCGAAAAAATCTGAAACATAGGATCTATGAGATGACTGGATGAGATTGAGTACTACATACTATCTCAGGCCCGAGTATTATTTGATCTCTCCTCTATATATATATATAGAGAAAGAGAGAGTGAGGTTCAAATAAGAACCAATTTTAACGTGAGAATTAAGAACTACGAAAATTCTTTATAAACAAAATGAATTTACTATGAAAGTTAATGAATCCGCTGGGAAAGTTACTGAATCCAAAAATTTGGAATTTTCACCAGGGTTCGAATCCCATGAGAGGCGATTTTTTTTTTTTTTGGATTCAGTAACTTTTCCACTGGATTCATCAAGTTTCACACTGAATTCATCATTTTTTGGTTCTCATGTTCTCACGATAAAATTGGTTCTCACTTTAACCCTTCCATATATATATATATATATATATGGTTAGGTTCTTGTAGTACCCGGTCCTCAGATAGTATGTAGTACTCAATCTAGACCACACATTGTGGTCATGTGGATAGCATGGACAAGCGACACGTGACATAACATTTTTTTAATTTTTTTATCTTTATTGAGGGACAATACAGTAATTTTCTCCTTCTTCTTCTTTGCAATTGCTACTGTTCATCGGAGAAGAATAGGAAGCCGACAACCGCAATGGCACAATGGAGGCGATCGTGGTGGCGGCTGTTACGACGACGACAGTCGCGGTGGCTGATCGCTGCCTGAAATTACAGAAAAATAATTGATTAGTTGCTTGAAATTGAAGAAAAATAAATAGAATTTTAAGAGAAGATTGAGGTATCGAGAGAGATGATGACTATGGTGATGTTTATAGTGAAGTTCGCAAAAAAATTGGAGTAGAAGAAGGTGGTTTACAGTGAAATTCGCCGGAAATTAGAGAAATAAGTGAATCGGAGAAGGAGACGACGAGATGATGCCATCTACGAAGAATATGCATATTGATTCACATAAACCTGCATCATAATACACATAAACATGCATCATAATATACATAAACATGCATATGCATAATAATATATAGGCATGCATATTAAAAAACAAAACATGCATACGACTAAACATAAACATGCACAGAGCAAAACACAACCCTGCATGCTTTGAAATAAAAATTATCATTTTCGATATCTCTTTTCTCTCTTCTTCAATATGCACAAACACTTTCTTGTTGATCATTTACTTTCTTTCTTGTTGATAATTTGTTTTCTTTCTTGTTGATCATATGTTTTCTTTCGAATTATGAAACTAAAAGTAATTAATCTAAACTAGAGAATAAATTATGGATAAATCAGTATCACATGCATTTTCGTATTCAACATTATGTTCTTCTTTATTCAAGCATATCTAGTTTTTTGTTTTAAAACATGCATGATTCGTTTTTCTGTATCACATAACAAATCAAATTGTGTGATTTTATGTTCAACCACATGCAGTTATATGTATAACAATATGCATTTTTGTGTTCAATGATATGCAGTTTTCTGTTTAATTACATGCATAGTTTTTTTCGCAATCATATAACAAATTAAATTACTAATATACCCTTACTATAGCGAAAATCACCGAAATTAAGCTTAAAAAGTTCGAAAAAATCTCAACCATAGGATCTATGAGATGAATGGATGAGATTGAATACTACATACTATCTCTGGTTCGAGTACTATTTGATCTCTCCTCTCTCTCTCTCTCTCTCTATATATATATATATATATAGAATGTGTGTGTATTTGTCTTAAACTCATATTAAAAAAGTTAAACCACCGCTCATTCTTGTACCAATCTTGTAGTGTAATACCCGTTAGTTATTCAAATTAAAAAGATCATATATTTAGATATAAATATATTTTCAACCATCTGGATCCGTCTGGAATGTATACAAATTTACATGTTATAAATCTGATTAAAAAGTTGACTTTACTACCAATTCTCATTTCAAACCCATAAAGTGATACTCATAATTATCATGACTGCTTAAAATTATAATTTAGGTTGTTATGATAATTAGTACTACTCATTCTCGCATCAGCCTCATAAAATAGTACTTGCTAATTATTTGAAATAAAGAGATCATATATCCGACTTGTCTATAATTGATATATCGCCTCAAACCGATTAAAACATGACTATGAAAAATAGAAATTAAATTCCAAGTATAAATTTCAAAATCATAAAATCTATGAAATTCGTTTAGCATGTATATATGTGTATACATCCCAAACTCAAATAAAGAGTAATTTTATTACTCATTTTCGTACCAGTCTCGTGTAGTAATAGCCGTTAATTGTTCAAATTAAAGGGGTCATATATTTACATATAGAAATATTTTTAGTTACATGAACCCATCTAGAATGTATGAACATGCACCCATTCCAAACTTGATTAAAATGTGATTTTACTATTTTTTTCTCCTCTTAAAACTGTATAAAGATACTCGTAATTACTGAAAACTCATGTAAATTTATAAATATACGTTGTCACAATAATTGATCTAAACTTGTTTCTTTATCGATCCCATATAATAATACCGGCTAATTATTCGAATTAAAAGGATCATATATTTAAATATAAAATTATTTTCAGTGACTTGGACTATTTAAAATATATATACATGTATCCGTCTCAAATTCTATTAGAAAATTACTTTATTACTATTTTCATCTCAAACCCATATAGTGATACTCATAATTACTCAAACTAAAATTATAAATTAGTTGTTACAATAACTGGTACCATTTGTTCTCATATTTGTTTGGTAAACTAATATTGGCTAATTATCCAAATTAAAGAGATCGTATATATAGATAAAGAAATATTTTCAGTCTATTGGACTTGTCTCTAATGTATATACCGTCTCAAATCTGATTAAAATGTGACTACAAAATATAAAATAAATATTCAAAGTATAAATTTCAAAATTATAAAATCTATGAAATTCGTTTAGAAGGTATATATATGTATATTTTCAAACTCGACTAAAGAGTAAATTTACTACTTGTTCTTGTACCAGCCCCACGTAGTAATAATTGTTAATTAATCTAAATCAAAGATGTCATATATTTAGATATAAAAATATTTTTCAGCCACCTTATCATGTTGTGAAAACTTCAACTTCAAAAAAACTGCACTAAATATATTATTAGCTTGTAACTTTATTTTGAAATTCTATAGGTTGCATTTTAATAATATTAACTGGCTTCAAAAAAGAATATTAGTTGGATCCCCTGATAAATTTTCCTAATTCCTATTCTGATTATATCTTTATAAATTTTTGAACATGCAATTATTTCATTATTTCTATCTCGAAATATATTAATATGTATACTAGTGTGTAATCCATCGAAATTCAACGAAATTACATTACTTTGTATCTGTGGTTATAAAAATAAAATATTTACACACATATATATATATATATATATATATATTAATTAATTATCAAAATCTGTATAGTAATATCCAAATATTATAAAGTAAATATTAATAGTACTTAGTATTAAAAATTGAGCACCACTAATTGTGAAAATATTCAAAATGGAGAAAGTAAATAAACATTTAAAATATGATGGAATTAAAAGTAGGCTTGAAGATTAATGTTCGCAATCACTTTAAACATTCATCTGCATGCTGATAAATGTTTGTACTCGTCTACAATACATATATACACGCACTCGTATTAAATCCGATTAGTTACCCAAACTCGTAAATTTATAAATATAAGTTATTACAGTGATTAAAATTTATATGCACGTACATATCCAAAATCTGATTGAGAAATGATTTTATTACTCGTTCTTGTCCCAAAAATACGTGCTAACTACTGAAATTTATTTAAATTTATAAATATATGTTGTTACAACAATTGTTTATCTGTCTCAGTAATGACTCGAACATTACAGAATAAACATTAATTAATATTAATAACAAAAAATTTAAAAATAAAGAACATGTATAGCATATGCATAACAACATCCGTCTCACATTTGATTAATTACTCGAAACTATTTAATTTTATAAAGTTTATGAGAAATTGATGCTAGATTCAAAATTTGTTTATTTTTTTTAAAATATATATAATTTTATTTCTGTTTTGAATTGGTGAAGTCTGATGAAAAAATTAAAATAATATTAGAAAAATTAAATTAAGTTTCTTAATTAAGAGATATAACTATTTATTTGGCCAATTAATTAATTGACCAAATTAAATTGATAGTACAAAATAATGGTCACACTTTGTGATGGAAAAATAAATACAACTATTCATATAGGTTTGAGTCTGATTAGAAATGATAATTTGCTAATTTATTGCTCTTACTTATATGGACTCACATTATTTGATAAACTTAAATATTATTGACTAAAGTAACCTTAAGCAAATTAAACTTTCAAAATAAATTTTTCAATAAAAAATATAAGTATTTTTTGGTCAATTAATTAATTAATTGGTCGGATTAAATTAGGGTGTAAAATAATTATGGGATGAGAAAATATATATTGATTTTAAAATTTTGGAAATAGACAAATACAATCAAAAAGTACACTCTTAAAATAAAAAATTCAATTTCTTGTTAGTTTTGCTCTATGGACCAGTGAAGAATATCTTAAACTAATTATAGTATCATCCATAGAGTGACATTAAATGGATAGTTTAAACTTTAAAAAACATAACTATTTATTTGGTCATCAAATTAATTAATTAGTCAAATTAAATTATTAGTGTAAAATATTTACAGGATTAAAAATATACATTGATTCTAAGTATATATATAAGTTATTCAATTGATATATAAGTTATTCAATTGATGGAGTATGATTATAAATCAATATGGGATAAAATATTTTAGTATGATTAGAATTAGAATTTAAAATGTATTAAATAGAGAATTTAGATAAATAAGAATAGAGGAATTTAATGGTACCACATAAGATATGAGGATGAGGTGGCACTAAGTTTTACTAATCATATTATATATATATATATGGGTTGGATCCGGTGAGAACTCATCTTTTTGAGAACTTGAGAACTACGCATAAGATGTTAAAGATGATGCAAAAGCGAGATAAAGTTGTGATAATGAAAACTTTCTAAAATTATTGCACAACAAAATAATTTTAGAAAGTTTTCGTTATGCACAACTTTATACCGCTTTTGTGCATTATCTTCAACGCCTTATGCATGGTTCGCAGTTCGCAAAAAGATGCTTCTCATTGATCCACTCCTATATATATATATATATATATATATATATATATATATATATATATATATATAACCACATATACATGCAATTAAGGGAGTTTATAAATAGCTAAGTAACTAAAATGTGACTAATACTCGGCAACTACCATTACATATCTATGTATAATGTAATTAACACTATAATATAATTAACAGTATATTTATGATTGGATAATATAATGAGGAAACTTGAATAAATATACTTCCATACAAGTGCATAGAGAAATAATAAATATATTTTACTGCATTCATGTTTATAGTTAAGATCTGCACTAATTGGCTGATAAATAAAATTTAAAATTTAAAAGACATAATATGGAGAATTTAGAAAATTTAAAATTTATGCAATACCATGTAGGATAATAAATGAATGAGATGGTAGGAATACTAATAATAATAATAATAATAATAGTAGTAGTAGTAGTAGTAGTAGTAGTAATATAATTGTTATTTATTATTATTATTATTATTATGACAAACCTAATGTATGGTAGCGAACTTGAAACTAGTTCAAATGAAGTGAGATTTTCATTGAAAAAAAATAATTAACTAAAGAAATGTATGTACTTGTACTTAACTAGATTTATAATAAATATTAATGTTCACTCTTGAATGAGGATGTGAGATGTATAAAGGGATATATACTTAATTGATTTTTTTTTTTTTTGAATTTGTAAGTTTTCAATAGCTTATTAGGAATGTAATCAATTCAATTTGTAATCTTACTGATAATTAGAACAGTTGATCTATGAGACAACAGTTTGACTCGATTGTGTGTGCGGAATGTGGTGGCCTAAAAGTCTATCTCGTTCATTTTCTTACAAATATTTTAGGCAAGACAAAACATAAGTAAGATGCAAAAAACATAAAATTAATGCAAGTCTATCAGATTGAGTTAGATTTATTGTTCAGATATGCAATGCAAAAAACAACAAAACAAAATAGTAAATGGCGCATAGTTTAATGTGGTTCGAGAAACTCTTCCTACATCTACGAGCATGTTGAATATGTAAATTCTCTGTTCCTTATGAATTCCTTGTTTTATATTTCCAAGAAAAGTAACTTCAGATCTCAATTTTCTAAAAAATAATTTGTTCATAGTTATCAAGCTAGGACCTCTTACATTCGCTTTCATCCATTTTCTGAGTGCATTCCGCGCACTTTACTTCTGGGCTACTTACAACCTCATTTGCTATCAGACAACTACACATCGCTACTCGTTGTTTCACCCTAACTTCTACCCTAACAACATAAGTTGGGGTTTGGTTCAGATTATTTTTTCCAACTATTCACGCGAGCCTTTGCGTTGAAGAATTTTATGTATTTGCAGTGAGTGCGACTTAGAGTGTGTAGAGATTGGACTTGGGTTAGAACACCGTAGACGATATGGTGAATCCCTTTGTGCTTGAAAGCTCAGAAACTATCAAAGTCTCATCGGAGATGGAGGTTGGAGACGAGTCAAAGGGTACTAGTTCCATGCAAGACTTCTCCGGTTGAAGAAGTCCCGTATTTATAGAGCTTGAATTCAAATCTAGCCGTTTTAAAATTAAAACTCTATCTAAGAAATATGACCGTTGGACTTGTCGTCTTATGTATTATTGCCTAGTGAGTCAGATAGATTCTCTTAGCATTATGACTTTTCTTTATCAGTTTCGGTCTTCGGTCTTCAAGTGAGTCAACATTTGATCCCGTGCTAACTCTCTCGAACTTCTTTGACTTCTTCTTCATAACTTTAATATGAGATAATGTTGAGACTAACTTCAAATGTTCAGCACCTTCGAGTCCTTCAGACTTGTTGATGTCACTGTAGTCATCGGCCCACGACAATTCAAGTTTATCGAGTCCTTTTATCGTACACAACTCTTTCGACCGTCTATTTGACTTTGCATCTTTCAACATTGCGCTTAGTCTTTTGATGTTTTCACTTGGTTGATTTTAAGCTCTTTGTCTCTTGCTTTTACTTAGAGGGTGTTTGGTGAGCTTATAAGCTCCCAAAATAGCTTATAAGTTCGCTTTTAAACTTGAAAACAATTATAAGTTGTTTTGGGGAGCTTATAAGCTCAGCCAAACACCCTCTTAGTTGACTTCTTCTTCTGAGTATGAGGCTTATCTTCTGATAAGTCAATTGGATCCATTTGAGTTGGGTTCTTACTGTCTTAGATTGGTTCCTCCTTAGACTAGACATGTCTAAGTAAAGTTCAATTTTCTAATAAATAAGTTAACTATAGAAAATACATCATATTTGAATTATTATCGAGTACGTAAATCTTTTCAGCTGATTTGAAATCTAATCAACATCGTATGAATCGTAAATTCTCATGCAACAAATATAAATTTTATCACGTACAAGAAAATAAAGAATATAAATAAAGAATATAATTCACTAACTTCATAAATAAACGCAGTCTTCCAAATTCGTCATGGATTTCAGTAGACATCTATAAGTTATCTACCAATTTGTGGAAATTCAATGCTATATTTAGTCATTATCTATACTAATTACTGTGCACATCATATGCCAAATATAAACAATACTTATGAATAGTACTCTATCCATTCGTCAAAAAGATGCACCTTTAGTTTGGATACAGATTTTAATAAAAGAGTTGAGTATATGTAAGTGGAATAAATGTTTCACTCATTATATAGTTTTAAATTGTTTTTGATGTGCCAAACAATAACAAATGAGTAAATATAAATGTGAATAGAGGACTAAATTAAAGTAAAATGAATTAATCATATTACTTAAAATAGAACATGCATCTTTTTAACGGACGGACCGATAAGAAAATATATGTATTTTTTTTGCGGATGGAGGCAGTATAAGTTATAAAAGGGTTATTCTATACATAGTTCCCTTTTTATTCACTATGGTTCCTCATTCAAAAAAATGATAAAGTTATTAACAAAGTTACTGTATTACCCTCTGTATCCCACATTTAAACACACATAACCCATATAGCCCTCTTTGTCTCCTTAATCTTATCGATGAAATTTCAGAGAGAAATCGATGGCGTTCTCATTCAATTTTCGAAAATCCATTATGTGTGTTCTGTCATCTCCCAAACCACCTCGTTTTCTTCATCATCGCATTCTGATTCTGGTGCCGATTTAGTGTATGTTGCCGCCTCGATTCTGAAGCACCACTGCTCGAAATCCCGGTGATCCCACCTTTGCTCGCTACTCACCAGAACCAAAGACAGCCGCCTCACCCCATCTCAATTCTCTCAAATCGCCTTTCAATTGTGCAACAACCCTCACCCGCTCCTCCACTTCTTCCGTCTTTAACTTCACCAGAAGCATTCTAAGAGGGTGTTTGGCGAAGCTTATAAGCTCTTCAAAATAGTTTATAAGCTATTTAAGAACTTAAGCTCATCAAAATGTTTAACACAATAAATTCATAAACAACTTATAAACTGTAAAAATAAATTCCAACAGTTTATAAGCTCTTATAAAAATAAGTAGCTAACTCCAACTTATTTTTTTATAAGCTTATAAGAAACAATGAATTTACCAAAATAATCTTACTATGGTTCGTTATTTTCTATATATACACTGTCGACTTCACCTCTCGTCTATTTTTTCTCTCTAACTTACGATTCTTTCTCTAGTTTATAAGTTCAATTATTCAAGCACTTTGACAACTTATAAGCTCTTCAAATATTATGTCTTATAAGTTCTTGAAATATCTTATAAGCTCTTGGAACTTATAAGCTTTTTAAAATAAGCTTAGCCAAACACCCTCTAAATCTATGTGATACTTGCTTGAAATAGCTTCTTTTTTGCATTTTCTACATCAGTTTTTGGGGCTATGTTGATCATTTCTTCTAGATTTAAATTATAGTTGTAGGGGTAAAAATATATATTTTTGTAATTATATTTTTATTTTAATAAGGGCTATAATGAGTAAAAAGGGGTTACGTATAGAATCACCCTAATTAAAATTGTGCTCACCTATTAAATTATGACAAAAACTTGGGTGAGCTCCGCCTCACCGTGAGCTCACCCTGGTTTTTTGTTAAAATAATTATATATTAGTTATAGTGAGTAAGGATAATTAGATTTATTAATTTATAATTAAATTTATTAATTAATAATTATAATTTTAATTCAAAATTAGTATTTATTAATTCATAATTATGGTTTATTAAGTAATAATTGATGTTTATTAATTCATAATTAGGATTTATTAATTCAAAATTATGGTTTATTAATTCATAATTAGGGTTTATTATTCAAAATTAGGGTTTATTTTTCAATTAGGGTTTATTAATTCAAAATTAGGGTTTATTATTCAAAATTAGGTTTTATTAATTCAAAATTAGGGTTTATTATTCAAAACTAAGGTTTATTAATTCACAATTAGATTTTATTAATTGAAAATTAGTATTTATAATTTACAAATAAAGTTTATTAAACTAATTAATTTTAATTAGAATTAATTTAATTAATTAAGATTAATTAATTAATTAGGATTAATTAATTTAATTAATTAATTAGGATTAATTAATTTATTAATTAGGGTGGACTCTCACCGCATGCGCGAGACCACCCCTTAAATTATATCCAAAAAGAATTTGAAAAGAAGAAAAAGTTCAAACCAAGCATTCTCAATAAGCACGATATCGCTTCAAAAGCACGATTTTAAGGGCTTAAGGAATAGCCATGATTAAGAATAATAATATTATTTAATATTATTATAAGAAAGGTTGAAATGATCCAATGATCTTCAAGAGTGAAACTGTTTAGGTTGATATTGATCGCGTTTAGTGCATCATTTTATGCGTCCCTTCTTGTTGCTTTGATTATTATCACCCGTTGTTTCTTGTTTTCTCTCGTTTCAGATGTTTATGATCTCGTGTTGAGAATCAAGAAATGTAGTTTTAAGTGTGCGAAGTGGATGATTAGATCGCCTTTTGAAGAGCTTGACAATGAGGTTTTACAACGGAGGCAGCCGACCACGCCTGCCTTTAGTCGACGCATTCCAGGGCGCATGGTCAGCGGTCGCTGACTCCTAGCGACCGCTACCTTGGCGGATTTTCTTTTATATATTTAAGGGTCTCGCTCAGCCGCGCACGGTAGACAAGCAGATTTTAGATTTCCTTCAGCTAGGGTTTACGAGAATTCTTCTTTGGGAGCAAAAACAGTTTAGATATTTTCATTAGAGCTTAGTCTTATTTATTTTGATGTTGAATGATTTCTATGTTTTGGATTGTCGACATTGATTCTACTTCGGAAGACTATCTATTGCAGTTTGTCGTTTTTATTTATCGATCAGTGAATTCTCATTGTTCTTTAAATTATCAATTCATTATTACTTGCTTTCCGTAATTTCTATGCTTTGGAATCTATTCGAATTGATAATATCCATGATCCATGTTTTCCAGTTTTAATCTTTCTTATTAGATTAGGGTTTAAACGTATTTTATTCATGCTTGCAGTTTTATGTATAGTTCTTGTTCACGTTATTTATTTGCTTTCGTTATACCTGCCTAGTTAATCGGTAGTTAAAGAGTGACGTCAGCCCCAAACCGTGATTAGAGTGTTTAGTTTCTTTCTGTTGATTGTGTGTGACGTCGATAAAGCCCTGTTTAGCCTTCCTTGTGAATACGACTTGAGTTAGCTTATTAATCTAGAATGACCTCGTTCTATTGCGAGCAACTTAGGTGATAATAAGTTGGAACAAATTTTGGCGCCGTTGCCGGGGATTTCTTTAGGCTTTTATTTGCGTTGTGTTTTTTCCGTATTATTTATTTATTTATTTTTTGTTGGTTACCCTTTTTCTCCCTCAGGTGCGTTTGATCTTTTTGTTTGGTGTTGTTTATGCTAGGTCGTCGAAGTTTGAAATTAACGTTAGCACCCTTCGTCGACAATATCAACAGAAGAGACAGTGTGTTTGAGGAGAGATTTCGTGACGTTTACAATCTAGCTTCCATCGTTCAAGAAAAGCTTGTGATCATGGCGGAAGCAATCGAATGATGCACCTAAGACGTTGGGGATTTTGCCATACCAACCTCTTCGGGTCACGACATCAGCTATCGTCCTCTCCCCCACCGAGAGAAATTATGAGCTCAAGCACAATCACGTGAATATGCTGCCCACGTTCTATGGGATGCCAAATGAAGATGCTTTGTTATCTATCCGGGAGTTCGGCACCGCTGTGCAATCTATCCCGTTACTAACCATTAGTGAAAATGAACTCCTGAGGAAGTGTTTTCCTTACTCTTTGAAGGACAGAGCCAAGTCGTGGTATCTCTCCTCACAGAGGATCTCGCCTCTTGAAAGACGTGAGCACGACCTTCTTGCTCAAATACTATCCAAATCACAAGACGCAAGAGATCGACTTCAAATAATGCGCCTCTCAAGAGGCGCATCTAATCCTTCCATGAAGCATTGGACCGGTTCAGAATTGCTTCAAGAAGTCCACATCATCGATTGTGCCCGAACTGCTGTGGCAAATATTCTATAATGGATTACGACATACTTATCGCTTCATGGTGGACACGATTCTTTGGAGGAAAGATTTCGAGAAGACGTGAGCAAGCGGTGGAGATTTTGACACTCTAGCCGCTAATTCACGACGAAGACCACTGCTCTAAACGAGTGAGATCAAGAAATTGGGCGAGCTCGATATGAGGAAACAAATGACCGATATGACGAGAGAACTCCAAAGTCAAGATGGGCGCCTCACTCTTAGTGAAACAAGAGCGTGAATCGTAACCATGTCCTATTTGTGGAGATCCTCCCACGATGAGAACAAATTGTACCGAATGGGAGAGATTATGGGTGAGCAAAATCAACGAGACCGAAAATCGAACCTGACCGAACCGAAATGGGCGGTTTGGTTGGTTTGAACAAGAATTCTCGGTTCGGTTCGGTTTCAATTTTCAAACCGAAATTAATTCGTTCGGTTCGGTTCGGTTAAAAAATTCGGTTTTTAAACCGAACCGCCAATTAATTATTATTATATTTTATTTATTTTTATATATATATTATATATATATATATGTGTGTTATTTATATTATTAATATATAAATTGGTTAATATTAATTATATTTATATATATATAATTATATTTATATATTATATTATATATATTATAATATTTATATTAATTTTAATTTTAATTGGTTAAATCCGAACCAAACCGAATATTTCGGTTCGGTTTCGGTTCGGTTTTGTCAAGAATTGGTTCGGTTCGGTTTGGGTTTTTTAAAAAATTCGGTTTTTCGGTTTTTCGGGTTCGGTTCGGTTTTGAACCGAACCGCCCGAATGCTCACCCCTAGGAGAGATGACATTTCAAGGAGGTGCAGAAGTCTTTGCTGCTCAGGGATACCCTCCACGACAACCGTTTGATCAGAATCCACCCCAACAACTTACGGGGTGGAGACCTCAGAGCAGTGCAGCTTGGAAGGGCCAGAACCAAGGACAAGGGTCGGGTTCGAATTTTCATACTCGCCGACCCCAGCAGCAGTTTTATCCACCTCAGCAGCAGTACTACCCTACTCCTCAACAAGGGTACTATCCACCTTCCCAGCAGGGGTACTACCCACCTCAACAACAGTACTACCCGCCTCCGCCACAGTTTCAGCAGCCGATTCCTTCTCCTCCACGACCAACTGCCCCTCCCAAAACATCCTTAGAGGACTGTTTGGCCGCTTTCATGCAAGAGAGCAAGTTAGCAAGAGAAGCTCAAGAGGCAACCATTAAGTCCCAAGAGGCGACCCTTAAGCGCCTTGAAGGCGGGTTGGCGATTTAATTCTATGAATCAGATACAGCAGCAGCAGTAGTCGGGTAAGATACCGGGGTAAGGACATCAACCGTACCAAGCACAAGCTATTACAGTTCTCCGTAGTGGGAAAACGATTGATAATAATGTTAAACTCCCAGAGGTCGTGGAGGAACAAGAAGTTGAGAATGAGTCAGTTACAGAGAAGGAAGTTGAACAGGAACAACCAGATGTTCAGCTCCATAAGTCGGCCAATCCATATCGGCCCCGGTTCCTTACCCGAGTCGCTTGAGGAACGTCAAGCTCGACAAGCAATTCTCAGAATTCTACTCTATGTTGTCCAAGGTTCATGTGAACTTACCTTTGTTGGATGTGATTCGGAATGTCCCCGCTTATTCTAGGTTCTTCAAAGAGCTTTCGTCCATGAATAGGAGATTCGCCGATGACGAATTTATCATGGTTTCGGAGGTAGCAAGTTCCATCATGCAGCAGCCTCTTCCACTGAAGCAACGCGATCCAGGTAGCTTCGTTATCACTATTGCTATGGGAAATGGTAAGACTACTACAGGTATGCTCGATTTAGGAGCTGGAATAAATCTTATGCCTTACTCTATTTTTAAGGAATTAGAGTTAGGTGAATTGAAACCCACTCGCATGAGTTTGCAAACTAGTCGATCGTTCTATTCGTTATCCTAGAGGAGTCTAGAGAATATTCTTGTGAGTATGGGGTTGATTGTGCCCATGGATTTGTGGTTTTAAAGATAGGTGAAGTGCACGAGAATGGTAGGGATCATACACTGTTGTTAGGAAGACCCTTTATGGCCACGACTAACACTTTAATCGATGTTAAGAATGGTAAGATTAAGATGACAGTTTAGGGGACACAATCTCGTTTTTCGTGCATAATAATAAGGTCATGCCATCGATTAATGTCATTGAAGATTGTTCATTTATTGATTCGATTGATCCCTTGGCCGAGATTTCTTTTTGTGCAGGATCACAGGTTGGAGGAAGTATTCGAAGGATCGGCAGACATGGAAGAAAGGCTCATGCTAGAAGCCGAATTTAAAAAACCGATCAAAGAGAAAAGGGAGACTACACCTGTGCGCGCGAGACCACCACCCTTAAATTATATCCAAAAAGAATTTGAAAAGAAGAAAATGAAAGTTAATGGACTAATATTAGTGATGGGCTTAATTAATTAAGTATTGATATTAATTAATTGAACCCTAAAGCCCATTCAACTAGGTTATGGATAATATATATAATGGATATCTAATCATTGTGATTAAGGTTAGACCATTATTGAGAAACACGTAAAACTACCGTGAAATTCAATTGAGATTCTTCGCTTCTCGTTGGATTTCGATATCGAGGAATTGTTCCTCGCTACCGATTGGCATACACGTGGATACCATAGTTGTGGAAACGCCTCGTAGGATTCCTTGGAAGCTTTACTACTACCCGGAAGCGTTATAAACACGTAAGTATTCGATCTCGTGTTCTATGGCTCATCGCACGCTTTAATTATAGATCTAAGATCTGTTTCGATTATATTATTCCGTCACGTTAGATGTTGTCAAGAACGAATCCTAACAGAAAAAAGGTTCAAACCAAGCATTGTCAATAAGCACGATATTGCTTCAAAAAGCACGATTTTAAGGGCTTAAGGAATAGCCATGATTAAGAATAATAATATTATTTAATATTATTATAAGAAAGGTTAAAATGATCCAATGATCTTCAAGAGTGAAACCACAGAGAAGAGCAAGACAGGGATACCTCGGAATTCCCAAAAAGATTCATAAAAATTGCTAAAACCATATTTAACTTGAACTGATAATGGTTTTTGCAAATTTTGATGAAACTTGTCATTTCTGGAAAGGGACTTTTTTTAGACATGAAGTCAAACCCCACCTCTTGGGACACGTGTTGGCACCCAATGTAGAATTTAGGGACACTCGTCGACCTACGATAAGCTATCAACTTAAACTCTTAGCTCCCAATCATAATTTCAAAAATAATTAAATATAGAAGTTCATATTCAAATCCGTCTAATACGATCTTTTAAAATTTTATATTAATTAATTAAAAAAGAAATAATTAAATAATAAATGTGTATGTATTTTCTTAATGGTAGAGTATTGATAGATTTGATGCTACACATCTATGTATTATATATCTCTAATTAAGTGCATTCCTCTAATTATTGGAATTCTAATGAGCTTGATCTCATCGATATATAATAGAACCTCTATTAAGGAATATTTTGGGGACTACAGAAAAATATGATAGAATGGGAGGTTATTCCTAAATAGAGTTGTAAGAAGATTTTTTTTTTCTAATTTTAATGTACATGAACAATACATAAATATTATAATTACTAAATATATGTATTGTATAATGTATTATATACAATTACATGCACAATATTTAATTTATTTGACTTAGAATATGTAGAGTTAATCTCTTAAAGTAGATGCATGTAAGTACATGTAACTTTTGTTGAAATCATTATTATGCGTTCTTATAAATATTGTAACATCAAATCTATCATGTAGTGTAATCGCTCAATAGTTAGACGTGGGTCCCGATCATCGAGTCGGGGTCAAGAGGGGACGCCTTGCACGGGGTCGGGGCGAAGACGCCTGGCCCGACGGTATGCGATTGGGACATACTCGTGATTGGGCCTTATTAATCGTATTAACAACCCAATTGGTGTCTCTTTAGTATTATATATATGGTCTTCGAGAGGCAGAATCAGAACTCGAAAACCCTAGCCGCCAATAAAATCCGTTCTCCTTTTCTCGCCTGGATGTAACCAACTCATTATTGGTGAACCACGAAATATGTGTTTGCTTTCGTTTTCACGCTTTCTTAATGCTCAATAATTCTAATCAGTCACAACACTTTCGAGCAGTACTCGGGAAATATCAGTGAGTGTACATGTCTGTCAAATCCAAAATACAAAAGACAGTGGTATTTTTTAATTTAATCAGAAAATAAATATGAGGTTTTAAGAAAACTATTAGTTTTTATAAAGAAAATTATTGGTTTTAATACTTAGATCACGTTGAAGATGCTTTATGCTATTTGGTCATATTTTGCTTAATTTTATTATATATACTTCGAGTTATCGATATAAAAGTCAGTGACATTTTCTTGTGAGATCGTCTAAAAGTCGGACTGTCCCAAAACATAAATCCAATTAAATGCAAAAATGATATTACCTGTAAATGAGTCAAGTTATTCGTGAGCTATTTGTAGCTCGACTCAATAAAAGTTTGTTCGAGCTTAGTTTGTTTAGTAAAGCTCGTTAGCTAAACAAACCAAGCTTGAGCACGGCAGTATTCTGCTCGTTAGCTCGTGAACAAGTTCGTTAATTGATTTAGCTTAAAAATATAAAATTATTAACTAGATACAATTATTTTCTTTCTATAATTAATAATTATTGTGTTAAATCTCTAACTATTTTTATTTGTTATAAGAAATCAATAAATATATTGTGTTATTGTGAATATAAATTTGGAATGTTTGCTTAGGTTCGACTAAAGCTCGAATAAGCTCGTGAGCTCGAAATATTCGATAATTAAAATTTAAGACTCGGTTCGATATTAAACAAACTAAGCTTGAGCACGATGGTGTTCGGCTCTGCTCGGTTCGATTACACCCCTAGCCTTTTGTACGAGGAAAACAAATACTAATATCTTCCAGTATATATATTACTCCATTTGTTTATCAAATATGTTCATTTAATTTCCTTTTGGTCCGTCTATAAAAAATATTCATTTTTTTGGAAACATCAACTCATAATTTTATCTTAAATCTACTCACTTATTTACAAAAAAAAAACCATCTATAACCCATATTTTTCCTCTCACTATTTATTAATTTATTTATTTATTATTTTTACTCACTTTACACTCATTTCAATTTATTAAAATTTATGTCATCAAAATCAAAGAACGACTATAGTAGACAAAGAATTATACTTTTTCAATGGAAGCCTAAAGTCAATTTTGAGTAATTAAAAAAGTTACTATCCATTTGTGCAAAATAAGATTACTAACTATTTTCCATCAATTAAATAAAGAATTTCTTTATGAAAAACTAATAAATGTAAGTATTAGCAGTAATAAATTTTTTTTATCCAAATCTAAAATAATCACCACTATCTTTTGATGAAAAAAATAACTATCAATATGTTTTAGACAAGAAATAATATGTTTTTAGACAAGAACTAATACTTTTTAAGTATTAAAATTAATTTTTTTTCTTTATAAAAACTACTACTTTTCTACTTACCAACATATACGATCCTACGTGTGCTTCTACTTTTAAAATATGGATAAGGTGCAAATACATTTTTAAACATTTCACAGCAAATACACTTTTAAACATTTCGTAAAAAACAAATACACTCATATCGTTAAGTTTAGTGCAATTTCATCCATAACGTGTTTAAAATCATGCAAATCGCTTTGGTGATTGACGGATGGTTTAACTCCGTTAAAAGGATCAAGTGCAAATACACCCTTAAAAGTTTTTACAAAAAAGCAAATACACCCTTATCGTTATGTTTAGTGCAATTTCATTCATAACATTTCTAAAATCTTGCAAATTATTGTGATGATTGACCGTCTTTTTAACTACGTTACATAAATTTTAATTGTTTTTTGCCATCTTCCTTATTTGCCATTTACTTTGCTTCCAACCAAATCGATTTGTTTCAAATCCAAGAAGTCATTGATGCAAGTGTGCTCATTAATCATGGTCGCGCTCAAAAGGGTCTTGATATTTTCATACAATTGAGGTGAGAAAGAACAGAGAGACGAGCTTGGCTGTGACGGATTCGACCTCATAGAGCGTCTGATCGAGCAGCTTCACACAATCTTAGACGATGTTTCTCTCTGACGAGTTCAATTCTTGACCGATGAAGTGATCGACGAGGTTGGTTCTTGAGACCTTATCGTGATTGAAGGTTTGATCGATGGCGAGTTCGAGGAGGTCTATGGAGTTGTCAAAGGTGGAGCAACAAATGGGGGAGGGATAGAGAGTGCGTGAGAAAGCGTCGCTATGGAGAGATGGGGTTTTTTGAGTGGTTGGAGGTGTGGAGGAGTAGAGAAAAGAGGATTTCGAAGATGAGAAACGTCATGATTTTGATGCATATTTTGGTAAAATAGGACACCATGATGCCTCTGCAATCAATGGATCTGTTGAAGAAGGAGAGCGGAAAAAATATATTGAAATTTATGTAATATAGTTAAAGGCCCGTCAATCATCACAACGATTAGCAAGATTCTAAACATGTTATGGATGAAATTGCACTAAATATAATGATAATGGTGTATTTGCTTTTTGGAAAAACGTTTGAGGGTGTATTTGCACTTGATCCATGTAACAAAGTTAAACCCTCTGCCATAAATCAAGACAATTTGCACGATTTTGAATTCGTTAGGGATAAAATTGCATTAAACATAACAATAGGGGTGTATTTATCTTTTGCAAAAATGTTTAAAGGTGTATTTGCATCTTATCCCTTTTAAATATCAATTTTTTTTATGTGCAATGCTCACACTTTCTCAACAACATACATATTCCTACATGATCCAAATTATATATATATATATATATATATATATATATATATATAGGAGAGATCAAATAGTACCCGAGCCTAAGGTAGTATGTAGTACTCAATCTCATCCACTCATCTATAGATCTTATGATAGAGATTTTTTTGAATTTTTTAAGCTTAATTTCGCTGATTTTGCTACAGTAATGGTCGATTAGTAATTTGATTTGTTATGAAATTGTGAAAAACAAACATGCATTTAGTTGAGTTGAACAATGCATTTAAATGAATATAAAAATACACGCAGTTGAACACAATAATACATGTAGATTGGAAGTGCGCGCCCAGTGCATGTCCCGCGCCCAACGTGTGCTCGTGCTCATACGTCGCATCCACGCTCGCGAGCTCCTTAGCTCCCGTTTTAATCAACAATGTATTTTTACGTTTTATAAGATTCATGAACATGTTTTATTAAATGCATAAACGTGTTTTGTTAAATGCATATTTATGTTTCGTGCCAACATACAGTTTTATGTTTTGTTAAATGCAGTTTTATGTTTTATTGAATGCAGTTTTGTGTTTTTCGACAACAAATCTCTCATCCATCTTTCTCCGTCAATTCCACCGTCTCTTTCCCCGATTAATCGACGAATTTCATCGTGAACCACTGATATAGCCCACCATCTCTCTCGATTCTTCAATCCTCTATCAAATTTATCTTCTATTTTTTCTCAAAATCCATCAATTTTGTTCTCAAACTTTTTTTTTTTTTTTTTGTTTTCAAAATCTACAGTTTTTTGCTGTTCGTATGTATTATTGTTGTTGTTCGTCGTCGTCACCGCCATCGTTGCCTCCGCTGCTACCATTGTAAAAAAAAAAAAAAAGATAGGAGGAGAAGATAAGAAGAAGAAGGCTAATTTACTTTCTTTCCATTTGCTCCTTGCGAAAATTTAAAGAAAAAAGAAGGAAAATGAGCTGCCACATGTCAGCTTGTAGTGCAGTCATATGTTCAAAATGTGTGGTTTAAATTGGATACTACATACTATTTGGGGACCGGTATTACGAGAACCCAACTCTCTCTCTCTCTCTATATATATATATATATATATATATATATATATATAAAGAGATCACTTTCAAAAGCCGCTGGCCCACGGGAATCTCGATTAGGCGGGCAGGTCGGTTTCCTAGCCAGCGATGGTTCAAACAACAAAAGATCATAAGCTTTTCCTTGTGTGGATCATAGACCGGTTATTGTAAAATAAGAACTATTTTCAGTTTTATATGCACAAAATTGGATGATCAAGATCAAAACTTGTATCTCACACGGATTGATGACATGTCATCAGTTTATTTTAATTTTGAATGTAAAAGATAAAAATGTAACGCTGCTTTTTTTCTCTCTTCTTTCTCTTTCTTTCTCTCTCTCTCTCCCCCTCTCTCTCAAGTTCTCTCTATTTTGTCTTCTTCTCTCTCGCACACTCTTTCTCTCTAATTTAACACCACCACCACCACCAACTTGTATTTGTTTATAAAACTAACTACGATGTGTATTTGTTCACTTTCTCTTTTCTATTCCTAATTTATGTGCATCCCGTAGATGTGTATCCCGTCAATTTTGCATTTGCACATTTTTTCTATACTAAAATTTGCATTTGCACATTTTTGCTATATATTTTAGTATAATCTGCATGTTAATATAATGAATGTTTGTGTTTATTGAAAATAAACATATGAACATATGAATATATGTAGATGTCTATAAGATATTGTATGCATATGTGTATGCTTAAATGAACATATTAACATAAACCCACATAAGTTTATTGTCATGCATATGAACAATTGCACATATGAATGAGGGAATGAAGAAAGAACAAAGAATAGAGAAAGAACGTTTGTGTGTGTGTGAGAGAGAGAGAAATAAGAGAGAGAAAGAAGAGATAAGAAAATAAATCCCTAAAATTTGGAATTGATATATACAGAGATATTAAAATTACTAAAATAGCCTTAGAATATATATAATTAATTAAAATACTACGGATCTCAATCGTCCAAAAAATCAATATAATGGTCAATAGTTATTCTCATGTATGTACATTAAAGCTTGTATGTACATGGAATCAATTCAAACACACACACACACACATATATATATATATCTATATATATATATATATATATGGAGTGGATCAAATGAGAACTACATCTTTTTTTGCGAACTATGCATAAGACATGTGAAAATGATGCACAAAACAGTATAAAGTTATACACAAAGAAAACTTTCTAAAACTGTTTTGTTGTGAAACATTTTTAGAATGTTTTTGTTATGCACAACTTTATAGATATTGTTCGTTGACTTTATATGTTTGTGCATAGTTCTCAAGTTTTCAAAAAAGATGAGTTCTCACTGGATCCAACCCATATATATATATATATATGTATGTATCAAATGAGAACTATATCTTTTTTGCAAATTCTGCAAACTATACATAAAACATGTAAAGATGATGCACATAACAATATAAAGTTATGCACAACGAAAACTTTCTAAAATTATTTTATTATGAAACATTTTTAGAATGCTTTCATAGTGCACAACTTTATAGATTTTGTTCATCGACTTTATAGTCTGTGCATAGTTCTTAAGTTCTCAAAAAATGAGTTCTCACTAGATCTAACCCATATATATATATATATATAGAAGGGATCAAATAGTACCCGGTCCCCAGATAGTATGTAGTACTCAATCTCATCCACTCATCAATAGATATGATGGTTCAGATTTTTTCGAACTTTTTAAGCTTAATTTCGCTAATTTTCGCTTCATTAAGGGTAGATTAGTAATTTGATTTGTTATGTGATTGCGAAAACAAACAATGCATTTAGTTGAATCGAACAATGCATTCAAATGAACACAAAATGCATTCACTGAACACAAACATGCATATGAGTTTCAATTTTAATGCATGCAGTAACGCTCCCCAACGCTGCTCGCAAGATCCAGCGCCTTTCGCGTGGCACCCAAACCGCTTACACGCACAGCGCCACCAGCCGCCGCACGCACGCAACGCCGGTTGGGTGCGATGCGTTGTTATGTTGTTTTAAATGCAATATTTAGTTGTTTTAAATGCAGTGACATGTTATTTCATATGTATTATTTCTGTTTTGTTGTGGCTCTTCCCAAACCTAGCGCCGACGCTCACCCAACGTCGGAGCCCACCTAGCGCCGGCCGCGCACTCAAAGATCCCTATCCAAAGGTCGGCAAGATAAATCGGCACCCAACACCGGTTGTGTGTGATGCATTGTTATGTTATTTTGAATGCATTGTTATGTTATTCTCTATGCATTGTTACGTTATTCTCTATGCATTATCTGTGTTTTGTAGTGTCTTTCCCAAACTCAACGCCCATGGAGACCCCAACGCTGCGACTCCCTACCCAGGCCAGACGGCACCCGCGCCTGTTGGGTGCCTTCCCATTTGCCCCGAGCGAAAAATGGGTTGTCACGTGTTAAATTTTGGTGCGTCACGTGTTCAAATGTGGTCTAGATTGAGTATTACATACTATCTGGGGCCAGAGTACTACGAGAACCCAACCATATATATATATATATATATATATATATATATATATATAGAGGATAGATCATATAGTACCAAGCCCCAGATAGTATGTAGTACTCAATCTCATCCACTCATCTAATAGATCCTATGGTTCGATTTTTCGAACTTTTAAGCTTAATTTCGCTAATTTTCGCCTCATTAAGGGTAGATTAGTAATTTGATTTGTTATGTGATTGCGAAAACAAACAATGCATTTAGTTGAACAGATAATGCATTGAAATGAACAAAAATGCATGCGATTGAAGAGAATAATGCATGTGATTAGAGCTCACGCCAACAGTGCTCGGGCGCGCCTAACGTATGCTCTTTCTCGCGCGAAAACACACTCCAGCGCTCGCTTGCTCCCACCCAGCGCCAGTTGGACACGATGCATTTTTATGTTTAAGTGAATGCAGTGTTATGTTATTTCATACGCATTTTTGTGTTTTGTTGTGACTCTTCCAAACCCAACGTCTCTACCCACGGCCGCGTG
This sequence comes from Salvia rosmarinus, assembly GCA_036937905.1. Taxonomy (NCBI): domain Eukaryota; kingdom Viridiplantae; phylum Streptophyta; class Magnoliopsida; order Lamiales; family Lamiaceae; genus Salvia; species Salvia rosmarinus. Next base: position 105,030,224 of record CM072819.1, read on the forward strand.
CACCCGCCGCCTTACCCAGTCATGAGCCCACCCAATCCCTACCCAGCGCCCGCATTATCGCACTCAAATACGGTTGGGCGCGATGCGCTTTGTGTTCATTTAAATGCATTGTCATGTTATTCAGATGCATTATCCGTGTTTTATTGTGCATCAACCCAAACTCGTCATGGAGACCCCAACGCCGGGCTCCCCTACTCAAAGACCGGACGAGCACCCAGCGCCGTTAGGTGCGTTCCCATTTTCCTGAGCGAAAAATGGGTTGCCACGTGTCAAATTTTGGTGCGTCCACATGTTCAAAATGTGTGGTCTAGATTGAGTACTACATACTATCTGGGGACCGGGTACTACGAGAACCCAACCCTATATATATATACTGACGTGTGATAGATTGTACGTAACTGAATTGTAAATATTTCTGTTGATACATACAAGATGAACTTTTCATTAATCTATTGTATAGTCGAATAAAAAATAATTAGATTTTTTTTCTTTGTCATGGATTATTCGACCATATCAGGTAGTTTAGTGTGATTGATACTTGGACTTGATGCTAGTCTTAATGAAGATCTTAGTGATTAAAACAAAATTATAAATCAGTAAACGAAGTGCAATCCTAATTTATTAATAAAATAATAGTAGTCGTAGTAGTTAATAATAGTACAAATATGACGCTCTGATGACTCAACCAAACACATTTAGCTCATTAAGAACTATTTAAAATTGTAACGTTTCAAACAACTAATTATTCTTTTGAAAGAAAAATAAAGAGAGGTAGAAAGTTCCAAAAAGCATAAAATCACTTATAAATTTCAGGAGGATTTTATAACAGACATGTCTGATTTTTTGATGCTATTGATCTTTGACCAAATCTACGAATAGCTGCATTAACTTTGATCTATCACGAATTATGATGCATCGCTGCCACGTTTCATTTGATGAAATATATTTAGGTACTGTAAATTAGATTTTTAAATAGTGTTAATGCGTGGGATAAGTTCAGAAAATAATATTGGAATTAAATATTGAGAAAATATTAACAAAAATTGGAAAATTATATTAATTAAACTAGAAAAGAGTGCATGCCCTGGCGCCAAATGTGCGGGTTCTTTGCACCCAAACATAGAATACATGGTTATTCAACTATTTTTGTATTTTTTTATATTAACATTTATTATTATTTTAGTTGGTACATTCAACTCTTTTCAACTCCAAAAGAAGTGATATTTCGTCTTCCTATAATTCTTTGGGAGAGAAAAAGAAAGAGAAAGGATCTTCACCAATTTATGATGGATTGCACGTGCCTGTTCGGATTATAGTTTATAATATTCCAATCTATGGGCAACTGTGTTTATTATATGTATACATATGCGTGTGTGTGTGTGTGTTTGCGTGTATTTTCCATTTTTGAACTTTGTATTGTTCGTGGAGCTTCTAGTTGATGTCCTACTATATCATAACTAGGCCTCAAGAAACAAATCAATTTATTATCCACTTCAGTCCTTTAATTTTAGTTTTTCTTTAATTATTTAGTTATAGCCCAATCATGTAATTTATTGATTAAAAGTTGATTCTTCATATGTAAGGATAATGTAGGAGCAAGTTTTGTATGAGGCCAAGGAATCAACAATCTTAACCATTGATAATGCCCCATGTATATAAAAACATTTATTGACAAAAAATTATATATAAAATTTTCCCATGTAATATTGTTGGGACATCAGGTCTCATTCATACTTAGGAAAGAAACGAAAAATTAGGAAGAAAAAAACAACAATCTCAACACAAAAATTTAACGTGGAAAACTCCAAACCGGAGAAAAACCACGACCCAATCGAGAAAATTCACTATACGATAAATTTCTACAATCACACAGTATACATCTCCCTCTCGACCCCTACACTATTACAAGCTTTTGACAAACTCCCACCCTTCTATCAAGATTCTCACAAGAGAAACTAAGAAATGAATTTAAACTAGAATTTAATCACAAGACTATAATGTAGTGATTGATGGACTTGTAACAAAGAACTTTATGCTCCTTATATAACACTAAGGGGGTGTTTACTTGCCATGATTAGGTTGGATAGATAAAATTAATCCAACCTAATCAAGTGTTTACTTTTAAGGATTAACATTTGAGGATATCTCAAAGCCCGGGATTATTTTAATCCTTTGAATTGTTCTCTATTAATTATAATCCAACCAATATAGGTAGGATTGAAATAATCCTACAAATAAATGGAGAATTATTTATCCCAATTTTAATCCTTCACTAATCCTTTGTAGTAAACAAAGGATTGATAGATAAAAATTATCTTATCATATATTTAATCCATCAAATAATCAATCCTTTAAAATGCTAATCAAGCAAAGTAAACACCCCCTAAGGGGCTCCTCACTTTACTTACAAAATCAATGTGTGACAAGACTCTTTTATTTTAACACTAGGAAATTCCAACATATACTCATACAAAGCAGTGGTATTATCGTAAACACATAAAATAAAAATAAAATAATCCAATGTGTTTTGTATAATCAGATTAACGTCAGATGAATTTCAGCTTCTTCCCATAAGATGGCGCTCTGTGCCAGTTTGATCATTTCTCTCTATACTATGATATTGTTTTTATATGTACAATGATGTTTATTTCATAACAGTGCTTATTTATATGAATAATAATATCTTTTAGACAATCGTAAATCATACAAGATCAATTATCGAGATTGGCTAATAGTTCACTAATTAAGAGAAATTATTTAGAATTTATTTAATCTCTTCTCTCTATATATATAACATATTCAACACTATATATATAACATATTCAACGATGCCTTCATTTATTTAGGGCTATACTTGTACGCGTTGTACTCCTTCTTATTTATTCTTTCTTGGATCAGATATTTCCAGTCACTAGTGGTGATTTAGGCCTTAATCGCGCAATATTAGGAAATTAACCTCGTGTAAAATTGGTGGCCTTATGATATGATACACCTCTATGCTTCGAGATTATAACTCACTAATTTTTATAAATTACCTCAAGATTAGCACTTTAATCTCTTGCCTCTTGATTAGACAAGTGCCACGAGTGTTCATGTAGGATTTTGTCGCACAAGAAACCCTCCCATGAGTTGACTTAAACTCTCAAATACAATTAATCATTCATATATATATATATATACACACACACTAATGAAAGACTAATATAAGAAGAGGGAATGTTGTTTTGCATGGGTATGGACATGGTTATATTTGTAAATAGGCATTGAGATTTGATACTAGGTTTTGAAATCTCGCCAAAAGAATTCAAGATAGGAATTTATATATATATTTGGAACTCGAACCAATAGAAAAGCAGCTTCGTCTTACTAATCTATATTTGTTAGTGCTAAAGCTCAAATTTATTGGCTTCTAGGATCTGCTTCTTCAACACCTCTTCTTTTTTCTTGAAACACCTCTTCTTTTCCTACCAAAACCTATCCCCTACACCCCAACTCCACCAACTCAGAAGAGTTATTCTTGCACAATGAAGGTGAGAGATTGATGAATTTAAGGATATTTTTTCAGTATTTTCTTGTTCCTGATGTTTCAAAATATGTTGTTTTTTTTGCAGTTCTTGAACTGGATGCAGAGTAAATTCAATGGAGATAAGAGACCTAATTCTATTCCTGCTACAAGTAAGTGTGTTTTTAATATAGCAATACTGGGTTTTTTACTCTCTCAAGATCCATATCTCATTCAAATGTGAGACATATATCATTGCACAAGACATCTAGAATGCTACCGTGTCTGAAAATGAGATCAAGAATGTGACAAATTTGAACCAAACTAACATCAAAACTTTTGCAGATGATACAAAGAAAGAGCCTCCGAAGGAAGAGTTCAGCGACTGGCCCCACGGCCTACTCGCCATTGGAACTTTTGGCAACACAGCCCCAAGAGACAGCAAGAAAGAAATCCTAGCAGTTGAGCCCAATTCAGACAGCCAAATCCCTCAAGAAGAGCAATGCTCATCTCCTGATCTCTCAGAGTTCACAGCCGAGGAAGTAGGGAAGTTGCAGAAGGAGCTAACGAAGCTCTTGAAGCGTAAACCAGCTGCTGAGGAGCAGCCAGCTGATCTGCCACTGGATAGATTCCTCAACTGCCCTTCTAGCTTGGAAGTGGACAGGACTATTTCAAACAGATTCAGCACCTATTCGGATGACAAAGACGAAGAGGAGATTGATCGGACGATCAGGATCATCCTAGGCAGATGCAAGGATGTGTGTGAGAAGAAGAAGAAGAAGAAGACAATTGGGAAGAAGTCCTTATCCTTCCTTATCAAGAAAGTCTTTGCTTGCAGAAGTGGCTTTGCACCGGCTCCTAGCATACGAGACACGCTTCAAGAATCAAGAATGGAGAAGGTATGAACCATCAAAATCTAGATTAAGGGCCTTTGAAACATGTGTTGGATCAAGATATTTATGTGAAAATTAAGGTTGTTTGTATTAAGTAGGAATTTTAGTATTATTTCCATTTTTGGACATATACTTAAAATAGTACATACATCTCTTTCTTTATTTTCAGCTTATGAGGATAATGCTGACCAAGAAGATGAACTCCCAAAAATCTTCAAGAATGGCCTCAACAAAGAGAATCGAGGATTATAGGGCTAAGTCCGAGGCTGAGGAAGATCAAGAATCGCGTTATGAAAGTGGAGAGGATCATCTAAATGGGACAAGACTGATTCTGAATGTGAGTTCTGTTCTGATCGTAATTTTTTGTGTAGGCACAAAAATCATATTTTATATGTATGGAGATTAACAGTCATTGTATTTTTTTTCTGCAGTTATTGTGCTAGACATTTAGATACTGCTCAAGATTTGAAGAAATAAGAAGGGAATTTTAAGGAGATAAATATGAATCATGGGAAAAAAAAATTGAATTTCTGAGGAAACATTTCAATAAAAATATTTATTTTACAAGTGAACATATATTTGTTCTTGTTTGTTGGGAAGGCAACTTTCTGTCTTTTTTTTCATGTCTTGTGTTCATCAATTTGAATGAATACAGCTCATGTTTTGTAATATTCTCGTCGGTTTTTCTGTAGTCGACTGTAGTTTAGATCCGACTCCCGCTTCGGATATCATATTTTGCTTCATTAGCAAACGTATCACTTATATATATGTGTGGTATGAATTCATCTCTAGACATAATATAGTACACGTTCTATGAATTATAATACGAGCTTTGAAAATGGGACAATGTGATGTATGAGTTATATGCCAGTGGGGACATTTTCTTCACTTGTAAGACAGTGTATACATTTTTCTAAAGCCCTTTAAACATAGCAAGTCTCAATGATGTTTTTGTTTTTCATGTTCCTCATTAATTTATTTTATTTTATTTTAATATAAATATATTTTTTGATAAATTGCAAAAAGAGCCTAAGGTTTGGTACATTTACATAACTCGCTAAACTGTACATATAACACGATTTGCATGCAATGACACGATAAAATGGCATAATTTCTTTGATCAGGACACAATATGTTAGCATTAGTTATACTTTTCCAGCATATTCAGTTACAATTAATTTAAACCTTAAAATTACATTCTCGAGCACATTGTAAACACAATATAATAACAAATAAAAGTATATAACAAGATTATATTTGATTAGCTAAATGACTCCAAGTAAAATTCAAGCCCACGAGAAAGAATAATAAAAATATAAATGATCAAACGGGACCAAATATTGCTAAAACTTGAGACGAACTGGGGTCAAGATACAATTATCTAAAAATTCACATTAAAAAAAAAAGAGAGAGCCCAAGAAAGTTGAAACCCAGTCTGAAAACAGATGCTGCTGTGCAAGTGCAAAATCAAGAATCGCTTTAATTATCAGCTTTTCCACATTAATGGTATCTGCCTCCTCCCTCCTGAATTTGGAGGATTAGGGTTTTTCTTTTTCCCATATCAGATCTTCAACAAATAGTCAACATTAAACCATCCCACTTTCCAATCTTCCTCGTATTTTGTCAGAGTTCTTGAATTAGGGTTTAGCATATCTGTCAAAGTTCGGATTTTTCCTCCTTTGGGGTTGCGAAGAGGCAATTTGAGTGGCCAATGCAATTTGTTTCGTTAGGAATTCTTGAATATTTTCGTTGGGTTTTTTTGTTAATACCGTAAAGTTTCGAGCTTTAATTTTGCGTTCATCAATGTCGTGGGCTGGCCCTGAAGATGTTTATCTGTCGACTTCTCTTGCTAGCTATCTTGACAGTGAGTTTCTCTCTTGCTTTTTTTATTTTTCCCTTTCTTTTTAAAGAAAATTTAATGGAAATTTGATGGTTTGAACATCGTGCCACTTATATGGGTTTATTGTGTTTTATTCTTATTTTTGATTCGAGTGAAACGTGGGTCTTGTTGAAACCTAAAGTTGGAGTTAAAGTTTGATTCTGGATTTCTTAAAAAGCTGTTCTCTATTGGTGGAGGTCTTGAATTTGCTGTTTTTCTAATCTATTGGTTGAGGAGAGTTTTTTTGTAGTATTCTATGAATTTTTCGTTGTAAATATTCTGTGAAATTTGAAAGAAATAATGGGATTTGTTGCACTGATGTAGTTTACCTTAGATTGAAGTGGTAACTAAATAAATGGAGTGGCATTATTTGCTAATAAACGCTGTAAAGGCTGATAGGTGCTCAACACTATCACCTCCATGACGAGTTCTCTTGGGAAATTTTGCCCGTGTGCATTGAACTTAATTAGCATTTAGCAGACTTGATCAGTGCACGATCACTACATTAGTAAAACTTGAAAGATGTAATGCCCCGGGCCAGAAAAATGGTTCTAGTGCTAGTTCTATTCTTTTGAATGTTAGAGAAGGCAGTTGGATATTTGTGCTCTAACAATTTAGATAGGAAAGACACGCTCTGCGTATTAGGCCCCGAAGTTCTCTGTGTTACCTTATATTCAATTACGACATTTTCTGTAATAATTCTAAGATGCTGGATATCACGAGGTTGAAAAGGTAAGAGTGTGATTTTGCTCTGTAATAAAAATTGGAAAACTTGTACTGGGACTTCTTATAAAGAAAAACAACTTCCAAGTTGTCTTTCTAATCTTTTTATGCCAACCTTGGATCAATGTTGATATATTATGCTACAATCATCAGAAGATGTCAATTCTCCCCCAGAGGCTCATTTGACGAGCAGATCAGACTATTCAAGTGCCTTCTGCTATGTAGGAATCGTAAATCACTTTGTATATGCCATTGTATTTTACATTTATTTTCTTAATGTTCTCATAATATAGTCTGGAGATTGATGATTTGTTGCTATTCCAGTTCTTACCTTTTGACTTGAAACTTTTCTTTCCACAGAGAAACTTCTTGTATTACTTCTGAGATGGCTGAAAACTCTTAGGAATGCTTCGTTCCTTTGACCAGTTTGGTACGGCTATGAATTCACCATAGAATCTGCCTGTGATTTGGTACTATTATTTGTCTAAACAAATCTATGTATCTTATTTGTAGCTAATGCTGTTCTAGAGGGTGCTTGTGACCGTGTTATTGTAGGCGAACTTTATTGTGACATCCCCTTGGGTCTTTACATAGTCCGTGGGGAAAATGTTGTCTTAATTGGGGAGCTGGTAAATAGTATTTTACTGTCCAGAAATCACTTTCTCAACTTCCCCACTTCCCTTTTTATTTACCTTACCTGATCTGCTTGGTTAGGACTTGAACAAAGAGGAGCTTCCATCTCACATGACCTGCATTTCATCAGCAGAAATAAAGAGGGTAAGCTCCCTTCTTTATATTTACAGAGTACAGACGTCGTCCCAGATTTCTCCCCATTTTGCTCGTTCAGTTAATATCCCAAGATTGGCCTTTTCTGATCGACTGCTTTCCTCTTTGTGCAGGCACAGAAAGCAGAAAGGGAAGCTTCGGAACTCAAGGGTACAATGAAAAGAGGATGGACTTCCTTGATATGGATTGATTTATTTACGTACTTGTGACGATCCAGTTACTCGTTTTGCTCCAATGCCGGGCCATCCCTACTGCAAATATTATCGCAGATGCTGGCCCTGCTGGAAGTATGACCAGGCTGGAGAGTCGGTTCTGCTGTCTCGTGGTACGCAGCGAATCTAATCTTGCTAGTTCTTGTTAACAATTATGTGATGTGCTATCTTCTGTCTGGTATATGTGGTGGAGATGGATGATGCAGCATTCTGGGATTTAGATCATGAATTTACTGTTGAGAACCGCGATAGTATTTTGTTTTTGGAAGGATCTCAGCAGATTCGTGTTCTTTATTTGCAGAATGTATAGACAGGTCAGTTGCTGAAATAAAATGTGGAATTTAGTTGTTCATTTATAGATGAATGCTGTTGCTTTGAATTCTGCACATGGTAATATGATGTATTTCTGTTTGAAATTGTGCTAATTTGCTGCTGCTGCCGTTGGAAAGTATAGGAATACGTTGACTTTATTGCAATTGGGCTGAATTTTGTGATAGTCACGTCATTGGCTTAGATATAAAAATTGAATAAAAAATAAATCAAAATACAAGAGTGAAATTGAAGAAAAAATAATGACAAATAGAAATATTATGAAGAGAAGAATAAGAGGACAAGAGGTAGCAACCCATGTAGCAATACATTTTAATTCATAGATTTTGAATTTGTATTTACCAAATTAAATACAAAAAATTTGTGTTTATAAAAGTATAATGAGTTATATGTTTTCTTTTAACTAAAAAGTACTAAAATGAGAAAGAAGACGACCATTATATAGGAGATGGATCAGATATGAAATGATAATTTGGTAGGAAATGAGAATGAATCTTGATCTTTGATTCGTTGGATTAATGGTTGAGATTTAGTTTCGGTTGTGTTACAGTTTTGTGTTTTGTATGCTACAGGGATTATTATGCAACACTAGAACCTTTTTGTGCTACATTGCAATGAAAGATGTGCTAAATTAATATATTTAACATATGTGTTACGAAGGGATGAAATATGTGCTAAACTAATACGTAAAAGATAAGTAATTGATTGTCTTCACAAATATGAAAGATATGCTAGACTTACATATATATTCTTATTTCCTACATTAAGGAGTTTTCTCACCATAACTCACCCCTATATATATATATATGATTTGGATCAGGTGAGAATGCAAATTTTGATAAGAAATAAGAATAAATCCTAGCCCTTCATCATAATAATTAATGGTTCAGATTAGATATTTATGTACTGTATTAATAACTGGATGTGCTACGTTTTTACTATACAGGAAAAATTAAGAGGTTAGATTAGTAATATTATTTTTATGAGATTTTATTTTTTCCCTTTTTTGTGGGATTTCATATCTTAGATAGATATTATTCTTTCAAATGTTTATCTTTTTATCGTATTTATTTCGTTGTACTGGTAATATAATTTCGTTGTTTTGCCAATTGATTTCGTTGCACTGATAATGTAATGTTAATTCATCGTTTAATTTTGTTAGTATCTGCAACAATAAAGTTATGGAAAGTAAATATTAAGATTGTGTTACATAACGTGCTTATGTGTGCTACAAATATATTTTGTAAAATAATACTAAAGTTTTTTAAAGCATACTGATGCAATGTTAGTTACTATATGTGCTATATATTACATAATTTGTGCAACAAAAATAAGCGTCATATTACGATAGGTGAAAGATTTGAAGATAGAATGTTTTTTTTTGCCAGATTTATCCTCATCTGATTTTAGGCGAATAAAAGGGTGATGATGTCATCAATTTTATTTAAAATAAAACATGAAATCTGGAACGTTGATTACATATTAATTAATAATTATGATTTATTTTTATTTCTTATACATAATAGCATTATCACAATAACCAACCCCTAGATTTAGCGGCAGCGGCTGCACCGACAGACAGCAGCAAAAATATACACGAACAACAACAAACAATAAATTTTGAAAGAAAAAAAAATTGAGAACAAAATTGATGAATTTTGAAAAAAAATAGAAGATGAATTGATAGAGGATTAAAGAATCGAGAGAGACGGTGGACGGTGGTTCATTTGTAGACAGCATGACTTTTGATAAAATTATTGGTGAATGTGTGTTTGAGTAGAGAAATGTCAAACCATGTATTAGGTTGTGAGTAATATTAATAATTTTTAATAAATAATGAGTGATAGTGAGGTTGAATAATAAGGAGTGGTGTCCTAAAAATGAAAGTAATACACTTTTTGTAGACACCGAATAAGATAATTATGATATACTTATCGTGGACGAAGAGACTATAACTTATATTTATAAATTTAAATGGGGCTTCAAACAACTAGCATGTATACTATACGGGTTTCAAAAGAAAAAAAGGATAGTAAAATTACTTTTTATGAATTTGTGACATGTATTTAAGTGGCTAAACTCTAGTCTCATCACTTCGACTCATCTTCGTATTTCAACTGCAATTAATGACTCGGGATGGTTGAACCCTATCATCATTATTTTGCGTCATTGTCGTGCTTCGTGCGATCAACAAGAGTGATTTGACTTTAGTCAAATATTAAGTTAAAGTACCATGTTTGACTAGCTGATTAATTTGTTGTGATTGTGAGGAAGACCTAATGTAAAGTATTTGGGAGTGAGTGTTTGGAAAATTGGGTTTTAAGATAGACCGATTTATTATCATTTATTAATATACTCCAATATAAGAATATTATTGAGAAAATAATCAATTATTGCAACAACTCATATTGACTATTTAGATATTTTATAAATTTAAACGAATTTGGATAATTAACGGATATTACTATACGAGTTTGTGACATGTATGAAAGTCCGGATATTAATCGATATGTCTATATGAAATTTTCTATATTTTAATCCTTTTATTATTTATGTTATTTATTATTCATGTTTATAACTTTGTCATGTTTGAATTTTACTGAGATGAACAACAAATTATTATAAAAGCTTATATTTATAATTTAAAGGATTCAAATTATTTACATACCTACAAGGATTTTTTTAATCTTGTATTATTTATAGCATTTATTATATTAATATTTACTTTGTAATATTATATTTTTATTGAGATGAATAATCAGTTAATTTAAGAATATATATTTATAAATTTAAAAGGTTACGAATAATTAATTGGGGTAGGGGAGAGGGGTTGAATGGGTATGAGTATATATATTCTATATAGGTCCAAGTCGATGGATTATAGTATCATTGTTTCGCTTTATCATCGTATTCCACCACGGTCAACAATTTGGAGGTGAATTGAGTAAATACCTATATATAAAGTTGATTTTATATTTTTTTTTTCTTAAAAATAACAATGTAAAGTGATTATTCATCAAAATAGACCATATAACTTATATATTAGATTTAGAAACCCATACTTACACTTTTTACATATTAAAGTATCAAAAGTACGGTACTTGGATTTAAAAGTTTTTTTTTCAATTTACGTAAAATTATTTTTTATCCAATCTCGACGGGCTACAAACCAATACTATTATATATAACATGACTGATAGGATACGGCCCAACTATCAGGCCCAAGCATCAGGCCCAATAAGTAAACCCGACATCAAGCTCGGCACGACAAGTTCGGCCCATGAAGACTCCGAAGCCGGTATGAACGCAGAAAATCACCATATCTAAAAGAATCCTAATTCGAGAGGATAGGATCTCGAATCCTAGTTAGAAAAGACTTGGATTCGAGATCTAGTCAATACATTGTGTATAAATAGAGGCTAGATTAGACGACGGGTCATTCACTCTCTTTGTAATCACTTCATACTTTCAATACACATACTCTCTCTTGCCCGTGGGCGTAGATCTTATTCACGATCGAACCACGTAAATCCTTGGTGTTCTTCTCACATTTATTTCCCTAACGAATTTAGGATCGATCACTGGCGCCGTCTGTGGGAATCGAAATTTTGTGTTTTCGATCAACCTTTGTTTACAGGGAAGTAATCATGACCAGGTACACAAGAAGCCACGCCTCCAGGACCGTCGCCGGCAACAACAACGCTGACGGCGAAAGGGAACGCCGAGCTCAACTCGGGAAGAGCCCAATCGGAGAAGGAACCCCCGAGGGACATATCCAAAGTCTCGACGAGCACGGACACCCCGCCCTGCAGGAGGCAGGTTACCATAGCGAAGGCAATCGTAGCAATAATCCGGGGAACCTCCGCTCCACAAGTAAACCTCGACGTCGTCGAGGATTTCGAGAAAAATAAGGAGAGCTTTCTCCGGTTCTCGGTAAGCACGTGGTCGGCCACGTCTGAAGAACAGAACAATCAAGCCTCATCTAGATACGAGGCATCACAACGAGGGTCGGGGCCCAAACCGACCGCGCGAGGAACCAAAGAACGGGAGAGGACGTCGTGATCGCCGCAAGCCAGCCCCGATCGCCACAATAAATCCATCCAATAACTCCGCCCGATCTCGAGGGGACGAGCAGCGCAGAGAAAAACATCGGGGCCGCGAGGCGGTCCGAGTCACCTAAATGAGTTCGATCGTCGAACTCCGTCCCAGTCTCCAGAGGACGGCTTCGATGGATACGGGAAGATAGTCACCCCGTTCTCAAATAGGATACTCAACACTTCTCTCCCGGATAAATACCGGGTTCCAAGCATCGCCCCCTATGACGGATCGAGGATCCATGAACTTCCTCTCGCAGTTCCAATACAACATGATCAACCAAAAGCTCAGCTCGGTTCACATGTGTAAACTCTTCCCGGAGTTACTCGTCGACAACGCCCGCAGGTGGTTCGACAGTCTACCTACGGGAAGCATCGGCTCCTATCGCGACTGATGGTCGCCCACCGAAGGTTCTTCCAAAAGGCGGAATCAAAAACATCATCGGCACACCTCCTCACCATAAGGCAAAGCCGTAATGAGTCCATCAGCGACTTCATGACAAGGTTTAACAAGGAGTGCCTGAAGGTCGAAGACGTGAACGACCTGTTAGTCATCTCGGCCTTCCAAACGGCATCTTGCCGGGGCCTTATATCGAGAGATCGTCTGGCACGAACCCGTGATCGCAATGGTAGTGGCGCGATAGCCAATCGGTTCGCCAAAGCGACGAGGCGACAAGAAAAGCGCCAAGGCATAAAGCGGACCCCGGAAAAAGAAGAAGAGGCGGCGAAGGAAGATCGGAACCAAGGCCGCGAGCGCGCGATGCATTACATCGCCTAATAAAATCGAGGCTCGGTCCGCGCGACGCCTCGGGCGACCTCAATACACCCCGTTGACGGCCGAGGCGTAAATCACGACCCATATGAACCTGCTTAGAAGCCTCGACCGATGGCGGAGGAAAGAGGTGCCGACCTACGGATAAATCGCTCATTCCATGATGATTACGGCACGACATCGAAGAGTGCAACGAGCTCATGGGTGAAATTGAGATGCTAGTTCGGGACGGATCACGAAGAAATACCGAGGGCGAGTCGTCAAGCCAACCAAAGTCGAAAAGAAGAAAAGCGGAGGAGAGGAAATTGTGCCCCACAAAAAACAAAGCGCAAAGACCGAGGAAGGAGATGACGAGCCCCAATATGACGGGTGGTCTCCACAATTACGGGCTCCCGGTGAGTCACGAAGTCCTCCACGAGGCCGATGCCCAAGTCCTAGAACCAAATAACCCACCAATAAGAGGTTCGAGAAGGACGAGGCGATCACCTTCTCCGAAGACGACCCGTTCATGACAAGACTCCACCGGGATGCATTGGTGATCCGGTGGTGGTCGCAAATAAGTTGGTGAAGCGTTTACATTGACAACAAGGCGTCGGTGAGCATCCTTTTAAGGAATGCTTTGACAAGCTAGGAGTGGAAGACGCGCCTCGCACAAGCCCCACGCCACTCCAAGCTTCGTCCGGGAAGACGCGGCCCGGAAGAGTAATCGAGCTACCCGTCACGGTGGGGAAAGCACCAGCGACCTCGACCAAGGTGGTGCGGTCAGTAGTGAAGGCCAACTCGCCGTATAACATCATACTAGGCGAGATTGGCTGAACGTGTAAGCGCGTATGCTCAACGCACCACCCGACGATAAAAATACCCACCACAAGGGAACACCGTGATCCGAGGCGATCGAAGCAAGCGGTGTATGCAAGTTGCCTTACGAGTGCCGGACCTCGTCCAACACCCACAGCATAGCAATTAAAGAAACCCAAGAGTTGAGTCAGGAAGACATCGCCACTCCCCGACAATCGGTGGAAGAGGTCGCATTGTACAAAGATGAGCCATTGAAGGTCGTCCAGTTGGTTTCACCACGGCACTGAAGTGAAGGATCGGATCATCCAACTCCTAAGGAATTCGAGACGTGTTTGCTTGGTCTCCCCGACATGACCGAGTCTCGCCAAGTATCATCACCACCGCTCAACATCGACCCGAACATAAAGCCGCTTCGATGAAGCGAAAGAATCTTCGCGGTTTAGCGGAACCAAGTCATTCATGACGAGGTGAATCGGCTATTAAAAGCACGACATCTTGCTCGAGGTCAAATATCCGACCGGATAGCCAACCCGGTGATGGTAAAGAAAGGAGGAGGGGATGGCGAATGTGTATTGACTACACCGACCTCAACAAGCATTGCCCAAAGGATTGCTATCCCTTCCCAACATTGACAAGAAGGTCGACGCTTGGTCGGGCACGAAGTCTTCGCTTGGACTTGTACAGCGGTATCACCAAGTCCCGATGAGCGACGAAGACGCGGCCAAGACAGCCTTCATTACCGACTTCGGGGTCTTCGCATATAAAAAGATGCCATTCGGCCTTAAAAATGCAGGGGCTACCTATCAAAGGATGGTGGACAAAATATTTCAGCCCTACATAGGTCGGAATGTGGAGGTATAACGAGACGACATCGTCGTCAAAAGCGAAGAAGCCGCATGTGTGGCCGACCTCCGGATCGTCCTCGGCCTTCTTCTGAAGATCAACCTAAAGTGAATCCCAAATGCACGTTTGCGGTCCGGTGCGAAAGTTCTTAGGGTGTTGGGTTTCACAAGAAGGGCTAAAGCAAACCCGACCAAGGTCCAAACCATTTTGGAAATGAAGATGCAAGACCATCCATGACGTACACAAGTTGACGGGTTGCATAGCCGCACTAAGCCGCTTTCTTTCAAAAGTCATGGATAAGCAGCTACCCTTCTTCAAGATACTCAAAAGCCCCGAAATTCTCATGGGATGAGGTGCACAGTCCGAAGACCTCAAGAGCTACCTCGCCAAGCTCCCACTCTATCCGTCCCAAAGAGGAGAGGTCCTTTTCTCTACCTCGCCGCCTGACGAATCCATAAGTGCGATCTGCACGAGAAGAAGGACGTCGGCTCGGTTTATTTCATCACCGAGCACTAAAAGGCGAAACGAGGTATCGACCGGAGAAGCTTGCTTAGCATTGGTAAATGCCGCGAGGAGGCTACGTCCGTCTTCCATGCACATCGCATACAAGTCCTCACCGATTACCCACTTCGCAAGTATTGACGAGCCGAGCTGTCGGGAGAATCGCGAAATGGGCAATCGAACTGGGCGAGCACGATATATCCTTCGCCCCGCCAGCCATCAAAGGTCGCCCCAGCGGATTTCCTTGCTGAGGCTAACTCGCGAAAACCGAAGCCCACTGAGTCCGTATCAGACGATGCCGAAGCCGAACCCATGGTTGAAACACCGAGGGAGTGCTGGCAACTCTACGTTGATGGGGCTTCGGGAAACAAAGGTAGCGGAGCAGGTATCTTACTCCTAGGCCCGGACGACCAAGAGATCGCCACTCACTCGATTCACATTCAAAATACGAACAACGGTTGGAGTATGAGGCACCGATCGCGAGACTTCGCCTCGCTCAAAGTCTCGAGATACGAGCCGCGCAAGTTCACAGCGACTCTCAAGTCGTCGTAAGCCAAATGTTGGGAAAATACGAGGCAAAAAGCGACAGAATGAAGAAGTATCTTGAAAAAGCAAAAAGCCTGCAACGGACTTTCTCGTACTTTCAGATAGTTCGCATCCCAAGGGAGCAAAATAGCCGAGCTGACATCTTAAGTAAATTGGCCTCGTCGTCAACGAGCCCGCCAGTAGAGGAAGTCCAAAGCAGAAGTATAGACGATGCCGATAACGGAGCCGAGGTCAACGTAGTCTCAGATGAAGAACCCAATTGGATGACTCCCGTACGAGAGTACTTGGAGAAGGGCGAACTGCCCCATGACAAGCTGGAAGCTAGGAGGATCTGAACAAATCTGCGATATACAATTGAACAGGAGTCCTATACGTAAAGTCATATCTCCAACCTCTCTTAAGGTGCTTGGGTCCGAACCGAGCCAATTACGTTCTACGAGAAATACACGAAGGTTCGTGCGGAAGCCACATCGGACCCCGGGCCTTGTCAAAGAAAGTCATGCGATGGGGATACTATTGGCCAACAATGTTCCAAGACTCAATGGACCTCGTAAAAAAGTGTCCGAAGTGTCAAATCCATGGGAACGTACCAAGGCTACCCCAGACCGACCTCACCTCCGTACAGAGCCCTTGGCCGTTTATGCAATGGGGGATTGACATTGTGGGCCCCTTTTGTAAAGCACCAGGACAGCTCCAATTTTTAATTGTTGCGATCGACTACTTCACGAAGTGGGTAGAAGCTGAGCCCTTGGCGAAAATCACAAGCAAGAACGCCCTCAACTTCGTATGGAAGAACATAGTGTGTCGCTTCGGCATCCCCCATATCCTCCTTTCGGATAACGGAACACAATTCACGGATAAGGCATTCAAAGATTGGTGTCAAGAGCTTGGATCCAACAAAGTTCACGTCGGTGGCCCATCCTCAAGCAAATGGTCGACCGAAGTTACCAGCAGGACCATCGTAAAGGTCTAAAACTTCGTCTCGACCGAGCTAAAGGCCTCTGGTGGAAAATTTACCACAGGTCCTATGGTCGTGCCGAACAACGCCTCGGACCTCGAATCGGAGAAACACCATACGGTTTGGTGTATGGAACGGCGATGATCCCTGCGAGAGATCGAGTACCGAGTCCTCGCATTCATTGACTTTTTCTCGAAGCAAATGGGAAAATCTACGAGCCGATCTAGACCTACTCGAAGAAAGAGAGACCTCGCCACATCAAGGAAGCTCGGTACAAGCAACAAGTAGCTCGGTATTACAACCGCGTTAAAACCGACAATTCAAGTGGGCGACCTCGTACTCGACATAATGAAGTCGGCAAAGCCGCGCAGCTCGGCGTCGGAAGCCACATGGGAAGGACCTTACCGGTCGACAAGTCCTCGGCAAAGGGCCTATAAGCTCGCTCAATTGTCCGGTGAGCAATTACCCAACGCATGGCACATCATCCATCGAAGAAATATTATGCATAAGTGTCAAGGGTCGAGTCTTGTTCGGTCATATTTTTAAAGTCTGTTTAGAGTCTGTCTTATTTGGTGGTCGCGTCTTTATCAATAAAATCTTTATTTTATGCGAGTTCTACTTGTCACTAATGCATAATTAATCTTAGCATTATTTACCCTCTCGGAGGACAAATTCCCTCGACGGAGGTCGATTACATTCGTTTCATACGAATGTAAATCTAACGCGCATGCCTACATACGAGATCGACTACCTTCGCTTATTTGAGCGTTCTCTATGTAGATGAAGGGACCACCCTCCCGATGACCTCGGCAAAAACAGAACCATTCCTACATACGAGATCGGACTACCTTCGTTCATTCCGGCGTTCTCTCTATGTAGACGAAGGGACCACCCTCCCGATGACCTCGGCAAAAAAATGAACCATTCCTACATACGAGATCGGACTACCTTCGTTCGTTCCAGGCGCTCTCTATGTAGCGAAGGGACCACCCTCCGACGACCTCGGCAAAAATGAGAACCATTCCTACATACGAGATCGACTACCTTCGTTCATTCCAAGCGTTCTCTATGTGACGAAGGGACCACCCTCCCGACGACCTCGGCAAAAAATAGAACCATTCCTACATACGAGATCGGACTACCTTCGTTCATTCCAAGCGTTCTCTCTATGTGAGCGAAGGGACCACCCTCCCGCGACCTCGGCAAAAACAGAACCATTCCTACATACGAGATCGGACTACCTTCGTTCATTCAAGGCGTTCTCTCTATGTGAGCGAAGGGACCACCCCTCCCACGACCTCGGCAAAAACAGAACCATTCCTACATACGAGATCGACTACCTTCGTTCATTCAAGGCGTTCTCTGTATGTAGCGAGGGGACCACCCTCCCGACGACCTCGGCAAAAACAGAACCATTCCTACATACGAGATCGGACTACCTTCGTTCATTCAAGGCGTTCTCTCTATGTAGCGAGGGACCACCCTCCCGACGACCTCGACAAAAAGGAACCATTCCTACATACGAGATCGACTACCTTGCTCATTCAAGGCGTTCTCTCTATGTAGACGAAGGGGACCACCCCTCCCGACGACCTCGGCAAAAAACAGGAACCATCCCTACGTACGAGATCAGACTACCTTCGTTTATTTCGAAGCGTTCTCTCTATGTAGACAAAGGGGACCACCCCTCCCGACGACCTCGGCAAAAAAAGGAACCATCCCTACGTACGAGAACGATTTCTTCGAAGCGGAATTCTCTACGAGACGAACTACTTTGGCATATTACTCTTGTTCAAATACAAAGTCAACAAAACCATTCTTATTAAATAGAAGATGTACGTGTTACATTTTACATTTTACGAGGGCGGAGCGGATCGGGAAAAGTCGAGCGAATCCCTAGAAAATCGAATTCAAAGACTCATCTATGCTAATCCTACCTCTACCTCGTCCTCGGTCTATATTACGGGCCCGCCAATGCGACCTCGGTCACTTGATGATGCAACTCTGCGAGCTCGGCCTCGACCACTTGATGACGCCCGGTCTCGACGCATGGAGGTCCACGGCGTTCAAGACAATAGCACCTCTCTTGTCGCGCGCCACTCCGGATCGTCATAATGTGGTTCATTTATTCTAGGCGAGAAGCTCGTGCAAGAAGAGGCCTCTGCGTCCCGTCAAGTATGTCGCCGAGTTGTGGTTGTCGAGTGATCACAGCCAGTATATGCTCCCGAGCCTTTTCAATTCAGCGCATCGCTCAGAAATTGCCAAGAGGTCCGGCCATATTCGCGCTTATACCTCGAACAACGGGCAGCAGCCTCGACAACCTCGCTTCTACTCGGGATCGTCATCCCACCATTTCGTGGATAACCTCCTCAGACTCGGCATGCTCCTCGGCTATCACCTTGCCTTCTCCTTGGCGACCTCGAACGCCCTCCAATTCCAAAAGGCGAGCACGAGCTCGTCACGCCTCTCGAGCGGCTCTACGCTGACATCGACTCACCAGACGTGACCAAGCTGCCTTTATATGGAGGAGTTCGACCTCTTTCAACTCAAGAGCTCATGACGGTCTTTGATTTGATTCAACCAGGAGAAGCATCAAACATTTCAGAGACAACCAATAAAAAGATAAGTTTCTTGACATAAACTTGTAATTTTATTAACATGCCCTTAGGCGAAAAATTGTTGTACATTTACATTCAAAAAAAAAAAAAAAAAAAGATGCAGGATCAACCGACCCTCCCGAAGCTTGCCATGTCCACGTTCGCCGCCTCCGGCTCGATAGCCTCGACCTCGGCCTCTTGAGAACTACCGAGTCTCGACGCCTTGACATCGGCCGTCCCCCACCCCTTTGCATGATCAGCCAATAGAGCTTGATCGGGGATCCCGATCCACGGACAGCGCGCATGAGACTCGCGGACAAAAGAACGGAGGAGGAGGCAAGACTCGCAGCACGGAAGCTCCTTCGGCCGCGGACGAGCACGTCAAAATAGCACGTCTCGGACAAAGCATCCTCGGTCTTCTCGTACCCATACTGCTTTGTCCAGATCCGGTAGTCTCGGCGACCTCTTCGATTGCGTCCGAGACGGCAGCGCTTGTTAAGCACATCACCCGTCCCGAGACCATTCCCGAGAAGCCGCCGACAGAACGCCTCTCCGCGGCGCGGCGTTCTCCGAGAGCTCGCCATGTCCGCCTCCCGACGGCGAACTGTTCCACCTCGGCCTTCATCGAGGCAACCTCGGCCCTCGCCCTCGGCCACTGCCTCCTCGGCCACAGTGCCTCACGACCTGCCCTAGCCGCCTCAATGGCCGTCGATCCGCCGCTCTTTGTTTGACGAGGTCCGGATCTTAGCCTCGGCCTCGGATATTTCTTGACAAGGAGGGTATTCACTCTCCACCTCCCGAGCATACCGGGCCACCCGTCAAATGCGACACGGCACTTTCAAGTAATCCGATATAAGATCGGATACTCTTGACACCTCGGCCGCCACGTCCGCGACCCCTATACAAAATATACATCGTCGAAGAACACAATTTGGTTACTCTGTGTAAAGTATAAGGACAGTACAAACCTCGGGAAGAGGCGAGGCGGCTTGAACCGACGATCTGACTCGACCTCGGCGAAGAACCGAGACTCGGGGACTTCATCCTTCCGCCTCTTCAAGCGCTTGCTGCGCGTGAAGGGATCTCGAAGGCCCCATCGTCATTTCGGGCATGTCTCGAAATCCTTAAAGGTCGGAGACCTCGGCTCGACCACCAAATCGGTTCGCCACGGAGATCGGCTCTTCCTTTTCTTCTTCCTTTCCTTCAGCAGTTCACTACAAGGAAACACATGGGTCAAGATCAACACGTAACTCATGAAATAAAGAAAAAAAAGATAAGAAGAAGAGGCCTCACCCTTCACCGACTCCACCGTGGAGGTAGGATCATAAGGCCGAGCCCCGCCGCAAGCTCGGCCTCGGAGAAGACCTCGTCAACAAGGCCAATTTTGTCCGAGATCTCCTCCAAGTCACCGAAGCCCTTGTCGACATACACATCGGCGATCTTGTCGGATCGCCATGCGAACTCAATTGTCTCGAAACCGATGTAAGAAGAACTTCTTCGCGGTTGGAGATCTTCGACTTAATTTTGGCTTTGAATTTCCTACGGGTGATAGATAATACCACCGAACCGCCTTCAATTGCAAAAGCGAAGGACAAGCGCTAAGGTCAAAGGAAAATTATGCTATAGCATAGACACCTAGGGCGGTCATATGCGGAATGAGTTCGGCGAGAGTTGGGCGAGATAGACCAAACATCTCTTGAACTCGACGATACGTAGTGGAAAGGAAGGCGAAGACCGCCTTTGAGGCCGCCCTCGACACGGTGATAAAACCATCCGGAGGCACAAGCCCTATCCTCCGGACGGGGCAACGAACTCGATACTAGGGGAATACTATATTGAAAACATATATCCCTAATATCGATATACCTAGGATTGAAGAAGGAAGACACTTTGCCGCAATCCCCAATCGAGGGAAGCGCAGACTACACTCGAGAAAGCGGCATATGAATACGGGTAAAAAGCAGTGAAGACACTAAACCGGACGGGAAGCAGACATGATTTGACGATCAAAGACTCGTTAATAGAAGAGGTAGCCATTACTTACTTTTTGGTTATCGATGAAGAAGACGGAGGCTTCAAGTCGTCAATAATGCGCAGAATACGTTGTTTTCGCAAAGGCGGAGAGGTTTTGAAATTCGAGAAAATGTAGAAAGCAAGTGATAAGAGATATTGCGATCAAGAAGACATTCCCCAATATGCACTTTATCGGAATCCAAACGCCGCCATTAAATGCGCATTAAATGCGTATCCCGTCCCATACTCAAAGAACGGAAAAAATCCGTCTTGACCTCGCCTAACGCCCGTCGTGAAGCGATCAAAAGACCTCGCCCAACGCCGTCGGTGAAGCGGAAAGAAGACCTCGGCCTAACGCCTCGTCAGGTGAAGCCAGTAATGGACATCGGCCTAACGCCTCGTCAGGTGAAGCCAATCAAAAGACCTCGGCCTAACGCCTCGTCAGGTGAAGCAGACGAAGACCTCGCCCAACGCCCGTCGGTGAAGCGATGTGGACATCGCCCAACGCCTCGTCAGGTGAAGCCAGTCAGAAGACCTCGGCCTATCGCCTCGTCAGGTGAAGCCAATCAGAAGACCTCGGCCTATCGCCTCGTCAGGTGAAGCCAATCAGAAGACCTCGGCAGACACATCTGCGCGCACAGCATTCGATATACGACGTCAAAACATTGAAAAGAATGTGTAAGATCGTCCAAACCCCGCTTCGTCACAACAACCCCCAATCCAGCATGACCTCGTTTTCTGCGTCTTTTTGGGGGGGGTTGTGATAGGATACGGCCCAACTACCAGGCCCAAGCATCAGGCCCAATAAGTAAACCTGACATCAAGCTCGGCCTGGACAAGTTCGGCCCATGAAGACTCCTGAAGCCAGTATGAACGCAGAAAGCTCAGCCATATCTAAAAGAATCCTAATTCAAGAAGGGATAGGATCTCGAATCCTAGTTAGAAGACTTGGATTCGAGATCTCAGGTCAATACATTGTGTATAAATAGAGCTTAGATTAGATTTACGGAGGTCATTCACTCTCTTTGTAATCACTTCTTATACTTTCAATACACATACTCTCTCTCTGCCCGTGGGCGTAGATCTTATTCACGATCGAACCACGTAAATCGCTGGTGTTCTTCTCACATTTATTTCAACTGAATTTAGGATCGATCAATGACCATATTCCGAATTAATTGTGTTATGATGACATCTCCAAATCATCAAGAAAAAGCTTCTATTAGGCATTCATCGGAGAACGGATTCAAATTGTAAATACAACGATATATTTTTCAACTGCACATTGTCATATTTATGAAATATGCTTTCATATTTTACATAATTTGTGAATCTAAGACAGATTTGACCTCAGTAAATAGATCCAAATATAAAGACCGTCATTGCTAATTAAAATGTGTTGAGTCGTCTAAAATAATTTTGTACCCAAACCATTTGGAATATGCCCGACCCATTATCACAGTTCAGAAATTCACGTTAATATTATATAATTGTAAGCATCGGATGGGGGTGTTATATTTCTGTTCATTTTTAGTTAATTTATTGAATCTATTTCTCGAAAAACTGATTGAAAGCGCGAAGTTCACTAGACGACAAAGCGTAAAACAGTGGTTTAAAATATCAATCCATCATAAAATGAAAAATAAAATAATGTAGATAAAATGAAGAAATCAATTTATAACTCGGAAAACGTTGACAGAATATAATCATATTATTTTTCGCGTTCACCAGCAAACATGTATTTCATTCCCTTCACATACGACAAACTTGATAATAATCAAATAATAATTCACAAAGATCATTTCATCAAACTTTACGAAAGTCAAAATTAGAAAAGTCGCAGGAATCTTTACCTGATAATAAACGTTTTACAAAAACTCGCATCTATCATTAGCACGATTCTGTATCTACATTAAAAATGTAGAATTACCATGTAGTAGAGTGTTTTTATCATACCTTTTTTAGTTTCATTTCTTTTTTTATTAAACTATGGTGATTATTTTGTTGTTAGGACTCATAACTTTTTCATTTTTAATTAAAAAGTTAAATAGTTTTTCAATTTATTAAGTTTTATAGTTATTTTGAAATTCTTTAGTTAGAAATTGGAGTTATCGATTATCATCGTTATTCGTAGGGTCCAAACTATTTTTTTCCATTTCAATGCTAATTATCAATATGAAAACAAATTCTATCACCAACTTTTATCACAAAAGCTTGTGTGAAACTGTCTCACTGTGAGATAGATCTAGATCCAAAAATTCATATTTAATAACATATTTATAATTACAAATATCAATAAAATTATAAAATATTATTGAAATATAGATTCAGCTCGATTTGGTAAAAGGATCTCATACAAAACTTCTACACCTTTATTATATGAAATTGTCAAACTAGTGTTACTACTTCAACAATTGACACGCTACAGGTGTCCACAGTGACAAGCGAGCAAAAGTCTTGGATCATTTTGTAAATTTTAAGTTTGAAAATTAAATTTTAATATTACTAAATTAAGTTAATCATTATAATTTGTAAAACCACCGTACATCATCGTATGGTAGTTAACACTAATCAGTTAAATTGGTCATATATCTAATCAAACTCATACTTAATACTTCTCTACTTCATTTTTTTTACATTATCCCATTCAAATTGATTTATTTTCTTTTTAAGAAATAATTATTTTTTCAAAAGATATGAACCTTATCTATTTTTTATCACTTTATATTAAATAATCGTGTCGAAAAAAATATCACTCTATTTTTATCACTTTATATTTTTTCTCTTGAATTCGGTCGCTTTCAAACAACCCACGAATAGGCAACGAAAATTCTTAAAGGGAGACTGCAAAAAGGTCCGCACAACTAAGACGAAACCTAATGTTTAAAAAATTATCGTTTCTCACGGCTTATCTCACTTTCCACTTGGAAAAGTAGATAAAAGTTAGAGATATACACCCAATCCCTAAAAAATTCGAAGATATTGAATTGTGATTGATCCAATTCAGATGGCTGATGAAACATCACAATCACTCGAGTTTTATATAATAAAAGGACTAATTTACCAAGGTTTGACAAGCTAATTGTTACTGGGATCCCTCCCATCTTTTCCACGACCTATCAATTTCTCTCTACCGTTTCTCTCTCTAGATTCACCGGTCGAAGGTGATGCTATACCCCGACCGGTGACGCAATGGATGGGGGCCCACAGGGTATAGCATCGGAGGTACAAAACTTCTATCTCGAGTACGAAAAAATGGAATCATATAGGTCATCCCTAAACAAAACTCAGACCAACATGTACACATGACTTTGCATTGATATACCAAGGTACATTTGAGGTTGCAGCTCTATGCACTGCATCATCCAACTTACCAATATACCTAGCCATTAAAACAAGAATGAAAGAAGTAGATTGAAAAATGACAAGTCAACTACAATGTCTTGAACGCAGTTAATGATCATCATATATGCATATAGTAGTTGACTGAGACTAGTCTCTTTGTATTGAACAAAGAAAAGTCGTCTTTCAAGTCAGTTTTGGGCTATTTAAGACCACCACCATACATGAACCAACACTAGTCAATACAAAGTTGGAAAAACAGTAGTCTGTTACATGTTATTGTTCGAAACATTTACCAACCTGCGCAGTCTAATACCTATTCCACCCTACTACATAGGTATACCTCTAATGCCCATGAAAATATACTAATCTACAAAGTAGGACGCCTATTCTAGCAATCCTAAGTTTGATTTGGGAGCCGAGAATGATCTTAACACTAGGCAGTATAAAACATAATTAACCAAAGTTATTAAAGTAGCCTAATCTAGTCCACACCAGGCAAAGAAAAATGTTCTCCTAATTTAGTGAAAAGAGCAAGGGTTCCAACCCTATGGAAATTAAAGCATCATTTCATATATACTGCTTCCTAAACAGAAGACTAACCACAACTAAAAACGGAACTTAGATAGATCACCGTCAGACTAAAAAGCGTCATTTCATATATACTGCTTCCTAAACAGAAGACTAACCACAACTAAAAACGGAACTAAGATAGATAACCGTCAGACTAAAAAGCGTCCACTATACAACATAACATCGCGCTCCAGGCAAGAGTTGACCAAACTAATTTCAAACTAGGTAACTCGTCAATCTTAAACCAAAACCAAAACCAAAATCTCAATATCTGTAGTCTTATCCTTCTCACTTACACCAAGTAAATGTACTAAAATAAATTATGGTAACTGAAATGCCAGAGACGAGCATCAAAGTAAAGATCAAGGTATATAATCCAGGACAAACTCATCAAATGGTCACTAGAATTATATGAGATGCATAGTTGCTTCAGAGGAAATATTTCAAGCACAGCAGCTTATGCATCAGTTGGAAAACAATCAATGTTTGATTAAAAATTGTGTCTTCAGATCAAATATATCAAACCAAATGAGTTTCAGTCAGCAGAAGATCATAGATGCTCATCTAATCATTCAATGACTTTCTAAATTTTCTTTGCAAACCATAGTAATTGCATGTGACGATTCATAAAGTACAACAAATACAACCATCCCCATATAAACAAATGAAACAAAATCTAAAAAGCTGAAGTACAAACAACACATGCTTACAGGGCAGAAGCATACGAGAGGAGGCAGTGGCAGCTATGAACAGTCCGAAAACAGCATCTTTGGTCCTAATGGCATCCAATATCCTTTGGAGACAATACGGTCGTCCCATCCAAAGAGATTGCAGGCACAATCCCTGAACAACAGGAACCTCATCCCATAACACTCCACCAAAAATTCAAAGAATGTTGTCCTACAATCTACGTGGCAAACTCAATCCCACTTGGGGGTCACTGAGATCTCTTCCTCAAATGCTGTGACACCGGGTACCCCTCGAAGAAGTCCAAGACTGCGCTTTCAAGGTCCTCAACTGAGTATTTGATGTAATTCTCAGGGTGCCTCCCACTCTCTATATGACTTCTGAACCTCCCAAGAAATGATCTATATGCGGGGATGAGCTTCTCCGATATGGAAATCCTTAGCTCCTCTCGGAGCTGGGTATCAGGTATCAACCACATCGCCTGAGTTCTGTGCACCTCCTCAAACATAGAATTGAAAGACTTAAACCTCTCTCTCAGAGCACTCTTTGACACACCAGATGAGAAACTTCCACTTACGTGCAAACCCTCATCTCTCAAGCAGTACAATACTCTCACCCATGTCGCCCGCTGGTAATTAGTTGCAGAAAACCGAAACTTCCCCGTCATCTTCCTCAAATAATCATCCCCAATCATTTCCCTCAACTCGGGAGACCCTTTGATCTTTTGCACAATATAATGAACATTGTTCATCATGAACAAATGTGCTAAGGAAGTATCCTTATAGTGCTTAGACTTGCCATCCAAATTGAACTGCAAAATCACAATAATCCAAATCAAATGAAGCGCTAGCGTCGAAGCCTGGTCTTCATACTCAGAGAAATCCATGTCTGGAATATTCGGATCGCTTGAATACCTCGGCCCAGTGGAGGGCTTCGACACAATCAATTCAATCAAAGTCTGCTTATAATCCGAAATCAAACTTATGTAATTCATCACATATCTAGTCAAAGGATGAATCGTCCCACCAGGAACCGGAACTCTCGAAGGCTCACGAAGCACGGCGCTCTCGAATTCCGATAATATCCCTCTGGCTGCCTCGGCTAACCTAGACAGTATCTCAACAGCCTGAACCCTAATTGACTCGCTCGATTTTGACTCGAACACAGAATCAATATCAGGCAACAAATCAGATAGAGCATCGTGTAAATCCAATATCTTAAACAATTTCTCAGGTGATCGCTTGCTAATACTAATCGCTTCGGCGAAATTGAAAAGCTGAATAGCAGGACCTTTTATGGTTTCCATGAAACAAGCATCGTCGGCGGAAGTCCCCAAATCTCCGAAAATCTGCTCGCAGAGGTGCCTCTCGCTGGCGAAGAGCACACGGACGCAAATCCTCGCCGCGCGTATCCATCGACGGATCTTCGTCTCGAGCGTCTCCCACTCCAGCTTCTGGATGTCGCCAATGCTCAGCTTCTCGACGTTCAGTCGTTTCAGGCTCGCGTCGACGGCGGATTTCCGCACGCTCGCGTAGACCTGGATACACTCCCGGAGGTAGCCGGCGCCGATCATCCGCTCGGCGATGCAGCGGAGGTCGTAGACGGCTTCGCTTGGGATAAGATCTACCTCGCGTATGCTGCTGCTGGACTTGTAGCAGCTGCTGGTGGTGCTGCTGTTGCTCTCCTGGTGATCGAACTGCTTCTCGAAGCTGCTCTCGCCGATCTCGTCCTTGAGCTCGAATTCCTGCGAGGCGAACTCGGAGTGAGTCGACTCGCTAAGCGACTCGGCCTCGATGGGCGAGGTGTGCGACAGGAGGATGTTGCGGAACTCGTCCTCGAGCCGAGCCATTGCGATCTGAAGCGTGGAGGACGACGACGACGACTCGGATATGGCGGCGGCGTCCATGGATTTCTGGAGCTCGTCGACGGCGTCAAGGTATCCGTCGATTTCATGGCGGTCGCTGCTGAAGATCATATTGTCGCGCGCGTCCTCGGAAGCGGAGGAATCCCAGCGCAGGATGACCTTCTCTGCGGCGGAGACGGCGGATTCCGGCGGTTCCATGGACTGTGAATAATGGAGAGATATTTTTTTTTCTTTTTGTTTGGGGGAAAAGGAGGTGATGATTGATTTTGATGGTGGTGAGGGAAAAACTTGAATATGGAGAAAGATAAGAGAGGAGGAGGGTGAGAGAGAGAGAGGAGGCGGGCTCTGCGTCTTGACTGCCGGGCTCCGATTCGGGCTTTATCTCTTCCCATTTTTATTTTCTTTTATTCTCTTTTTAATTTATACTGTGAAACTGGCGCGGTAAAAAAGGGAGAAGATTTATCTTCACTTGCTTCAGTGGATCATATCCTAGAGTAAATGTATTGACTTTAGTTGGAAAATTAATTTTTACGAGTAAATAACTCCACTTTCTAAAGTTAGTTGAGATGATTTCTATGTGCTCAAAATATTTGGTGATCAAGAGTTTCGAGTCTCAATAAATAGAGGACAGACACACAACTTCATCATCTACTAATTGAAGAGCAAAGTCTATTACTAGGTTCAAGCTTTGTTTCTGAACTTGTTGGTTTACCATTTCTTTCAACATTCAGTCATGTAAACTTACGGTTCGTTTGGAAGATATGTTTAGATATGTCAAGATAGATAAAAATAAGATATGTATCGTAGATAATGTGAGATTGATATTGTATCTTGCTGTTTGGTAGATATGATATAAAATATAGATAGCATTCATATCTGTTTGGTACACTAGTTTATATTTTAGATTAGTCAAGAAAATTACAATTATAACCTCATTACAATTTTGAATTTTACAAATATATCCTACTATATCCTACTGTGAAACGCCTTCTCTCTTACATTTCGTTCCCCAAGCATTTGAGGGATTTTCTCACTAGAACGAATTCCTGTCCAACACGCTTCGGATGAAGAAGCCATCCGAAATGAGTTCATTTCAAGAAGGTTAGTAAATGTTACCTTCATACATTTCTGTTAAAATGTGTTAGATCTCATGGATAAGGTTCCGAAAAGTTTGTGAGCATTTTCAGATCTGCAATTTTTTCGTAATAGTTGTAGCAAATCTACATGCTTTTCTTGGACTGGTTGTCGTTATCCCCTATTGCGTGCAAAGTCGCGTATGAGAAATCGAAAGCAAAACCACGGAATGTTCTTCCGTCGTGAAAACATAGGTCTTTGAAATTGGGTTTTTGGGTTACGGTGATGATGCGTCTCCGAATACAAGCATTTCAAATAGTGATTTTGAGGGCAACTTTTGAAAACGATTTTGCTCGAGATGGTCTTCTTCATGAATTGAAAAAAGATGATCAATTGGTGAGATAAGAAATGTGTGAGGGTAATTTTGCCTCACACAAATGTTATCTGCAACACTGTTGCAGGAGAGTGAACGTATCAGAGTAGTATAAGTTCAATAGTAATTTAAGAACGGGCTTTGTCATAAAAACGGGCCTGAGGGTTAATAATCTGAGATACCAAACAAGTGATTAACTATAGATATCTTCACTATCTGGCTTTATCTACCCTACCAAACAGGCCCTTAGAGTATAATATTATGAGTCTTTAGAGTCTGACAGATTGAGAACTTATTGTGGATGTTCTGTGAGTTATTTTTACTCAGTACTAGTTTGTTTGCATTTAAGGTAATTGATTTTCAATAGGTTTAGAAGAGATTTCTAATCCTATTCTATTGTACTACATTTGTCCCAACTATCTTGAGTCATATTCCTTTTCGAGTCATCCCAACTATCTTGAGTCATTTTTAAATGAAAAAATTTAAGGAAAAATTAAGGCTTTTTAATCCATAAGCTAAACAGCTAAATGAGGCTAATGAGCCCTTATTTTTTTAACCTTAACCTAAATCTACCCTCACCTCTGTAGGAAAACTAGGTTTAGCCCTCTCCCGAGGATCTATCTTGGATGTTTAATTCACCATACATTGATTATATTCCTAGCATGCACTTATATAATTAATTGCAACACGTAGGAGTTTTCTCGTGTTTACCTGCGAATCTGTCGGGGATGAACGGATCAAGACTCGTGCTTTGATCTTCTGGACTGTATCCCGGTTGCCCAATCTCCAATATCGAGTGAGGATAATCTATGGAGAATGCTACGGAAAATCACCTCTTTCCCTCTAGTATTTTCGAAAATTATCTCTCCCAAGCACTATGGGATTCTCGAAAATTGTGATAGGATAATTAAGGATTAACCTTGATCTTATCTCTTACCTTATATTTATAATGCATTACCATTAATCCCATTAGGAAAGGATCCATGCATAACCCATAAATATAATAATATCCTTTTAGGATAAAGAGAATCAAATCCTTGCCTTAGAGGGATAGGGGGCGCCGATTTTCCTTAAGCCATGGGCTGGATGGGCCACCAGGATCAAATGCAAGGAGTAAAGATGGGCCTCAAATAAATTAATTATCTTATGTTCACCCGAACATAAATTAATTTATAAACATTCATTCATGCCACTAGAGAACAAATACTGACTTACCCCTTTATTACCGAAGTTGAGTCGGGCTTGCACTTAGACCTTATTATTGTACTTGAGCTATCTCAACCTGCAGGGTTTAGTACAATAAACCTTTGAGCTCCTTAAGGGGCGTCATCATCCTAAACGGATACGGTGACTCGTCTGAGATAACTAGCATGACATACAAGCACCGCCACCACCCAAGATGTGGAGAATATTGGGTTAGAACATATAACCTCACCCATAACAAATCAAAGTGATGGTCAACAACTCATACTCACCTAATACCTTATCGAGGTTTAGATCATCGTAAGTCACCGAGATCTAGGTTCTTCACGACGGTCGGATAGAAGAACCCATCTCACCGTGATCCATCAATACGTTAGACGCGTGCCGGCATAGACAAACAACCAAGTCAAGTCACTTCTTATCTATACAGTAGCTTATACCGACAACTCGTCCTCAAGTTGTCTCGGTAGTGATTCTTTTATATCTCATTAAGCTTGACCAATCATACGGACTTCTATGATCTTCTACACACCGTATGATCTAACTTATATATGAGATAAGGGACACGATATATGCAATCAAGTAATCAATTCGGATAGTAGATTGTAATAGTGGTAACGAAACATTGTATACAAGCTCAACCAAACCGCTTTCGGATACAAATCCAACAACCTCACCCCCTCAAACTCAATTACGAAACCTCTCTCTTTCTCTCTCATTTCTCATGTCGCTTCCTTCTTCGTCTAAATCCCTAATCTCTCTCTCTCATTTCTAACTCTCCCTCCTTACTTCGCCATCTCCTTCTTATGAAACCCTTTGCATCGATCGATCGATTTTAAGTCGTCTCTCTCATACCCTACTCTGAGATCCATAGGTCTGAAACCTTATTCTTCTGACCGCAATCTCACTGGCTCTCGATGGATAAATCGTCTTTGTCCTCTCACCGCATGACGTCTCCGAGTTGTGGGCTCACTGCCAATGGGGAAAATCAGAAGTTTAAGCCCCTGAATCGCCCAAATTCCAGCGTCGCTCATCCTTGATACGGGTCGATCCGTATACTTCATCCCCATCGGGATGACCGATGGGGGCGGTGGGCTCGCCGACGGTGGTGAAAACCCAAAATCCTTGCCTCTCGCTAACCCTAAGTGCTGTTGGATTTGTATACTGAAAGCATAATGATTGAGCTTGTATATAATGTTTCTTGTTACTACTATTCCAATCTCATATCTGAATTGTTTACTTGATTGCATATATTGTCTCGTTATCTCATACAAAAGTTAGATCATATAATGTGTAGAATATCATAGAAGTCTGTATGATTTGTTAAGCTAGTTGAGATATAAAAATGATTACAACTGAGACAACTTGAGGACGGGTTGTTGGTATAGGCAACGGTATAGATAAAAAGTAACTTGACTTGTTGCTTGTCTATGCTGGTATGTCTTGATGTTTTGATGGATCACGGTGAGATGAGTTCTTCTATCTGACCATTGTGAAAAACCTAGATCTAAGTAACTTTATGTTGATATAAACCTCGATAAAGTTTCAGGTGAATATAAGTTACTGACCATCACTTTGACCTGTTGTGGGTGAGAGTTACATGAAATAATCTAATATTCTTTGCATCTTTGTTAATGGCAGTGCTTGTATGTCATGCTGGTTACCTGTATCGAATCACCGTATCCGTTTAGGATGATGACGTCATCTTAAGAAACTCAAAATATTTATTGTTCTAAACCTTGCAGGTTGAGTTAGCTCAAGTACATTAATAAAGTTGAGTGGTACTACTTAAAGAATTAAAAAGATTAATTATTCTAAGCAGTCAACGTGCTATAAATAATTAATGGACATGTGACATCTTAAATACGTGGATTCGTAAGTCTAAGTACAAGCCCGAAACTTCGGTAATAAATGGGTAAGTCATTATTTATTCTCTAGTGGAATGAATAAATGTTTATGAATTAATTTATATTCATGGCTGAACATAAAATAATTAATTCATTTTAGGCTCATCTTTATTCATTTTATTTGATCTCTGGGCTGGTCCATCAAGACTTTTAATGTGTAATTTTTGGTCATCCCTGTAGGAATCTCACTCGAAATATGTTCTGATTAATGTATTATTTATTAAATATATCTCTTATATCTAGATAGATATTATCTGATATTATTAGATATCAATAGATAATTATTCTAAATATGAATTATCTTCAAGGAAGAAGATAATTATTGTATTTATTGGATATGTTAGAGTCCTATCCTAATAGGATTGTAAAGAAAGCATTATAAATACATAGTAGGAGAAAATCAGATAATCCATTCTAACACTGTGATTTTCAAAATCATTATTTCCCAGTGGTGGGGGGAAAAAAAATTCAGTGTTCTACATAGATTACTCTCTCTCGGTATTGGAGATCATACATCTGGGAAACAGTCCAGAAAATTAAAATTGGTATCTTCCATTGATCTACTATACCAGAAATTCGCAAGTAAACATGAGAAAATCCCTGATTGTTGTAATTAATTATATAGGAGCATGCTAGGAATATAATCAATGTATGATGAATTAAACATCCAAGATAAATCATCGAGAGTAAGGGTAAATTCTCATTTCCCATCAATTATGACATCGCTCACGCTCGGTACGGTTCCTTTCTTCCATCGCCATTCCCTGTCGTCAACATTAGCACATATCCATACTGGATCAGAGGTGGTCTTCAACCGTTCACCGCTGAAGATGTCTCTAATGATGAATCCATCTCTTACCTCAGCGTCGGGCTCGCCGGCTGTGTGGATGAAGATAAGGTAGAAGAGTTCGAGATTGAAGATTGCTTAATCTATGATTTAAGCCCTATTTACTTTCCTTAGAAACTGATCAAAGATGAGTGGGCGACGGCTGTTACAGATTATGGGAGCGCGATTGAGGATGAAGAGAGATAATGGAAATTGATCCATGATGAGGTCCAATCTCTGATGATCATTGCATATCATTATATTGTCATTGCATTTCATTACAAAAAAATATGTCATTACAAAAAGAATGTCATGTCTTATGTTTGTACCCTAATTAAACATAATATGTCATTACATTCAAAAGCTATGTTTCATGAGCATAAACATATAAAAGCTATGTGGTACTAATCTAATACCATTCAATCAGGTCTAATCCTAGTGATTGCTCTATTCTCCCATGTCCTCATTGTTGCCTATTTCTTTGAGTTAGTTGATGCACTGTACTACTAATTTCATAGGCATTTCCAAGTTAAGTGGTAGTTGATTTGATATTTTCAATGTATCTTTGGCCATGTGTAAAATTTTCTAGCAGTTTTGACATTTGAACTTCATTATTTCAATCATGCATACCTGTAGACTTAGAAACACATTGTTAAGTGCAATAGGTGAAAGCATTTCAAATTATTCAATAACTGCATTTAGAAACTCATCCACTGTTTTACATGCGGTCTTTAATTGTAGAGATTGTATGGCTCTAAACCATCCCAAATCATTAACATTACATGATATGCGATACACTTGGGATAAAGCATTAAATGCATACAATTGGTTAAATGGTTTGTGATACATTTGGCATAAAACATTAAATGAATATAGTCTGTTAAATGATCTGTGATGATGAGGATTTCTCAATCTTTTTTTTATTCAATTAAATATAGATATTTAAAGCTTGTGTCACGGTGGACTTGAATCCGAGACCTTTGGCCTCGAACATTAACCATTCTACCACTAGACCAATATATGCACACAGACTTCTCAATCTGATGATTATTGCATGTCATTACGTATGGTACAAATAAATGCTGGGATCTTTTATGGGACAACCATACATTGTAAGTCAACCAACTTGTGTGAACATTGTTCACATAAACCTATAGTTTGTCATACCTTGTTGACTAAACACTCTTTAATCATATGTTTTGTGATAGATTCAATTGCCTTTGTCTCAAGTGTGCTTGCTTGTCTGTTCTTGTTGTTTGTCTTTGTTGAAACTTGCATTGTGAATGGAAAATTTTCAATTTTTTTCATCGAACAAAACTTGCCCATTATCTACAAACAATGGTCTATAGACAACACACATGAACATGATTTTTATGATGAACTTCTTGGTTTTACATGTCTTATGTGGCTTGGGCTCTCTTGGTGCTAAGTAAAATTTGTGTGAACCTCACTACAACAAAACAGACCTATTGCAACATATGCACATGCGACATTACATGCATGTGTCATAAAATTGCCACACTTATACTTCTAGTGTCGTATATTTACATCATTTGTGCGTCATTTAAATATTGTGTCGTAGTTTAGTGACATGGATGCGACACCAATTTTTATGTCTCAAAATTGCGACAATTTATTCGTGAGACCTTTATAAAATGTCGCAATTATACCACATACTTAGAATAATATGGTATTAAATGTCATATATTTACATCAATTATGCATCATCTTTATATTGTGTTGTAGTTTAGCGACACATATGCGACATTCATTTTTATGTCTTAAAATTGCGATAATTTATTTGCGACTATGATAATTATACCACATATTTTAGAATAATGTTGTGTTCAATGTCTTATATTTACGTCAATTATGCATCATCTATATATTATGTCGTAGTTGAGTGACATAGATACAACACTCATTTTTATGTCTTAAAATTGTATCTATTTCTAAGTAGGGAATCACAAACTTACTAATAAAAAAGCAAAGATTACTAGAAAAATGGGTGTAGTTCTATCCTTTCGGACGTTTCTTCAAATAAATAAAAATCTTGAAACACATCTTAAGAATTAAAGCACCTACGAATATATTGTATTACCAATATGACATCACATATTTAAATCAATATAAATTATTGATTTCATATACTTAGAAGTATACGAAAATTAAAGAAAATTTCTTATAAAAATGAAATACAAAACCAAGAATTCACCTTATAAAAGTGAAGAATAAATAAATTATGATAAAAATAGATATAGTAATAAAAATATATACATAATAGTAATAAATATAGCCAAACATATAGAAACATGAGACAGATCGAATTCTGATCCAAACTAGATATCAAACTGTAGTTATTCTCAATCCATCACTACTACCACAACCTCAATAAGGACTTTACGCATTAGGTGAATAAGGTATCAAATAACAAAGGCATATTATTATTAAAGCATCAAACTAAGATTGAATTCAGGAAAATATATATATACATAGAAGTAGCATAACAAGTTAACTTAAAGACTACTTTTAAATTGAATTTATCAATTTTATTTGTGATCAATTACTTATACAATTTTTCAATAAAATGCAAAATAAAATATAACTAACAAGTGATTTAAATTTGTACCTTATATATTTTAAATTATTAAACATGTTTTTTATTTTTTAACTTAATTTAGTAAATCCAACTAATATTTGTAATATTATATACATGTTTGTACATTCTACTGAAAATTAGTTATTAGTATGCATTTTCAATTTACGTAATTTGAGTCTTTAAAATACAAAAAATAATGACATTTTTCTTAATATTTATCAAACACAAGATAAATTTACACCAATTTTCATCGTAATAAGATTTAAAAATCACATTTCCATGTACTCTTACTTTTATATATTCCCAAAAAATATAAGAAACTAGGAAACACTCATCAATTCTACAAAACAAAAATGTAAAGGAGCACAATAAGTCATAACTCATAAAATTGTAGAAGTGCATCCATTCTTCAACTCCTCGGTTGAGTTAGGTTAGGATAGGATTTGAAATCACGCTATTTCCTTGGCGAAACACGCCACACGGCCACCGACATCATTGCCGGGATCGGTTCCGCTCTTCCTCCCGCCTGCCTCGTTCCACTTCTCGCCTCGCCATTTCATGAACATTCGTAGGGGTGAGCAAAATACCCGAATCGAATATCCGATCCGAAATTTAAAATTCGTTCGATTTTTCTGATTTTCGATTCGAATCGGATGACATTTTCAAAATTTCGATTTTCGGATCGGATCGGATTGATTTTTTAATCCAAAAATCAAAATTCAATTATATATAATTTATATATAATAATAATATTTTATTTAAATATTTTAAATCTAATATAGATATATATAAGAAATAACAAAATTGGTTTTGGATTTTCAATTTTCATAATTTCGGATTTTTCGGTTCGGTTCGGATATTTTATAAAATTTTTGGATTTTCGGATTTGGATTTTCTGATATTCGGTTCGGATCGAATTTTTTTCTTCTCAAAATTCGGATTTTCGGATCGGTTCGGATTAGACAAAAATCCGAACCGAAATCCGAATGCTCACCCCTAAGCATTCGGACCTTTCCAATGGCGGCGCCGTCGAAAATAGTGAGAGCAGCTGAGAAGGATGAACAATACCCTTCCTTCGTCTATGACGCCTTCCGCCACCTCTTTGGTAGCTTAATCAATCTATCTATTATATCTTTATAAATTATAGCATAATTATAATTTCGCGCGTTTAGATCCCCTAAAAGCTATAAATACTTGTGTTTTACTTGATACATGTTCCATGATTCCCAATTCTGTTTTCTGAATTCTATTGTATGATCAATTACAGTATTAGTGAAATTGAAATAATTTATGTTTATATTGATTAAAATCTGAATTGGTCTTAGCAATTCCAAGTACAAAAGTTGTTGTTGCATATCAGAGTGAGGTTTTCTCTTCCTCAAGTTGTTAAATCTAACTCGAAAGTCTTGATTTAATACTAGAGTCAGTGAGTTTGATTCAACTCACCCCCTTGGAGGCGGCTACTATACTAGAGTCAGTGTGGAGCCAACTATCAGTTGCTTTCAGCGCGGGGTTGATTTCTTTCTTTCTTCCCCACTAGAGTGACCGGCAGCGGGTTTTAGTTCACACCGGTATCTAGTGATCAGAGCCGTCTTGTCTTCTGGCAGGAACTTATTATTTTCGATTTTCTCAGTGTCGTGATCATACATGGTCTTATCTGTAGTTTTTTAGGTTCTACCAGTCTTGAGTTATAAATATAGTCCTCGCTTGACACAATGGGAGGCTGGTCGTGAGTTGCCTTTCACGCCTCTTCTTCTTCTTAAAGGAATCAAGGCAAGAAACCAAATAAACCAAATATGTTGCATTCAAGCATGAAAGATGCTTATTGTTCTAAACCAAAATGTTAAGCAAAAGCACTTCCTCACGTTAAAGCAAAGTCCGAGGCACATCTCAATTTTGTTGTTTGGCATTTAAAGTTGAATTATTTTTGATGATATATCATGAATCTGTTGTGTTTGTGTGTTAGTCTCTTCTTATAATTAATTGCACGAGCCCTATGTGATTTAGCATTTGAGTTAAGAGCAACCTGCCTTTCTAACATTTGATACTGAATACCATAAATAATTCTATAAATTGTTTGAGGAGTAGCTTATGAGATGATGGAATCAATCGCCAATGTTGTGAGATTAATGGGGTAGGGTTACTTCATTCTGGAGACAGCTTTTGGGATAGATGCTCTATTATGTATTAACCACTGGTGCAGGAAAACAGACCCTCAGAGAAGAGTATTGTGACATCACTCAGGTGCATCTATGTTTCTGCATCACTTGGAGGTCAGCTTCTTAGATTATATATTTCTTATTTGAACTAACATTTTTATTTTTCTATTTCAAAACCTTATATGATAATGAATATCTAATCGAAGCATGTCTATGCTTGCAGACTAAAAATATGTAAGGAATTTTGATATGATTGAGAAATTATCAATAGCTTTGATTGTTGGGGATGAGTCAAACATCGGTTAATCCATGTACTTTCCACTTTTATCACGACTTCTCACCCTGCATGTAGCATATGAGTATGTACGTAAACATAAAAGAAACCAATTTATATAATATAAAGAAACATGGTTTTATCACTAGTCTTGAGCATTACAACAAATAACTCTCGTCGTCTTCCTCTTTCTTGCAGACGATGCTTCAGCTTCTTTCTATTCTAGTAAACCAGAAACATGATGAGGCCTAGCAGAAGTATCCCCAAAATTAGGCTAAGTCTAATTTTAATATTCAATGGGATTGATGTGCCATTTTCTGGATTTTCTTGCTTATGGTAGACAACTTTTTTGATAATTGAGAATCAATTATCTCTGATTTGGTTTTTCAAGTTCTGATAATTGTGTATTTGACAAAGATTATGATGGTTTACTTTCAATTTTGGTTTTGCTTTGTTTTTAGTTTCATGCTTTGGGTAATTGTCTTTGCAACCGGTATCTCAAGATATGTGTATTTTTCCTATTGTTATATGTGATCTGTCTCCATGATATGTCTCCAGAAAGCTTTGCTCGCTCCTAAATCTCTCGTGCCGTTTAGTAGGAACAAAGATGAACTACAAAAAAAGGGAAGGCAAATGACACAAAATATAGTATTGCCACTTACAAGACAAGGGACATATACAAGATGGAGCGGAAAGAGAAAGGCTAAATACAATGAAAGGTCACACTGACACTTATGGATTTTGCTTTCTTGACTAGCAAGATAAATTTAGAGATTCACAACTTGAGTTTGTATATTCGAATATTATATTAGAGTGATGAATTTAAGTTATAACATCTTTTGCATTGGCATTTTGGATTTTCTTTTTATATATTTTGAATGATGATTTCATTCTATTTTACATATTGTGGATTTCATTGACAATGTTCTAGTGATGCAAAAAATGTTATATATTGAAAGACTTGGTATAATTTTTTGCAATATGTCATATATCACAAATGTTAGGTGTTACTTTACATCGCATGTGTTGCGAATGTTACGTCACATTAATTGTAATGTCACAAGTAGTGTCGCAAAATAAGACATGCTATTTTAACTAATGTCACGTAACATGTCGCAAATTAACATGCATCACCATAACTAGTGATGCATAATGTATCGCAAATGTATGTGACAATTAATATAATGATGCACAAAATCTTTTATATTTTATGACGTAAATGAAAAAAATGTCGTAAAAATACCACATCAAATTAATTGTAATATCGCACTAGTGTCACAATTAGATGCGACATTACAACTAATGTCGTAGATTTAGTAATGTGTCGCAAATTTTACACGATAATTAATTTAGTGATGCACAAAGTGTCGATATATGCGATACTAATGGAAAAGGTGGTAAAATTTATACGTCAAATTGGTTGTAATGTCGTAGCTAGTGTCGCAAATCAAAATATGTCGTTTCAGCTAATGTCGTGTAACGCGGTGCAAATTAACATGTGTCGCTATGACTAATGCCATGTAATATGTCCCGAATTTTATACGACAATTAATTTAACGATGCAAAAAAGTGTCGTATATGATGCGACACAAATGAAAAAAAATGTCGTACAAATGCTACACGACCTTTTGCTACACAATCTAAAGTGACGCAGAAAATGTCGCAAGTTAGCTTTTGCGACATTAAAACAAATGTTAGCGACATATTTTTTATGTCGCAAAAGGTCAACTTTCTTGTAGTGCCTCTAGTGATATAAAATCAATTATCATCAATACGTACTGTGTTGTGCATATTCCTAAACTTGATTCTATTTAGAATCATGTCCAATTGTAAGGATTGGATATAGAATCTCAATCTTAATAGCTTGTTTGGGGCTGTTAAATCATGTTTTATGGTCGATGTGTGAGCCCTGATCATTCCAGCATGCATCCATCTTCCTTTTGTACTTTTACTCTGTCCTAATCCACTAGCTAATTTTCTAATCGTGCTTCTCTTGGTATATTCCAAATTTGAAAGTAATGTGAGATCAAGGAGAACTACCTTTTTTCTTTGTCGATTAATCTTACCACTAACAAGATGAATAACTTGTCCATTTGCTTGTTACTTCTTTGAAGCTCCCCACAGTCGAGTAACATTTTGTCGAGAGAAATGAATTTGTATAAATTTGCTATCAGAGTTGACGAGCTCGTTGTGGAAGTTGATGAATTCAAAAAAATAAAATTTTCTTCCTTCATGGGATTCGAACCCAAATGTAAAAATTTATTTATCCAGCAAAATTATGAATTTATCGTAGTTATTCACTATTGAATGACTGAAAATAATTTCTATTTTCTATGTTAAGATTGATTTTTATTTGATCATATGTCTACCAAAGTGTGTCTCAAATAAATATCACATATAGAACGTAATAAATCTAAGAGCAGTTTGTGATTCTCAATCGTTTCTAGAAGGTTCAAATCGCTATTTCTATCAATTATTATGTGAGAATGTTTACTACTACAGGTGCTTATTCGATTTTCGGTTAATCGAGAATCGAAACAAAAAAGTCGGTTAGCGGTTAACCGATAACCGATTTTTATAGCTTCGGTTATCCCCTTCAAGAGAATTTCGATTATCGGATATAACCAATTAACCGAAATAATATATATATATATATATATATATATATATATATATATAGAGAGAGAGAGAGAGAGTGAGGTTCAAATAAGAACCGCTTTAACGTGAGAACTAAGAACTACGAAAATAAGATGAATATCTTATGAAAGTTAATGAATACTGCGAAAGTTAATGAATCCAAAATTGAATTTTCACCGGGTTCGAATCCCATGAGAGGCGAAAATTCTATTTTTTATTCACTAACTTTGCAACAGATTCATTTACTTTCATAACATATTCGATTCTCGTCGCACAATAAAATGGTTTTTACGTTAACCTCCCTATATATATATATATATATATATATATATATATATAAATATTTGAAATCATTTAATTTATTATTATAATTTTTGTAATATATGCAATAATTTTGATTAATTTTGTAATATTTTTTTTAAATTTTAATATTAAAATTCAATTAACCGCTAACCGAATCGACTAATAGAATCGGTTAACCGATTAACCGATTAGTGTTGATTTCGGTTAGCTATTTTTGTCCATTTATGTTTCGGTTAACCGAAATCGAACATCACCCTTATTTACTACGTAATAGTATAAATACTACTTCAAACTTCAAACTATACCCGTTTTAGTAAAAATATCTTGAATTATTAGAAATATTTATTTAAACAACCAACTATCAATATTGTATCAAAAATATCTTATGTCCATCTTCCAACCCCGAGAATCTTGATGTTGCTCGTCCGATGGCACATGAAAATATCACGTAATTCCAGAGGTATCTATGCTATTTTATTTGTTGTCTTTTGTATGTGACACCCGATGAGTCGGGTCAAGATTACATGAGTCAAAAAATGGATACAAAATATTTTTGACACAATAATTATAGTTGGTGGTTTAGATAAATATTCCTAATAGTTTTTGATATTTTCAACAAAGTGGGTATAATTTAAGGTTTAAGATGATATTCATCCCATATAATATATGCTTGTCCTATTAATTATCATGGAATTTGTTATCCATTCTTATATATAAAAAGTATTAAAGGAAAAAGAAAAGGATTAATTACCTAATATATTATAACTTTACTGCAACTAACTTAAATTGCCATATTTGCAAGCCCAAATTAAACTATGACAAGGTGTGAGCAGTGAACGACAGAAGGAGTGGAAATGAGTAAGATAATTGAGTTAAAAAGGAAGCCAACTCCTAAGCTCTAAAGAAAACATAACATTTAAATGTCAAAACAATCACTTATGATAATCTTCAGTCTTTCTACATATAGTTATAAGTTATTTATGAAACAAGCCATATTTGTAACAAATCTACTCACATATTTTACTTACCAACTTTTGTTATTTTTAATTTTATTTTAAATAATCCAACTCTCAACTTCATATAGAATATATAAATGATTTTTACTAAACATCATCTTTCCATTCAACATGCACATACACACGACACGCCGATGGAAAATGCATGTACTTCATATGACTCTCAGTGAATACAGTCCACTTATATAGCAAATGTGTGATAAATACTTAAATTTAATACTAACGTTTCGGAAAATCATAGCCCAATTAGCCCAAAAGGTTTGTACGACTTAGCTACAGAATATTAGTAACGAAGTAGAATTTTGGGTAAATGTTATTTTCAATCTCAAATTATATTTGTTTAATCAAATAAGTGTTTTGAATTATCAGAAAATTTATTTAAAATAAAAAATATCAAATATCGTATCAAAAATGTTCCGAATTCATTTTTAGGTCCCCGAAATCTTGATATGGCTCGTCGAATATCATGTAATTTCATGCATCTATATTATTTTTTAATTAAATAGTAAAGATGCCACATAATTTCATGTGACATTCGACGAGCCATCTCAAGATTTCAAAGGCAAAAAAATTGATGTGAGACATTTTTTTATATAATACTAACAATTGGCAGTTAAAATAAATATTTTTGATTATTTGAGATATTTTTGATAAAGTGGGCATAGTTTGACATTTAAAGTGATATTTCTCCTAATTTTTGAAAGTATATCAAAAGAGGGATGCAACTAATTAAATATTTTTATTTATATTTTTAAGTTTTTTTGGTAAATGTTCGGTGATTGTAATAATTTTCAGCGATAAGCACAACGCTACTGACCACAAAATGTATTTTTCTGCAGGATCAACTATTTTACGGAATTTGGATATAGAAACCACATAATTCTCGATTTTTTTTTTCCTTATTAAAAGCTGAAAAATGTAGCTTTGGTTTTGAATTGTCATAGGCTAGCTTTCACACTTAGAAGCGTATAAAATTTAATTAGTAAATTAAAAAATATATTTAATGAAGTCAACACTGTAGCAGAAGGAGGCCGATATTCACGTGCAAATATGCTCGCACGTACACTAAATGAAATGCAGAATATATATTAGTAATAATATAGAGTTGAAAGGATCTTACTTTTTCAAGTTTTTTTTTATTATCAATAATAAAATGGATGTAAGGAATATTTTGTACTAACAATAAAAGCCTG
This sequence comes from Salvia rosmarinus, assembly GCA_036937905.1. Lineage (NCBI taxonomy): Eukaryota > Viridiplantae > Streptophyta > Magnoliopsida > Lamiales > Lamiaceae > Salvia > Salvia rosmarinus. The sequence continues at coordinate 105,073,701 of CM072819.1, forward strand.
AAACGAGATGTTGCTGGCTGAGAGCATTAAAACTTCAGGAGGTCATAAGATTGAAAAAAATAAATTACATAGTTTAAACTAATTTTCTTTATTGATAAAACAATAATATTTGCATCCTTTTACAATGGCTCCTTGTGGCACTATGTATTGGTCCTCATAACTAATTAATTGTTGAATCATTGTAATTTAATTTTTTCACATTCTCATGGGAGTAGGATGTGAGGATTCCCACGTGAGAGATTCCATTTTGAAAGCAAGAACAACGATACTTGGTAAATGAAAAGTCATAAGATTGAGCATCATCAGTCTTAACTATATAACCAAAATATAATATATGAACTCAAATATATCGTGTGTTACTAAATAGTCGTGATTCGTGAAGTAAAAACAAGTCAAGATAAAATTTAGACATTATTATTCTGTAAGCAATTTATTGCTAACCCTTTGAGCTTGAATACACACTCATTAACTTGAGTAAAAAATCAGCTGAAATACATTACGTGCACTTTAATTTTAATATTAATGTATTTACTGTTTGAGTCACTCTCGAGTCAGAAGAAGAAAAATCTCAAATTGTGTGATACTATGTTTCTAAGCTTTCAATTTTTTTAATAAATTATATTCAAATAAATTGTCAATAATTAATCTCGGATTATGTATATAATATAATTTAGTTTATGTTTATCAGCTCTAGCACAAATCGTTAGCATCTTCGAGAAGTCCTTTTCAAATAGGCTTTCTAAATAGATTGCAAAATATTTGAAGCTTCGAGAAACAGTAGCCTTCATATAATTCTACCGATTTATACTTTATTATGTTTAATAAATTATCCCACTAAATAATAAATTAGCACTCTACCTGTAAAGTTTAAATTACATTATCAAGACAACTCTTATATATATATATATATATATATATATATATATATAGGGTTGGGTTCAAGTAGCATCTTACGATAGATAGTATGTAGACTCAATCTAAACCACACATTTTGTACACGTGGACGCACCAAAATTTGACACGTGGCAACCCATTTTTATCGCGGGGCAAAATGGGAAGGCACCAATGGCGCGCTGGTGCCCGTCCGAGCCGGGTAGGAGTCCGCGTTGGGGTCTCCACGGAGTCGAGTTTGGCGAGAGCACCATAAAACATGATAATGCATAGAGAATAACATAACAATGCATAGAATAACATAACAATGCATTCAAAATAACATAACAACGCATCGCACACAACCGGTTGGGTGCGCGCGCTACCGACGCCTAGGTAGGACCCGGGCACGCCGACGCTTTGGGTAGGGATCTTTGGATGGGCTCCGGCGTTGGGTAGGCGTTGGGTCGCATCGGCGCGCAGGTTTGGGAAGAGCCACAACAAAACATAAATAATACATATAAAATAACATGTCATCGCATTTAAAACAACTAAATGATGCATTTAAAACAATATAATCGCATCGCACCCAACCGGCGTTGAGTGCGCGCGGCGGCGCGTGTGGCGGCGGTTGTCTTGTGCGATGGCGATGGTGCGTGCGGCCACTTGTGCTGTGTGAGCAATGCTTTAAGGCGCATTTACAAAGATGCATTAAAATTGAAACTCAGATGCATGTTTGTGTTCAGTGAATGATTTTGTGTTCATTTGAACGCATTATTCGATTAACTATATGCATGGTTTATTTTCAAATCACATAACAAATCAAATTACTAATCTACCCTTAATGAAGCGAAAATTAGCGAAATTAAGCTTAAAAATTCAAAAAATCGAACCATGGGATCTATTAGATGAGTGGATGAGATTGAGACTACATACTATCTCGCTGTAGATTATTTGATCCTTCTATATATATATATATATATATATATATATATATATATAAATCAAATAAAAAGTATGCATATAAATAGTGCACGAGATATAATTTTCTATTTCATATAATATTTTGTTAATAACATATATTGATAAAGTAAATATTGTACAATAAAATAGGACGTTAAGAATCCGAACAGAGTTGGCCAACAATATCGCTCATTATCCAACTGTGAACATAGGTGTTATATATATATATATATATATAAATCAAATAAAAAAGTATGCATATAAATAGTGCACGAGATATAATTTTCTATTTCATATAATATTTTGTTAATAACATATATTGATAAAGTAAATATTGTACAATAAAATAGGACGTTAAGAATCCGAACAGAGTTGGCCAACAATATCGCTCATTATCCAACTGTGAACATAGGTGTTATATATATATATATATATAAATCAAATAAAAAGTATGCATATAAATAGTGCACGAGATATAATTTTCTATTTCATATAATATTTTGTTAATAACATATATTGATAAAGTAAATATTGTACAATAAAATAGGACGTTAAGAATCCGAACAGAGTTGGCCAACAATATCGCTCATTATCCAACTGTGAACATAGGTGTGAAAGGGGGTGTTGACTCAAAATGAGTTGGAAAACAAATTCCAAGTCTCACCAGCGAGACTGATTGTTGGGAAAATAGAAATAGAAAAAAAAATAAAATAATAAACCTCTCTTCCTTCATTCTTTGATATATATTCTGGAGCAAGTTCATTTTAGGACATTTAAGCGGCGAAGATCTTCTTTATTAACAGAAAGGTTAGAGATCAAACCTCAACTTAGCCACTCCTAAAAAAACAAAAAATAAATAAATAAATTTGAGACGTCTCTCATGTGAGTAAAAAATTCCGAAACATCTGATTCATAATTGATGTCATTCTGGTGTCGAGAGAGAACAGATGGGAAGTGAAGGAGAGAGAGGGAGACGAGGTGGAAGATGGGGGCTGATGTGGAGAGAGAGAAACTTAATTATATTATATATTTATTTTTAATAATAAAAACAATGTAATTTAGAATTTTCACCTTAGTTTTGATTTGTCATGTCAATTTTAGTTTAGGAGGAAAAAATTTATGATAAATTTCAAACAAATCAATAGTTTGTTTAATTTCTAACAAATTTTAAAATTTGTGAGAAAAATCAAAATAGTCATTCACGAACCAGTAGGCGTTTATAATTATTTTATACTTTTTTGTTTATAGTCATAAAATACGAAGAAGCATGGTTGGTAAGTAGCAGTAAAAAAACTCAATTGATGTAAGATTTGGAGTAAATACCCAACGAAAAAAACGAAACAAAAAGCAAAAATGAAAATGGGAGAGAACACTTCTGTATGCATAAGGAAAAGCTACATTTTTTAGTCAATTGAATATAGAATTTAAAGATCACACACGCTGACTTCAACCCGGATCTTCTAAACCACTCTACCACTCAGGCCAACACACGCACACATTAAAACCTACAGTTGTTGCTCAAGAATGTCAATACAATCTGAAACTGATGGAAAAACATGAATAAATTGAAAAGAGGGAGGAATATAGAGAAAATTTGTATCCTAATTTTAAATTATTTAGATGGATGAATGCAATTAAATAGAAATGGAACAAGTTCCTGAATGAAATGATGACTGTTGAAGAGCGGTACATACACTAAATTTCTGATGCTTGATTATACTATACGTACACGATGAAATGGATGCATATTTCATTTTCATATGTGAATATATTAACTCCCTTTATTATATCCACGAACAAAATTGATAGTTTAATCATAGTGGTAACATGGTGTCCAAGTTCCAAGTCACCTTTTGTTTTTGCCTTATTTTAATTCATCTGGGGAAAAACACTCTTACTTTATTTAATCTATTATAACATATAAGCCCAGCTTTTGAGAATTCACAAACACTTAAGTCATTTTCATTCACAGTACTACTCTTATACTCTACTCTGTATTTCGTCCATTTTCTGCAACTCGAGAAATAATAAGAGTTGGAAACCATGGCGGCTTCTGCAGCTCTGGTTTTCTTACGCTAATCGTAGATAACCCCCAGCTTCATCCTCGCCCTCCTATTTCCCTCCACGAAGAACAAGCTCTTCTCCTCACTCGAAGGGTTACTTTCCTGCTAGAATTTCTTGAAGGATATAACTCCCTTCTCCCCTACAGCACAGACGCAGATCCGTTGGAGAGTCGCATCGCAGATACAGCTTATGCGGCCGAATACGACATCGAATCCCATATTGTGGATCAGATCACAAGTGATGGGGAAAAGTTCAGCTCCGATGCCAGCTTGTGTGAAGCTCTAGAGATGTCACCGAAGAAAAGTCATTGATCCAAAAAGAGGCCATGCAAATCAAACAGGCCGTGGGAGTCCAATTCACAAAAGTTCAACGCCTCCTGATCACATTGCGCAGAAGAGTAGGATGGTGAATTGTTGAGTTATGGAGACCGTGGGCTTGTTTAGGGATATTCTTCTTGTAAAGCACTAAATGCAGATCCATTTAGGAGAAAGAATAATTATGTATTGATGACAAAAGAAACTCTCATATATATAGGGAGTAGAAACCTATTATTACAACCTAATGTGTCTAAACTAGTATTGGGCAAATGATAATAATAATACACCTTAACACTTTCCCTCAAACTGGAGCATATATATCAATCATTTCCAACTTGATACGAGTTCTAAGAATCGTCTCCCGTCCAATGATTTAGTGAAGATATCAACAATCTGTTGAACGAAAAAGTAAACGGAGTAGCAATAGTCTTACTCAACACACATTCACTAATAAAATGACAGTCAACCTCAATGTACTTAGTCATTTCATATAACAATGAGTTATATGTAATGTAGATCGTTGCTTGATTATCACAATGCATAGATAAAGGTTCGTTGAACGTGAACCCCAATTCATCAAGTAGATTCTATACCCCAACCATTTTAGTAGCAATGTGAACCATAACTCTATATCGCCAGATGATCTAACAACAGTGTGTTGTTTCTTACTTCGCCAAGTAACTAAGTTTCATCCCAAATAAGTGCAATAACAAGCCTTGTTATTCTCAAGTAGATAAGTTTCCCAACAAATCGTTTGTACTTAGCTTTGTCCTCGAAGAAGTCTCCACTGTCATCCCAAATGCTCGGATTAATATCCATATGAGTATCAACTGGCTTCATTCCTAGCAATCCAGTTTTCCTGAGTAGATCCGTAGCATACTTCTGTTAGGATAAAGAAATTACAGACTTGCTGTGAGCAATTTCAATTCCTAAAAAATACTTGGATCGTCCCAAATCTTTAATAACAAAATGTTGTTGCAAGTGTTTCTTGGTCTCATCAATTCTCTGTACATCACTGCCAGATATAAGAATGTCATCAGCATACACTATTAGGTCAATAATTCCAGACGTTTGATGTAGCACAAAATATAATGGTTTGACTTGCATTGCTTGAACCCAATAACTCCAAGAACACTGCTGAATTTATCAAACCAAGCTTTCAGACTTTGCTTAAGACCATAAATGGCATTTTTAAGACATCAAATCTTCGTAGCATTCCCCCCTGAGCAACATACCCTGGGGTTGCTCTATAAAAACAGTCGAGTCAAATCACCATACAGAAAGACATTCTTCACATCAAACTGATACATTGGCCATGAAATATTGAGAACTAAAGAGAACAAGATTCTAATCGAATTCAATCAAGCAGTATGAGAGAACGTCTCATAATAGTCAACATCATAAGTCTGGGTATATCCTTTGGCAACAAGACGAGCTTTGTACTGATCAATAGTCCCATCAACATGATACTTAATAGTGAATGCCTAACGACAAACAACAATATCCCTAGAATGATAGGCAAATACCAGTTCCCAAGTACCATGACTTAGAAGAATGCGTATTTCCTCATCCATAATAGCTCGTCAAAGATGGTGTTTATATGCTTAAAGGTAAGAAGTTGGAATAATAATAGACAAAAGAAAAATAGAAAAAACACAAAAAGTATAACCTAAACGATAAAAAGAAACATGGTTAGACAACGGTAGTGAGTAGTGTAAGAACGTTTACCTTTGCATTGAGCGATTGGTAAATTATCAGTAGAAGTATGAGAGCTTTCATGAGCTATAGGTGAAGGCACATGTGTAGGACATAAGGAACGTTTGGTCTGAGGATGCCGAGTAAATACCCGCACAGGTTAAGGAGGTGGACTAGAAGACAAGGATGACGGGATAGGTAAAAGGTGAGGAAGAACATGACCAAATGGCTTGGTTATGATTGGGGAGAAATAAGGTTGTGACTCAAAGAAGGTACATCAGCACAAGTGTAATAACACTTGTAAGAAGGTCCAAACAACGATATCATTTTTAGTACGAGAGTATCCAAGAAAGACACACTTGATAGACCAGGGAGACGACTTATCCAACCTAGGAGTAAAATTATGGACAAAACAGACGTACCCAAATATGTGAGGAGAAATAGGATAAAGAAATTTATCAAGATGAAGACAAGAAAATGGAATATCCTCATACAACACACTAGGCAATATCCTATTTATAAAGAAGCAAGTTGTAAGGATGTCATCAGACCATAAGTATTTTTGAACATGCATATGAGAAAGAAGAGGACGAGCAATATCTAAAATATGACGATGTTTGCGTTCAGCCATCCCATTTGCTAAGAAGTATGTGAACAAGAAGTGTGATGAATGATTCCATGATAAGTACAAAAAGTAGAAACAGACAGTTGAGTAAACTCAAGTGCATTATCGAGTACGAAGAGTGCGTAAATCAATAGAGTATTGCATTTTTATTTCCTGATAAAATGACGCGAGCATATTGGGAACTCATCACACAAATCCACAAAATATGTGATTAACTTCATAAAATATGATTAAGTAGATATTAAACATTTAAACTCATCAAAAACATCCAAAATATACGTATAAAATACGCCTAATCAGAACCCGAGTTCTCTGTTTGAGTAAATATAACCACATCATGCGAGAATAATCATTAACAAATATCAGAAAATATCGAAAATTATCTCTAGACTCGACTCTACTAGGACACCAAATATCAGTAGTCGGTTTGGTTGGGCTCGGGGTGAAGCACGCTGAGTCAAGGTCATGAGAGTCGTGAGGTCTAAACGCCCTTAGAACCTTGGTGGGTGTTCCAAGCTCTGAGCCTCGATACCCATGTTTTCATTTCCTTGAGCGTTAACTCGACCGGTAACCTTGGGGAGGGGTAGCTACAGACAATAGCCGAGTAAGACATCGAGTGTCTCTTTATCCCGGAAGTGCGGTTGGAGTGGGTGATTGTAGCCGTCGGCCTTGGGCAAGGGCCTGCGAGCCACCCTCGACCGGCTGTGGCTAGTTGGGTCTGTCTGGTGAGTCAAGCTGTTGGGCGGGATACCCTAGTGAAGTGTCTTCTGGGAGGCGTCTTGACAAGGGCAAGGCGGGGTCTCAGATTGCCCTAAAACTTAAGCAATTTGGGACCGGGGCCACGGTGTGCGTGACGACCAAAAATGCGCCCACCTGCGGGTACCTTTAACCTACGACATACATGTTGGATGTAGACTTCGAAGGTTTGGTTGAGCTTGTATACAATGTTTCATTACCACTATTACAATCTCCTATCGAATTGAATACTTGATTGCATATATCTCGTGTCCCTTATCTCATATAAGTTAGATCATATAGGTGTAGAAGATCACGAAGTCCTGTATGATTGGTCGTCGCTTTAATGAGATATAAAAGTTTCACACCGAGACAACTTGAGGACGAGTTGTCGGTATAGTGCGGTATAGATAAGAGTGACTCGACTTAGTTACTTGTCTATGCCGACACGTCTCGACGTATTGAAGGATCACGGTGAGATGTGTTCTTCTATCTCGACCGTCGTGAAGAACCAAGATCTCGGTGACTTACAATGATCTAAACCTCGATAAGGTATTAGGTGAGTATTGTTGGAAAAAGGTGTACAAAACAATGCTGTCAGAACTTGCGGGCGTATTCAACGTGAAATGCGAAAGGTAGAAAGATCAAAACTAACAATGAATTTGAAACTAGAAAATGTAATAAAATACGCTAACCGTATTCTAATGCCGAGTCGAGGAGGCCTCTTTCAGAAGACGAGATACGCCCGTTAGTGCTCCGGTTACGTCCAAAGATAAACCAAAGATAAAAAGCTGGCTAGGTGGGTGGCGACCATGGACCAACGAGCTCCCATGAACCGGAATGAGGCGAGGACAAAGCTCGGACACTAGCTATGTATGCAGGGAGTGCTTTGGAATCTTTGGAATGCAGATTAGCGATGGGTGGCTTATCGCCGTGGAGACATGTCCTATTTATAGGCGCCCGTCACCGTGGGAGATGTTGAGTCAACACCGCATTGATGTCGGGTGTTACGGAGTTATGTCCCCTATCGAGTCTTGTGGCGGTTTCGGAGACAACGTGGGCACGCTTCCGCGAAGAGCCATCATGTCGGGCGTTATCGACGGTTACGGCGAAACTGGACAACGCGCGCGTCGGGTTCATGGGCGTATCCCGGCGCCTCTTCGAAGTACTGGCAGCCCAACGGATGGGCCACACGAGTTGGGCCTCGGACCAACTCCATCGCACGAGCCAGCCCAACGGATCGGGCTACACGAATGGGCCCCGGACCAACTTCATCTTTGGGCTCGATCAAACGTTGATCCAAAATATAAGGACAATGGGCCACTAACCGGGCCCACGAAGCAAGCCGAGCGAACAGCCCAAAGAATGCCCCAAAGACCACCCAAAGACCAATTGCCAAGATCCAAGATCCAAGATCCAAGATCCAAGATCCACGATCCACGATCCACGATCCACGATCCGCGATCCACGGACCACGGACCACGGACCGCAGGCCGGAACGGAACCGGCACGGGGCCGGGCGAGCCGGAGCCGGCCGAACGCGGTGCGGGCGGGCGCTGGCGACGGGCGACGGCGCCGGCGCCGGGCACCGCCCAAGGCCGGGCGGCGGCGGCGGCGGCGGCGTGTGCTGTGGCGCTTGGCTCCGCCCATCACTTGTGCACATAATTATACTAAGTGTTCAATGACCCACTTATATAGACAATTAATGAAGGTACATTAATCAATGTGGGATAAGGATTAATTAATCCATGCTTATCCCATTAATCACATAACTCCATGTTTAAGTGACCAACTTTGATCCATTATTTCTCACTCACGGAAATCGGTTTGAGAATGTGAATACACCACGATCATCTACTCGGAGCGTAGATCGATCCTATGCCATTTAATTTCACAAAATTAAGCGTTATGTCACTCAAAATCTTTGTCAAAGTAGCTTCGAAACTTGACCACATATATAATATTATATATATATACGCGCGATTTTCAACAATCCCCACATGAGTGGAAATAGCCATATGCATGATGCAGATACTGACTCGATCCTCAAGAGATGTTAAAATATTTGGACAGTGGTTTATGGCCTTGAACCTTCCATAGTTAGTACCATCGAGTACACAAAGCGGATTAGTGGACACGATGCATGAACTATTCCCCACGTGCCTTTGAAACAATGGTATTAACACTTTAACACCTCAACCTCATCCGCTTCACGTTTGATTCCATTTGGCCATGGACATCCACTTTGGATTCATAAGTGTTTTGTTTGAAGCGACCCCACTTCACACTTACATAGGTGATTCTTTACCGAGTATCTTGCCATACTCAACCTCCTCGAGGTATCTTAGGAATCATTAAGAGTCAACGACTCAACCTCGCCACTAAGCAAGTTTTTTCAACACTCGTTTGCTTTCTGGGAGCAGTCTAACTGAGTGTTTATACACGAACTCATATAGCTTAGTTCTCCCATTGAACCAAGTTCTTGGGATCTCCAATCATCATGGTTGGGTTACCACTATGATTGTTCTTAAGATGTGGATTTTAGTCCCATTCCTCTAGCAACTTGATCATTTGATCCTTGTTCGACCCTTTGGTTAGCGGATGCGCCAGATTATCTATTGACTTGACATAGTCGATTGATATAACCCCACTTGAGATCAAATGCCTCACGGTATTATGTCGCCGGCGTATATGTCGAGACTTACCATTATCTGAAACCACTTTTCGCCCTTCCAATAGGCGCTGGCTATCACGGTGAATCATCACCGGTGGCGCGGTTTAGACCAACATGGAATATCTTCCAAAAATTACTGAGCCACTCGGCTTCCTCATGCCTTTATCCAAGCTATGAATTACGATTCCATGGTGGATCGGGCTATACACGCGTCTGTTTCGTGGATCTCCAAGAAACGAGACCTCCCCAATCGTGAACACGTGCCCACTTGTGAAAGTGAATCTTTAGTGTCGGATATCCAATTGGCATCACGGTGCCCTTCAAGCTGGGGGATATCTCGTGAAATCAGCCCATGATTTTGAGTATACTTGAGTACCTCAAAACTCTCACTAAAGCCTTCCAATGCTCCTTGCTTGGATTGCTCGTGTAACGACTCAATTTGTTCACGGTGCAAGCTATGTCGGGTCGGGTGCAATTTGTAAGATACATCAAACACCCGATGACCTTAGCATAGTCTTAGCTTGCCCAACAGGTTCACCACTGTTCTTACTCAGTGAACATTGAGCTCTAATGGGGTCTTAGCAGGCAAACTATCAAGCGTTGAATTTCTTAAGCACTTTCTCAACGTGGTGAGATTGTGTCAAGACAATTCCGTCGATCTTCTTAGAATCTTGATTCCAAGAATCACATCAGCTAAACCCATATCCTTCATGTCGAAATTTCTATTTAACATGCGCTTTGTGTCATTAATAACTTGAGTATTGCTACCCATGATCAACATGTCATCTACATACGGACACACTATAACATAACCATTATCGGTGTTCTTAACGTAGACACATTTGTCACACTCGTTGATTTTGAAACCATTTGTCGACATTACATTGTCAAATTTCAAGTGCCGTTGCAACGGCGCTTGTTTGAAACATATAGAGACTTCACGAGTTTGCATACCTTACCTCTTGACCGGTACTACAAACCCTTCTGTTGCTCTATATATACCTCGTCCTCGAGGTCACCATTCAAAAATGCGGTCTTAACGTCCATTTGATGAATCTCGAGATTGTCTGGCGACGAATTGCGAAGCACCCTAATAGGCGTAATCCTCGTCACGGTGAATAGGTATCGAAGAAATCGTATCCTCTCTTTGTTTAAACCCTTTGACAACCAAACGGGCCTTATACTTTTCAATTGATCCATACGCTTGTCTTTCTTTTAAGGATCCATTTGCATCCTGAGGCTTACAACCTTCGGCAAATCAACCAACACCCAGTGTGGTTTTGCGAATGGAATCAATTTCGCTTTGAGCGACCTCTCGCGAGCATCCCGTCGACCGAGCATAGGCTACTTTGATCGAGTTGGTTCTTAGTCAACATGAGCATAATATAGTCGGGACCAAAATTCTTTGGCGTTACGACTCTCTTGCCATCGCCTCGCTTCCGACCACTCGGATCGGACCTCGATCGCTATGCGATATCGGTTCTTTCTCCAAAGGTTTAGAACTCGAAGCTTCACCATCGCCTCTATTGCTAGAATCGCGCTTCATTTTATCCTTGTCTTTGAGGATAAACACTTTCAAAGAATATAGCATTCCTCGATTCAATCGTCGTCCCCACAACATATCTCGTACCTCCACGGCGTGGATCGAAACGATAAGTGACTGTTGGATTGCATACCCAATAAAGATACAATCATTGTTTTGGGTCCAATTGTAACTTGTTTAGGAAGAGGCACCTCAACCTTCGCCAAACACCCCACACTTTGAGATATTTGTGCGATGGCTTTCTTCGCTTCCACAACTCGTGAGGTGACATCCTTACCTTTGAGTGGAATCTTGTTCAAGATGTAGTTGGTCACAAAACACCTTCCCGCCACAAGTTCAGGGTAACCTAAACTAATCAACAAAGCATTCATCATCTCCTTAAGTGTTCGATTTTCGTTCAAAGAACGCCATTAGGCTGGGGTGAATAAGGGCGTCGTTTGATGTATTATACCACTTTCGTTGCATAATGCCTCAAACGGAGCTACATATTCTCCCCTCTATCACTCAACAGTCTTAATTGACGACTTAATTGATTCTCGCTTCGTTCTTGAAGTTTTAAAAGCTTGATAGCGCCGTCTTTCTTAGAAGGTAAAGATAACAATATCTTATCGAGTCATCAATAAGCGTGATGAAGTACTTTTACCACCTCTAGTTTGTACAAACTTTAAATCACACACATCGGTGTGAATAAGTTCTAGAGGCTTAGTGCTCCGTTCCGAATGAAGCGGTAACTTAGCTTATTTCGCTTCCACACAAACCTCGCATTTCGTTTGTGTATTAACTTCATTTAACTTTAGTAAATCTAAATTTACTAATCTTTTTATTGCATTTAGATTAACATGTCCTAATCTACAATGCCATAAATCGAAAGCACTTTCGGTCAAGTAAGAGGAAGTAGATGCATTTTATTCATAGCAATCTTGGGTACCTGACCTTGACCATTACGTTCAATTTGAAAAGACCCCGGTGAGATAACCCCTACCAAGGAACTTTCCAAACTTAGTCGAGACAAACTTGTCCGACTCAAAAACTAGTCTAAAACCCTTATTAACTAGAATGAGGCCGACACTAAATTCTTGCGAATGTCGGGACATACAAGACATCCTTCAAGGTGATCTCAATGCGGACGACATCTTGAGCACCATCGCCAACTCCGGCAACCTCGGATGACTTGGTTCCCCATGTTGAGCTTCCTCCCTCAACAGGCTTGTAGGTGGAGAAAGCGCGTCTTTTAAAGCGCATACGTGCTGCATTGCATGATGTCGATGAACCATCCACCTTGATTCTCGGCGTGGTTGACTTCTTGGTCACCACAGCAGCCCAAGTCATCCTTGTCCCATTTGTCAAGTCCTTCCGACAACGTTGGTAACTTGCTTTAGCCTTCTTCTTAGTCGACGGCGGCCCTACTCGTGTGGCCATGCTTGCCACAATTGTATGATCCCGTCAAACTTACGAAACCACCTTCCTTCGCCTTTATCTTTGACATTGGGGCGAACACGTTTGTTGGAGGACAGCCTCTCCAACGAGTTGGCTCTAACATCGATCGAAGCCTTTCCTTTAGTTCTAGCTTCTTCACGTCGGACTCGACGCATGATCGGCGATCAAGTCTTCAAGTGTCATATCCTTTCGCTTGTGCTTAAGGTAGACCTTGAAGTCTCTCCCCCCGGTAACTTCAATCATCATGGCGACGACAAAGCGTCCGAAGCGGTGTGCCCTTCGGTTGAACCTCGTGCACAATGAGTTGAAACTCTTGCACTTGGTCCGTGATCGATCGGGAATCGACCATCTTGTAGTCAAATATTTGGCTACAATGAACTTTTTGTACCTGCATCGTCACTACGATACTCTTTTCTAGCGCAGCATACATACTGGATGTCGTTACAGCGACATAAACAACTATACAAGCTATCTTCTAAACTACCAGTATAAAATTTTTACAAAGGTAGTCGCGGTCGCCCGATTGTCATATCTTTGCTCGGACGTGGTCGAGTCATTACCGACCGGAGCGGCGGGCTCGTCTTCTACCAAGAAGTTGGCGAAGCCCAGCGTCGTGGGTAGAACAACGTCTTTCTGCCATCTCTTGAAGTCGGATCCTCCAAACTTGGCGGCTTCTCGGCGGCATCATCGCTGCGGTATGAGCGGTGGCGAGATCGATCCACGATCGATCCACAGGTGTTAGATCCCATGGATCCAGCAATCGACCAGTCGAAAAGTGCGATCGTCGAACGAAAGGAACCACTAAAAGTGGAACCAATTGTTGAACCACTAAAAGTGGAACCAACGATCGACCCAAGTGGTCCCATGGTTGACCCCAAGGCATCGAACCAAACATGACCCGAAGCCGTTGTGCGAATGGCGGCGGCAAAGAAGGCGGCGGCAGCGGCGGAAGAATGCGGCGCGACGGAACAAGTGGCGAAGGTCGATGCGTACGGTCGACATCTCCAAGCAAGGTATTAGTTTGAGCGTTTTAAGTTTATTAAGAGTCGAACTCCTTCGTGGCAAGTAATATCTCGTCTTGCGATTGTTGGAAAAAGGTGTACAAAAACGATGCAGAACTTGCGGGCGTGACATCTGACGTGAAGCGAGAAAGGTAGAAAGATCGAAACTAACAATGAATTTGAAACTAGAAAGCAGAATAAAATCTGAGTTAACCGTATTCTAATGCCGAGTCGAGGAGGCCTCTTTCCATAAGACGAGATCGCCCGGTAGTGCTCTGGGCTTACGGCGTATCGTCTCCAAAGATAAAACAGCGGCATCTCGGTGGGTGGCGACATGCATGAGACCAACGAGCTCCGTGACTGGAATGAGGCGAGGACAAAGCTTGGACACTAATTATGTATGCGGGGAGTGCTTTGGAATCTTTGGAATGCAGATTAGCGATGGGTGGCTTATCTTTGAGAGACATGTCCTGTTATAGGCGTCGTCCCTCGTGGGGAAACATCTTGAGTCAACACGCGTTGATGTCGGGTATTACGGAGTTATGTCCCCATTGAGTGCTGGCGGTTTACGGAGACAACGTGGGCACGTTTCCCTTGAGCCATCATGTCGGGCGTTACCGACGGTTACGACGAATCGACAACGCGTCTTCCGTGTTCGTTGGGCGTGTCCGGGCGTCTCTTGATGCTGCAGCGGCCCAGCGGTTGGGCCACACGAGTTGAGCCTCCGGACCAACTCCATCGCCTGCAGCCCAGCGGTTGGGCTACGAATTGGGCCTCGGACCAACTTCGTCTTTGGGCTCGATCAGCGTTGATCCAAATATAAGGACGATGGGCGCGAACCCGGGCCGAAGCAAGCCGCGAACAGGCCAAAGAACGCCCAAAGACCACCCAAAGACCAATTGCCAAGATCCAAGATCCAAGATCCAGATCGAATCCAAGATCCACGATCCACGATCCACGATCCACGGACCACGGACCACGACCACGGACCGGGAGCGAACGGAACGGGCGGGCGGGCAGGAGCGGGGCGAACGAGTCGGAGGCGAACGCGCGGCGGCGCACGGGCGGCAGGCGCGGGCGCGGGGCACGGCACTTGACACCGGGCCGGGCGGCGGCGGCGGCGGCCTATGGTGTGTCTTGTGATAGACTTTCCGACCCATCAACTTGTGCACATAATTATACTAAGTGTTCAATGACCCACTTATATAGACAATTAATGAAGGTACATTAATCAATGTGGGATAAGTTAATTAATCCATGCTTATCCATTAATCCATAACTCCATGTTTAAGTGACCAACTTTGATCCATTATTTCTCATTTCATGGAAATCGGTTTGAGAATGTGAATACACCACGATCATCTACTCGGAGCGTAGATCGATCCTATGGTTAATTTCACAAAATTAAGCGTTATGTCACTCAAAATCTTGGTCAGTAGCTTCGGAAACTTGACCACATATATAATATTATATATATATGCATCGCGATTTTCAACAAGTATAAGTTCTTGTCCATCACTTTGACTTGTTATGGGTGAGGTTATATGTTCTAACCCAAGATTCTCCGCATCTTGGGTGGTGGCGATGCTTGTATGTCACGCTAGTTATACATATCTAGTCGTAGTATCCGTTTAGGATGATGGCGATCCCTTAAGGAGCTCAAAGGTTTATTGTACTAAACCTGCAGGTTGAGTTAGCTCAAGTACAATAATAAGGTTGAGTGATACTACTTAAGGAAATGAAGTTATTAATTATTTTAAGCAGTCAGATTGCTATAAATAATTAATGGACGTTCGATATCTTAAATACGGGGATTCGTAATGTCTAAGTGCAAGCCCGACTCACCATCGGTAATAAAGGGGTAAGTCAACATTCTTTCTCTAGTGGCATGATCGAATGTTTATGAATTAATTTATGTTCTGGGTTGAACATAAGATAATTAATTTATTTGAGGCCCATCTTTATTCCTTGCATTTGATCCCTGGGCTGGCCCATCAGGGCCCATAGCTCGAAAATCGGTACCTAGTAGCTCTCTATGGCAAGATTTTATTCTCTTTATCCACAAGGATATAATTATATTTATGGTATATGCATAGATCCTTTCCATATAAGATTATGGTAATAATCCTAAGAGTATGGTAATAATCCTGGGAGTATGGTAATTTCCATAAAGAATTATGGTAATTTTCATATGGGATTATGGTAATTTCCATATAGGATTATGATAATTTCCATATGGGATTAAGGTAGTGCATTATAAATATAAGGTATGAGATAAAGTCTAGGTTAATGCTCATTAATCCATCATCATTCTCGAAAATCACAAGAAAAGTGTGAGGAATTTTTCGAGAGCCTCTTGAGAGCATTGGGTGATTTTCCGAAGCATTCTCCATAGATCGTCCTCACTCGACGTTGGAGATTGGACAACTGGGATACAGATCCGTAAGTTCAAAGCACGAGTCCGATCCGTTCGATCCATTCATCTCGTTCCATCGACCTCTTGGATCGAAAGGTAAACACGAAAAACCCTACGTGTTGCAATTAATTAAATAGGCGCATGCTAGGTTTATAATCTATGTATGGTGAATTAAATATCCAAGATAGATCCTCGGGCGAGGCTGAACATATGTCATCCCTACAATTGGTATCGAGCACGGGATCGAAATCTTGGCTCTGTTGGATTAATTCACGTTTGATTATTACGTGTGTTTAATTAATTATGGATCATCGTTCATCGTGTTTCGTTGGGTTTTGTTTTTCACCAGAAAATCCGTGGTTAGAATAGATTTGTTTTACGTAAATCTTATCCGTAAAAAACGAAGACGAAAATACGAAGAATGAGGCGGCGAAGGACATCGGAAACCTAAGGCGCCGGCCGGACGGCGTCGGGCGGCGGACACGCTAGCGTGCGCGGCGCTCGCAGCCCACGCCCGCCAGCGTCGGGTGTTTTTCTCGACGGGCGGGGAAGGGAAGGTGGCACGGCTCGGCGGCGGGCATGCGAAGCGCGGTTTTTCGTCGGGACGTCTCGGCACGCCTCGGCCGAGGTGCTGGAAACCTCAAAGTGGCGAGACCACTCGGCGCATCATCGCTCGGCAGCGCTCGTGGCGCTCAGCGAAATCTTGGTACGGGCGCGCGGGTAGGCGGCGCGGCGGCTCGGCGGCAGGGGGTGCGGTTGGCGCCAGCGCGGATGCCTCGGCACCACCGGCGCTAGCCGTGCTCGCTCGGCGGTCTTCGGCGGCGACCGCGGGGAGGTCTTGTGACAGCGGAACCTCAAACCACGCGGGGTTGGGCGGCGGCAGGCGGCGCAGGCGGGCGCCAAGGATGTGCAGCGCCCGGCGAAGACTCGGCAACGTGGCTCGGCGGCCTTTCGGCATGCGAGTTCGGCGGGTCGTGGTCGCCTTCACGACCAGCGAGGGAGCCCGCGAGGCACGCAGGCCGCGCGCACGCATGGGCTGGGCGCGACTGGCCGGGCGTGCCCCAGCACCTGTGAGACTATTTTGGCCAACCGGCCCAAACCCGCCCAGACCCGATTTTCGTGCCCGGACCCGTTTTTCGGCCCGATTCAGTTTTTTAGCCCGATCCGCCCGTTCCACCGATCCGGCCCAAATCCGCTTTGTGAATCCGGTCCGTGCGGGTGCGCGAGGCCGTGTCAAGTTTAATTACATGCTTTGCAATTCTATGTAATAGATTAGGCGGGGAAAGTGCGTTTCACGAGTGGGCCACGATGAGCGTTTATTTTATTTTTATCGTTCATTGCATGTCGTGGATGTTTAAATTATGCAAGAGCATGCTATGTATGTTTAAATTACGTTGACAAACCTTTAAGTGTTTCGTATTTAAGTGCGCATAGTAAGCATGCTAGGTTTATCGCGTTTATCAAGCATATTTTAGAATTACGTGAGCATGTTTTACATGTTGAGTTCTATAGACAAGCATGCTAGATTACGTGATCTGCATGGACAAACCTTTTGAATAAAAAGACTAAGCAAGCAACCCGACGAATTAATTTTTCAAATTAAAATGTCAAGACCTCCACCTTTGATCTCTAAACAAAGTGATACGCATGTGAGTAAACGCCCACACGCTGGCTTGCTTGCCTTTGCTTATCATAAGTTTGTTAGATGAGATTTCTAAATAAAACATTTTAAATCTATTGAGAAGTGGGAGTTTCATATGTAAACGCCCACACGCGTGGCTCGTATGTGCGATTTCATAAGTTCTCTAGAGATAGATATAAAATGAGATAACAAAAGAATTTGAATTGGGCGGTATGGTCTAGTGGTATGCCAATTCTAAGAATTCATTTTCTGCTGTTAAAAATGTGGTCATTGCTTAGACATCACCTCGAGTACAACTTCCGCCAAGTCCCTCTCATGCGATAGTGATGTGGTCTAGTAAGGTCCAATCGTTAATTTCATTTGTCATAAGGATAAGTTGACATGGATTGAAATTAAACGACTAAAAGGTATATTTTAGTTTGGTCGAGGGTTCATGTGTAAACGCCCACACGCAGGCTTGCATGTGGAATTCCTTGGGCGATTGGAGGTTTCAATCAATATTGTTTTATCAAAAGGTTACAATATATTATTACGAATTATATGCGATCGTATGCTATGTGTTCACATTATCTTTCGGATATGTCTCTTACTCCGATTATCAATATGCTCGCACAAAATCCGCTATCCGTCCGAATTTTATCGAGTGGAAGCGAAACATTGAGAATGTTCTTACCGTCAAGATAATTTATTTGTACTCACCACACCCCGTCCCAAGCCTCTAGACGATTTATCATCAATGAGGAGTGCAGGAGCACGAGAAATGGGACAAATCAAATAGAATGGCAAAGTGCCTTCTTTTGGTCACCATGTGCGAGTCCTGCTGACTCCAAAGATCAAGAGATGGAAGATGCAACCTCGATATGGCTAAATCTTGTGAAATCGTATGAGAGTCGGAGAGAATCGCATCGTAATTTGACAAAATCCATAATGTCAAGTTCAATGAAGGAAAGTGATTCGGTGCATGACCATGTAGAGCAAATGATCAATCTCTTCGAGAGCCTCGAGTTGGTTGGAGGATATATTGATGGCGAGTCGAGAATCGATATGATCCTCAACACTTTGTCCAAGTCTTTTGATGACTTCCGTTATAGAACAGTCCTTTATGATAAGAGTTATACTCTAGATTCATTGCAAGAGGATTTAGTAAAGGAAGAACGTAAAATGGGTAAAGGTGCACAGTCTTAGCACGACCTCAAAGAAAACCACCGCTTTATCGAAAGATGAAAAGGAAAGTGGAATTCTAGAGATGCTAAGGTTAAAGAAAAGAGAGAGTAATATAAAGGGCTCTACCACGGTTTGAAAAAGCCAAGGAGAAGGGCAAGTGCTTCAAATGCGGTGAGACCGGGCATTGAAGGCTAAGTGCCCCAAGCTCGAGGCTCAGGTACGCTCGTTGCTTTAGTAACTAAACATGTTTAGCGACTTGTTCTACCCATTCTTGGGTAGTGAACACAGTCGATCGATCATGTTTGTTACACCTGCGAGGGTTCTGCGCGACAAGGGAGCCGAGTAATGGCGAGATAACGATCTCCATGGGCAACGCGGCGAAAGTCGAGGCCGTTGCGCCGGAGATGTTTCTTTATGTTTGATAAGGCAGCTTTAGTTTTGAAAGACGTTTTGTATGTGCGAGTTTCGTGGAATCTTATTTACGCTTTGAAACTATTTATTCATGAATATTCGTTATTTTTGATAGTGGTGTTTCTATCATAAGAAATGACGGTTATCCGTGGGGGCACTTTATACAACTCGCTTTATACTATCTCTGCTAAACATAATACCTATAACTATGTTGCATCTTCATCAAACCCTTAAAAGAGAAAGTTTTCTTAGAAGATGACACTAGTTTTCTCGGCATCTTAGATTAGGTCACATCAATCTAAATAGGATCCAAAGACCGGCTAAGAATGGGCGTTGGGTAATCTCACGGTTACTCGCTCCCGGTCTGCGAATCTCAGATAGAAGGTAAGATGTCGACGGACCCTTCAAAGCGAAGGGTTATAGAGCCAAAGAAATGTTAGAGCTAGTCCATTCGACTGTGTGGACAAATGTCCACACAAGCTCGTGGAGGTACGAGTATTTTGTCACTTTCATCGACAATTACTCAAGGTACGGATCGTATACCGCCTTGCCGCAAGTCCGAATGTTTTGAGAAATTCAAAGAGTTCAAGGCGGAAGTGGAGACGAAGCTTGGTAAGAGTATCAAGTCACCTGCGTTCGATCGCGGTGGCGAATACCTCAAAGAACGAGTTCATGGACTATCTAGTGAAGTGTGGGATTACTCTCGGTACAAGACTTCACCGTGCACACCACGGCAAAATGGTATGTCGGGCGAAGAAATATGACTCTTTTAGAAATGGTTAGATCAATGATGAGCTATGCAACATCGCTTATTTCGTTACGGGGTATGCTTTAGAAACCATGCATACTTGCTAAATCTAGTACCGTCCAAGTCGACGAAAAGACCCCTTCGAGTTGTGGTTTGGGCGCAGACCTAGTTTGAGCCACATAAGGATATGGGCGGTCCAAAGACGTGTCTTTGAACAAGCGGGCGACAAGTTGGAGGCTAGATCCGACGCAAGGCATTTATCGCCATCCTAGAGGAACGAAGGTGGTTTATCAGATAATCCTAAAGGATCGGAAGGTCATTATTAGCACTAATGCCCGATTCTTAGAAGAGGATTATATTAAAATCATAAATCCAAAGTTGAAATCATTCTTCAAGAATTAGAAGATGATCGTATTCCACCACCGACAGGCCAAAGGTACGAGATGTCAAGTCTAGTGGGAGGGATCGACACCGGATACTTGAAGAATTGAAGTGGGTCGAGTTCCATCGAGATACCGACCGCATGTGGTACCTACCCGAAGAAGTTGTGCAAGATGAGAACCACAAGTTTACGCACCCACCGTTGCTATTGTGCCTGTGGCGCCTCGTCGTAGTGGGAGGGTTATTCGTCAACCCGAGCGATTTATGTTCGTGGGTGAATCTTGGATTTAGTCCCGAAAACGAACAGCAATAATCGACCCATGGACGCTCAATGAGGCGATACAAGACAAAGATGTCAACGGTAAGTGGTATTTCTTGCACTTTACGAGATGACATTCTTTATTTGGCGACAATGTGAAGTTGTTATCGACGAAAGAGTTGGTAATCCGATCGGTTTCAAATGAAAGACTAAGGAGATGCAACGCATTCTTGGGATCAAGGTTTACCGAGATCGCAAGAGAAAATGTTGAGCTTATCTCGGGCGCCTTACATTGATCTGTGATTACTCGTTTAGTATGCAGACCGCTAGAAAGGATTGCTACTTTTCGCATATGGCGCCTTTATTTATCTAAGCGGCCGTCTGTGCAAAGAAGATAGAGAAATGAGACAAGTTCCCTACGCTTCGCCAGTAGGAAGTCTCATGTACGCAATGCTATGCACGAGGCCCGATATCTCGCTATGCGGTGGGCATAGTAGCTAGATATCGCCTAACCTCGACAAGCTCATTGGATCCGCATGAAGCATATACCAAGCACCGAAAAGGACTCGAGATTATAGGCTGGTTTACCATGCGATAGTCTAATGCCTTTGGGTTATCTGCACTCGGTTTCCAAGTGACCGTGATGAGAAAAAGTCTACCTCGGCTATGTGTTTACCTTGGGAGGTGGAGCCGAATCCTCAAGTGAGTGCAAAGCAATGATGCATTGCGGACTCTACCATGGAAGCCGAATATGTAGCCGCCTTGAGGCTTCTAAGGAGGTCAGATGGTTCAAGAACTACCTCATGGATCTGGGTGTGGTACCGGTTTGCCCAAGAGTATCGTAGCCATCTTGTGATAACTCGGTGCAGTGGCAAACTCAAAGGAACCACGGACCCACAAGCGACCAAACACATAGAGAGAAAGTACCATGTCATACGAAATCGTTAGACGAGGGACGTCTTGATTGCAAAGATTGATACGACGGATAACCTGGCGGATCCACTCACTAAAGCCTGCGCCAAATAAGTCTACGTCGGGACGCGTAGAGGCTCAATTGCGCTTAGATGGCACCCACTTAGAAAGGAAACTTTGTATAAGTGGGAGAAGCAAAGTGATGGTTGTGTGTAATAGCTAGTAGAGAGACACATTGTATACTAAAAGTTTGCTTTAGTATAAGTGGGAGATTGTTGGATTTGTATACTGAAAGCAGTTTGGTTGAGCTTGTATACAATGTTTCCTGTTACCACCATTACAATCTCCTATCTGAATTGAATACTTGATTGCATATATCCGTGTCCCTTATCTCATATATAAGTTAGATCATACGGTGTGTAGAAGATCACGTGTCCCGTATGATTGGTCAAGCAATGAGATATAAAAGTTTCACACCGAGACAACTTGAGGACGAGTTGTCGGTATAAGTCTGCGTATAGATAAGAAGTGACTTGACTTAGTTACTTATCTATGCCGATCGTCTCGACGTATTGAAGGATCACGATGAGATGTGTTCTTCTCTCGACCGTCGTGAAGAACCAAGATCTCGGTGACTTACGATGATCTAAACCTCGATAAGGTATTAGGTGAGTATGAGTTGTTGTCCATCACTTTGACTTGTTATGGGTGTAGGTTATATGTTCTAACCCAAGATTCTCCGCGTCTTGGGTGGTGGCGGTCTTGTATGTCACGCTAGTTATCTCAGACGAGTCATCGTATCCGCTTAGGATGATGACGCCCCTAAGGAGCTCAAAAGGTTTATTGTACTAAACCCCGCAGGTTGAGTTAGCTCAAGTACAATAATAAGGTTGAGTGGTACTACTTATGAATGAAGTTATTAATTATTTTAAGCGATGATTGCTATAATAATTAATGGACGCTCGATATCTTAAATACGGGATTCGTAATGTCTAAGTGCAAGCCCGACTCACCATCGGTAATAAAGGGGTAAGTCAACATTCTTTCTCTAGTGGCATGATCGAATGTTTATGAATTAATTTATGTTCTGGGCTGAACTTAAGATAATTAATTTATTTGAGGCCCATCTTTATTCCTTGCATTTGATCCCTGGGCTGGCCCATCCAGGCCCATAGCTCAAGAAAATCGGCGCCCCCTAGTAGCTCTCTATGGCAAGATTTTATTCTCTTTATCCACAAGGATATAATTATATTTATGGTATATGCATAGATCCTTTCCATATAAGATTATGGTAATAATCCTAAGAGTATGGTAATAATCCTGGGAGTATGGTAATTTCCATAAAGAATTATGGTAATTTTCATATGGGATTATGGTAATTTCCATATAGGATTATGATAATTTCCATATGGGATTAAGGTAGTGCATTATAAATATAAGGTATGAGATAAAGTCTAGGTTAATGCTCATTAATCCATCATCATTCTCGAAAATCACAAGAAAAGTGTGAGGAATTTTTCGAGAGCCTCTTGAGAGCATTGGGTGATTTTCCAAGCATTCTCCATAGATCGTCCTCACTCGGCGTTGGAGATTGGACAAGCGATACAGATCCGAAGTTCAAAGCACGAGTCCGATCCGCTCGATCCATTCATCTCGCTCCATCGACCTCTTCGATCCAAAGGTAAACACGAAAACCCCACGTGTTGCGATTAATTAAATAGACGCATGCTAGGTTTATAATCTATGTATGGTGAATTAAATATCCAAGATAGATCCCGGGCGGGCTAGACATATGTCATCCCTACAATTGGTATCGAGCACAGGATCGAATCTCGGCTCTGTTGGATTAATTCGCGTTTGATTATTACGTGTGTTTAATTAATTATGGATCCGCTGCTCATCGTGGCTCGTTGGTTTTGTTTTTCACCACGAAAATCCGTGGTTAGAATAGATTTGTTTTTCGTAAATCTTATCTCGTAAAGAAGAACGAAGACGAAAGTACGAAGAATGAGACGACGGCGACATCGGAAACCAGGCGCACGCGGGACGGCGGCGGCGACGACACGCTAAGCGTGCGGCGCCGCAGCCACCGCCCGCCGCCGCGGCGGGTGTTTTTCTCGACGGCGGGGAAGGGAAGGTGGCACGGCTCGGCAATGGGGCATGCGGGGCGCGCGGTTTTTCCGTCGCGGACGCCTCGGCACGCCTCGGCTACCGAGTCTTGGAAACCTCAAAGTGGCCGAGACCACTGGCGATCATGCGCTCGACAGTGCCGTGAGCGCCAGCGGAAGTAGTGCGGGCGCGAGGGTAGGCGACGGGCGGCGGCACGCTCGGCCGGCGGGCGGTGCGCGCGCTGGCGCGGATGCCTCGCACCACTGGCGCTAGCCGTGCTCGCCGGCGGTGCTCGGCGGCGATCATGGGAGGTCTTGCGAGCAGCGAACCTCAAACCACGCGGGTTGGGCGGCGCTGGCGACGCGGCGCGCGATTGCATGCAGACGCCCGGCAGACTCGCAACGTGGCTCGGCAGGCCAAAGATGCGAGTTCGACGGGTCGTGGTCGCCACGATCATGGAGGAGCCCGGCGAGGACGCAGCGGCGCACGCATGGGGGCGACGACCGGGCTGTGCCTCAGCACGCCCAAGACTATTTTGGGCCAACCCGCCCAAACCCGCCCACCCGATTTTCGTGCCCGCACCCGCTTTTTCCAAATTCGATTCCAGATTTTAGGCGATCCGCCCGCTCCACCGATCCGCCCAAATCCAGCTTTTGATTTAATCCGTCCGCGCCCGCACGCGAGGTCTTTCAAGTTTAATTGCATTTTGCAATTCTATGTAATAG
This sequence comes from Salvia rosmarinus, assembly GCA_036937905.1. Lineage (NCBI taxonomy): Eukaryota > Viridiplantae > Streptophyta > Magnoliopsida > Lamiales > Lamiaceae > Salvia > Salvia rosmarinus. The sequence goes on from CM072819.1 coordinate 105,098,392, forward strand.
ATTAGCGGGAAAGTGCGAGTTTCACGAGTGGGCCACGATGAACGTTTATTTTATTTTATCGCTCATTGCATGTCGTGGATGTTTAAATTATGCGATGGCATGCTATGTATGTTTAAATTACGTTGACAAACCTTTAAGTGTTTTACGTATTTAAGTGCGCATAGTAAGCATGCTAGGTTTATCGCGTTTATCACATATTTTAGAATTCTCGTGAGCATGTTTTACATGTCGAGTTCTATGACAAGCATGCTAGGATTACGTGATCTGCATGGACAAACCTTTGAATAAAAAGACTAAGCAAGCAACCCGACTAATTAATTTTCAAATTAAAATGTCAAGACCTCCACCTTTTGATCTCTAAACAAAGTGATACGACTTGCGAGTAAACGCCCACACGCGCTTTGCTTGCACTGCTTATCATAAGTTTGTTAGATGAGATTTCTAAATAAAACATTTTAAATCTATTGAGAAGTGGGAGTTTCGTATGTAAACGCCCACACGCGTGGCTTGCATGTGCGATTTTCATAAGTTCTCTGAGATAGATATAAAATGAGATAACAAAAGAATTTGAATTGAAGCGGTATGGTCCTGAGTGAGTATGCCAATTCTAAGAATTCATTTTCACGTTAAAAATGTGGTCATTGCTAGACATCACCTCAGTACAACTTCCGCCAAGTCCTTCTTGCGATAGTGATGTGGTCTAGTAGGTCCAATCGTTAATTTCATTTGTCATAAGGATAAGTTGACATGGATTGAAATTAAACGACTAAAAGGTATATTTTAGTTTGGTCGAGGGGTTCATGTGTAAACGTCCACACGCGTGGCTTGCATGTGGAATTCCTTGGGCGATTGGAGGTTTCAATCAATATTGTTTTATCAAAAGGTTACAATATTATTGTTACGAATTATATGCGATCGTATGCTTATGTGTTCACATTATCTTTTCAGATATGTCTCTTACTCCGATTATCAATATGCTCGCACAAAATCCGTTATCCGGTCCGAATTTTATCGAGTGGAAACGAAACATTGAGAATGTTCTTACTGCCGAAGATAATTTATTTGTACTCACTACACCCCGTCCCAAGCCTCTAGACGATTTATCTACTGATGAGGAGTGCAAGGAGCACGAGAAATGGGACAAATCAAATAGAATGGCAAAGTGCCTTCTTTTGGTCACCATGTGCGAGTCCCTGCAGCTCCAGCATCAAGAGATGGAAGATGCAGCCTCGATATGGCTAAATCTTATGAAATCGTATGAGGAGTCGGAGAGAATCGCTTGTCATAATTTGACAAAATCCATAATGTCAAGTTCAATGAAGGAAAGTGATTCGCATGACCATGTAGAGCAAATGATCAATCTCTTCTGAGAGCTCGAGTTGGTTGGAGGATATATTGATGACGTAGTCGGAATCGATATGATCCTCAACACTTTGTCCAAGTCTTTGATGACTTCCGTTATAGAATGTTTCCTTTATGATAAGAGTTATACTCTAGATTCATTGCAAGAGGATTTAGTAAAGGAAGAACGAAAATGGGTAAAGGTGCAGGTTTAGCACGCACCTCAAAGAAAACCACCGCTTTATCGAAAGATGAAAAGGAAAGTGGAATTCTAGAGATGCTAAGGTTAAAGAAAAGAGTGAGAGTAATATAAAGGCTCTACCAGGTTTGAAAAAGCCAAAGGAGAAGGGCAAGTGCTTCAAATGCGCGAGACCGGGCATTGGAAGGCTAAGTGCCCCAAGCTCGAGGCTCGAGTACGCTATTTGCTTTAGTAACTAAACATGTTTAGCGACTTGTTCTACCCATTCTTGGGTAGTGACACACGCGATCGATCATGTTTGTTACACCTGCGGGGTTCCCGCGACAAGGAGGCGAGTAATGGCGAGATAACGATCTCCATGGGCAACGCGGCGAAAGTCGAGGCCGCTGCGGTGGAGATGTTTCTTTATGTTTGATAAGACAGCTTTTAGTTTTGAAAGACGTTTTGTATGTGCCGTAGTTTCATGAATCTTATTTCGTTTCAAACTATTTATTCATGAATATTCATTATTTTTGATAGTGGTGTTTCTATCATAAGAAATGACGGTTATCGTGGGGCACTTTATACAACTCGCTTTATACTATCTCTCGCTAAACATAATACCTATAACTATGTCAGATCTTCATCAAACCCTTAAAAGAGAAAGTTCTTCGCAAAGATGACACTAGTTTTCTCCGGCATCTTAGATTAGGTCACATCAATCTAAATAGGATCCAAAGACGGCTAAGAATGGAGCGTTGGTAATCTCACTTACTCGGGTTCCCATCTGCGAATCCTCAGATAAGGTAAGATGTCGACTGCACCCTTCAAAGCGAAGGGTTATAGAGCCAAAGAAATGTTAGAGCTAGTCCATTTCGACTGTGTGACAAATGTCCACACAAGTCGTGGAGGGTACGAGTATTTTGTCACTTTCATCGACAATTACTCAAGGTGCGGATACGTGATACCGCCCACCGCAAGTCCGAATGTTTTGAGAAATTCAAAGAGTTCAAGGCGGAAGTGGAGACTAAGCTTGGTAAGAGTATCAAGTCATCGCGTTCGATCGCGGTGGCGAATACCTCAAAGAACGAGTTCATGGACTATCTAGTGAAGTGGGGATTACCTCCCAACAAGACTTCACCGTGCACACCACGGCAAAATGGTATGTCGAGCGAAGAAATATGACTCTTTAGAAATGGTTAGATCAATGATGAGCTATGCAACATTGCCTATTTCGCTTACGGGGTATGCTTTAGAAACCAGTGGCATACTTGCTAAATCTAGTACCGCCCAAGTCACCGAAAAGACCCTTTCGAGTTGTGGTTTGGGCGAAGCTCAGTTTGAGCCACATAAGGATATGGGCGATCAAACATGTCTTTGAACAAGAAAGCGCGCATGTTGGAGGCTAGATCCGACGCAAGGTCGTATATCGCCATCCTAGAGGAACGAAGGTGGTTTATCAGATAATCCTAAGGATCGAGAAGGTCATTATTAGCACTAATGCCCGATTCTTAGAAGAGGATTATATTAAAATCATAAATCCAAAGTTGAAATCATTCTTCAAGAATTAGAAGACGATCGTATTCCACCACCGATTAGGCCAAAGGTGCGAGATGTCAAGTTCAGTGGGAGGATCGACACCGATACTTCAAGAAATTGAAGTGGGTCGAGTTCCACCGAGATACCGACCGCATGTGGTACCTACCCGGCAAGTTGTGCAAGATAGAGAACCACAAGTTTCGCACCCACCGTTGCTATCAGTGCTGTAGCGCCGTCAGTGGGGAGGGTTATTCGTCAACCCGAGCGATTTATGTTCGTGGGTGAATCTTCTGATTTAGTCCCGAAAACGAACAGCAATAATCGACCCATGGACGCTCAATGAGGCGATATACAAGACAAAGATGTCAACGGTAAAGTGGTATTTCTTGCACTTTACGAGATGACATTCTTTTATTTCGCGACAATGTGAAGTTGTTATCGACGAAAGAGTTGGTAATCCGATCGCCAAATGAAAGACTAAGGAGATGCAACGTACATTCTTGGGATCAAGGTTTACCGAGATCGCAAGAGGAAAATGTTGAGCTTATCTCAGCGCCTTACATTGATACCGTGATTACTCGCTTTAGTATGCACCGCCTAGAAAGGATTGCTACTTTTCGCACATGGCGTTCTTTATCTAAGCGCAGATCACCGTGACTCCAAAGAAGATAGAGGAAATGAGACAAGTTCCCACGTTTCCGCCGTAGGAAGTCTCATGTACGCAATGCTATGCACGAGCCCGATATCCGCTATGCGCGGGCATAGTAGCTAGATATCGCCTAACCTCGACAAGCTCATTGGATTTGAAGAAGCATATACCAAGCACCGAAAGGACTCGAGATTATAGCTGGTTACCATGCGAGATAGTCTAATGCCTTTGGGTTATCTGAGACTGGATTTCCAAGTCGACCGTGATGAGAAAAGTCTACCTCGCCATGTGTTTACCTTGGGAGGTGGGCCGAATCTGGCGGAGTGGCAAGCAATGATGCATTGCGGACTCTACCATGGAAGCCGAATATGTAGCCGCCTTGAGGCTTCTAAGGAGGTCAGATGGTTCAAGAACTACCTCGTGGATCTAGGTGTGGTACCGGTTTGCCCAAGAGTATCGTAGTTCTTCGTGATAACTCGGTGCAGCGGCAAACTCAAAGGAACCACGGACCCACAAGGCGCACCAAACACATAGAGAGAAAGTACCATGTCATACGAGAAATCGTTAGACGAGGGACGTCTTGATTGCAAAGATTGACTGACGGATAACCCAGCGGATCCACTCACTAAAGCTCGCCGCAATAAGTCTACGCTCGGGGACGTTAGAGGCTCAATTGCGCTTAGATGGCACCCACTTAGAAAGGAAACTTTGTATAAGTGGGAGAAGCAAAGTGATGGTTGTGTGTAATAGCTAGTAGAGACACATTGTATACTAAAAGTTTGCTTTAGTATAAGTGGGAGATTGTTGATTGTATCTTGAAAGCAGCCGGTTGAGCTTGTATACAATGTTTCATGTTACCACTATTACAATCTCCTATCCGAATTGAATACTTGATTGCATATATCCGTGTCCCCTTATCTCATATATAAGTTAGATCATACGATTGTGAAGATCACGAAAGTCCGTATGATTGGTCGAAGCTTAATGAGATATAAAAGTTTCACAAATTGAGACAACTTGAGGACGAGTTGTCGGTATAAGTCGCGGTATAGATAAGAAGTGACTTGACTTAGTTACTTATCTATCATGTCGTCTACGGCGTATTGAAGGATCACACGATGAGATGTGTTCTTCTATCGACCGTCGTGAAGAACCAAGATCTCGGTGACTTACGATGATCTAAACCTCGATAAGGTATTAGGTGAGTATGAGTTGTTGTCCATCACTTTGACTTGTTATGGGTGAGGTTATATGTTCTAACCCAAGATTCTCCGCATCTTGGGTGGTGGCGATCTTGTATGTCACGCTAGTTATCAGACGAGTCATCGTATCCGTTTAGGATGATGGCGTCCCATAAGGAGCTCAAAGGTTTATTGTACTAAACCCCGCAGTTGAGTTAGCTCAAGTACAATAATAAGGTTGAGTGGTACTACTTAAGGAATGAAGTTATTAATTATTTTAAGCAATGATTGCTATAATAATTAATGGACGTTCGATATCTTAAATACGGGATTCAGAATGTCTAAGTGCAAGCCCGACTCACCATCGGTAATAAAGGGTAAGTCAACATTCTTTCTCTAGTGGCATGATCGAATGTTTATGAATTAATTTATGTTCGGGTGAACTTAAGATAATTAATTTATTTGAGGCCCATCTTTATTCCTTGCATTTGATCCTCGGCTGGCCCATCCAGCCCATAGCTCAAGAAAATCGGTAGCCTAGTAGCTCTCTATGGCAAGATTTTATTCTCTTTATCCACAAGGATATAATTATATTTATGGTATATGCATAGATCCTTTCCATATAAGATTATGGTAATAATCCTAAGAGTATGGTAATAATCCTGGGAGTATGGTAATTTCCATAAAGAATTATGGTAATTTCCATATGGGATTATGGTAATTTCCATATAGGATTATGGTAATTTCCATATGGGATTAAGGTAGTGCATTATAAATATAAGGTATGAGATAAAGTCTAGGTTAATGCTCATTAATCCATCATCATTCTCGAAAATCACAAGAAAAGTGTGAGGAATTTTCGAGAGCCTCTTGAGAGCATTGGGTGATTTTCCGAAGCATTCTCCATAGATCGTCCTCACCGACGTTGGAGATTGGGCAACCGGATACATCCGGAAGGTCAAAGCACGAGTCCGATCCGCTCGATCCATTCATCTCGCTCTATCGACCTCTTCGATCCAAAGGTAAACACGAGAAAACCCCTACGTGTTGCAATTAATTAAATAGACGCATGCTAGGTTTATAATCAATGTATGGTGAATTAAATATCCAAGATAGATCCTCGGGGCGAGGGCTAGACATATGTCATCCCTACAATACACTCGTGGTGAAAACCTTTGACCTATGACCGACATCTTGACCAAGATCTCAACGTGTGGAACCTCGCCCAACTGCTTGTTATTCGACGTTTACTTGGTTTAGTTTTCAACTTTACCTTCGCTCAAGATCTATCTCTCAAGATTATTCTCGAGACCGTCACCGACCGACACCTTGCCTCTCGGCAACATCCTACTCAAACCGTGACAACTCGAGTAACAACCTGACCACTCTTGGGTTCGACCCTTAACTTGCCATATACGAACTATGTGTTCAAGTTGAAGGAGATTACAAGTATTATCTTGGCGCGCGGAAGACCTTTGACGATGGGTTTTAGGCGGTCGCCAGTGAACAATTTCAAAACGGAAAAACTACGAGTATCGACTCTAGAAGGAAAAGATTTAGGATGATGGTTGCCCAACTCACAAGACTCATAGTGGAAATTAACAGACTCAACAAGAACTAAAGTACGAAGTCTAGTTGAAGAAGGATGACTAAGACGACAATGTCATTGATATGGCACTAATGTCCTCCACCAATCGTCATCTTCATCTGCAGGTCCTTGAAGACATGATAGGTAGGATAAAAAGTGACAAAATAATTATGAATTTTGGTTAGATGGCTAATAGATAATAAACTAATTGGAACTTTAAGGGCAAAGAGAACATTATCAAGAATGATATGAGAAGAGGTTTTGACAACCCCAGTTCCCATTGTCGGTGAATAGGTGATATCGGGAAGAGTAAGACAGGGTACAGATGAAAAAGAAAAAGAATTGAAAAGAGATTTGGTACCAGTTATGTGGACAGTTGCACCAGAATCTAACATCCAAGATTTACAATGAGACACGGCAAACACACCTTCAAAGGTAGAAGCAGCAGTAGAAGAGGAAGCTCCTCAAAACTTCACAAGATTATCATATTCAGGCTATCACACAGTGACCATATCAAGAGCTGATAAAGAACTTGGGGCAACAGAGGCCGTGTTAATCTATCAGGTTTGTCAAACTTTTCCCAACACTTATCAGAGTCAAGATTGGAACGACCATAATGTTCATAGTGTTAATCAAATCCACGTCCTCGGTCACGACCACCACCATGGCCATGTCCACGTCCACGTCCACCATATGAACTATGACCGCAAGCAGCCATAACAGAAGAAGAGACAGTTTCAACACGACCAGTGGTGACACGAATAAAACGAGTCAAAGCATTAGATAACGTGGGAACGTTATCGTTGGACATTAACAAAGCCTGACATCTTATTTGTTGTTGGTTTGGTCAGTCGTTTTATGGATAAGCCTAAACAAGTTCATGGGGATACTGTTATTCGAATTCTTCAATGTATCAAGAAATATCCGGGAAGAGGATTGTCTTTTAAGAAGAATGGTCATCTTAAGCAATATTAGTTAGGCCTATTAGGTAGAGTTGGCAAATGGGTGGGGTGGGTCAGCTCGGACCGAGCTCACCGGGCTTTCTTTAAAAAATTGGGTTGGGTCGGGTCGGGTCGAAAAAAATCCATCGGATATAAAAAAATTAAATCCCCACAAAGCCATAATAGTGTTTTCAATACAAATTTTTTAGGTCGGGCTGGCTTGGGTCTCTCGGGCTTTGGCTTGTTATGGCGTGCCAGATCCGACCCAAAATTCAACCAGACCTATTTTTTTTAGCCCAACTTGCCCAAAACCGGGTAGGCCGATCCGGACCCATTTTGTCACCTCTACCATTAGGTTTTAACCCTAGGTTTTTACACCCTATATATATATGGGAGTCTCTTTTATCATCAATACACAACTTATTATTTCTTCTAAATGGATATGTATTTACTGCTTTATATGGTATCAGAGCATGTAAAGAGCATGTAAAGTGTCCTAGTTACATTCTTCCACGATTTCGCTGATCTTGCTGATCTCATATCGCCTCTAATCTTCCATCGTCTTCTCACTGGTCTGTTTCGCCGTCGCTGCTCTCTTTTACTTCCTAGAGTTTCGTTCTCTACCTTTTTTTATTGTTATGTCTGATGCTAAACCTATTTTAGGAACCACCATTAAATTGGATGGTTCCAACTATATGCTATGGTCTTGAGCTTTTCTCTTATTTTTTGGGATCCTAGAAGAAACGAAGCCATATTTTGGATGTCTCTCTTGCTGTTACAGATGCAAGATATGAATCTCGGTGTGTTGATGATTGCTCTGATACCATGTAAAGAAGTAAATACGGTTTATTTAGGAGAAAGAATAAGTTGTGTATTAATGATAAAATACACTCCCATATATATAGGAAGTAGAAACCTAGGGTTACAATCTAAATGGCCTAATTAGTATTGGGCCTATAATAATAATAAACTCTAACACTTCTCTTTATAAATAGCCGCAATATTCCATGTCATTGTATCCAAAAATCATAGTGCAAAATTCTTGCTTGGCAGCGCCCCTGACGTAGTCATAAGACAACTTGGGTAATCAATTCTCATGCATTTTTTCTTGTTTTTCGTAAATTGAGTGCTTTATTTTGTAACAGGGTGCCGATAATGTCAATCTTCAAATGATGAATAAGCTCACTTCCCATTGCCGTGATAGACAAATGATTCCCATTATAGGAATGGGGCACATGTAAGACTACTCTTGCTATAAACATTTCTCGAGACCGCCTTATTAAGAAGCATTTTGATATTTTTGGTTGAGCTACCATCTTTCAAGATATAGTATTCTGACAAGTAGTCATAGAAGTTCTTTGTCAAATGATTAATGTTAAAGTTGATCAACATCAGATAGAGTGAGGATGCAATAGGAAAAGTGTTGCATAAACACCTGTTTGGTAGAAACTACTTGATTATAATGGATGATATGTGGAGTATTGAGACATGGGATGGAGAATAACAAAAATGGTGGGAGAATAGTGGTAATAACTAGGCTATCAAATTTGGCTTCTAAATTACCCAATTCTGATAGCCTCGAGATAAAACTTTTGAATGAGGCTCATAGTTGGGAGCTGCTCTCCAAAAATATTTTATTTGGGGAACAAGGCTCCCACTTCACGGATTGGAGGAAATTGGGAAGAAAATAGGAAAAAATTGCAAGGGACTTACATTGTCAATTGTTGTGGTTGTAGGATTTTTGGCCAAGTCCAAACATGCAAGAGAATTTTGCGAATACGTAGAAGAAAACTTAAAATAAATCGTGATTTTAAAGGATGATGAACGTTGCTTAAAAATATCACGCATTAGCTATAACCAATTGTCGATTTATCTAAAATCATGAGTTTTTGCCGACGATGAGGTGATTCTTGTATTAAGGCTCGCTAAGCTATATGGGTCGCTGAATGATTTCTAAAACCAGTAAGTGGGAAAACCTTGGAAGTGATAGAAACATAAAATAACTGCACATTCATGACTTGCTGAGAGACTTGTTCTTGAGAGGATAAAAAAGAAATATTTTACAACTACTCCCAAGGATAGAAATGGGCAATAACAAAGAATGAAGCAATAACAAAGCCCTGCCCCAAAAGCTTCCAGAACACCGACACCGGCGAGATCATCGGACATATGAGGATGCTGTCGTTCCAACACTCCAAGTCCGACGCCACGCTGTCGGATTTAGGCCACTGGATCGTGCACGGTATTCTCTAAGTGATGATTTTGTGAGGTTGAGCGGCCACACAAACGGCGGCAATCTCGTCCTTTGCAAGATCACCAAATACATCAAGAAGGACTCCGGCGGCCACCATACACAGCATCAGTTCTTTTATCCGGCAATCAGAAATGGCGGTGGTTCTGTTGATATTCCGGTTCCTGCCGCCACGGCGTTTCACAATTCAGACCAAGAAGTAGAATAAAATATACAAGAATGTATATCTCATTCTCAAAGTTCGTCTGCATTTTAATTTTCACGGTCCACCTGGAATGAATCACGATCAATTCTCCTCAAAAATTTGTAATATATTGATTGCTGAGTCGTTGATTATCTTTTTTCTTTGTCTTGGTTGAACATGTTGGAAATCACGCTTATATATATATGTTTATTATATATGTGGTCAAGTTGCCAGGAAGCTACTTTGATCAAGATTTTGAGTGACGTAACGTTTAATTTTGTGAAATTAAGCGGCATAGGATCGATCTCGTTCGAGTAGATGATGGTGGTGTATTCACATTCTCAAATCCGATTTCCGTGAGTGAGAAATAATGGATCAAAGTTTGTCACTTAAACATGGAGTTATGTGATTAATGGGATAAGCATGGATTAATTAATCCTTATCCCACATTGATTAATGTACCTTCATTAATTGTCTATATAAGTGGTTCATTGAACACTTAGTATAATTATGTGCACAAGTGATGGGTCGGAAAGCCCACGCCTGCACACGCCGCCGCCGCCGCCCGCCTTGGCCCGGCCCGCCCGGCTCGGCTCGGTTCGGACCACGGGCCGGGCCGGCTCGATTCGGTTCCGTGGTCCGTGGATCGTGGATCTTGGATCTTGGATCTTGGTCTTTGGGTGGTCTTTGGGCTGCTTCGTGGGCACGGTTCCGTGGCCCATTGCCGCTTACATTTTGGATCAGCGTTTGATCGAGCCCAAAGATGGAGTTGGTCCGAGGCCCAACTCGTGTGGCCCAATCCGTTGGGCTGCTGTGCTTGAAGAGGCGTCCGGATCGTCCAATGAACACGGACGCACGCGTTGTCGGTTTTGTCGTAACCGTGTACGCCCGACATGATGGCTCTGCGGAAGCGTGCCCGTTGTCTCCGTAAACCGCCACAGCTCAATAGGGGACATAACTCCGTAACACCCGACATCAATGCGGTGTTGACTCCAAGATGCTCCCCATGAGGGGCGGCGCCTATAAATAGGACATGTCTCCCAAAGATTAGCACCCTCATCAATCGCATTCGGCATTCCAAACTCTCTGCATACTTAGCTCGTGTCCAAGCTTTGTCCTCGCCTCCGTCCGATTCGCGGAGCTCGTTGGTCTGGGTCTTTGCCACCTTCGAGGCGTTTGTCGTTTATCTTTGGAGCGATACGCGGTAACCGAGAGCACTACCGGGCGTATCTCGTCTTGCGGAAGAGGACTCCTCGACTCGGCATTAGATTACGGTTATCGTAATTTTCTATTCGATTTCTTCTTTTCAAATTCATTGTTAGTTTTGATCTTCTACTTATACATTTACATTTGAGGTTGTAACACGCCCGCAAGTCTGTCTTGTTACTCGTACACATTTTTTTCCAACAATCGCAAGACGAGATAGCACTTGCCAAGGAGTTCGACTCTTAATAAACTTAAAACGTTCAAACTTAATACCTTTGCTTGGAGATGTCGACTACCTTCCGCACCGACCTCATCCGCTATTTGTCGCCGCCGCCTCCGCCTTCTTCTTTGCCGCCGCCTCTGCTTCCGCCACCGCACAATGGCTTGGTCATGTTTGGTTCGATGCCTTGAGGTCAACCATGGGACCCTTTGGGTCGTTGTTGGTTCCACTTTTAGTGGTTCAACAATTGGTTCCACTTTTAGTGGTTCCTTTGGTTCGACGATCGCACTTTTCGATTGGGTCATTGTTGGATCCATGGGATCTAACACTGGTGGTTCTCATTCGAGTTCCATGTTCCAAACACTTCAGTGGTGTTGGTGGATCCGTTTGGGATCGATCTCGGCGCTGTTCATACCGCGAGGATGATGCCGCCACGAAAGCCGCCAAAGTTTGGAGGATCCGACTTGAGATGGCGACAAAGATCTTGTTCTACCACGACGTTGGGCCGCCAACTTCTTGGTGGAAGATGAGCCCGCCGTGCGGGTGGTGGTGACGGACTTTCACGTCCGGCGGCATATGATAAGCGGCGCCCGCGACTATCTTTGTAAAACTTTATACTTGGTAGTTTAGAAGATAGTTTGTATAGTGTATATCTTGTTGTAACGACATCCAAATGTATGTGGGATCGCTAGAAAAGAAATACCGTAGTGATAATGCGGTACTAAGAAGTTCATTGTAGCCAAATATTTGGACTACAAGATGGTCGATTCTCGACCGATCATGGACCAAGTGCAAGAGTTTCAACTCATTGTACACGAGGTTCAAGCGAAGGCACACCGTTTCGAGACGGCTTTGTCGTCGCTACGGATTGAGAAGCTACCCACAGGTGGAGAGACTTCAAGGTCTACCTTAAGCACAAGCGAAAGGATATGACACTTGAAGACTTGATCGTCAGCTAGCGATCGAGTCCGATATGAAGAAACAAGATTTAAAAGCGAAGGCTTGCTCGATCGAAGCCAACTGTTGGAGGCGGTCCCTCCAACAAGCGTGTTCGTCGATGTCCATGACAAAGGCAAAGGGAAGGTGGTTGCCGTAAGTTTGACGGATCATATAATTGTGGCAAGCATGGCCACACGTAAGGGCTGTCGTAAGCGAAGAAGAAGAAGGCTAAACAAGTTACCAATGTTGTCGAGAAGGATTTCACAAATGGGACAAGGATGACTTGGCTGCTGTGGTGACCGAAGAAGTCGACCACGTCGAGAATCAAGGTGGATGGTTCATCGACATTTGCGCAATCGCGCACGCGTCTGCGTCGAAAAGATGCGTTCTCCACCTACAAGCTTTGTTGAGGGAGGAAGCTAAACATGGGAACCAAGCTTCGTCCGAGGTTGCGGAGTTGGTGATGTGGTGCTCAAGATGTCGTCCGGCATTGAGATCACGTTGAAGGATGTCTTTGCATGTCCGGACATCCGCAAGAATTTGGTGTCGGGCTCTATTCTAGTTAACAAGGGTTTAGACTAGTTTTGAGTCGGACAAGTTTGTCTTGACTAAGTTTGGGAAGTTCCTTGGTAGGGGTTATCTTCTTGGGGTCTTTTCAAATTGAATGTAATGGTATCTTGTGTGTACCCAAGATTGCTATTAATGAAAATGCATCTACTTCCTCTTACTTGATGAGTGCTACGATTTATGGCATTGTAGATTAGGACATGTTAATCTAAATGCAATAAAAGATTAGTAAATTTAGATTTACTAAAGTTAAATGAAGTTAATACACAAACGAAATGTGAGGTTTGTGTGGAGGCCAAAATAGCTAAGTTACCGTTTCATTCGGTGAAGCAGACACTAAGCCTCTAGAACTTATTCACACCGATGTGTGTGATTTAAAGTTTGTACAAACTAGAGGTGGTAAAAAGTATTTCATCACGTTTATTGATGATATGACAAGATATTGCTATCTTTACCTTCTAAAGTAAAGGCGAGGCTATTGAAGCTTTAAAAACTTCAAGAACAGCCGAGAATCAACTAATTTGTCGAATTAAGGCCGCTTCAAGTGATAGAGGGAGAATATGTAGCTCGCTTTGAGGCATTATGCAATGAAAGTGGTATAATACATCAAACGACGACTCTTATTCACCTCGGTCTAATAAGCGTTCTTGACGTAAAATCGAACACTTAAGGAGATGATGAATGCTTTGTTGATTAGTTCGAGGTTGCCCCTTAACTTGTGGGGAAGCATTTTTGACACCAACTACATCTTGAACAAAATTCCACCAAGAGTAAGGATGTCACCTCACGAGTTATGGAAAGGAAGAAAGCCATCGCATAAATATCTCAAAGTGTGGGGTGTTTGGCGAAGGTTGAGTGCCTCTTCCTAAACAAGTTACAATTGGACCTAAAGCAATCGATTGTATCTTTATTGGGTATGCATCAACAGCGGCTTATCGTTTCGATCCACGTGTCGAGGTGCGGATATGTTGTGGGGACGACGATTGAATCAAGGAATGCTATATTCTTTGAAAGTGTTTATCCACAGCAAAGAAAAGGATAAAAGTGAAGCCGACTCTAGCAATAGGCGATGGTGGCTTCGAGTTCTAAACCTTTGGAGGAAGAACCGATATCGCATAGCGATCGAGGTCTCGATCCGGAGGGTCGGAACCGAGGCGAGGCGATGAAGTCGAGCGCCAAAGTTTTGGTCACGACTATATTGCGTTCATGTTGGACGAAGAACCAGCGTCGATCAAAGTAGCCTATGCTCGGCGGACGGGATGCTCGGCGAGAGGTCGCTCAAAGTGAGATTGATTCTATTCTACAAAACCACACTTGGGTCTTTGGTTGATTTGCGAGAAGGTTGTAAGCCCTTAGGATGCAAATGGATCATTAAAAGAAAGTACAAAGCGGATGGATCAATTGAAAAGTATAAGGCCCGTTTGGTTGTCGAAGGGTTTAAACAAAGAGAGGGTACGATTTCTTGATACCTATTCACCGTGACGAGGATTACGTCTATTCGGTGCTTCTCGCAATTGCTTTGCTGCGCAATCTTGAGATTCATCAAATGGACGTTAAGGCGTGTTTTGAGCGGTGACCTCGAGGATGAGGTATATATAGAGCAACCCGGGTTTGTAGTACCGGTCGAGAGGCGAGTATGCAAACTCGTGAAGTCTCTATATGGTTTGAAACAAGCGCCATTGCAATGGCACTTGAAATTTGACAATATAATGTTGGCAAATGGTTTCAAGATCAGCGAGTGTGACAAATGTGTCTCGTTAAGAACACCGATAATGGTTATGTTATAGTGTGTCCGTATGTAGATGACATGTTAATCATGGGTAGCAATACTCAAGTAATTAATGACACAAAGCGCATGTTAAAAGAAATTTTGACATGAAAGACATGTGATTAGGCGATGTGATTCTTGGAATCAAGATTCTAAGAAGATCGACGAATTATCTTGACACAATCTCATTATGTCGAGAAAGTGCTTAAGAAATTCAACGTTTGACGGTTTACTGCTAAGACCCATTGGAGCTCAATGTTCACTTGAGTAGAACAGGGTGAACCCATTGGACAAGAAGACTATGCTAAGGTCATCGGTGTTTGATGTATCTTACAAATTGCACCCGACCCGACATAACTTCTTGTGAACAAATTGAGTCGTTACACGAGCAATCCAGCAAGGAGCATTGGAAGGCTCTAGTAAGAGTTTTGAGGTACTTGAAGTATACTCAAAATCATGGATCGCATTCACGAGATATCCCCGTGACTGAAGGGTGCTTGTGATGCCAGTGGATATCGACACGAAGATTCACTTTCTACAAGTGGAGTGCGTGTTCACGATTGGGAGGTCTTGTTTCTTGAGATCCACGAAGCAGGCGTGTATAGCCCGATCCACCATGGAATCGTAATTCATAGCTTTGGATAAAGGCGGTGAGGAAGCCGAGTGGCTCCGTAATTTTTGGAAGATATTCCATGTTGGTCTAAACTGTGCCACGGTGATGATTCACCGTGATAGCCAAGCCGCTATTGGAAGAAGCGAAAAGTGGTTTGTATAATGGTAAGTCTCGATCGTCGGCGACATAATACCGTGAGGCATTTGATCTCAGTGGGGTTATATCGATTGACTATGTCGGTCGATAGATAATCTGGCGATCCGTTAACCAAAGGTTGAACCGGGATCAAATGATCAAGTTGCTAGAGGAATGGGATTAAAATCCACATCTTAAGAACAATCATAGTGGTAACTTGACCATGATGACCTGGAGATCCCAAGAACTTGGTTCAATGGGAGAACTAAGCTATAGGAGTTCGTGTATAAACACTCGAGTTAGTGCATTCTATAAAGCAAACGTGTTGAAAAAACTTGCCTAGTGGTGAGGTTGGTCGTTGACTCTTAATGATTCCTAAGATACCGCGAGGAGGTTGAGTATGGCAAGATACTCGGTAAAGAATCACCTATGTAAGTGCGAGTGGGGCCGCTTCAAACAAAACACTTATGAATCAAAGTGGATGTCCATGGCCAAATGGAATCAAGCGTGAGAACGGATGAGGTTGAGGTGTTAAAGTGTTAATACCATTGTCTCGGTGCGTTGTGGGGGAATAGTTCAAGCGCATCGTGTCCACTAATCCGCTGTGTACTCGATGGTACTAACTATGGAAAGTTCGAGGCCATAAACCACTGTCCAAATATTTTAACATCTCTTGAGGATCGAGTGTGTGCGTGATACATGCATATGGCTATTTCCACTCATGTGGGGATTGTTGGAAATCATGCTTATATATATATGTTTATTATATATGTGGTCAAGTTGCAGGAAGCTATTTTGATCAAGATTTTGAGTGGCGTAACGTTTAATTTTGTGAAATTAAACGGCATAGGATCGATCTACGTTCCGAGTAGATGATCGTGGTGTATTCACATTCTCAAATCCGATTTTCGGTGAGTGAGAAATAATGGATCAAAGTTTGTCACTTAAACATGGAGTTATGTGATTAATGGGATAAGCATGGATTAATTAATCTTTATCCCACATTGATTAATGTACCTTCATTAATTGTCTATATAAGTGGTTCATTGAACACTTAGTATAATTATGTGCACAAGTGATGGGCCGAAAGCCCACGCCTTGCCGCCGCCGCCGCCGCGCCGGCCGGTGCCGGCGCGCGCGCCCGCCGCCCGCGCGCTGTGCTGTGTTCGGCCCGGCCCGCTCGGCTCGGCTCGGTTCGGTTCGGTTCCGTGGTCCGTGGTCCGTGGTCCGTGGATCGTGGATCTTGGATCTTGAATCTTGGATCTTGGCAATTGGTCTGGGTGGTCTTTGGGGCATTCTTTGGGCTGCTCGCGGGCTTGCTTGTGGTCCCGTTCCGTGGCCCATCGCTCTTACATTTTGGATCAACGTTTGATCGAGCCCAATGATGGAGTTGGTCCGAGGCTCAACTCGTGTGGCCCATCCGTTGGGCTGCTTGCACTTGAAGAGACGATCGGATCGTCCAACGAACACAGACGCACGCGTTGTCCGATTCGTCGTAACCGCCGTGTACGCCCGACATGATGGCTCTGCGGAAGCGTGCCCGTTGTCTCCGTAAACCGCCACACTCAATAGGGGACATAACTCCGTAACACCCGACATCAATGCGGGTGTTGACTCCAAGATGCTCCCACGGGGGACGACGCCTATAAATAGGACATGTCTCCGGCAAGATTAGCACCCTCATCACAACCGCATTCCAAAGATTCCAAACTCTCTCGCATACTTAGCTCGTGTCCAAGCTTTGTCCTCGCCTCCGCCGATTCACGGAGCTCGTTGGTCTGGTCACGCCACCTTCGAGACGTTTGTCGTTTTATCTTTGGAGCGATCGCGTAACCGAGAGCACTACTCGAGGCGTATCTCGTCTTCGGAAGAGGACTCCTCGACTCGGCATTAGATTACGGTTATCCGTAATTTTCTATTCGAGTTTCTTCTTTTCAAATTCATTGTTAGTTTTGATCTTCTACTTCTACATTTACATTTGAGTTGTAACACGCCGACAAGTCTGTCTTTCGCTCGTATACCTTTTTTCCAACAGAACAAACTAAATTCTTAGAAATCTCAATTCAGTTAAATAAAATATGTAAAATTAATAGTATAGTTTTTGCAATAAGATGCGATACATGAGGATTTCGTCTCATATTACCTGGGAGAGCTATTGACATATCAGAAAACAGCTATCTCTATTTTCTTGCACTCAATCGAGTCAGCAAAAACAAATAACTCAGCAATTCTTCTAGGGTATTCATATGTTTATGGTCATATGAGATTCTCTGTCCCAACAAATTTTTCACAACATATAACATTTATTATAAAATAAAAACTTATTATTATATAATGAACCATAACTAACACATTTGTAACAAACAATTGGAATTTTTAAAAATTATATAACCATAATTTTGGAATAATAAACTCAAATAATCAATTTTTAACTAATAAAATACAAATTAAATATAAAAATAATAATTATACACCCTAATATGGATAGTGAATCCTAATTAATAATCTTAAATTTATACTAAAACATAAGAAATTAAAATAGAGGAAAAATTAGTAAAAGCTAGAAAAAATTGAAAATAAAACACAAAACAGTACACCAAAAATGGAATAAAGGATCTCACGTAATTTATAGCAAAATATTTTTAGTTTCCAATTGATACTCGCTAATAATGCAAGAAATAATTTGACTCACCAAAAACAATTAAATCAGCGATCTTTAAGGTTATTCATATGTTCATAGCACAAAGCTCCCAACTGATACTCCTCAATAAAGCAAGAATAATCAATTCCCTATTTAATTCAAAACAATGTTTTGAAAATCAAATCGGACATCAAACCAGTTAATTGATTGTGTCATTGGGTCATTGGATTCGACTTGTCGAATCGTTTTAAAAAACCAAATGACCCATAAATATTTGATTTTTTATATTTATGATGTATTTACTTTAAAACATATCAATATGTAGAATAAACATTAATATGATAAAATTTAAATAAAATTTTAAATTTTTATACATTGTATCAATAAAAAGTAAATAAAATAAATCACCAATATTTATTCATTAATATTTACAAGAAAAAAAAATTAAGTAACCAAAACAATTGCAAATCTTGATTAGTTCTTACCACCATCTTCTTTTACATTATAATAAACATCTAATGAATTTCAATTCAACATTCAAAAATATGATCATGCTCAATTAGAGTATGTAATTAATGTTCAGTTTTCAATGTTCCAATTTTAATTAATAATTTATTATTAGGGCTGATTATTTCATAATTAGAATTTTATAAATTTTTTAAAATTTACATTCTTAGCCAAGAAATAAATTAAAGTGATTGTATTATAATTAATTTGTATTTATAAAATATATTTAAAATATTAAACTGAGAGTGAGACGCCAAAATTGTGAAATATATAGAGAATCTCACCGATTCAAAAATTGGGAACTGGCCATCAAATATTGGAAAAATCCCTGATCTGTGTTGTTCACAACTATATTAATACAATTTTGGCTACAAATGAATCCTTAAGAGCTCCTCAACACCAAAAGAAACTAAATCACATTCTTTTCAGAACTTGCATAGCATCCTCACATCAAGTAATCTCGAAAGCAAAGCTCTCACGCACCAGCTGATCTCCGAAGCTATCGCACCTTCTCCCCGGAGAGCAACCACTGTAACTCTCTGCAGCCGGTGGCCAATCACTATAGCCATCTCTTAGAGATGGCACAGTGTCGTACCTTTTAGCCTCGTAATCACTGCTTCCATCAATAAACAAACCTTCTATCCTACTAACAGCTTTTTTAAGACCTAAACGTCGATCAGGCTCATCTTCTGTGCAAGCTAAAGCAATGTGGACAATATTGCTTCATCTGCTGCACAAAATCGTCTGTGTTTGCTACAATTGGATCAAGCAGATCCTTTCGCCCCTCGGCAATCGCCGATCGTGCCTGAGGACTAAATCCGTGCCACCTTGGCGTTCTTTGAGGTATTGGGAGGAATTTTCTTGCAAGAATTTCGAGGATCATCACTCCTGAAAGTAGACATCACGTTGGTAAATGCAGTTTTTTGCCATTACATCTGGCGCCTTAAACGCGACCATTGATCCGGCGGTAGGGCTCGGGCGATCAGGGACCGAATCCGTGATCTCGCAAGCAACGGCTCGTAGTCTATGGACAATAGAACATTGCTCGATTTTAGGTCACCGTGGGGCAACTCCGGGATGAAAGCTCTGTGTGGAGGAAGTCTAGTGCTCTTGCAATCCCTTGAATGATAATCTCAGTGGCCAGTTTAGCTCACTGGAAGAGCTCCCCTGATCATATGTCACACAATGAGCTGGTTAAGAAGACTGACGAATAAAAGATCAAACATACAGATAATATAAGTTTTTGATTGCAAAGTAAGGTGTTGTACTGTGCAACCGAAGCAGCAAACGGCCTTGATGCTGATACTCATACACCACAAGCTTCTCCTCCTTCCCATTATAGAAAGCTAATAGGGTCAACATATTTTTGTGCCTCAAACTCCCCCACCACCCAATCTTCTCATCAAACTCACCTCTCCCAATCTTATTCAACTCCCTCACCCTCTTCACCATGACGGCTATCCCACTGGCCATCGTGGTCTTAAAGAGGATCCCAACGCCCCGCTCCTCATCACCTCAGCTCCCGCTCTCATCATATCACACATACCAAACAAGCCTTTCTCTTCGTCTAGAAAAACAAGAGCATCCTTTCTCGCCATCTGCCCATAGATACTCGACCCAAACCCTTTCTTGTTAGAGTTAACAAGCTTCTTCCCCGAAGCACCGGGAGTGAGGGAGGTCTCTACGTTATGCTTCGTGTGCTCATTCTCAACGGCCTCCGCCCCACGGCTCCTTCGCCTCATGAGAAACACGACGGCCATCATCACCAGAAGAAGAGCTGCGCACGCCATCAGGCAGTAGAAGACCGTCACAAAAACCTCATCGGAAGAGTGACTTTTTCGTCTTCTCACCCGAATTCCCACGAAATGCATCAAGACCGAATCTCGAGAGGCACAAAGGTTTCTCCTCCAAATTGTTGTTGGAGAAGTTGATTGACACCAAACTCATTGCTCGAATGAAGGAATCGGACACGAAACCGGTTGTTCTCCAAATGCGGCTCGTTAGTTTGGGACAACCGCCGTAGAAGATGGAATTGGGCGGAGAACTTGTTCTCCGACAACTAAACTTGCCTCAAACCTCCATTTTCACAAAGAAATCGACGAATCGCCCAAAATGATTCCAGTGAGAGGTACAATTGCTAGAGTCGTTTTAAATTAATATTCGAATTGAGCCCATAAACGCATCAACGTGAAAGTAACACCGCTTGGGCCGAAATCGAGGCTAATGCATCAACATCTATCCTCCCGATAGGCTCAACTTGGCGAGACGACGCTGCTTTCGCACAACTACACCTACCCATTGCCCGTTAGTGCGTGGCTCGTCCCGCCTCCAAGAATCAAGAGATCTGGGATTCGAACGATGATTTGAGCCTTAGAAGAGCCTCGGAATCGGGATTGGAAGTAGTGATGATTGGAAGAATGATTAGGAAAATGCAGAGGCCATGAACGTGATCAACAATGGCCATAAAGCTTAGCAAGAAAACGAAAAAAAGAAAAAGAAAAGGAAAAGAACATATTTACAGGAATGTGTGTTATGATCTTTTTTTCCTCTTTTTCTTGGTATGCTCAAATTCCGATTGCAGTTTTTTGTTGATTTTCATGCTGGATTTTGTCGAATCTGTGTGGAAAAGTGGGATTTGTGAGTCAGAACGGTCGATTTTATGTTTTTGACTATTTTAGCAGTGGAAACACGTTATTGCCGTGGCTAAAGTTGTTGGTCTACTACTAAAAATAGAAGTTGCAATAGTCCTAAATACCTTCTGATTTATTATGATGATATATATATATAAGGGATGGTTAACGTAAGAATTATTTTATCGTGAGAACGTGAGAATCAAAAAATGATAAATTAATTGTGAAAATTGATAAATCCGTTGGAAAAGTTAATGAATTCAAAAAAATAGAATTTTCGTCCCTCATGGGATTCGAACCCATGTTACAATTTTGGAATTGAGTAATTTTCTCAACGGATTCATCAACTTTCATAACAAATTCATTTGACTCATAGTTTTAGGATAAAATTGTTCTCATTTGAACATAACTCTCTCTCTCTCTCTCTCTCTCTCTCTCTCTCTCTATATATATATATATATATATATATATATATATATTTAAATCTATTAATTGTATAATTTGGATTTCTATCACCTTATTGATCTACAATCCTATATGGCATCATAGGAAATTTGAATTTTTAATTTTCTAAATTCTTAATTTTATGTCTTTTTAATTCCAAAATAATAATTAAACGCCTCAAACTCCTCCATGCACCCTCGCGCTCCGCTAATATAAAAATTGCTAGAGTGATGAGATACGATCACAATGAACCATTTTAATCTTTCAATTTTTATTGAATAATTCTAAAATATTTTGATATTTTGCATGCATACGTTTTCATCTTCTTTGGATAATTCAACATGCAAAGATTATGTAATAAGAATGAAGTGTTTCTCTTCATTTTTTTCTCATCAAGTATATGAACATCTTTCAGAAAAAATTGCGGCGCTTTTCAAATGCATATTGGTACACGATTAATTGATTAAACGAGGTTCATCAAATTCGCAAAAGCATCAGTTGGAGCTGCAAACTGTCACAACGAGAGGTATGTGTACTTTTAATTTTTTTCTTTTATTATTATTATTATTATTATTATTATTATTATTATTATTATTATTATTATTATTATTATTATTATTATATTTTGGCGGTAAATCAGGACTAAGGATCTCTATTCTAAATCTATTGAGAACAAATATATTGTCGAAACAGGAGAAAACTAATTATTAACGTAAAGTTTTATTGGTGATGTACGTACCGGTATATGAGGGGAGTATATCAGTTAGATAAATTTAAAACTTTTCTTTTTACAAGACTAGAATGACTATTGTGGTCAGAATGGCAATTAATCGATGGTAATTCAAGATCGATGTCGCATCGTTGATCGCTCAATTAAGTGGAGTCTTGTTCAGAGTGATACCAGTTAGCAAACCTACTGATTGCTGAGACAGATGATCAGTTGGACTGATAACTGATGTGCTTGCAGAATGTGGTGGTTACGTGTCTGCCTTTACAGAAAACTCAAACTAACATAAAACACTTAGTCGATATCAAATTGATACTGGTAGAGTGTTTCAAAATAATATTGTGTTGGTGATGTCAGTTCAATAATATACAAAGTAAAATATAGTACTAAAAGTAAACAACACTTGATTTTTACGTGGTTCGGAGAGATCAGCTCATACATCCACGGACTGATTGCTCAGTCAATCTACTAACTAAGATTTGGTCTTATTTACGGGTACAAAATATAAACCTAGATATAGACTTAATATTTCTGTATCCCGTCGAACTAGGCGTTCCTCTTACACTTACTGTTGCTAGAAAATCTATGAATGTTTACGGGTGCAGTCGACATAACCTCTTGCTTACAGGTATTAGATAACCAAGCTTTTAGTAATTAACACTTTGTTGTCTACTTGCCCAAACTTCTACTTAAAATTGGGTTTTCGTAGAGGGTTTTTCAACTAAAAGTTGAGTTGTCATGAGCGACAGACTCAATATCTATATGTTTGATATATATAAGAAAGATATCCTAGACTTAAAGGAGTGTATATGCTGAAACATTTAACTTATAAATATATTTGAGCTCTGAATGTTTACTGATAACTTTGTAAACTCATTTCTTCGAAATCACTGTGTAAAAATTCTTTAGCTTTGATTGTTTTAGACAATTCGAATGCGCAGCGTTTTGGTAACCTTCAAAAGTTGGGTTTGTACGTATTAATAGAGGAAACGATTAATAGTATCGTTGGAGGGAGCACCAATCACATCCATTCTAGTTGTCGTTTAAATGTTTCCGTTTTAATACACTTTTGTCGCTGTCAGGGTCTGTATCATCATACATTATAGCTCTGCAACTCTGAAAATGTGATCTGACATGTCAAGATCTTCTGTAGATACGCTACGACATGTGACGAGTCAAACATTCAAGGCTAAAATATCTCCGTGTTTTCCAGTTGAGTTGAATACGTGTTTTATCAGTATGTTGACTTCAGATTGGACCAGCCGAGACTGCTCCATCTTTTATCAGCAGGCTAGACTACTGTCTTTTGTCAGTTTGAAAATCTAAGTCAGTATGACTCTTCAACTTTGACATAAAAATAGTCAGCTTTGACTACTTGTCACCAACTTAGATTTTTAGTAGTGAGTTTTGACTTGCATCAGCCAGTTTTAGCTATCCAACTATTGGTATGACAGTCATATTCCTAACTTATTTGTTTTCAGGCTTTAGCCTTTCGACGTCAGTCTTCAACTACACTCTTCAGTAGCTCTGTTCATCGGCATGGTTGTACATTCGTCATTAGTCTTCAGTACGCGATCTTCAGTCAGTGTTTCTCTCAGTTGTGCTGGTACTGATACTTCTATTAGTACGATTGGCTTTAGTGCTGCTTGAACTCCATCTGTCTTGGGCATGTCCAAGCTGACAGTTCTTTTGCTAAAATCTATAACCAAAAAGGTTATCCTTCCTAACATGTGAGTAACACTAAGTTATATCACTAGGGCATCATCAACAGTTATAGGTCCCGTAGGATACGTACTGATGTATGGAGGAATACACCAGTTAGGTAAATTTAATTTTTTTTCCTAGAGACAAGATCGATCGTTGTCGACAAAGAATCGGTCGTAATCGACAGACGAGATCGGTGCCAGTACTACTAGTCTATTCAGATAGAGAATGTCTTATAGTGAGTGATATCAGTTAGCAAACCTACTGACTGCTATGACAGCAAGTCAGTTGGATTGATAATTGATGTATGTACGGAATGTGGTGGTTACTGGATTTGCTTTACTGAAAACTGATAGTCAAGTTTAAATACTTAGTTGAATATTGATTAGTCAGTTTTCAGTTTATATCTCTTCAGAATTGAACTGATACTGATAGATGGTTTCAAAAACAATGTTGTGTTGCTGTATGCTGATGATGGTAGTTCAATAACATATAATTGTAAAGCAAGGCTGAAGGTAAATAACACGTTAAGTTTTACGTGGTTCCGAGAGATCAACTCTACATCTACGAACTGATTTCTCAGTCAATCCACTAACTTAGGATTAATCATGTTACGGGTACAAGAGAAAACTTAAACATTGAGGTAATTTTACAGTGTTTCGCCGAACTTGGCGTTCCTCCTACGTTTGCTGGTGCTAGGAACCACTAACTGCTTTCAGAATGCAGTTGACTTAACCTCTAGCTTGCGAGTGCTAAAAACCAAGTTTTCAACAACTAACACTTCATTGCTTACTTATCCAAACTTCTGCTTAACTTTTGGAGGGTTTAATAGAGTGGTTTTCCAACTAGGGATTTAAGTTATCATAGACGATAAATTCAGGATGTTTAGGCTTAAGATATACATGGTGAATATTATAGACATAAGGAAGTGTATATTGAAGTCTCGAGCTGGTAATTATATTTGAGCTCTTGAGTTTTACTGATACAATGAATACTTTCTTTTTTGAAATCTTTGTTTGATTGACTTTGAGTTTGAATACTTGAGATTTCAATTATGCAGCATTTCGGTAACTTTCAAATGTTGGATTCTGCATAATATATATAGAAAAGAATAAGAATAGTGTCGTTGGAGGGACAACCATTCAAACCATTCTATTTTTCTTCTTAATTCTTTCTGTTGAGAATCATCATACGTCTTCTGACAAATGTCGTATCATCGTACACTGTAGCTCTGCAACTCTGAAAATATATTATGGCTTGTCAGGATCTTTTGCAAATAAGCTACTATACGTGACAAGTCAAATACTCAAGGCTTAAATCCTTTCATGTTTCTTCAGTCAGGTTGACTCTGTGTTTTGTCAGCATTGACTTCAGGTTGGACCAATCGATGCTGCATCTCCTTTTCATCAGCGGTCTGGACTCTGTCTTTTGTTAGCTTAGAACTCTTGAGTCGGTATGATGCTTTTAGTCAGACATAGAAACTGATAGTCATCTTGACTATTCATATGTAACTTTGACTCTTGGATATCAATTTTGACTCCTGACAGTAAGCTTTGACTTCTGGTGCCCGATTTTGACTTCTGCAAAGATACTCTGCTGCCTGATATGACACTTAGTCATATCTCGACTCCTTCTCGTCCTTTAGTGCTGACTCTTCAGTCTTTGATCTTTCGATGTTAGTCTTCCGTCTTCGACTTCACTCCAGTAGCTCTGATCTTCAACATCACTTGTACTTTAGTATTTAGACATCAGTTGGCCTTTCATTAGTCTTCAGTATGCAATCCTTCAGTTGAGTTATCGTTAGTTGCGTTGATACTGATACTCCTATCAATATGACTGATTCTCAGTACTGCTTAAACTCCTTCAGTCTTAGGTCTGTCAAAACTAGTAGTTTCGCAGTTGAAACTTGTAATATAATTACCTAACTCACAAACAAGTCAGTAACATTAGTTACTTCAACAAGAAAATCATCCGAAGTTTTAGGATCTAATCAAAATACACAGTTAAGATAGATTAATTTCTGATTCACATGAATTTTTTAGTATTTCTGATACTTAGGAATTTTTCCAACAAACAAATTTTGAGACCTAATCAAAAGGCACAGTTAAAAGAAATAATTTTCCAAATAGATGCATTGTTTAATTTAATTATTGGACCACATCTTGTGTCAAGAGAATCATGTTTCTTAATGTTATGAATTGGATTTTGATTTGTATATGATTTTGTTCAATTCCTTTTAATTTTGTGTGTTTTTGTTTTGATCCATTCTTTAAATTAATTATTGGGCCATGTCTTGTGTAAATAGAATCATGTTTCTTAGTATAGTGAATTGAATTTGATTTATATATGATTTTGTGAATATATATTTTCACGATTTATCATTAATTCAATGACTAATTATACATATTACATAATACTGAAAACTAGCATTCTTTGATGGTAATTTTTTTTCTTTATTTTATCTCATGTTATATAGAGTAATTTTTGGTTCGAATCCTATCATCTATAAAATATAGAGTAATTATAGTTGGATTCTTCGATTAAAACTGGGATGTTGTAGGCTTGTAGCCAATACAACTACATCAAAATGAGACAGGAGCTCTCTAGCTGGCCATGAATAGATCTAAAAACTTTGCTTGATTTGAGCTTCAAGATAGTACAACGCAATCCTAGGAATGTATATCTATTAGATATGAGTGTTCTAATTTCACAAGGTAAGGTTTGAATTTTCATATTTTGAGTATTGCTTTCTTTTTGTCTTCATTATTCATTATAGTTTGCGATGTTAATGTAATACCAAATTGTGACTTTATTTACTTTGATAATTTGCTAAAAGAATATAAGTCAGTAAAATCTAAATGAGTTCGAATATTAATCAATATGTATATGTGAAATTTTTCTCTATTTTTTTGAATCTTTTGTTATTTATACTATTTATTTATTGATTTTCAAGTTTTTGTTGAGACAAATAACCAATTATTGTAACAACTATAAATTTAACGGGTTTCGAATAATTACGAGTATCACTATACGGATTTGAGACAAGAACGAGAATTAAAATAACATTTTTAATCGTGTTTGGGACGTGTTCAAGTATATGCATTTTAGATGGGTCCAGCTGGTTGAACCATAGCCTCATTATTTCGATCTATTTGTTGCTCCATTGCGATCAACGAAAACAAGTGGTTCAACTCTAGCATCATTGTTTCACTTCATAGTTGTGCTCTGTTGCAGTCAACAACTCAATATGATTGAACCATAATCAAGTGTTAATTATTTTTACAAAAAAAAATCTATTTACAAATTACAACGTAATATAATTCTCCGTCAGATGTCGACGAAATATAACTTATATATCATCCATACGCATCACCCAAATGTAAAAATGGTTTGTTTAGCTATGAACATAAACAATAGATATGGACATTCTCTTTCAGATTTAGGACTTCACATACCAGAACTTGTGTTTACTTATGCTTACTCTACGTTACAATCTCATAAATCACTAGCAAAAAAGACCCCCCCAAGTTTAATCTGTGATGAGGATTCTCATACGCACGAGACACCAACTAACATGGTGTATGATGAAACTTTTGATCGATTGTGAGATAATTGTAAAATTAATTTTTCACATTTTAGATAAATCTTTATTATAAATTAGTCTCCACTTTCTATATTTAGAACAATATTTTATTGTTATCTCTTCAAAAATATATATTTAGTTAAATTTCTATTGATTTCGGCAAATTAAGGAAGTCGAAAAAAAAAATTAAAGAAACATTCCTCTTCACATATTTTTCTTATTATAATTTTAACAATCTTATAACACTTCTTTCAATAAATTGTCCAAATACTATCCTTTAGACATAAAATATTGACTTATTCTTTAAGTTATACTTATATATAAATTACAACGTAGGATGATTACCCATTGAAACTTAACGGGTATACACTAGTTATTCCTAATAGTATTGTTCTGAGTTTTCTATTATATATTGTCCCCTTTTCCTAAGGGAAAAGTAAAATTCATAAGTCAACAATCACATAGTAAAAGAGCATATATATAATTAATCAGGAAAATTATCTATCCACCAGATTGGATCAGAAATTGTTTCTAAAATTACAGCAAGAAGCATGAGCAACTTTATTCGATGACCTATGATAAATCTGTGTACGTTGGTATGAAAGATTTAGAGAAAGCAGTAAAGAACACAGGAGTTTTAACGTGGTTCGATCAAGAGAAAGATCTACGTCCACGGAGGTGATGGTCCTCAAGATGTTCACTATAATTGTATTACAATGAGTATCTCAAAGAGCTCCAGTATTCAATAATTTGCTAACCCTTTTACCTTCAATCTAACTCCTATTTATACATAGACGTAAACCTTGTAACGAATCCCTTGATTGGCGGGCTCACGATCCTCCTATAACTGACCATGATCTTCATCATAATTGCCCATGATTTCCACCGTTACCCCATTATCTTAGCCCTCGACTTACGCCTTTAATTGGGTTTGGAGGCGTGATTCGGGCGTAACGAGTAGGCAACGATGAGGTCGTGCCTAGCTCTTTGGGCCCGCTAGTGGGCCCGAGAGGTTGGGCCATATCCTATCATAGCCACAGAAAAGTCGAGGAATAGCCTTGCCGAGGTGAGCGGAGAATGTGCTTTGCCGAGGCGGGATGTTGCTTGGCTGAAGTTGTTCGTTGAAGGTTCTCGATCTCTCGGCGCAAAGGAAGCCGATTATGACACGGATAGTGGTCTTTGTATAGGTTACACCGAGGTTTGGTGCAGGCGGCGGCACTTTACGGAGGACGTCGAGGTCCGAACCGAAGGAGAATCTCTTGTAAGGGTGACATTCGTTGGCGGGGCCGAGGTGCGATCCGGGTAGGCTGCTCTTGAAGGAAAGACAGGTGCGACTGTGTGACTCTGCCTACGGAGGGCGTGAGGTCCGACACGAATAGCTTCTCACGGTGCGAGGAGGGCATGGGCGTGGTCAGAGGTCCGAGCTCAATGTAATCATTACGTGATCGGGCGGGCGGTGCTGCTTACCATAGAGTACGTCATACGCGCCAGCGGTGGTTGGGCGCTTGAGCAGTGTCTTGGCGTCGATTACACATCCAATCGCGGATGAGCACGTGTGATAAGCGAACGGCAGATTTTAGGCACCATTTGTCCTATAAATAGGTCCAAATGAGGCAACTGCTCATTTTCTTCTTGACGCTTTATTCCGAGAGCATACAGCAGAAATTCCTAATTCCTCTTTCAAACTTTGTTGAAGAAATCGGATATCTCGCTCAGGAAAAGTAAGTATGTATTCTTCATCTTCTCATTCCTCTTATCGCTCGATAATTACGGTTCGGTTTGGGTTACGCCGCCCGATTCGATGTGAAGGATTATATATGCCACAACCGCCTAGGTAAATCTATAGGACTTAGTTCTAGGTTCACGGTGTCATCGGTATGGGATGACCTCAGGATTGGTGCGGCGAGATCAACTTTAACGACAGAGGAGCTCTTGGAGATTACGGAGAAATACCACATTCCAGAGGATGCATGGTGGTGTCTGCCGAAACCCAATGATAGGGTGATGGCCCCTCCGGAGGGGTTTATTACCATTTTTGTAGATAGTTTAATAGCTGGGCTTAGGTTTCCTTTTGCCCCTATTTTCCTTAACCTTCAAGAGTATTTTCGATCCCATATGCCAACCGACCTCGAATTCTATTAGGTCGGCGGTTGGGCTAGGGCGGCTTTGCATGGCATAGGCGAGGAGTTTTCTTTTGAAGTCTTGATGCGTTTTTAGCATCAAGTCTATAGGAGGGTGTATTATCCGTCACCGCTTGAAATTTAAGATAGCGTCCTCGAAGGTATCCCACCGCAAAATATGTATTTCTTTCTGCGGGTGAGGGTACCCGAGGTATGAGTGGGGCCTCGATGCGATGAAGGATGTGAAAATCAATCCCACAGGCCCCATGGAGAAGATGTTGAGCGATATGGGTGAGATCTTATCGATTAATTATCTGAGGATGATTTGTACAATCTTTGGTGAGTGTTTATAGGTCGGGCGCCAAGATGTCAGTGCGATTTGGGTGAGGCAACCTTCTTATCTTTATCCTTCCCGTCGATTTCAAGTTGTGCTAAACGAAATTCTTATTCTCAGATGCGGTGAAGATTGACCCTAGCAGAAGTCGGGATAGCGGGCTCGACGCGCCCGCACCATCTGAGCGAAGGGAGCCGCGAGGAAGAAGGCGAGGCGGGCGAGTCCACCCAACAGCCGTGGTGGTGGGCGCCCACCTCGAGCCCGACAGCGGAGATCGAGGTTCATGGCGATCCTTGCAGAGTGCGGCTTCCAAAGACTCCTTTATCCTTCCCAGGTATAAGTCGCCACTCTTCTCCTTTGTAATTTTGTCGTTCTGCGTTGCTAATTGTTCTATATTGGGATCGGCCTCAATGGCGGTGAGATGCACCGCATGGCGGTTTTTGTTGTTGAGAGCGCCTCGCGATGCGAGGCCATGGAGAAAATCGGCATTCTTTGAAGCTCGAGGGCATTCTTGAATCGTGGGCCGAGCCGCCGGGCGACGCGAAAGTTGCAAAGGCGGATGCCGAAGTTGCAAAGGCGGCTGCTGAGAGCGCCCTAAAAAAGAAGGACCGGGCCTTACGGGTGGCCCGTGCCGAAGTGGAGAGCGCTCAGGAGGAGGCTGCCGAGGCGGAGAAGAAGGCGGCACGCAGCACAAGTGCACTGGCGGCGGCGCGGACCTATCTTGAGGGCCTTCGCCAGCAGGCTTATTGAGTCGGAAAGCTTTTCCTCCTTCATCTCCGACCTGGCGGCTGTAATGAGGCCGCAGGTGATATCTGCCCACCTGGAGAAATTGGCGGCCGAGAGACCCGATTTTGATAAGGCCCAGCACGGTTGGGTTGAGGTCGCACCTCGGGAGGTATGCATGAATTATGCTCGCATAATCGCCGGGGCGACCTCCTTCCCCGTGGTGGATGCCTTGGCATCTTCTGCCTCGCTCCTGACGGCGGAGGCTGTAACTCAGTGCAAGGAAGATGAAGACGTGGAGCTTCAAGCATTCCTTGGCCGGTGAGCCGAAACCGAGGAGGCGGGACCGAGCTCGGACGTCCCTTCCGAGATCGGCGGCCACTGGAGGAGCGGCGGCGGTGGTGCAGCGGGAGGTCGGTGAGTCCGCAATGAGCACGAGGTTAGTGGACCTAATGTAATAGGTTGATTTGCGGGTCGATAGGACCTGTGTTGTCTAAACTCTTATTTTGAATAATGAACATCTTCTTAAAATGCCTTTTGTGTTGTTTATTTCTAGCATTCCACATCTCAATACTTCGGACTCGATCATGAGTTACTAACAAAGTCGAAAGAAGTCCGAGGTGTTCCGGTCGAAGGATGAAGAGGTGACGTCTCGGAGAGTCGGTCTGCCGAAATGACTCGAGTTCGCCAAGATGGATGTCGGCTCGGCATCGTCGACCGAATCAAATGAAGTTGCATGAGTCGATCATGCAGTGGTCCGCCTCGATCGAGAATGAGGCGTTAAAGTTAAGGATTACACAACTTTCAAGTCGGTGATTTATCTGTGATGTGATCGAAGGACGATGATGCAATCGAGGCGAGCCGGTGACGCAGAGGAGCTGGCTCGGATCTCGGAAGAGCATGCAGTATGAGAAGGTAATCCACGGATGGTGGAACTACCATATCTGAAGCCGACGATCGAGTTAAAAGCTTGTTGGCGGAGGCATGGTCTTGAGGATGAGGAGGACAAATAGCAAAAGTTTAAAGACCGCCTCGATTCTATCACGAAATACATGCGGATGTACGAGATCGTTATAAGCGACGATGCCCCGGCCCCAGCGAGTCTACAACTAGCGATCCAATAATTGAAGAGCACGAAGAGGAGGCGGCTACGATCACGCCAAGTGCTCCGTCTAATGGGTCCACACGAAGGGGCGCTTAGAGGACAAAGACTCGGCGGTCGGCGGCGTGCGAGGCAGCAGTCGGCGTGGAAGGGTGAAAGTTCGGGGACGGGGCGTGGTCACGCCTGCGTCGAGCTCACGGGTCGGTATGGCCTCGGTGCAGGATCGCGTCCCGGGCGGAACCCGCCTGTCTTGGGTCGATCAGCACCCGAGCAGCCGAGGTGGTGCCGTCCTCATTGATTGGGTGGAGGCACGGAGTTCATTCCGGTATTCATCACGACACAGGATTTTGTTCAGAACTACCTCGACGGTGAGTCCGTGGCGGGAGCCCTAAGCCCGAATGAGTTTGTATATAGCGTAGAACTTTGTATGTAGATATAAATGTATTTAGACTCGTTTGAGTGTACGTTTTCCTCTTGAGAGGTATAAACATAGCTTAGACTTCGTTTTGGTCGTAAATGTATTTATCTTGTATCTGATGTATATTTTCCCAAATAAAGGGCATAATTTGATGAGATCCGATCCGGATGTCTTTTACATGTAGATTTTTCAACTTAATGAGTAATCAGTATGCGTGCATGTAGACTTTCAAACTAATGAGTAGTCAGTATGCGTTGCCGAGACGTTCAATTCAATGAGTAATCTCGAGTGCGACGCCGCTTAGTGAGCACCCTACTTAGTGGGTTTTCATCTTCGTGAGGCGTCCCTCGTGAAGGTTAAATCACGGTATATCGAATAGATGTTCGCATATGAATAAAAATGAGTGAAATGAAATACTCATTAGAAAATAAATATTTTATTCAACAAGTATATGACATCGCACTTCGGCAAAGCAAGTAAGGAGGCTAACATGAGGCTGATCTGAAATCGAAACTATGTAAAGTACCTCCTTAAATGAGAGATATGCCAGGTTCGGGGGATAAGTGCACCGGATAAGTGAGATAGCTTGTAGCCCCTTGCCGAGGTCCTCGTGAACGCGGTATGGGCCTTCCCATGTCGGATCCAATTTGTTAAGTCGTTCGGCTCTGCTGGCTTCATTATTTCGTAGGACGAAGTCGCCTACTTGCAGTGCGGAGGCTTTGACCCTTTTGTTGTAATATCGTGCGACCTGGCCCTTGTACTTAGACTTGTTTATGAAGGCGAGTTCGCGTTTCTCTTGAGGGCATCAAGGTTGGCCCGCAGTCGTCCTCGTTGTTATCTCGGGTCAAAGTGAAGAGTCGTGGGCTTGGTGCGCCGATTTCGGTGGTATGACGGTCTCGGTTCCATAGACCAAGTGAAAGGCGTTTCTCCGCTTGAAGTCCGAGGTGTGGATTACAGAGGACCGGAGGACTTGGGGAGGTTGTCGACCAATCGCCTTTAGCTCGGCTCTAGCCTCTTCTTTAATCCTTGTATAATCGTGCGGTTCGTCACCTCGGTGCGACCATTCGCTTGCGGGTGTGCGATCGAGGTGAGCGTTGATCGATCTGGAGCTCTTCTCACCACCTTGAAATTTTGTCGACGAACCGGGTGCCGTTGTCCGAGACCGAGAATGTGCGGTATGCGGCGGCGGACTATATTCTTCCACACGAAGGTCAGAATCCTTTTGCTCGTGAGGTTCGAAAGTGGCTCATCTTGACCCATTTTGTGAAGTAGTCTATGGCTACGACTAAATATCGAGCGACACGGTGCTCGGTCGAGCGGACCAACGATGTCGATCCTCATTGCATGAAGGCCATGGGCTCTGCAGTACCGCCGGATCGATGCAGGGTAGCTTTTGGCCGTGGGTGGGCGCGCTTCGGACACTTTTTGACGAGCTCGGCGAATCTTGAATAAGGGTGAGCGATAATATCCGACCTCAGCGTCTTCTTTGAAAGAGCCCGTGACCCGATGTGGCTTCCGCAAGATCCTCTGTGAATCTCATTAAGCATGTAGTCGGTTTCTTACGGCCCATGCACCTCGGGAGGGTTGAAGGTAAGACTTCCAGAGAGAGCCCTCGTACATGAGATACTTACGATTTCACCATCATCTTTTGGCCTCGAGCCGATCACGAGGTAGTGTGCCAACTTCGGTATGCTTTTAGGGCGTCGTCGGTTTGGCTTAGCCTCGAGATAACGACGACGTGGGCGCCTCAATGCTTCGGAATGAACTTCCACCAGGCGGTTTGCCGATGTGAAGCCAATTTACTAAGGATGTCATTTCGGCTGCTTTCCCTCGTGAGATTTGATTAATCTTGAAGTACCGAATGAGACCAAAGTCTCTTTTCGCCTTCTCTAGGTATTGCTTCATTCGATCCTCCTTGCCTCGTATGTGCTAAGACACAGTTTACTACGACACAGGAATCTCCAAATATCCGGACTTTGTCCACTTTCAATTCCTTTGCAAGGCGGAGTCACGAGATCGGTGCCCAGACTCCACTTTGTTATTGGTGGTGGGAAGGTAAACCGGGGCGTCGTCACTTCGCTTATCTGGGCCGAGGAGGATGATGCCCGCTCATGCCCGTCTTGCATGAAGCTCGTCCACATACATCTCGCCAACAACCAACGGGTGATGCAAGACGAGTTCCTCCGCCGTGATGGCGGGAGTGACCTCGGTGGTAGAGACGACCTCGGTGAATTTGACCTCCACCAGAAATGCTGCAAGGGCTTGCCTTTTATGGCCGGCACGGGGAGTATGAGATGTCGTACTCGCGAGCTCCAGTGCCCACTTAGCTATCGTCTAGATGACTCCGGTTTGATAAGACTTGTCTTAAAGGTAAGTCCGTTAGTACACGGACGGAATGAGCTTGAAAGTAAGGCCGGGCGTCGCTTGGCGTTCACGGGGCGAGCTACCTTCTCGAGGTTGGTGTACCTCGTCTCGGTCCTTTGAGAGCCGGTGATGAAGTAGATGGGGAGTTGCCGTCCCGTCTCATCTCGCACTCAAGATCAGCCTCGATTGCCTCGTCCGAGGCGGATCTGATGATAGAGTTTCACCGATTTGGGCGGATAAAGTCGGCGGTCGGCGAGGTATTCCTTGACCGCCAAGACGACTGGTGTTCTTCTGCCGGTGAAATCTGGAGCTCTCAGGGATCTTGAAGAAGGAAGGCTGCTTCTCGGTGCTCGAGATAGGAATCTGAGGAGGCTGGGCATCCGGTGAGTTTGTGTATTTCACGGATGGTTCTTGGGACTGCATGTCGAAACTTGTCTTCACCTTGGTAGGATTGGCTTTCAAGCCTTCGAGAAACCCAACATCCCGAAATTTACCGTCTTCACCACAAATGTGCACTTACGGGATTAAGCTTGAGGTTGGCCGACACGAGGAGTGAAGAATAGTTTCGAGGTCGGCGGTAGCGGTTCTCGACTTTTTGCTTTTGACTACTATATCGCCGACGAGACCTCAACAATTTCCCTATGTGATCTTTGAAGATCGCGTCCACCATCCTTTGGTAGGTAGCTCCAGTTTTCGAATCGAAGGCATCTTCCGGTGGCGAAGACAAAGTCGATGATGAACGCTGTTTTGTTTTGGGCGTCCTCCGGGCTCATCGGGACTTGGTGGTATCCTTGTATAAATCCAGAGGCCAAGATCTCATGCCCCACCAATGCCTCCACCTTCTTGTCGATGTCGGGAGGGTACCTTTTAGGCGGTGTTTATGAGGTCGGTATAGTCGACACATGCGCCATCCCTCACGGCTTCGACTACTAGCAGGATTAGCCATCCGGTTGGGTATTTAACCTCGTCTGATTTTAGCCTCACAGGTTGGGTTACCTCGTCTCTTATGACTGGCCGCGTTCGCGGCAAAACTTCTCTTCTTCTGCCGAACTGGTTTAGTAGCCGGATCGATGTTGAGACGATGAGTTATGAGCTCGGGCGAGACCCCAGTCATGTCCAATGGAGACCATGCAAATACATCTCTATATTCCCTTAGAAGCTGCATGACCTGTTGGCGAATATTGGCTGAACCTTGGGTGCCAACCTTGACAACTTTGGAAGGGTCGTCGTCGTATAGCTGAAGATTCTCAGTCAGGTCATCCCGAGGTGGCAACTTCGGAGGTTACATAATTGCTAGGCACGAGGTAAGGCCGCATCTTGGGTTGAGACTCGTGGGCATTCTTTAGCCGCCGTTTGGTCACCACAGATACTAAACACTCCCACCGGTGGGTATCTTAATGGTGAGTGATACACGGGCGAGGCGGCCCCAGTTGCATCGGCCAATCTCTTCCTGGATAATGTTGTATGGAGAGGAGCTACGATCGAGAAAAATTGAATGGCCTTGTAACCGACACGGGAGCACATCCTACGGTAACCGGAAGGTAATGACACCTTGGGTTGAACCGCCTCTTGAGTAAAGCTCCATGGCGGGAAGGTGCGGGGTGTACTGAATTCCTCCAACATCAAGTTTATCCAGCAGCTGGAATATGATGCTAACGGAGGCTCCGATGTCGATGTAGACCGATGTACATTCTTGTTGCCTACCACGGCTTGTATAGTAATGGCGTCTGGTGAGGCATGATCTTGGTCTTGGTGGTCTTTGGAGAACACGATGTTCTCTCCATCCCGAGTCGCTTGTTTTCGGCTCCTCGGGGTCGGCCTCGAGCCTCATTTCTAAGTGGCGACCTCGTCGTACCAACCGGCATCCGATTATAGCATAGACCTGCTCCATTGCATTGGGACCTTCGTCCTCGTCATCTTCGGTCGGGTGCCGTTGAGGTCGGTCCATTGTTACCACCTCCATTTTTCCCTCTGCGCTTTTTATTACCCGGCCCAGGTCGGCCGATGTACTTCTTCAGCGCTCCTTCCTTGACGAGCTCGTCAATCTGTGAGCTCAAGGACTTGCAATCTTCTGTATCGTGACCGTACCCCTGGTGGTAGTCACAATACTTTCCTGTTGACTTTTTTTTGGATCCTCCTTTCATAGGAGGAGGTTTTGGAAAGAGCTCAGTGTGAAGCTCAAATATTTCCGCCCTGGATTTGAATAGAGGGCGCTCGCTATTACCAGGGTTTGGCCGAGGTCCCAGCCTTGATTCTACTGGGCCCTTTTTTATTCTTTCGAACGCACTTCGGCGTTCAGCACCTCGGCCCCGATCCTCTCGGCTTCTCATGAGCTCCTTCCTTCGATCATTGCTCGTCCCGATCTCTCTCTTCTTGGGTCCGACTCATCCCTTTGACAAAGTTGTCGACCAAGGTCCAGGCGACTAGCTATCTTGACTATTCGCGGTGATCTCTTTATTGAGCAGGTCGGATCTCGTTCTTGAATCGTTGATGATGTAGAAATCGTTACTCTCATCTATTTTAAGGGATTCCATGATGAATCTTGAGATAAAATTCGACATCGTCTCGTCCATATGGCGGATTATGCAGAATCGGATGAAGGTTGTTGAGGCGCATCTTTTGGTAAAAACGCCATTTGAACCGATCCATGAGGTCTTTGAAGCAATGGATCTTTGCTTACGGCGAGCGGGTGAACCAACGTCGGCGTTGGAGATCGACACCTCGGGAAGACCTTACACATATAAATCTTTCATCCTTGGTTTGCCGTGTTGGTGGTATAGGCAAATAGGAAGTCGGAAGGATCTCCAGGCCATCGTGTGCGGCGATATTCGAGCCCGGTATCGGCTGTGGCGGTGGTGTATCCGAATCTCCTTGAAAAGGAGAGATAATTCGTCCGTGCTCATCGAATCAGGAGCTCGTTACCATCCCTCTCCGGATGAGTGGGAGATCGATAGCGGCGTCGTCGTCTCTTGAGGAGTTCGACCGCATTTCCTCTCTTTCCCACCCATTCACATGGGTATCATGTCGGTGGAGAACGGCTGATGAAGAAGTGCGAGGGAATGAACCCGGGTATTGGGCGGTCATTGTGCCTCGGCGAACATTGATTGTTTGAAGGGTGAGCGACCTCGATTGCTTGTAATCACCACTTGGGCACTCTTGAGGCCCGCTCCGTTGTCCTCTGGTTGAGGAAACTCGGAATTGATTGAAGTTGGCATTGAGGAATTCGGACCTTTGCCGACCGAGACCTCGTGGGAGCGGTGAACCTCCTGCTCACCGTCTTCGAGGTCGGCATCTTCCTCCTCGTTGGGCGACCATCCCGAGGGTGTATGGAAGCATTCTCCATGTAGCCCTCGGTGTATGACCATTGGTAGCGTCTGCGATCCTCTTTCCCGGCGTTGTGTGACTACCGATCGTCCTCCGCACGGTTGTTACCGACATTGCCGGCGATTGCTAACGTTTGCGTGTCCTTGCCGTGAAATTGTAGAAAACACGCTTTTGTTCGAAAAGAAAAGAGTGTTCCCACGATGGCGCCAATGATAAATGCGTATACGTTGGTATGAAAGATTTAGAAAAGCGATAAGAACACGGGAGTTTTAATGTGGTTCGATCGAGAAAGATCTCGTCCACGGAGGTGATGGTCCTCAAGATGTTCACTATAATTGTATTACAATGAGTATCTCAAAGAGCTCGAGATTCAATAATTTGCTAATCCTTTACCTTCAATCTAACTCCTATTTATACATAGGCGTAAACCTTGTAACGAATCCCTCGATTGCGGGCTCACGATCCTCCTATAACCGACTCATGATCTTCATCATAATCGCCCATGATTTCCACCGTTACCCCATTATCTTACGCCTCGACTTCGCCTTTAATTAGGGTTTGGAGGCGTGATTGGGCGTGAACCGAGTAGGCAACAAGAGGTCGTCAGTCTAGCTCTTTTGGGCTCAACTGAGTGGGCGCGAGAGGTTGGGCATATCCTATCAACCTACAAGCACAATTTACTGTTCAAATTAAAATAATATTTCCTCCGCCTATCAATATAGTTTATTTTTATTTTTATTTCACACATATTAAGAAAATTTATTTAATATTCATTGGAAAATATGATTTATATGCAATTGTTCTATTTTGCCCTTATTTATTGTTCCAAAATGTTCTTTTCACAAACATTAAAGAAGGTTAATTTACTAAAGAAAATGTTGATATATTTCAAATTAAAAAAAAAAGACTATATTTTGAGATATCCAAAAAAAATAAAGAATTAATATTGTGGGACGTAGGGAATATATGTTATTAATTAATAAAAGTGTTATCGTACATTTTCCTTTCTCGTATTTTAGTCTTCCATAAGATGTTCGCTTTTTTTTTTAAAGGGACATTATGTGGAAGAGGAAGTCGACGCAGTCTTTGCCAGCCGCAACAAACATGGCTCGCTTGCCTCTCGTGTCGATCAACGGCTTCAAGCACCCAGTTCTTACAGTTTATCAAACTCAACACCCAGTTCTTACAGTTTCTTCTTTACATTTTGGAGCTACACAATTTTAATTAGATGTTAATAAAAAAAATCAAATTTTATTAACAAATGATATTTAGGTTGGTCAATCATAATCTTGATTCCATGATTAAATTACATTAATTTTATATTTGAATATCAAATGATTGAATTTTATATTTGAATATCAAATGATTGAATTTTATATTTGAATATCAAATGATTATTTTAGATGAACTTGATTGAATTAGGGGTGAGCATTTGGATTTTGGATCAAAGATTTGTCTAATCCGAACCGATCTGAAAATCAATTTTGAAGAAAAATATCCGATTGGAACCATATTATCGAAAATCCGAATTGAAAAATTCAAAAATTTTGTTATCAAATCCAATCCGATCCAAAAAAATCCAAATAAAATATGAAAAAAAAAAATCTAAAATCCAAATATGTTTATTATTTTTATGACGTTATTTAATATTTTAACTATTTTTTAAAAGAAAATCCCATTTTCAATTGAATTTAATCATTTAAGTAAAATAATATATATATATACATTAAATATAATTCAGATTTTAGATTTTTTTCCGGTTTTAAAAATATTCCATTCGAAACCAAATCGATCAGAAAATTCAAAATTTGGAAATAATAAACCCGATCCGACTCGAAAATCCAAAAAAAACGAACCGATTTTAAATTTTGATTTGATTCAGACAGGTTATTCGAATTTCAGGTATTTTTCTCACCCATATTTTGAATCATCAAATGAGTATTTTGAGTGAATTTGTATATTTGTAATATAATTATAAAAATTATAAAGTAATTTAATAATCCAAAAATCAAAATTAAAAAATGTCATTTTAAACAATCAACTATGTTAAGTATCATTAAATCAGAGATGTCATAATCAAATTGTTTTTCTACTCAGAATATATTAATATAATAAAATTGGTATGAGGTGTATAATTTTTCATAAATGGACATGGAGTGTATCCACTTTTGAAAAGGGGATAGTTTATATAATTCCCTTTTATTATTATCAATATAAATATAAACACTATAATTTAATATGATCAGTATATAACTATTGGAACTATTGACCTATATGAATGATTATAAATGTGTGTATAGTTGTAAATGTTGATTGCTATATGATTTCATGTCACACACAGTAATATATTAATAAATTTGTATTTTTTAATTTTTATTGTCAAATTAACATATTGTCAAAATAAACAAAAAATCCTATTTGCATCTCTATCAACACCACAGTTAATGAAGAAGAATACATGATCCATAATAGTTACTTGGTATGGTTGGGGACACTCCAATCACAAATAAATGTCCTCCCAAACTTGAATAGCGAAAGAGCACTAGAACATGGCGTGACTCGATGATTCCAAAGATCCTGAACAAAAGATACAATTATTTTAGATTGACAAAAAAAAAGGAGTCTGCTTTCACAAGATTTTATTTATAGCAGTCCTATTTTATAGAAGCTTCCAATAAATTATGTATGATACTACAAGCTTTAAATGGTCGTGGAGTTGGCGATTAACTTTTTTAAATTTTCAAATTGATTATTTGCTGAAGAAAAACGTGTGGAAAGTACGCCACATCTAACGAGGGAGACATTAACTGGGCTAATGTGGTCCATTAATTTTCTTGTACGTTTGAGAAACCTCTAGCAAAAAAAAAGTGTAATTAAGTTACTATATGTATTGAATGAGTTAGAAATATGAATCAAAAACAGGTCTAGTAGAAAGTTTTTGACTATAAAGATGCTAATTTAAAAATATTTAAAAAAAATTAATCATAATATGAAAATATAATATGTTTTACTGGAGTTGAGTTGATCACCCCACTTCCGCTCCTGCCTATATATATCTACATAATATTGTTACCGACTCGAAGTACCACATTAACCGACATGCTACTTTTTCTCCATTTCCTTTTCCTATTTTTCTAAAATCTTCGATTCGTGCCTTATTAATTTCCATATTTTATTTTTAATCATATTCTATTAACTAAAGGTCATTTGATAAGTTCTAAAGGATTTCTGTCGGGTGGATTTTAATTTCCAAAAAATAAAATAAAAAATACACGAGTGTAGAACTAAATATAGAGCTAGGTGGATTTAATTAATTCAAATATTTTGAGGGATAAGGTGCAAATATACCCCTGTACGTTTCTGAAAAAAACAAATACACCCCTATCGTTATGTTAGGTGCAAAATTATCCCTAACGTTTCAAAAAGTGTGCAAAATACTCTGAGCACTAACGGGGTGTCTAACTCTGTTTATATAATTTTTGATTTTTTCTTTTCTTTTTCCCCTCCTCCCTCCACCCCTCCAAAAAAAAAATTTCATCATCATACTTTTTGTTCATATATATCTCTTCGTACAAATCGTTGCAGCCATCCAATTTCTTATCCTAAACCCCATAGCACTTATGCAAAAGAATTTTGACATTATTCGATACTTTTTCCCTTTACTTTTTCCTCGAATGGTCTACAATAAATACGAGCATAAGCCATGGCGTGACTACCCACATTTCCTAGTATCCGAAACCCTAACCACGGTCGCACCGCCGCCACCAATGGTGACCCGCGCGTCGCCGCCTTCCTCACACAGGATGAATTGAAGAAGATCGCGCCTACAAAGTCGTCGAGCAAGTGCGTTCGGCATGGTCGTCGGCCTCGACCGGCTCCACCGCCAAGCACGCCGTCGACCGCATCGGCGAGCTCATGAAGTAGGGGGCTAAGCGAGATCGTCGGGATCACCACCTCCACGCAAACCTACGAATAGGCGGCGTTGCTCGGCATCCTCTCTCGGATCTCGACACCTACCGATCGTCGATCCGTCCATCGACAGCGCCGACGAGTCGATCCGGATTAAAACCTAGTCGAGGCGAGGCGGCTCATTGTTGGGGAGAAAATGGTGGAATCCGCTAGCGAAATTCATCGTGATCATCGACGAGTCGTAATTGGTGAGCCACATTGGCGGCAATGATTAGCTATCTTGGTGGAGATGATTCCGTTCTGCTGAGCCACTCCCGAGCCATTGAAGGCGTTGTTCGCCGACGCCGGTTGCATCGCAAAGGCGAGGACGCGTGGCGGCGATGAGGCGTGCGTTAGCGACAACGAGAACTACATAATCGATCTGTATTTTGAGAGGAGATTGGGGATTTGAATAAAGCGGCGATAGGATATTGAGGCTTCGGGTATTGTGAAGCATGGGATGTTCATCGGTGGCGAGCTCGATCATCGTCACCGGGTATTGTGGAGCATGGGATGTTCATATAAGGATTAGGAGGGGAAAAAGAAAAGAAAAAATCGGAAATTATATAAACAGAGTTAGACACCCCGTTAGTGCTCAGAGTATTTTGCACACTTTTTGAAACGTTAGGGATAATTTTGCACCTAACATAACGATAGAGGTGTATTTGTTTTTTTCAGAAACGTACATGGGTGTATTTGCACTTTATCCCATATTTTGAAATGAAGGTCTTCTCTTTATGTTTCTTTCTGGGGAACAAACAATCGCAGACTTTCGTTCCCACAGCCTTCAATTTGAAAAGAAAATGATAAATCTAACACAAAATCTCCTTATGTTTGATGTAAATGAAAAGGACTCATCGCCTAATTACAAAAAAAGTATGATAAGATGTGGCTTGTAGATAGAATATGACGCTTTGGCACTTTCTATTTGATTGTATTAACGGGCGAATAGGGTTTTCTTTATTCATGGTTTGATAATATGGAGTAGAGAATCACACCAATCCATTCTGAATTTTGATTGTCAAGCTTTATTTATACCGTTAAAATGGTCATCTAATTCACGTTTTTGTTATCTTCTTCAATAAACTCCATTGTTATTATGCATGATTCAAGATTCATTTGACTCGTTTACAAGTAATTCTCGAAGGGGAAGTTTTTTCATTTGGTTCCACTCTTCAAATATTTTTAGATATAATTAGAATTTATGAGCATTGGGTTATTTTAAATTTATCTTATTAATCTTTATATATACATATATACCTCTATATATATATGAGTGAGTTATGGTGAGAAAACTCCTTAGTGTAAGAAATATGAATAGTATCACATCTTTCATATTTGTGTAGCACAATCAGAATTACTATGTTGCACATGTTAGTTTAGCACATATTTCATCCATTCGTAACACATATGCTAAATATATTAGTTTAGCACATCTTTCATTGCAGCGTAGCACAAGAAGGGTTCTAGTGGTGCACAATAATCTGCGTAGCACAAAAAACACAAAATTATAGTACAACCAAAATTAAATCTTAATCATTGATCCAGTAAATCAAAGGCTCAGATTCATTCCTATTTACTATCAAATTATCATTTCATACCTGAACCATTTCATATATATATATATAGGGTGTGGTTCCTGTGAGAATGAAAATAAGTGTAAGAAATAAGAATATATCATATCCATATATTTTTTCGTAATCAATGGTGGAGATTAATAGTAATATTTAATCTGATTTTTGTTGTATTTTATAACAAAAAAATCGACAGAGGGTAGATTAGGTATTTTAAATAAAAAAATTCATTATCCTCTTCCTCACTCCCGATTTTCGATCCATCTCTTCATCTTCAATATGCCAAATCCCTTAAATGTAGGTAATAAAATATTGCAAATTCAACAAATCTTAGTGTTATGTGCAACATTAAATAAAAGATATGCAATACAACGCTTCTACCAATGCAATATAATCTACCACATAAATCAATAATGTTGCAACATTTATCACATTGAAAAAAATTGAAACTGAAAATCAATAAATCTTAGTGTTATGTGCAACATTTAATAAAAAATATGCAATAAAACGCTTCTACGAGTGCAATGTAATCTACCACATAAATCAATAATGCTACAACATTTATCACATTGAAAAAAACTGAAACTGAAAATCAATCAATCTTAGTGTTATGTGCAATATTTAATAAAAAAATATGCAATAAAACGCTTCTACCAGTGCAATGTAATTAACCATACGTATGAAACAATATATAACTTCATGGATTGGTTCGTTTGTATCTTCAATAATTTTGTATATAGTAATTAGTGAAACATAAATAATGTTGAAGATAGAGATTTAAATGATAAGAATAAGGAAACC
This sequence comes from Salvia rosmarinus, assembly GCA_036937905.1. NCBI lineage: Eukaryota > Viridiplantae > Streptophyta > Magnoliopsida > Lamiales > Lamiaceae > Salvia > Salvia rosmarinus. The sequence continues at coordinate 105,142,636 of CM072819.1, forward strand.
GTGTGGTGCCTAAGAATAAGGAAAAAAAAGCGATTAGTAAAGTTGTAATTACTTAATTAACCTTTATTTAAAACACGCTTTTTTTCATAGCACAAATAATTATATTTTGTAGCACAACAAATATAAATCTTGTCCATTGATTTCTTGAAATCAATGGTTTAGATTATTCTCATTTCTCAAATATATCTATTCTCATATGATCTCTTCTCTCTCTCTCTCTCTCTATATATATATATATATGATTGGGTTTACAAGTACTGTTCATCATGTAGTATGTAGTACTCAATCTAGACCACATATTGTGGCCATGTGGATAGTATAGACAAGCGACGCGTGGCATAATATTTTTATTATTATTTTTTCGCTGAGGGGCAACACAATAATTTTCTTATTCTTCTTTGCAACTGCTATTATTCACTGGAGAAGAATATGAATCTGACAACAGCGATGTCACAATGGAGGTGATCGTAGTGGCGGTGGATACGAAGACGACGGTTGCAATGGATGATCGCTGCCTGAAATTATAGTAAACTATTGATTAGTTGTTGGATAAAAAGAATTTTGAGAGAAGATTGAGGTATCGAGAGAAATGGTAGCTATGGTCGTGTTTATGGCGGGGTTCGTTGGAAATCGGAGTAGGAGACGGTAGTTTACGGTAGAGTTTGTCGAAAATCAGAGAATGGGGTAAATCGGAGAAGGAGGCATCGAGTTGATGTCATCTACGAAAAATATGCATATTAATACACATAAACTTGTATATGCATAATAATATATGGACATGCATATTAAAAAATAAAACATGCATACGACTAAACACAATCCTGCATGTTTTAAAATAAAAATTATCATTCTTGATATATCTTTTTCTCTCTTCTCTAGTATGCACAAACACTTTTCTTTTTGATCATTTGCTTTCTTTCTTGTTAGTCATATGTTCTTTCGAATTATGAAGCTAAAAGTAATTTATCTAAACTAGAGAAAAAAATTATGAATAAATCAATCTTACATGTATTTTTGTGTTCAACATTATACAGTTTTTTATTTTAAAACATGCATGGTTCGTTTTTCTGTGTCAAATAACAAATCAAATTGTGTAATTTTGTGTTCAACTGTATGCAGTTTTATGTATAACAATGTGCATCTGTGGAATTATATACAACTACAGATTTTTTCAAAAGTGTGTACTAATTTGAAAAAATAGACTAATTTTCTTGTTTTCGGTCGACTAATGTATGTTTCCGGTCGACCGGATAGAAGGTTTTTTCGATTAGAAACAGACATTAGTCGACTGGAAACGAGAAAATTAGTCTATTTTTTTAATTTATCCACACATTTCTTTATTTTCGGTAGACTAATGTCCGTTTTCAGTCGACCAGAGAGAAGACTTTCTTGATCGTAAACAGACATTAGTCGACCGAAAATAAGAAAATTTATCTATTTTTTCAATTTATCCACATATTTTCTTGTTTCGATCGACTAATATATCCAGTCGAGAAAATTTTCTCTCCGGTCGACCGAAAATAAAGAAATTAGTCTTATTTTAATGTAATGGGTATATGGTGTAGGAAATTTTGAAAAAGATTATGGGTGACATATGTTTTAATAAAAATGGTTAATTAGGTTTGGATTCCTACGCATTTTTTTGTTCAATTGTATGCAGTTTTCTGTTTAATTATAAGCATGATTTGATTTTCAGTATCACATAACAAATCAAATTATTAATTTACCATTACTATAGCGCAATCAGCTAAAATAAGCTTAAAAATCCAAAAAATCTTCACCATAAGATCTATGAAATGAATGGATAAGATTAAATACTACATACTATTTTAAATTCGAATACTATATGATCCCTTATATATATTGTAAATAGGCCATAGGGGGAGTGGGAGAGGGTGAGGATTAACAATTAAGGTATTTGAAAGGACAATCACTTAAAAAATATGTAATATGTACATGCTTTCCTAATTGGAATTTAAATGTTAATTAGTTATCCAAATCGAAGTCAATTTAAGGAGCGTTTACTTTTCATGATTATTATTTTGAATGATTGAATAGTTTATGGATTAAATGTATGATAATTTATTTTTTAGCTATCAATCCTTTCTTTACTATAAAGGACATATGAGAATTAAAATTGAGATAAATAATTTTCTCTTTGTTTGGTGAATTATTTTAATTCCATCTATATTGCTTGGATTAAAATTAATTGGAGAACAATTCAAATGATTAAAATAATCTCGAATTTTGAGATATTCTCAAATGTTAATCTTTAGAAGTAAATGCTTGATTAGGCTGGATTAATTTTATTTATCCAACCTAATCATGTAAAGTAAACACCTCTTTATGAGGGTGTTTACTTTTCATGATTAGTATTTTGAAGGATTGAGTATTTTATGGATTAAATGTATGATAAAATAATTATTTTTCTTTATTAATCATTTGTTTACTACAGATGAACAGTTGATACTAAAGTTGAGATAAATAACTTTTCCTTTATTTGGATAATTTTTCCAATCCCACATATATTGGTTGATTTAAAATCAAGGGTGAACAATTCAAATGATTAAAATAATATCGGACATTGGGATATCTTCAAATAACAATAATTAAATATAAACACTTAATTAAGTTGAATTAATTTTATATATTCAATCTAATCATGAAAAGTAAATACTCATTAGAATATTGAAACTAATCCGCAGCCTAAGGGTTAATTACCTACTTAGTAATACGGTGTTTCAAACTTAAAACAATTAAATTATATTGGTTCAAGTAAAAAACAAGTATGGAATTTTCTACCTAAAAGTGGTACGAAATATCAATTTTTTTCTTTAATTAATAATAAAAAAATAACAATAGTTGTTTGTGAGTGTGGCATAGACAAAATTCATTTTTGCACAATAATATGTAAACGGTAAAAATTGCGAAATTAACAAATTGTACTAGAACAATCGCATTACTGCATTAGACAAAGTTCATGTGATCATGTCATGATGAACTTTATACAAAATTCGAAAACTTTAAGATCATAATTTCTCGATTACAAGATTTATCGGTCTAAATCAGCGTATCGATGAATTCACATGGAACAAAAGTTATATGTCAGTAGATGTTTTTAGGTTTGTTAATGAGTGGGTTTTATTCGAATCAGAATCAATAAATAAATATCTATTGTAATTTTGGAATCGATCCATTAGATACCCAACTCAGACCGGACTATTAATTATGAGTCTGGGTCGAGTAATTACCCAAATGCTAATTTATTTGATTTTTTTTATTATTTAATACTCTCAATGTCTCTCAATTTCCTTCCTAATTTTCTTTTTTTTGTATGTCTCTCAATTTCATTCTTATTCAATTTATGGAAAGTATCCCATATATTAAATACTCCATAATCAGTATCCTTAACAACACTTTTTATTTATATTTTTTATCACTTATGATCCACCACTATCTCTTTTTCTTACCCCCAAGAACCCACTTATTTATACTTTTTACAGTCAATGATCCACCACTAATTATTAATACTACATTAATGTGAAACTCTTACTCCACTCAAAATAAACTCAACAACTTTTATTAAAACACGTATCGAATATTTCTAGAAAAGAAATTGGAGGACGGGGGAGTAAAAAATAGTAATGAATTGTAATAAAATATAAAAAAAAATCGATATAAATAGACAAGTCTATAGTACACAAGAAAAAGAAAAGATCGGACGAAATTAGACCTAAAACAACCGACAGATCTAAACTGGATCGAATATAAACAACTATGGAACCAAAATCACTGCTAATAAGTTATAAGTGGTTCTGGATTAAGACGGGTAAAACTCGCTCATATCCTATCATTCATGATTTTTTTGATTAGATTATATTCATTCATGATTTTTTTGATGACATCCGCTATTAAAAGACAAATAATAAGTAAAAAAAAAGAATAAATTCACTGTCCAAATCTCTGCACAAAACCAAGATTGTGAAAAATCATCATGTATTTATTGCCACATGACTAAAACTAAGTGGTTCATTAAAATTTTATTTAGATAGAATTTTAATATTATATATTGTAGATAATTATTTATAAAAATATAAAAAAAATTACACGAAATTCATCTTCTTTTTTCTTTATAAATAAAGCTTAATATTGTTATAGTTTCCCAAAATTTAAATGATCTCATTTTCATATATTTCTCTTATTTTTAAGTGTATGGAATTTTTACTTAAAATTATGGATTTAAAATATAAAATAATTTTTAAATATTTTAAATATAATAAAACTTGTTTTGGATAATACTTAGCATAAAGTAAAGCAAATAGAAAAATATTATGGATTGGATTGAACTGGTGTCATTGATGGAGTATAAAAATGATAAATGGATTGGATTTTAGATTATGGATATAGATGAAAGAGAAATGAATAACATATTAAAAAATTAGATTGTGAATGAGAGTAGTGTTATATTTAAAATAAAGGCGCTCGATTTTATTGCAATTGCGACACTTTCTAACAACCACACCTACATCTTATCGCTAATGATAATATTTATATAGGTTTATTGTATACATGACTATGTGAATTATCTTCTCTAGAACTTGATCAATTTGTAAGTCAAAATTGCCCCCGAAAGGAAAAAACAAAAACAAAAAAAAACAGAACTTCAAATTTATTTCCGGTGCAAGACCTACATGGCTGGCGCACGAGGAAATCCAGAAATTTGTTAAATAAATATCAAGTTACTCAATAAATTTTGAAATTTATTTAGATAACTATACATGTGAGTGTATAAAAGCTGAGAATAATTTAAATAAGTTAACAAATAAACTCTAAAAATTTCAAAAATTAATATCTATCTAAAACTACATAATATTATCTAATTTTCAAAATTTACTTCTTGTTACTTGTAAAAAGTTAGGATTTAATTTCAAGCCGTATTCAAATACGATATGCTCTTTTCGAAATGAAATACCAAGACTCTTATGATTCAGTATTGTACGTTAATTCTTTTCATAGGCAATTAGTCTGATTGCAGTTGAAATTATCCTCCCCAAACTCAATAATAAGAAAAAGTTTATCTAATCAAATTCTATCAATATTCAATAGTATTATCAATTCTAATTAATGAAGACTGTATTATGATACATTCAATGCACATTATACCCATCATAATCAAATTTAAATTCTATATATTATAATTAAAAATTAATATAATAAAATATAATTAAATATAATTAGAATGGATAAAAGGGTAAATATCAATTAAAACCCTAAACAATGCATGTTTTATCAAAAATATCTTGAACTTTCAAAAATATCTATTAAAACCTCAAACTATCATATTTGATACAATTAAAACCCCAAACTATCATATTTTGATATAAAATATGATAGTTTGAGATTTTAATAGATATTTTGATAAAGCATGATAGTTGTAATTTAAATTGATATTTATCCTAGATAAAATGTACAAGTTTTTGCCATATTCCAAATTTCTAATGTAAATATAAGAATGAGTAGTTATAATCGAGGATGGTTATTGTAAAAGTCTCGATTAAAGTATGACCGAACGAACACATTGATTAGTTTAAATTTGTCGTGAAAGTGTCGAATTCAAGAAAATTAAATTTCATCTTTATGAAATTCGAACTCAGATATTTTAATTCATCTAATAAAATGATAAATTTATCAAAAGTATTCAAAATCAAATAATTGAAAATAATTCACATATTATGTTTTAAGATCAATTTCTTTGATCCAATTCATTTCTAATCTACACATCTTCTAAAATTCCGACATCTAATGTGCGATCAATCCACGCGGCACAACATGATTCGCCCGACATTTACTGTGATAACGATTAGTAAATGTACGGGTCTCACTACATGATAGCGACACGTCGGTACAATCGAAGGGCCGCGATTCAGTAGCACGAAGTATCAATTTTTCACGTGCTTAAATGATATAGATATTTTATTTTACTTTATTACAAAATTATTTATTACAAAATTAATAACGTAGACCGGAAGAGAAAGGGAACAATGAATCATAATGTTTTAGAGAAAGGGAACCATAAATCATAATGTTTTACCCGCATATCCTTGAAGTGCATCTGTTTCAAACTTGGAATAGAAAAAGAATGTATGATATTTTATAATTATAAACTTTTTGGCTAACATGGTCAAGTAAATACGATCTGAGAATTGTACGGACAAAAATTGAAAAACTAAGTATTTTGCTTACCTCTTTCTTTAATGAGTTAGTTTCTCTAAGAAATGGTAAAAAAAAGGGTAGATAGATTTTATGGCAATAAAACTTACAGCTGAACATCAAATAAGCAGACTTCACGTATAATAAACAGAGTAATTAAATGTGCACAATTATGTTAGATCTCTATCCCATCACAGTCAACTACACTAGAAGCGCATTATGGTCAATGAGATATTAAAGGGTTAACTATAGTTTATGGTCTCAATTTTAAGCGTTTTTCAGTTTATGGTCCTAACTTTCAAGTTTTTTTTTGTAAATATCCTGAACTTTGAGAAATATACTAATTTATGGCCCGATTTTTTTCCCACATCGGAATGCTGAGTAGGACGTCGTCTTATATGAGGTGACATCTTTTTTCTCCATCCATACAAAACGACGTCGTTTCCTGCTCCCAAGTCATTATAATAAATTAAAACAAATAAACAATCTTTAATTACTTATCATCTTCACATTCTTATGAAAAGAAGAGGAAATGGAGGTGTGGCTACTCAAATTCATCGCAGCCATGGACATCCATCTTGATTTCACAGTATCTCAAGCTTTTGGGGAGTGGTGGTTGGTGTTAGGTGGGCAGCTAAGAGGCCATGATTGAGGGCGACGAGCATGTGGCTCGGAGAAGTAGTAGTAAGATGAGGAGATTGTCAACGAAGAGAGTGAATTTTTGGGGTTGTTTCCGCTGTTGGCGCCGCAACAAGGAAGAGGAGAGGGAGGGCGGTGGTGGTGGTGGTAGGGTTGGTATTCGAGCGCCTGAGGGGATCGTCAAGGTCGTGGCGGTGGCAACCGCATGCTGCACATTTGAGGGAGATGGGTTCAGTGGGGTTGGAGGTGGACGAGGGCATGAACTCGACACAGATGTCGACGGGGTAGGGGTGGGGGTCGAGGTGGTGCAGCAACGTCATGTGGCGCTTGAACATGTTGTTGGTGAAGGCGGCATGGGCTGGTTTGGTGGGGTGCATCCATAAAAGTTAATTTATTTCCTTTTTTTATCTTTTATCTTTTTTTCTTTTATAAAATGACGTGGGGAGAAACAATGTCGTTTCAAATATCCATGTGGGAAAAAATATCACATCAAATAAAGTGTCGTCCTATTCAATATTCTGATACCGGTAATATTTAGAAAAACTTGAAAGTTGAGATCATACGTTGAAAATTGTTCAAAATTGAATCCATAATTATAATTCATCCAATATTTAAATCCCTGTGCAACCTCACAGTCATCCAGAAGCCAACCTAGTTTTCAAAATCCCTATCCGCGTAAGATATAGTCTACTACAAATTCTTTTTTTTGGCGACATTTCTATTAATGAGTAGAGCTGGCAAAAGGGGCGGATCGGGCTGGCCCGGCCCGACCCATCGAGCTTGTTATTTTTACCGGATCGGGCTGGCCCGGTCCGAAATGATATCGAGTGAAAATATGGTAGCCACCCGGTCTCATCTCGGCCACCGGGCCAAACCCGCCCAATATTTAATCTAATAAAACATTATTTTTAATTTCAAAAAAACATGATAACAATAAATATATTAAATCTACTAACATCAATTTCAAAGTAAATAAGATAAATTACGTCTAATAGCATCAATTCCAAAGTAAATAAAATAAATTAAGGCTACTAACAAGTCTAACATCAATTTCAACGTAAATGTGTGGGCGGGCTTTTAGGCCCAAAGCTTTTTAGGCCCAATTTTTTTTCTGGTCACTATTTTCACGAGCCCAACCCGATCCCAAATGGATTAACTGCGAAATAATTTAATGTGCCTAACTATTTTTATTATTTAATCCCATCTTTTTTAGTTTGGTGATATTTTATTACAATTTCATGCACAATGTCTAAATGGAATTAAACTAAAATTAGATTATGTATATGCTTTAAAGTTCATCGGTTACATGCCATAGATGATAGAACTTCATATGAGCGTGGAGTGTCACATCTCTCACATTTTTTGTGAATAGAACATCGTGGCTAATTTCATATCAAAACATACCGTGGAAGATAGGTAACAGGCTTTCTCCTCATGTTGATTGATATTGTTCTTTTTCTAAATTTATGTGGAACTCATAGCCTCTACTTTCGATAGTCATTAGGTTAACATCATGTTTATATGCAATAGTCTGCAAACTACACATAATGTGTATACTATACTTGAAAAATTAGGTGTCACAGATTCAAATTCATAGAGGCGTAGTGGGGTTCAAACCTGTGATATTTTGGCCACATGAACTCATTTTAACATTAGACCGTCTCAAATGGACAATAGAAATCATGCTTATTCTAATAATTAGAAACCAACATAATTGTATAAAGAAAAAAGCATTATGTTATGGGTAAAATTTATAAGAAATAGAAAAAACAATATAAGAAATAGAAAAAACATAGTTTTATAGGTGAAATCATAATACTGAGAAAATAGTATCTTATGTGTAAGAAAACTCATCCCATTTGAAAAATTAATCTTGATTATTCATCAATTAAGATCTATGAATCAGATTGATTTCTAGTTACTAGTATAAAATTGGTTTAAAGTAAATCATATCCTCATATATATATATAGGGTTGAGTTATAATAAAAACATATTTTTTCGTAAGAACCTGAAAATCAATGCATTTTACGTATAAAGTTAATGCATTTTATGTATAAAACTAATGCACCATTGAGTTATGGTAAAAGCCAACACTATTCATCAATATTTTGTAGTGCAGTAACTTTATACATAAAGTGCAGTAATTTTATATTTAAAGTGCATTGGTTTTTAGGTTTTTACGAAAAAATTGGTTTTTATTTGAACTCTTCATATGTATATATATAGAGAGAGAGATGATCAAATAGAAATATAAGTTTTTGTGAGAAGTAGGGATAAATTAGCCATTCATTATACATAATGAATTGATGATATTTATTGTTTATGTGTATGCTGCAAAATTAAAACGCAACATTATTTTTAAGGGAATATTAGTAATATTATTTTTAATGTATATAAGTTATTTTCTATTTATGTGGGATTTGCTATAATCTTATATGTAACTGTTTAGTTGTTTAAATTCTTTATTTTCTCTGTAAATTCCTGTTTTACGATAAAGAGAGATTTAATTTTATGTTCGAGATCAGTTTATCAATTTTGTTAAGCAACTATTTAATGGAAGTCTAAGGTTTGTTTACATAATTATTTGTGGGGTTGTTATAATAGTTTCGTTGCTTTGATATTTGAGTTCTAGATCATTAAAATCATAATAATAAAATACCACAACTAAACAGTGTCTATTGTAGTCAGCTAGCAAGCGAGTATCGTATCCACAAGGACTGAAAATGCGAAAAGACATCAAATAACACAGACGCTTCACAATTATCCAGGCTAAAAAAAAGCAAATATGAGAAAATAAATAATAAAAACAAAATAAAACAAATCTGAAAAATATCAAAGTAAAAGATTGATATTTGGGAGTATAATAATATAATAAAAAATCACACAATCAATCTATAGCTTTATTAACCATAATTAAGTCAATTCAGATGAAGAATCACATAAATAACATAGTCTCATGGATCGGGAACCTGTAGTAATAGATTAATACATGTTCTATCTTCACTAGGTCTCAAGAACACATAAAAACTCCCAAAAGCACCTAAGATTTATTCTCTTATAATTAATACTAAAATTGTCAAGGATTTAGATTAATTGTATTATGAATTCCTGAATTCGGTCACCTAATTAAAACCACTAAATCTTTAATCGGGCAATTAGCATGCATCAATAATGATCAGTTATCTAGCATAAAATATCACCAAGAATAATAAATTATAAATTGACAGATAAATAAGCTCCATAGATGAATTATATAAATTCCTACTACATACATAATACAAACCCTAAAATCAATAGAAAATTACTTACCCATAACAGACATTAAATAACAAGAATAAAGAAAAACATAATTGACATAAATAGATAAGACCCATGTAGATATTACATAATGAAGATCTTGAAGACAAAACTTGAAAATAAATATCTAACTATTGCGAAAGCTCTAAAAATAAAATAAAACTCTAAGAAATATGAAAATGATTAATGGGACTTGAAAATTGAATGATGTAAAATCAAGTACGTGGAAGAAGTATTTATAGGTGGAGAAATCATCTTGAATCCTAAGGGATTGTGATAGGTAGAGGAATACTAATAGAGATCAACTATAGTTAAATAAGGTAATTGATCAAAATATGATCAATCATAATGGGAGAAGGTTATTGGATCCAACTAGAAATCAAAATAAAAAATAGAGAAAATCCTTAAAATTGTAAAATTCAAAATTCTCGCCACTTTCATGGTAGATTGCGCGACTTTCTTATTTTAGCTCGTTCTCACTCTTCCAAACTCGAATTATGATCATCATAATCGCTATCGATGACCTATGGGGCATCCAACGAGGAGAGTGACATCTATCAAAATAGGATCAATCATGATGGGAGAATGTTATTGAATCTAACTAGGAATCAAAATACACAAAATAAAGAAAATCCTCAAAATTGTGAAAATTCGGAAGTTCTCGTCACGACCAGCGGCAAATTACGCGACTTTCTTGTTTTGACTCATTCTCTCTCTTCCAAACTTTGAATTAAGATTCGTTTGTACCTGTGGACTTCTATCAAGATGTATTTTAATTTTATCCAATTTTAAATCTGTAATTCGTTATTCAACTTTCTTAAAAAAATGGCAAAAATTTACCTACAAATATCAATTCTTCAAATTAAAACAAAACTAATCAAATACTCATTCCAAATATGATTTTCTCTATCAATTAAGTCACATATATGCTTTAAAAATCTTTGAAAATCCATGTTTGTCAACTCCTTCAAACTTAAACGATTGTTTGTCCTCAAACAAAGAAAAACAAATGACAGAACACAAGCATGACTAAATAGATTGATGACAATAAATGGCTTTTGAAACTTTCAAAAATTCCACAAAGAATTCTCGCATGTGACATCCATATCTTGTCACAAAAATAAATAAGCATCAATACGTAGCCTCTCAAAATCAAATCCTCACCACATGGAAAAATATATCAAATAAGCTATCATCTCTCAAGTGTATAAGGAAATGACGTGTTTACATTCATATTCGAATTACACATAACATCTACATGGGCTTGCAAATCGTCTAACTTCTCCATCGCTTAAATATGTGCTCTAGAATTAAGATAAAAAAGGACTTTATTTATTTGTTGTAATGTAGTCTCTTTGGTAAGGTTTAGGGGTGAGCAAAAACCGAACCGGACCGAACCGAAATGGACTGTTTGGTTCGGTTTTGAATAGTAATTCGGTTCGGTTCGGTTTCAAATTTTCAAAACCGAAATTAATTCGGTTTGGGTTCGGTTTGGTTAAAAAAATCGGTTTTTAAACCGAATCGCCCGAATTAATTATTATTATATATTTTTTATTTTTTATATATATTATATATATATATGTTACTTATATTATTAATATTTAAATTGGTTAATATTATATATATTTATATATATATAATTATATTTATATATTATATTATATATATTATAATATTTATATTAATTTTAATTTTAATTCGGTTAAAACTGAACCAAACCGAACCGAAATCGAATATTTCGATTCGGTTTCGATTCGATTTTGTACAGTAATTCGGTTCGGTTCGGTTTGGGTTTTTTTAAAAATTCGATTTTTCGATTTTTCGGGTTCGGTTCGGTTTTGAACCGAACCGCCCGAATGCTCACCCCTAGTAAGGTTTGGATATTTTAGGCTAAGCGACTCATTATTCTCAAATAATTCGTCAAACACTTCAACAAGTCAATGATATCTAAAATGTTCACCAATGCAAGCTCATCCGTCAACCAAGCCAATCCTTTGGATTTTTCAACGTCAAACATCACAACTTATGAGAATTTGTCAAGCTTTGTTATGACCACACTTGCTCTTTATTCTTTTCCATTCATTTTTTTTCTTTTCTAAGCTTATTCCAATAGTAGCATTTTTTTCTTTAGATTCTTTTCTCGATAATATCAACTTCTCACGACTCATTCTTCTTCACATCATATCATTTTTTCAACAATAATAATTTTCTAGCCCAATCCCCAAATGTTAATCAAAAGAGACGAACGAGGCTCAAAGAGGTTATCAAAGGTTATCAATAAATAAGGACAACGATTGGGATCAAGAAAATAGCTATGAAAGAATGCCTAAGATCATATCAAAATTCATAAGCACATGATGCAACCTCGAAGTAGAAGCCAAAGCAAGTTCTAGAGACATACATATAAGTTTGAACAATCTCACTCAAGAATGAAATATGACTTTCAAAATGTCATAGTTACAAGCTCAAATCTCACATAGGCTTATTTCATTATTTTCATTCTTAGAGGCTATCATATTAACACTTATCAACTCATGCTTAATCAATCAACAAACGTCACATCCAAGAATTCACCAAATAAAACCAATTTTTTTTCGTTCTCATCATGGACCTCATTACCAATCACTATCTCATGCTAAGACAAAAAAAAGGCAAAACAAGACTCAATAAAACAAATAAAAAGCTTTTAAAACGGGGCTAAGATGACCACACTTCTCACTCCCCCAAACTTATTTATCACAAAGTGACAGATAAGTTTGCAAAAAGAAGAAAGTGGGCGAATTAGCACAAACTCATCCAGGAAAATCAAGGTGGTGGATAGTGTGGCGGCCACTCAAAGAACGTGCAACTCGCGTATTATCTGAATCATGCTAGCCATGTTTGACCTCATCAAGGTCGTGTCACCGCGCACAACTCCCAAATCTGCTCGATTCATCTCCAATCCCATGAGCAGACACCTTGTGCCCAAGAACAACACCCTCTTTTTTCACATTTCAATTTTTGCACAATGGAACTCTGTTAAGGTTTGCATTCGTAACATATGTCATAGCTCCGAGTTTGTTTTATTCATGCATGAATACATACAATAAATTTACAATTGAAGTTCGCTACAAAAATGGGACATGGTGCAACACTTAGTTTCATGCTACATAATTTTCTTCAGTGCAACACAAAGATATACTACATGATATTGCTTGCGTGTTACGTATTTATTATATATGTGTTGTAAAATGCATAGATTGAGAAACATCAAACTGAGTATATGTAATAAATATGCTACATAATATTTGTTTTGTGCTTCAAGTTAAAGAACTACAATTACTACAAAAAGGTAAAGTAAAATGTTTTATTACACAAAACAAATTCATTTTTAGTTGAAAATGTGCAACAATTAATTATCATGCTAATGCAATAATTAATTTTCATGCTAATACAATAGTTGTTGATATGTTCTACATAACATTTAGTATGTGCAACAATAATGCAATTATTAACAGATGAAATGCAATACAACCACCAAACTAAACATAAATAATTTATATAACAAATTTATTTAATATGTGTTATGAATTCAAATGAATATTCTATAGATAATTTTTAAATTTATCCAAAATAATCATGAACAATGTGTAATAAAATGAAATAATATGTGCTACATGAATGAAACAAACACTCCAAATATTGTAATGTGTGCAACTATTAAATTACTTGCATTAACGAAATCAAAATTGGGAAAAAAATATATTTTCTAGGACCATTTTAGTTATGAAATCCAAAATCAAGTACAAAAATAAGTTGATAAAAAAAAATATGTGTCTGACAAGGACTATTCCCAAGTCAGAAAATTACAACATTCAACAAAATATAGATACATAATGCAATGCAAAATATTCAGTAGAAGCGAACTAAGTTTACTTCAATATATGCTAAAGAAAGTTTAGTTTTGTGCAATAACGATTATAGTAGAGTATATGAACCATGATTATAGCATAGTATTGGAACAACGTTTAATTGCACAACTAATGCAAGTTTTTAATTGCATTCTTGTAACAAGAAAAATTAAATTAGTGTAACAATAAATTAAATTACAAAAGGTATAATGTGTCCAATAAACATAATCAAATCATTCACAATTTTTTTTAGATCATAATACATGAACAGTTCCTGGTGCAACATTAATAGGGTGTATGTGCTATATTTTTTTATATAAGTATAACATGTTCTATAAATTGCTCTGAAATATTCAACACATATTTTGCGGATCTATGCATATCAAACATGAACTATGTGCAATTAAAAGAACAAAGTATGCTACATGCATGATAGAAACGTTCATAAATTTGTTGTGGAAGATGCAGAAGAATCCATATAATTAAAAGATGTAGAGATATTATGGGAGTTGAAGAGACGGATTACCATTTTTACCCCTACACGTTTATTGAAATTAATTAAGGTTGACATTATCAACTTAATATGGGTGATTTATGATTATGATCAATTCTTATTTCTTACGCATATAGGCATTCTCACCAGATCCAGATCCAGATCCATATATGTATATATAGGGTTGAGTTATAATAAAAATCTATTTTTTCGTAAGAACCTAAAAACCAATGCATTTTACATATAAAGTTAATGCATTTTATGTATAAAACTAATGAACCATTGAGTTATGGTAAAAGTCAACACTATTCATCAATATTTTGTAGTGCAGTAATTTTATATTTAAAGTGCATTGGTTTTTAGGTTTTTACAAAAAAAATTGGTTTTTATTTGAACTCTTCCATATATATATATATATCTGTATGTATTTTTGTGTGTGTGTGTGTTGGTTATCTAGAGTTCTTAGATAAAAACTAATAACTAATAATCACCTTTAGATTGAATAAGATCAGACGATTCATAATTATTTAATGATAAAATGGTTAAATCCATAATATTTTGGTTATTTGATGATCCAAATCTAAAAATCTCTCACATTCAATTTGGAGATCGTTATCCCAAAATCGTTAACATTATGTTCTTCGTTGTTCGTGTAATTCATATTGTTGTTCATGTTATCGTAGTTCTTGTGCATGCTATCATATTCAAATTCATTGTTATGTTAATATAATTCATGTTGTTGTGCATGTAATTGTAGTGATTGTGTATGTGGAAAAAGTTACCATATATAAATATATAGAATCCCAATAAGGCTGAAACGGTTACCATTAAAATATGAGGATAATAAATAATTTAGAATTAATCTTGAACATTAGATTATTAATAATGAATGAGCCACATTAGTTCTTAGTTCTCAAAAAAAATTTGAGTTCTCATTTAATCCACTCTATATATAAGGATTAAATAGAAATCATCCCATATATATAGAAAGAGTTAATATATGAAAATATATATTTTTATATAAAATAAAAATATTCACTCATATAAAAATAATATAAAAATAATCAATTTTTGTATTAAAGTATTTATTTGCTCTTAATTTAGATTTAAATAATATTTAATTTTTCATTCTGAAATCTAGGATTATTATTATTATTATTATTATTATTATTATTATTATTATTATTATTATTATTATTATTATTATTATTATTATTCAATATATATCACACCTGCAAATTGTAAAATCGTATTCCGAACTAGATAGGATTAATGTTAGTTTATTTTATTTTTTCAAAAACATATCATCGAAACTATAAAACCGTCTATCTCCTCAATCACGTCGAGATTAAAAGCAACTCAATCGTTGTTGTATTGTAGCGTTGAACGCTTCTTTGGTGTGGTTCTTCTCTCCAATGGAGACGGTACCCCACGCTTCAATTCTCTCAAATGGAGACGGTACCCCACGCTTCAATTCAGTTTATGAACAGTAACTCATTTGTTGAAGCAGATTATGTTCATCCACGATAGTTTTTTTTCTGTGCCTTTTTTGTGTTTTAATTAATTTTATTTTTTTAATTTCTTTTTTCCAAATATGTACAATTATTTATCTAGTTAAATTAATAGTTTTATAGTACATTCCTAAATATCTTTATTATATTATAGTTTTATTGTTGACAGATGTTTAATTTCACTTATTAATGCATTTAAATAATTATTACAGTATTATTTATATTTGATACTAGCATAAATATATACAAGAACACTGCAAATATATTATATAAAATTTTAAAATGTAATAACACAAATTACAATAATATAAAATATTTACAATAGCACAAATTACAATATATGATAATAATTACATAAAAAAAAGTAATTCAATAAAGGAAAGAATACAAGTGGAATATTTCATTGTAGAATTAAATGTAGAGTGAATTATTAAAAACGCATATAAGATTAACTCTATATTTTACTCTAAAATAGAGTTACTATTGGATTTGCTGTAAGGATGGTAATTCGGGCAACATTACAGATAAGTTATTTATAGTTTAATTCACGAAATAAGGTTTGTCCAGACAACAAATCACGAATTGTACAGCTTTGGAATCACTAATTGTGAATTAAGGGTAATTGAGCTGAGATCCACAAATTAAAGGGTGGACGAACGTTGTATATTCACAAATATTTATAAGACCCATGAATTTATTCAATTCTCGACAAATATTGTTGTTTTCACGTTATCTCGAGAGTAATCTTCGCGAATCCTTATACTAGAAAAACTGATTTATGCATTATAAGCACATGGAATTCGTGAGTTTGAGAACTAATTTGTGAAAATTCGACATTCACAGACAATTTACGAAGTCATAAAAATCATTGTCGAATTAATTCGAAATTTGATGAAACTTATCGGCAAAACATTAAATATCATGTTCAGTTTATTGTACCAAACAAGGACATTGAGAGGCAGTCGAGCAAAACCTCTTTAACATCGCCTTCTGGCATTGGATATATGGGCATGTAACAATAACCAATTTTTTTTTCAATTTAATATAGAAATTTAAAGGCCGCTTCACATTGGAATCGAACCCGAGAGATTTGATATCGGACATTCCACTCTACCACTAGATTAGCACACACACACTATAACCAATTTGTTCAACGGCGACGATGTGCTACAAAGAAGACGTCAATAACGGTCTAACTTCACGAGAAGCGGCTACGACGGAAGGTTTTCATTACATCGGCAGGTTTTTCATAAACGGCTTTTCATGATGTTTTGTAGAAAAAATACTGGAAGTAATTCTGCAGATTTCAATTAATAATATTAACGATTATATCAACAAGAATTCGAATACAAAATATATTGTATACATAAGATAGGGTACATAGGTAACGGTGATTAGTTTTTATCTTTTCTATATTTATGTCTATATTTTTTATCTTCACTATAAGATAATTGATATTATATTAACAATAAAGTTATCGTAGCATTATGGTACATCACATGAGAATATTTTAGTAATTATCAATATAATTAATTAACAAAATAATAATAATAAATTAATGTGTTAATTATTTTTACATAAATACCATTTTTCCAACTATTTTTTTAATGTAAAACTAATTTTTTAATAAATCGAATATTAAATAAATTGTTTTTTATTCAATAAAACTTATTATAATGATCACATTATAATAGAATAAGCATCACTCTTATATTAATTAACTACAAAATGACATGTTTCTTAACGTTGAGTACTCATTTCCCTAATTCACTTCTTCTCCATATGGATTTAAGGCTTGACTCTTTGCCTCTTCTGTTTGTAAAGTCCTTCGAATTCATGCTATGTTTTACTTCTTCATATATAATTTCTTTCGAGGGTACCTTCAACCCGATTGAATATTATACATAACAAACAAACTCAATAGGCTCACGTGAAAAAAATACGAAAACCCAAGAGGGTATTAATACACGATATGAAATAGTAGAAAATATCAAACTAATTAGTGCTACTAGCATCTCCCAAACTTCAATTTGGAGCTCGTGTTTCATGCATCCATGTCTTTTTCCCCTTTCACAAGCCCCACCATTTTCTTGAATTTATATGCAGACCACTACGCCCCCACCTCACCCCCAAGCCAAATTCCTTCTCAATTTATCTCCACTCTTAATTATCACGTGCTCAATGCATCCAATAAAGACATCTCCTTCTCCACACAAATTCAAACAACATTAAACTTCAAGGAAAAGAATTTTGATAACTATTCCAACTGTTTGCCTACCTCGCGCGCCTAACTTCCTCTTTTCCCATTTACTCCCAATTTTTTTGCCCCAGATCCATCATATTTTTCATCAAGAAACGCAAACCACATTTTTCAGCTCAAGTATCTGCAGAAGGGGCGTTCTTTTTATTTCTCTTTTCAGCTTTTCATTTCGTCAAACATGTGGGGTGCGAAGAACTCCTCTCATGGCCAGAGGAAAGGGAAGGCGCTCGAGATATCGAATTTCTCCCAAACCTGCAATCTTCTCAGCCAGTACATGAAGGATAAGGGCACCCTCAGAAATTTGAATCTCGAAATCGGTGGCAAAGTCGAAAGCCTCGAAGTTCTAGGTAAAGATTTCTTACAGTATAGGTAAATCTAGAGAATTTTGGGATGAATGAAACTGCCTTAAACAAGCTAAAAACCGTATCTACTGTTTCCTTTTCCCTTGTTTTTATTCAACAAGAAAACAAGACTGATTATTCACTATTCAGCTGGTAAAATCAGTGTTTTCCTTTAATTTCAGTGAAGCCCGGATTGTCTCTTGCTGCACCGACATCTGCGAACTCGGATTTGCCGACAAACAGGGGGAAATCTGCGCATCCGACGTCGGAGAATCCGATTATAGTGGTGGAAGATGCTTCCAATAAAGCTAGCACAAGGTTCTTATCTTTTTTTCCGTTGTCTTCTTCCAACTACTTTTCTGCTTCCATTTTTAGGGACCTGTTCACCATTTAATTCGCTCTCTTATTGTACAGCACACGTTGAAAATGTTTACGGCATTTAATTAATTAATTTATAGAAGCCATTAAAATATTGATGGGCATATGTGTGTTTGTAGATCCAGAATAAACCATGCGTTTCGTGAAAAATAATTTAATATGAGGACTATAGTAATTTTTTATGTTTTATCTATCTATTCTCTTACTTTTTGCACTTCTATCCGATAATATTTATTATATATTAGGTTAAATACTCAAACATATCTTAATAATTATCAAATTATTTTTTAAAAAAATTTGTTTTAAATCATCAACTTTGCTCAATTATTACCCAAACTATAACAAAATTATGCAAATTTATTCATTGACAAATTTTTGGGTACCTGAAGCTGAGAGATTGTCGCTAAAAAAACTTTTTCCCAAGATAACATAAGTTCAAAACGACATAATTTTTTTTGTAAAGTGAACCATTGCATTTACATAGTACTTAAAAAATCTAATTTCCAACGTCAAATTCGAGAAGATCTTACTTAGTTTCACGTGAAATTTAACTTAGTTTGTGTAGTAATAATGAGCTTATTTTTATTTTTGAACCGTAATTGAGTTTACATAACACTATAAAAATCATATGTCAAATTTGCAACAATCCTACTCAACTTTTAATAACATTGGACTGTGTATTAGTTGTAGAAATCCTTTTTTTTGAACTGTGATCGTATCTATGTAAAGACGAGGAATACCACTAAATTTATGTTACGATCTTGTTTCTCTTTCAGCAAAGATGGAAGAAGCAAAGATCCCAAGAGTGCGCAATTGACGATCTTTTACTCAGGGAAAGTGTTGGTTTTCGACAATTTTCCATCGGATAAGGTAAGAGATGTCGTGCACGTAGCTAAAAGGAGCAGTTCACGAATGTCTTACGGCATTACGTCGAGCGGTGCCGTTCACGAGAGACCAAATCCTGCGGCCTCGACGCCAGGGCTGCGCAACGGGCTGCCACCGCGGCCTCAAGCTGCCGGAAACGGTAAGCAGCCCGTTGGAGTTTCGTCTAACACCTGCAAGGAGAGAAAGAATGGTAGCACAAGTGAAGCTGGGCCGTCTAATTCGGAAGCTCAGGAAGAGCTCTCACCTACTTCTGAGGGCAGTGGATCAGGTGATTGAGTTTGTTGGATTAGGGAAATGGAGGAATTTTTGTTGAATTTTGTGTTTTTATGGTAAACTGTTTTTTTTTTGGGTTGCAGATTTGCCAATTGCAAGGAGATCATCACTTCATAGGTTTCTTGAGAAGAGGAAAGATAGGTATGCAACTTTTTTTCCTTTCTCTATTTACTTATCTTTGGGATTTTGGGTTGTGTTTGGAGGGAAAGTCTTGCGTGAAAGAATATTGATTGATGAAATTTATGAATTTTAGTTGAGATTTCAAGTTACAACAAGAATGTCATTTGCTAAATTAATATTTTCTTAATTACATCTTATCAAACTTTTTTCTTTTCTTTTCAGTTAAGACATGAACGATTTTTTTGATTTAGAATTATTGATATGGATGCTGGATTTTATAAATTTTGCAAGTGCAAGCCATAGTTTGATATTTTTGGATCATTCACTATGACAACAAATATATGATATTCTTCACCTTCAATACATGACTATCCCCTTTTCATTCTTAAAAAATGCAAATTAAAGTACTACATAGTTCATGAGGTAGTAACGGATTTTTGTAAATTTTGTCATTAACCTTTCTTTTCTCTTGTTTGAAATGATAATCTTAGCAGAGGATAGATGGGGTATGCGTAGAATAGATGTAATTTACATGTTTGTATGGATGTGCACATAGTAATTCAAATTTTAAAGACTTGGTGAGAGTAAAAAGAGAGAATTTTCTTCTTGTCTCTGTTGTAGTGAAGAGGACGTTCATTAATGGCATACAATTATTTTTCCGATTGTATTATGAAATTAAATAAAATATATTATATATTATTATAATTAATCTTAATTTTGGAAACTCACTAATCCTTGCCTCTTGTTCCAGGGCTGGTGTGATGGGGCCATACCATAATCAAGAGAATGTTGCCCCCACCTTTAAGGGGGATGAACCGATTGACCTAAATAACTTCCCTTCTCAAAAAGATTAGGGAATCGATTTTTTTAAGTTGTATAATTCTTTATTATATTAGAGTAACTTCTTGATTGGTCAAGTCGTAGTAGTGGTAATCTTATGTAACTTTTGTTAGATTCGAGCATATTTTTTACCATAGTATTTTTCCTGCCAATTGAAGTTGGCAGTTGATTTTCAACTTTTACCATCTATTATATAAAGCCAATAACATATTGTACACGTTTGAATGAAGATACTGCGGTTACATAATTTTTCTTGTGCAACAGACAGACGAAAATGAATATTTTTTCTGACGTAACGTTGGAAAAAAAGAAAAATTCGAAAAAGATGAAAACTCAAACGCTTGCTTTTGTTTTTTTTATAATAATTATGGGTTATTTATAGTTTGTGGCATGATATATGGAGCAAGTTGCTAAAAATGACAATTTTTTTAATATATGTAAAAATACTTTGACATTTTGAGAAAATTGTAAATATGGCATGAACATATATTTTTGGACTTAAAAATTCTAATAGAGAAAACCTAACGATTTAAATATTTGCCTTTAATTTGACTTCAAGCGTGCTGCTCAATCAAGGGTTTACTAGTAGATTTCATAACTAGAATCGCTAGAATGAAGAATTTCTTTACATCGTATCTTTGGGATGAATCTCCAATTCACTACGATCCAGGAGAATGTTGATAATAAACTCTCTTATTTGGGCCAAAATTCATGGCCCACTAGTTGTGGTCCAAAACAATTTACTACAGAAGTCGGAATTACGGCATGAAGAACGACTCGGTGAAAGCTGTATGTATAGCCCTAAAAATGCCAATAAATTCCCCCCTTTCTCTGTGAGGCCTCTCTTTCATTCTTCATCTGTCATTTTTTTTTTCTTTTTCTTTCTTTCTTTCTCTTTTTTTTTCCTTCATCTTTATTTTTATTATTATTTTTATTTTTATTTTTATTTTTATTTTTATTTTTATTTTCTTTCTTCCCTTTTCCTGTCGCGAGAAACCCTAACACTCGAGAAAATTATCTTCGATCATTTCATCCGGAAAACTTATGTTACATTTCAATCAAAATGTTGAATCAGAGATTGAAGCAGAAGCAGCAGCAGCAGCAGCAGCAGGCGTTGATTCAACAAGCTCTCATCCAACAGCAGTCGATGTATCACCCCGGTCTCTTAGCTGCCTCGCAGGTTCGGAGTGAGATGGTTGATCGAGTGTTTTGTTTGTTCGATTGTCTATTGCGTTTCACTGTTTGCGAAAGAGATCTCGAGGATTTGAATGTTTGTCTCGTTTATTTATGCGATGTACTGGTGTTTGTGATGACTGTTAGCTGTTTTGCTGTGCTGCGTTGATTGTCTATGAGTGTCTGATGGTTTTCGGTAACAATGTGTTATTGTAATACAAGGCTCTGTCTTTTCGGGAATAGTATAAAGTTTCAAGTATTCAATGAAATATTTAATGTTTGAATTCGTTGGCCTTTTCATATTTCCCTATAGGGGCCATTTTCTAGGTTACATACTTATAGCCCGTTTGTAGCCAAGATAAACCCAAGATAGGGGACATATCTGACCTAATTTATGTGTTTGGTACACTATATTCTTATCTTGGGAGCCCGTTTTTAATTCAAGGCTAGTTCCAATTAACTGTTGAGCTTCAGAAGACGCATCTGCCGAGGACCAGCAGATGTGTAATCCAATCTGCACATTAGCAAGCAGATTAAGACTTCTTTTACTGACCTACCCTCCTGCGACCCTTCGTTACCTTTCCCAAATCGATCGCCTCCCCATTTCTGTACCTCAACTCAATGCAAAAAAGTTTCAAATTAATCTGGGGGGTTCTACAACCTGGGAAGGTTTGATGATGTGAATTTATTGTTGGTCCAAATGAAGAACTACAATATAGAGGTTAGTGAAGTAATACGATCGCCTCCCTAACGATCTGGGGGTTCTGCAACCTGGGAAGGTTTGATAATGTGAATTTATTGTTGATGATGTGAATTTATTGTTGGTCCAAATGAAGAACTACGATCGCCTCCCTAACGTATTGACTTATTGTTCACTAATTAATGGTTTGTGCAAATTGGGATATGTCCAGGAAGCAATTGATTATTTCCATAGTGTTGGTTTGCAACCAAATATTGTAGTTTATTCATCTCTAATTCATGGTCTTTGTACAAATGATCGTGTTGAAGATGCCAGAAAGCTTTTCTTGGAAATGTCTGAGAACGGTTTGATTCCAGATAAAATTGCATATACATCTTTGATCTATGGAACCACGAAATATTCAGGAAGCTTTGGATCTGGTGAAGCAAATGGCTGAAACTGATGTGGATATTGATCTTCATACATACACATGTTTAATTTATGGGCTCTCAAGACATGGACAGCTTCATCATGCAAGAGATTTGCTTCATGAGATGATTGAGAAGGGAGTCTAGCCTGATGAAGTTGTTTATGGACAGTCTCTTGCTTCCAGTGCTTGAGGAGTTGGTTCAGTTATCGGCTGGCAGATGGATTGCACCTAGGGTTATTAGGGCTCATTTCCAGTTCAAGTGAAACAGGGTGCTTTTTTAGGCATGAGGGTAATAATGTCATTTTATTAGGTTAATCGACACATACAACTTGGGTATCAAACAACAGTATAAGTTATCCAGGCTTTCTATTATGTATACCAAACAACCAGATTGCTTACCCATCTCAAACTTTATCTATCCCCTAATGTATCTTACATTATCCTATTCAAGCTACCAAACAGGCCCTTACATGTATTTTAATTTTAGGTCATTTACTGTTTTAATGGTTAATATTTTTAATTTATGTGCGGAAGTTGAGTTTATCTCACTGGGATCTGAATTTTGAGTTTGCAACTTAATGTAAGCTCCCATGATGAAGTGATACTTGAGTGTAAATAGTTATTGCTCTAACCTTGTATGCTTCTTGAGTGTAGAGCTTGTGGGTGTACATAATGAAGAGAGGATAGCTGTAGCTCTGGTGATGTTTGCTTAAAGATGTCAGTTTCTTGTTGGGTTGAAGGAGAATGGTTGATGTACAACAAACCGTGTCCTCACCTTAAAGAAATAGAGATTGTTTGCTTACTATCTACACCATTTATCATCTGCATGGAATGGTGGATGATAGTGGATGGTTAAGTTAATCATAATCTGTAGGACACGAACTTTTGGAAAGTATATAACAGAGGTTGTCCTTAATTGAAGTAGACATGCTATGTTGATGTGAGGGTCATTCTTTCCTATAGGTGAAGGAATCATCCTAGGTTTATGTTCTAGAATCTTATCTGATCATATAAGGCTAGTTCATCTATTTTATCAAGGTATTCCAGAAATTGATTGTGAATGGAATATTTAGAAAACAGTATTTGGTTTCTGATGTTCTGTTAGTACCACTTCTAGTGTTATGGAAAACAGGTGATATTTTGTATATGGAGAATGTGATTTGTTAATGGTTACAATTAGGGGTGGAAAAAATACCGAACATCGGTATACCGGACTTGTCGTACCGAAAAAATATTGAAAATACCAAATTTTCGGTATAGTATGATACCTTACCGTTAATTTTTGGTACGGTAATGGTATCAATTTTTTGGATACCGCGGTATCTACCGAAAATTTATACTGGTACCGTGGTATATACCGAAAAATTCGGTATGAATTTCGATACGGTATACAGTATCGAAATATTACACTTATTTATTATATATAATTAGTATTATAAATTACAAAATATGTTATTATTGATAATTAAAAATGAATAAGAACTTTTATACTGGATAAAGTCATAATTATAAACTAAGTCACATCTATGTTATATAACTAATTTACGACGAGTTTAAAATAATTATAATTTTTAAATAGACTTTGAAAAGTAAATAAATGAAGTAAATATAAATTATATAATAGATTATATTAAATAGTATATTGAATAAATTATATAATAGATTATACTCCCTCCGTCCCGTTTAAAGTGTCCCATTTCTTTTGGGCATGGGTATTTAGGAGAAAAGTATAAAGTAGTTAAAGTGTTAAAAAGTTAGTAGGGTCCACACTTTTTAAAGGGATAATTATTTCCTAAAATGAAATGAGATATTTGTAATGGAACAACCCAAAAAGGAAAATGAGATATTTTAAATGGGACAGAAGGAGTATTAAATATTATATTGAATTTATAGTATAGTCTATATTACTATTACATAATGAAAATAACTTATGTTTTACATACATTTTAAACTTTTGAATTTTGATGATGGTATATGATTTTTATTTTATTTTAATTAAATCTTAATATATATTTTTATGTATATTATGATGTAAAATAAAATTAATGCAATGAGATACCGATTGGTTAAACTCAAAAATAATTACATGATCTACTAAGTTATTATTTGAAACTATAACATCAAAATACATAATTATAAAATTAAATATATAAGTATGATTTATATAGTTATATTTATATACTTGATAAATAAGTTACATCTAACTTATATAACTAATTTACAATGAGATAAGAATAATTATAATTCATAAGTAGACTTTGGAAAATAAATGGGATAAATATAATCAAATGATATTAAATATAATATTTAATCGATATTATTAGTACGTAATGAAAAATACTTATGTTAGACATATACTTTAAAGTTTCAATAACTATATATGTATTTTATATTTTAATCAAACCTTAATATATATTTTCATGTATATCAATATAGTTAGTCAATGACACTAGATTAGAATAATATAATATCATTATAGTTAATTATAAAACTTGAGAAGTAATTACATGATATACTAATTGTTTTTTAATTAGAATATCACATATAGTTAATTATAATAAATAATATATAAATATACAAGTACGAGTCACATAGTCATATTTATACACATATAATTATAATTAAGTAATTTTTGATAATTTCGGTAATTTTTGATAATTCCGGCAATTTCGATAATACCGAAATCTGGTACCCAATACCAATGATCTGTGTCTAGAATACGTTGCTAGATCTCTGCTCTAGAAAGTTATACAAGCAATAACGAACGCGGTTTAACCCCGAACTTCCTTTCATTACTTCTTTCACGACGAGTTCGAGAACCGCGTCCGCATCGATCAAAGTGGTGGAAGGCCCCGAGTAAAAGGAGAGCTTACATGCACCTCTGTCGGTGTTATCAAATTTCCGCCATGGCGGTGGCGGGTTTTATGGATTTCGCCATGAGCACCTCATGGCATGGTATGGCGATTGTGGCATAAATGGTGGCGGATTAGAATATTTTTTAGGTCGGACCCAATCAAACGAGGCCTAGCCCACACTAAAATTAGGGTTTTATCTTATAAACACCGCTTTTCTCTCCTTAGCTTCAAATGCGAAATATATTCTACTCTAAAGGAGAAGAGGAAGAACGATTTGCTCCATTAGATGATAAGGAAGAAGATGATTATGTTGGGGTTGATGAGGAGGATTAGACTTTAATATTAGACATATTTATATTTATGAGTTTATGCTTTAATGTTTGTGTAATTGTGTTGAACTTGAAACTTATGTTTTATCAATTTCTAGAGTTTTAAGTTATATATATATATATTATATTTTATTTAATCCTCTGTGCTTCTGCCATAACGCGCCACGCCATCTGCCATAATCTTATGGCGGGTTTTTGGCCATCCGCCATCGATAACTATGCCTCTCTCCAAGAGATAGGATTCGGGATCTGAATTGGCTGAAGGAGAGTGAAGAGGTAACGGTATAAAATTTTGTCATACCGTAATCTTCGGTATGCCGAACGGTTCGGTACGATATCGGTATGGAGTTTTGCATACCGTAATTTTTGGTACGGTATTCGGTAAGGCATAAAATTTTCGGTATAGCGTACCAACCCACCCCTAGTTACAATTTAGATGTTTCACATGCTGGTGGCTTAAGTTTGTCAATAAAAATTAATTTCACTTTGCTTTTTTTATTTTTATTTTACACTTTTTCTGTTGCCAGTAGTGGCAGTCCAAGACTTGTACCATGTGCATAAAGCGTTTCTTTTTCCTCTTCAGGCAGTGGATTTTACCTTAGGGGTGGATATAGTCAATATGGGTAGATAGACTAGGATTTTTTTCTTTATTTTTTTTTCTTTTGTTTTCGCCTTTCCATTTTGCAGATCGAACCAATTCCAAGTGGAAATCTGCCTCCTGGCTTTGATCCAAGTTCTTGCCGCAATGTGTGAGCGTTGTTCAGACAATTTTTAATTTTTCCTTTTTATATTTTTGTTTCCCCTCTTCAATGCATGCTGTTGTAGCTTGCACATGCCTTATATAGTTCAAGTTGCATTTTTTTGGGTATAGATTGTGAGCCAAGTCTTTGCATCATTCGTCATGCTTCTTGTCTCATGACTCTCATCTTAATCTATATGCCAATATGCAATTAAGGCCAAGTTGACCAACATGCGTTCAATATGTTGGTGGTTTGTAATTATCTCCTACTCTCATGTGGTCTTATATGTGAAACTTTATGCTTGTTCAGTTATCATTTGATATCAAGTGAAGGTTACTACTATATTTCATTCTTTTGTATTTTTGCAAGTTTATGGTTTTTGATCTTTTGAGACAATGCAGGTATGTGGGGAATATCCACACATAGGTGACTGAACCACTTCTTCAAGAAGTTTTTGCTAGTATCGGTCCGGTGGAGACTTGCAAGCTTATCAGAAAAGAAAAGGTACTCATTTTTCTTGAATATCCTCTTTGCCACAATATTATTATCCATGTACCATTTTGAATTGTGTGTGTAGAGCCGATGTTGACATCTATCATCTTTTTGCTCTATGCAGTCATCCTATGACTTTATACACTACTTTGATCGTAGGGTCAGCTTCACTTGCAATAATTACCTTGAATGGGAGGCATCTGTAAGTAGGATATATTTGAATGTTAGATCTTGCATTTTCATTTAAAAGTCGACAGTAGTGTATATTGTGATAATTAGGTTTGGGCAGCCTATCAAAGTTAACTGGGCATATGCCAGTGGTCAGAGGGAGGACACATCAAGTGAGTTTATGTTGTGATGTTTCACATTCATGTGATATCGGTTCAACTTTGGTATATGATGAGGATACATTCTTAGTGTTATTGGTTCCTCATAATTGTTTTTTAACTTAAAATTGTCTACTGTTCAGGCCACTACAACATTTTTGTTGGTGATCTAAGCCCAGAGGTTACTGATGCAATATTGTTTGCCTGCTTTTCTGTGTACCCTAGTTGTTCGTAAGTTCCTCTTTTTCTCTCTGTTCCTCCCTTCAGAATCGGGCACATGGCCTTGACACTGCAGATTACTTTGACTTTGTTCTCGATAAAAAATGAATAACTGGCTCATAAGTTTCCTTTGGTAGCTATATGTGAATTGGCCTAGTTTAGTAGTTGCTGATTGTCTCTCTCGTGGTCATAGAGATGCAAAGGTTATGTGGGATCAAAAGACTGGGCGTTCAAGGGGGTTTGGATTTGTGTCTTTCAGAAATCAACAGGTATTGTGCAGACTTTACATGAATCATCTGGAAAAAAACGATATCCTTCACTTAGCTGAACATTTGGATTTCTTATGCAGGATGTGCAAAGTGCAATTAATGATCTAAGTGGTGAGAACTGTTTGCCTTAATATCTTTTGATTACTTCTCTTTATTTATATAAAGAATTGTCATTGGACACTCTTTGATATTTTTAAATTGATAAGGGGAAAAACGTTTACTTACCATATTTCGTAGGACAACTTCTTAGGTAAATGGCTTGGCAGTAGGCAGATACGTTGCAACTGGGCGACAAAGGTGTTGGAATCAGTGAGGACAAACAGAATTCGGATTCTAAAAATGTTTTAGAACTTACAGCCTCGGGTTAGTAAGGACATAATGGATGAAAATTGGGAAGCCTTTTAAGTTGTGCTAGCTCAATTAAGATCATGAAAATGACGGAATGATGCTGAATGGATGGAATGGGGACCTCATGCCTAACATTTTGCAAAGCATCTTATTTCTATGATCTTCTTGGCCGGAAACTGATGCTGAAAATGACTTTTGTTTTACAGAAGATGTTAAAGAGGCTGCAAGTAGCGATGCTCCTGAGAATAACCATCAATATAAAACTGTGTATGTTGGCAACCTTGCTCCAGAGGCAAGTCCTCTTTTGCTTTTTGCTATATCTCTTTTGATGAAAACATTTCATACTCCAGAGTACAAAACGTATGTCTCTGTTTTCAGTGCTCCCCAACCTATATGTTTACCTTAGTCTTCTTTGATTACAATGAATATTTTAAGATTATTCAGAGTTGGTAACTTGGAGGTTTATGGCCAAACATCCCTCCTGTATATTTGTTCCCTCAGTCGAGTAACCAAAATGCAAAAGAAAATACCCTTGAATGTTTAGTAAACTCAGTTGAGTCCCCCTCTGGTGGTTGGACATAAACTTTTGAATTTGAATATTCAACTACACAATTTCTAAATCTTTCTTTTCTTGATTGTGATTGCCAGGTAACCCATATTGACCTCCATCGCCACTTCCATGTGCTCGGTGCTGGATCAATCGAGGAAGTACGGGTCCAGCTTGATAAAGGTTTTGGCTTTGTTAGGTACAGTACTCATGCAGGCGCAGCAATGGCTATTTAAATGGTCAGTCGTACCTCTGCAGTAAACAAATCAAGGTGTGTACTCATCTAATTGCCGATTCTCTAGCACTTGTGATAACTGCCACTTTCCTTTTCTTTTTGCTGCTCGTGATTCGTTCCAACTCCTAATACGGGCATTGAGACTTCTTTGCCCAGCTCTGTTCTAGTGGCTTACCTTTGTTATATATATGTATGTGTTCAGTGTTCTTGGGGCAACAAGCCAACTCCAGCTGGAACGGGCTCAAACCCGCTTCCTGTACCCGCGCCAGCATCCATGCCGGGCCTCTCTACAGCCAATCTTCTCGCTTATGAGCGGCAAATTGCAATCCCGAAAATGGGCAGCGTTCATCCTCTAATGCATCCGCATGGGCAACATCCTCTGAAGCAAGTGTCTACGGGGATGGGCGCCGGTGCAAGCTAGGCTATCTATGACAGTGGCTATCAGAACGTTGCTGCGGCCCAACATAATCTCATGTTCTACCAGTAATTGACAGATTTATCAGTATGTGGAAACCTAAAACAACAGCCCTCAATTAAGGCCAGTGATTTGAGTGTTTTATATTTGTAAGATTTATGTTAGGCGACTGAAAACCAATATTTGTTCGTCCATACATATATGTCCTATACGACCTATAATGCTTATTTTTTCCTATGGAAATGAATGTTGAGTGGCTTCTTTAGTTATTTTGCCTAGCTATATATTTCATTTAGTTGACGATCATTGGTAGGTAGCTTGTTTGTTTCAGTTTGTTGTACGTAAATTAGGTTTTGGTTTTTTTTTTCAACCTGATAGTTTTGAGGTTCGATTTGGACTCTCCATTTGATTGGTGGTAATATAATAAGAAAAAGATAGTAATTGATTTCCGGTAGTTTGTTTCATTTGTTTAGATTCTGATGAGTAGCTGAAATATCATTATTTTGATTATGGAAGAGAAATTGAATTATATATATTGTAATCTTTTTCATTTCATATTGACATTCTATTTCATATATATGCGACTTATTATTTTTTTTTGATCAATTAATACAGAAATTTTAAAGGCTGCGTCACGGTGGACTCGAACCCGATACCTTTGGTCTCGGGCATTAACCACTCGACCACTAGGCCAACACACACACATATGCGACTTATTTATGTGATGTTATGTGAGTATAAACATCATTATTTATTTTGTGACGAAAAAGTGTCTTTAATTAGTAATCATTATTATTTAATGTCAACCTTTAACATGGCAATCTGTTTCATGTGTAAGAGTATTTTTTTTCCTTTGTGTCAATTAATAAGAAATTATTTAAAAATTATGGTGAACTTGAATCTGAGATCTTTGTGTTCATGTATTAACCATTCTACAATTAAGATAACTAGAGGTGGGAAATGGTTCGGGTTTGAATAAGTGCATCGATTTTTTCGGTTAACTGAATCGAATTTTTCATAAATTGTAAAATTGAAACCCAATCGTGTATTAAGTTCGGTTATTTGAAATCACATCGGTTATCGCGGTTCGACTTTTGGTTAACCGATCGAATAATTTATTTAATTAGTAGCATATATTAATTAATTACTCAATTATCATGCACATGACTTAATGTTTTGATATCCTACGATTACGACTAATTACAAGTTTTCTAGTTACTAAAATGAAAAAACCACATGCTCACAATACAAAATCTATTATTTTATTTTTTGATAATTCTATTGAACTTTTTACCGAAAACTATTTTCACAGCCCTAAAGCCAACCCACGTATACAAAAGTGTTTCTTTACTTTAAATTTATTTATGTATGTTTCAATTCTTTGCAAATTCATTGTGTCCAATATTCTTCCTTTTGACTAATATGGTAAATTAGTTTTGCACTACTACTCAATTGCAATATATATTTACTGGGTGAATTTTTTAGCCCGAAACCTCAGATCTTTTCTAGCCCGAAGTTTTTTTTGGGCAAACTTTTTAGGTTCGATTTTTTTTGGACCTCTAATTTCGAAGCCCATCCTATACCAAATCCCGAGTAGGTCCATCGGACAAGCCCATTTTGCCGACTCTAAAATACATTCATATAATTTTATTTTAGTTTCTTATTATTGCTAATAAAATTTTAGATCAAGTCCAAAGCCCTGTAAAATTTGGAGAATAAATTACATTTTTTCATTCAAGTTACTTCTAATTATAATTACATATTCACTTACAAAAGTTTGCCTTTCGCCATCCAAATAATCTAATTTATTTCGGAAAGTGCCTACACCCGTTCAAGAAAAATATCTAAAAAAACTCTAAAATATACGGTATATCAATACTTTTACGTGGTAAATTGCAAATTTCAGACTGATTATTTACTCTCGACTATGATATTAAATACACAACAAATTTCTCTTGCAAATAATAAGCAAATAGCTCAGACTCGATTCTGCGCTCTCTCCCTCTCTCTCATCACAGATACACACAGAAGAAAAAGCAATTCGTTTTTTGTAGTTTTCTCTTTAACACATGAATTTTACGCATTTTATCTGAATTTTCAAGTTTCCGAGATAGTGAATTCAGTTTGCAGAGATCTCTATAGTTATGGGGATCTCGTTTAAGGTTTCCAAAACCGGTAGGCGGTTTCTCCCGAAACCAGTGCCGTCAAACGCCGCCGTTTTAGATGCCGACGACGAAGAATTGAACGATGCGCCAATTGCTGCCTCGAAGCCCAAAACTGATGCCATTTCATTGTCTGCTCGGAAGCTGGTGAGCTTGCTAATTTCCCCTTTCTATTTTTCGTAATTTGGCGATTTATGAATGCACACCGATGTTATAAGGCTGTATAACTTGTAGAATTACTTAGCTGAATATTTGTATGTGAGAAGTATCATCAATTTTGGTGAATGTTTGGAACTAGAGGCTTCATTTAGAACGAGCTTTACATGAGCAGTTATTGTTTGGAGAACACGTTTTTTGCCCGTAGGTTTTGTGTTTGTGTCTTAGCATGTGATTTGGGATTTTTGAATGAAATTGTGTTGGGAGCTGGGAGACGGCGAAATACATGTTAATTGACATTTTTTTTAAATGATTAAAGATGATGAATTGTGTTTTAACCCATTGAGGAAAAAAAGAGGCAGTTTTGAAGTTCTACTTAGTTGCTTAATCCAGTTGCATTTTGTAATGATATCTATTTTTGTTGGACAGGGAGAGGCCAGAGAGAACAGGGGGATAACTAAAATTGGCGGTATGCAGATATCCTCTTAAATATATACTCAAGATTTTGATTTTGCTCCCACCATCTTAATATATTTAGCTTCATCAACTATTATGCTTTTTCTATGTTCCTTCTTTCCCAGATAATAATGAAGTTTCGTTCACACTCAAACTTTTTCCGGATGGATATTCAATCGGGAAACCTGTTGAGGTCTGCCATTCATCGTCCCTTTTAATTGATGCATGAAAGTCAATAGGGCTCCCATGTTAAAGATGAGACCTTTTGTGCTAAGTGTATAATTTGCATGTTGCTTGACTATATTTACTATGAATTTCAGAATGAATCTGACAATCAGACATCCATCGATGTACCAAAGTTATTGCATCCATATGATAGAGCATCTGAGGCTCTTTTTTCGGTAGGTCTATAGTTTATATCTCCATTTTATAGGAATTTTGGTCGTTGCATGTTTTATTCCTTATTTGTAGCAATAGGTTCTATAGTGTCATAAATTGTGTTAATCTCAACAAAATCACAAAGTTTGTTTTCCCAACATAACGATATAACTTGTCATAATTAATTCAACTATTTGACTGTTGTCTGTTAATTGACAGATTTTGTTAACTTCCCTGTCACAAAATTTTCTTCAAGTTGTACACATATCAGCTCATTTCTTTACCTACTCTATTGCCAAATATTATAATATGATCATCCTGATCGGACTAACTTTATGTAGTTGTTGGTTGATTCTCTTCGCGACTAACTAGGAGCTACCTTTCGATATTAATGTAGTTTGTTAGCATAAAGATCCTGTTCGCATTCTCTCACCAGCCTTAGTCCTTTTAATGTTGGATATGCTTTTAAGTTGTGCTCAGAATCAACATAAATATTGGATTAGTTATTCACTCTTTTGGTGAAGTTCTTCTTTGAGTTGCAAATCCAAATCCCATGTTTTATAGCAACTTCTTAATCAGTTTCCTCATTTATAACCTATCTACTTTTTCTTGTAAATTATTTTGACGATCTTGCTTACTTTTTGGTGGAAGGCAATTGAATCTGGTCGATTGCGGGAGATATTCTGGATGATTTACCATGCAAATATATTGATGGGACACTTATCTGTGAGGTTAGTTATCCAATGTTCAAAGAGAGTTGTAAATGATAGTTTGCCTAAACCACAATAACCTTGAATGAATCCTTTATCTGAAAATGCTTTTAAGCGGAACATATATTTACAAGCAAATTTGTTATCAGTTTGGCGATGATTTGATATTCTGGTCAAGATATTCTGCATACTTCTTCTGAAAACATTCTCCTCATATTAATGATTTCACCTTATTAAGATAATACTTTTTGCTGTTCCTCTTCATGTTTCACGTGATGTTGCTCTGTTTTCTTTAACTGATTTTCTGCCCTTCAGGGCAGCTGGTATTTTCTGCTAGATCTTCATGTCTGGTTTACAATTTTGCAATAATGAAATATGAAAAGTGGAATGAGTTAGTGTGACTTTCTGGCAAAAGCTCACCTGCAATTAATGATTCGATGTAATTCTTACTACAGGTGCGAGATTATCGGAAGTGCTTTCCTGAAGGAGTTAATGTGGCTTCTGGAGAAAGCTCACCTGCAATTAACAGAGTATCTCTTAAAATGTCACTAGAAAATATAGTGAAGGATATTCCAGCTATTTCAGAAACTGGTTGGACATATGGTGATCTGATGGTAAGTAATCCTCTGCTCTAACTCCATGCAGTGGAAGGATATTTTCTTACTTTGAATTATTAATTTTTTGGGTAAAGGAAGTGGAGTCTAGAATTTTGAAAGCTATACAACCGCAACTTTGCCTAGATCCATCCCCACAGCTCAACAAACTTTTGGAAGATCCAGTTGAAAATAAGGTTTGTCCGTTCTTTTTTCTTTATATGGTGATTAAATTTCAGGTTTTAATTTTGGTGTACCTATATGTTTAGTTAAATTTAGAACTACGCAGCATGCGAAGGAAAAGATTGAGGCAGATTTCTGAAGCTAATAACCATGGAAAGAAGGTAAGTCTTGATAGAGTTCCGGAAAGTTCTAGGTTGGGAGATACAGGAACTTTAGTGCAGCAACCTACCTATGAGAATGCGAACAATCAAAATAATGTTTCTAGTGCTATGCTTCAACTAAGGAGCAATAGCTTTGGGTCAGATGGCTCTCTTCTGCCTTCAGCCATGGCATCTTACCAGTCAAAATATAGTGGAAGTGGAAGTCCAAGAATGATGAAGGATCAGCGAACAGGAGCAATTTTGAACGCATCTGTAGGTTCTCCTGGTGGGCAGGACATGATGATACCGTTCGCTGATAATATTGCCTCTTCTCTTCATGGTAAGAGAGAGAATCAAGATGGACAATCATCTCCATTGACCAACAAGAAGGCTAGGATTACGCATACAGGTGCTGAGGGGAATATACAGCACTTAGGTTCACAGATGGATACTTTACATGGGTCTGAATTGCACTGGAAGAACACATTAATGCAGCAGCAGTCAATTGCTAGAGGAATTCAGTATGCTAACAATGGAATGCAAAAGTTCCCTCAACAGGTATATGAAGGGGGTCTAAATCAGCAAGGAGGGCCGATGCCGTTCACTGTTGGACAGCAAGGAATAAGATTCAACCTGAAGGAAGAACCAGTTGAGACAGATAGATTGGATAAACCAGATGGTCGTGTGGCCATGGGAGAAACAGAATTAACAAATATTGACTCCCAGCAATCGCGGTTGCAGCACAGGATGCCACATCAGATGATGAGATCCGGCTTCCCTCAATCTCCGTGGAACAATCATGGACAGCCTCTTGATAATAATTCTAGAAAGGAGGACCCTTTCCAGAAGAGAAAATTGGTTCAGAGCCCTCATGTGTCTGGTGGAGGCTTACCTCAATCTCCTTTGTCATCAAAGTCTGGAGAATTTTCTAGTGGTTCTATGGGGCATCAATTTGGAGCTGTCGTAACTAGTGGGCTCGTATCATCACAAAAGGAGAAAAATGCAGTCACATCTGTTGGTGTTGGTGGCAATCCGTCTTTCACTTCAAGTGCTAATGACTCCGTGCATAGGCAACATCATGCGCAGGCAGCTGCAAAACGCAGATCTAATTCTCTTCCTAAGACCCCTGCGATAAGTGCAGTTGGATCTCCAGCAAGTGTTGGCAATATGAGCCTACCAATAAATGCAAGCAGCCCTCCTGTTGGAAGTCAGGCTTTGGGTGATCAGACCACATTGGAGAGATTCTCAAAGATAGAAATAGTAGCTATGAGGTATCTCCGCCAATCAATATGCCCTAATTTTTTCATCATTTTAATGTTCAATTTATCCCCCACCAAAATATCAACTTAGATACCATATTTATATGTTCTGTTGCACTTCTGAGCATGAAATTAAGTCAGAACAGCCATTGAACTCGGTTACAGAATCCATGCTAGGAAACACAGTTCTAATGGCTTCTTGTAATATCTGATATTAAAATTGTGTAGATATGTTGGACTCTATTCTCAAATGTTGTCTTGTCTCGAATTATTGGTTTGATGTTAGATATAATGAAATCTCCTCTGTGTTCCTTGTGCTCGTTATCTTTTGCTTTCAGGTTTCAACTTAATTGCAAAAAGGGTAAGGTGGATGAGTATCCTATCAGGAAGCCTAATGCATATTCAGCTCAACTGCTGATGTCTCAATTCTCAAGTGATTCAAGCAATGAGAATTTGAAAGATGAAACATGTCAAATGCCACTGTCAAAGTCCCTGGTTGGTGGCAGCATGAATGTTTGCAAAACCAGGATTTTGAACTTTATTCAGACAGAACGTGTTCAAGGTAAATTGACATTCTAATTTTTTATTATAATACCAGACCCGGTAAACTGAACTTGGCTGATCCTCACGATTGATCTTTCAGGTAATAGCTTCCAAGTTGTTCCAAAATCCAGAACTAGGATGATCATGTCGGAGAAACCAAATGATGGTGCCGTCGCAATTCATATAGGGGAAATAGAGGATGCTGAATACTTGGCTGCTGAGGATTATCTTCCAACATTGCCAAATACTGTAAGCTTTTATAAATTTCTCTCAGACGTGGGGATGGGTTGGTTCATGACCAAGAATCTGTTTTTTCTTTTCAAGTATAGATTTTCTATTAATTAGCAACATCGTTAATACCAAAAAGTCCATATTTGTAGACATGATGTTTCTTGTTTCTGTAATTGATACTCATTTTGCTCCTTGAATGTTTTGCTTGTGCAGCATATGGCCGACCTACTTGCAGCTCAGTATTCTTCACTGGTATGTTAGCACTTCAGTTAAAAATTCAGTGATTGCGATTTAGTTTCCTGAAATTCGAAAACCCTAGGACCCTGAAATTCGAAACCCTAGAACCTAGTGCTCTGATACCATGTTATCATATGAGATGGGGAATGAAAAGTACATTTTATTCAAAGAAAAGAGCTCCTATATATACATGTGAATAACCCTAATCCTAATAGGATTCTAACCCTAATCCTAATAGGATTCTAATATGCATCTACCATATATATAATATTTACATATATAACAGCTTCCTACTTTGAGCTAATAATATATACTTGAGCAGATGACACGGAAGGTTATCACATGGAGGACCTCGTCCAACAAAACCTGTTCGGATGAATCCTAACTCAGGAACCCAGCCTAATACTCCAGGAATTTCTGCCGCTAGTGCAGCACCTGAGATGCAGCAGTTTTCTGAATGTGTTTCTTTGCAACAGTCGGGCGATGTTCCAAAACCTAGTAATAG
Source organism: Salvia rosmarinus (assembly GCA_036937905.1). Taxonomy (NCBI): domain Eukaryota; kingdom Viridiplantae; phylum Streptophyta; class Magnoliopsida; order Lamiales; family Lamiaceae; genus Salvia; species Salvia rosmarinus. Next base: position 105,180,384 of record CM072819.1, read on the forward strand.
TGGTAATTCAACCTCATCACAGAGCCTACAAGGCCCAAGGATGATGCCTCCAGGATGTACTCAGGCGATTCAAATATCTCAAGGACTTCTACATGGGGTTTCAGTGTCATCGAGGCCTCAGCAACCCGAACAGCTCCCACCTATGCAACAGCAACCTCAACAGCCACAGCAGCATCCTCAATTCCAGAGGATGCTCACAACGAACTCGATTCAGCATCTGAATAATATAGCTCAGAATGCTAATATGCAGTTGGGACCTCATACGACAAACAAGACTACTGCTCTCAATTTCAGATGATGCAACAGCAGCAACAGTCGCAACTTCTTCAGCCGCAGCAGCAGCAGCAGTCAGCAATGCAGAGAAAGATGATGCCTGGCCTTGGAAATGTCGGCATGGGCAATATTGGTAGTAATATGGTGGGGCTTGGGTTGGAGGCTTGGGTAATGTCATGGGAATTGGGGTGCTAGGGGTGTGAGCGGATCGGGTATTTCTGCACCAATGGGGTCTATGTCAAACATAGGAAACATGAACCAGAACCCCATGAACCTGACTTCTACGAGTCTTACTAATGCCATTAGAGCTGGGGCGCTTACTCCGCAGCAAGCAGCTTTCATGAAAACGAGGATGGGAAACCAAAACAGAACGAATATGTTGGGAACCCGCAATCAAGTATTGGAGGCATACCTGGAGCTAGACAGATGCATCCAGGATCTGGTCTTTCCATGCTTGGCCCAGCTCTAAACCGGGCCAATATGACCCAGATGCAGCGTACGGCTATGGGTCCACCGAAGATACCGGGAATGAATCTTTACATGAACCAGCAACAACAACAACAACACCCGCTTCAGCAGCAGCAGCAGCAGTTACACTTGCAGCAACAGCTACAGCAGCAACAGCTACAGCAGCAGCAGCAACAACAACAACAAATGCAGCAACAGCTGCAACAACAGCAGCAGTCGCAGCCACAGAAGCAAGAAACAACATCACCGCTGCAAGCTGTCGTTTCACCTCCACAAGTGGGATCACCTTCGAGTGTGGGGATTTCCCACCAAATGAATCAGCAACAGCAACAGCAACAGCAGGCCAGTCCCCAGCAAATGAGCCAGAGAACTCCGATGAGCCCACAACTTAGTTCAGGGGTCATGCATCCGATGGCTGCTGGTAATCCGGAAGCTTGTCCAGCCAGTCCTCAGTTGAGTTCCCAGACAATGAGCTCAGTCGGTAGTATTGCAAACTCTCCAATGGAGCTGCAGGGTGTCAATAAAAGCAACTCTGTAAATAATGCATAGTGCTGAGGAGTTTCTCCATCTTCAAGAACTTGGTTCTCTTCAAGTAGGCCTGGCCATGGTCATGACAACCAGGTAAGGCGTGTTGATTGTGTACCCGTATACCATACCAAATAAATTTTAGAATGAAGAAGCCCTTTTCAGTGGGAGATAGTACATAACTCCTTTCGTCTTCAATGATGAATGTTGTAAGTGATATACTAGTGTTAATACTTATGTTTTGTACTACAGTATGCAAAGCTAGGAGATGTCATATTGTCCTGTGCTAGACTAGGATTTTTTTTTTTTATATTCGATTTTATGTATCAAGTAGTAGAGTAGTTCTTAACGACCTTGTTTAGGCTGTTAGGTGTCTCTTCCTTTTCAGTTCATCAAATGTACTGGGATGAATTGTGCATTGCTGTCTGTATAAGGATGAAGATGGAACAGTGCTTTAATTTTAAACATCATCTTCGATTCAGCTGCATCTTTAAGATTAACAATTTGCTGTTAGCTGCAAACAAAAGAATGGATAGTTGTATCATAGTAATTAAAACACAACTGAAAGCATAATGGTTAAGTATAGGAACGGTGAATTCTCATTTGCTTCTTGCGTGCCTAGGTTGAAATAAAAAATTTCAGTCCTACGTAAAATTATCTAAGTTGAAGTCGAGACTCTAGTCTCATGTAACCCTAATATTTATTGTGCCACATTGATGTCATTTCTTCGCACTTTGGGTAAAATGTGATTATATAGTATGTGTGGTTCCGTAGAGGAAGCCGTTTGAAATTACTGATCTGGCAGATTCTGAAACATATCTTACGAGAATAAATATAACTACTTCCTCTAAACAATATTATAACAACAATCCAAACTGAAGTCGCATGCATCAAGAAAAGAACCGAACTGAATTACCTGAAATTTTGTAGAGTAAGCGGAATAGAAAAAATAAAATAAAAAAACCCGATAAAACAAAATAAATTAAAATCAATAAACTTGAAATCAAAATATTTTATATTTTATTATTTCTGATTTTATTATTACTAAAAAATGTAATTTTTGATTCCATTTGTATAGTTATAATTAATTTATTCAGTTAAAATTTATATATTATATATATAATTCAAACTTTGGTTTTATTTGGTGTTGAAAAATCGAGCTATATGATATTTCGATTTGGTTTGATTATTCGATTTTTGAAAATTTTGTTTACCTCTGGTCATGATAAAAAGATAATTATATGAGTAAAACAAAAGACAAAGACACAAAAAAGAAGATTCTTTGAGTAAAGTAATTTGTTCTTGTGATGCATTCTTTGGTCACATTGGAAGTATAGTAATTTGTTCTTGTGATGCATTCTTTGGTCACATTGAAAGTATTCTAAGATTCTATGGTAATTTCTACTTACTTTACTTTACGTGAATAAATCCAACTACTCAAGTTAATTATTTCCAGAAGTAATTTCTAAAGTGTAATTTATAACTCTCTCATCTATAGTGCTTGTGATTATGATCTAAGGCATACAGATCAAACCCTCTTATTTGCTATATATAAGAGGTATATCGCTTGAAAAAGATCACAAAATCTAAGAAATAATAGCTGAAGATTCGAGTATGTTGCTAAGTTTGTTGTCGTAGTATTCCTTACAACACTTTGTGTTGTCTTCTATAAGTTTAGAAGTCTGAGTGTGTAATCACAAAGTTGTGAGGAATATATTTTTGGTAGTAGTCGTTAGGTCTACTCAGATGTGCAACATTAAGTTGGATAGGTTGTGATGTTTTTGTAAAGATCTTTTTTGTGTATAGTGGATCGTTTTGCTAGCTTGCATCCAAAAATTATATTTATATAGCTTGTAGAAAAATTATCTTAATTGTTCTTTTAATTTATCCAATTGTTTTAACTCTGTGTTGGTGTGTGTTTGTAAAACATTCTACACAACACTTCTTTCTGAGTGAAGTAACAATTTCAAATTCTTTGAGTAAAGTAATTAGTTATTGTGATGCATTAATTATTTCCTCACATTGGAAGTCTTATACAACTTTTGTTTGTATTTGAAAGATGTTAACATTGTAATAGATGCTTTATGCCCTTTATATATCTGTCTACGCATGTAAACACACACAAACAGAGAGTTTTTGGAAGGAAAAAAATAAGACATAATGAGTGAGAAAGAAAATGAGATGATAGAGGAGGAGGAGAGTGTTGATCATTGGAGCCACGAGCATCCACTTACTTTGGTGGAAACTCTGAGAGAAGTCGTTGTGTTGGTTGTGAAAGGCGTTTTAGTAGTGGAGAGCAAGCCTACGGATGCAGCGAGAAATGCGGGTATTCACAATTCTTACATGAAGAATGTGCAGAGATGGCAAGAATGATACGACATCCATTGCACCCTCAACACATACTCATTCTGCAATCCTTCAAACCATTTCAGTGGTCGAATTCATGTGAAATATGTGAAAAGTTTATACATGGCGAATTTGGTTACAGATGTACAAGCTTAGGATGTCAGATCGTGATGCACATGAGGTGCGTGCAAGGTAGCAGCGTGACGGATGCTGCAGCCGATTATGATGATGATGTCATAACTCATCCAAGTCACCTCAAACATAAATTGAGGTTATTTGGGAAGCATTCCTTCAAGTGCGATGCTTGCGGCACCACACGGACAGATAATTCCTATATATGCACTTGTTGTCAATATTGGATCCACCAGAGATGCGCATCATTGCCTCAAACCATGAAAAGGAAGACCACAATCATTCTCTCTCTCTCTCTCTTTCATATTCCACTTCAATATCTCAAATTTCGCTACAAATGTGAAGTATGCAACAAATATTTGCTCCCCAAATATTGGATATATCATTGTCACCTTTGCAGTTTTGCTGTCCATCTCAAGTGCGCCTTCACCAAAACCAATGTGTACGTGCATCTTCGTTTTATTACTACACCATTACTTAATCCTTAATTTCTTGCTATATCAAATTGTTTATCTTCGTTTTTATGTCCAACAGAAATATTTTCACTGAGAAAGACATGATTCGGCTTCCAACAAATGACGTGGCTGAGGAGTTAATTAGACCATTTGTGATGAGACGAGGAGGAGAAATATTAGCACCCACCCCACCCCTCATATGGTGAATGTGAAATATAAGTTCCTCCATCACCAACATCAACTCACTTTGATCTCATCACCATCATCGTCATCTCATGGTCATCAAAACCAAGATGATGAAGATGATGGTAAAAGATTGGAAGAATTAATATGTGACGGATGTGTTACTCCTATACGTTCGTCTTCTTCTTCTTTTATGTGTTGCAGCAGTGAATATTGCAAATACAATCTTCACATGGCGTGCTTCCACTTGCCACCTCGCCTTACCTCTCTTCCACTCCATTCCCACCAAGATGGTCACGAGCTAGTCCTCCAATCTCCTCCTTCCAAACTCCAATTTCATGAGTGGCGGTGGTGCCACGTCTGTGGTCATAGTGCGAATGGATTGTTCTACGTTTGTACAAAATGCAATTACTTCAAAGTAGACATCAAGTGTGCTACTATGCCGGACACCATATATCACGCAGCTCACCCACTACATCCCCTCAAACTTCTCAGCGTGGAGGATTGGATGAGACGAAGTTACCGAATTATTTGTGATGCTGGTTGTGGTACAATCATTAGTTTGGGGCTTTGTTACGCGTGTGACATATGTGATTTTGTAGTGCAAGAATGCGTGATGCTGCCGGCATCAATCAGGAGCTGCAGATGGGACAAGCACCACCCGTTGTTGTTGATGTACGATGCCAATCTCAACCATCCTGGCGATTTCTACTGCGATGAATGCGAAACACAAATGAATCCCAAGAGTTGGATGTTTCACTGCCGCCATTGCGATCTATCCTTCCATCCCCAGTGCTTCCCTGCTACATCCGGAGAGCACAGAAACATCAAGTTCGGACAGGAATATGTGATGAATGCTGCAGCACCTCAGCCTCACCCGCACCCTCTCACCTTTCAACTTCTCACCACAAAACGCCGATGCGACCTTTGCCATTTATATCAGTATCAAAAACCTGGATTTCACTGTGCATCATGCAACTTCTTCATTTGTTTAATGGACTGCGGTCAAAAAATGCTCCAAGATGGTCACATGCAGGCTGTCGATTGAGAAAATTGTCAAATGCACATCGTTCCTACCTCTTTCTTCTTGTATCCCTATGTTAATTTGTGTGTGCGTGTTCATATTTTATATTTCTATTCATTATGTAATTTTTTATATGCATAAATTATTTTTACATTTCAAGAAGCTTTTGAATTATTAGGAAATGTGCATGCCATTTGGCTCATTATAGGCATGAATAATCGTCCTTAACTATGTAACTTGTGATTCTTTGGTTCTTTCTTGTTGATGACAACTTCCTTTCTCTGATTAATACAGAAATTTTTTAAAATTGTTTTACAATGGACTCAAACAATCAAGCTTAAGATATTTGACCTTAATCAGTAACCGCCTTATTAATAAGACAACACACACATACGTTGTTGATAACAACTTCTACTGATTCAACATTAATTGAAATAATTTATTTTGACATTTTTATTAGTGTTGTATACGAACCGAGTTAAGTCAAACATTATGAAGCTCGAGCTCAACTAGTTTAATTTTATTCAGTTCGAGTTAGAATTCGAGCTTTAAACTAAGCTCGAGTTCGGTTCGTTGTAAAAATTTTGAGCTCGTGAGCAACTCGAATTCGGTTCGATAACTATTCGTTTACTTTTACTTTTGACAATTGTAATATATAATATTTTCTTTTTTCTATACCGACACAAAACGTCATTTACACTAGTATGTGACACTTCTTAGGGCAATGTGTACAGGGGAAACAATAAAGAATGCGGATTTCGGAAAAACCAATGCGGAGCAAAGTTGCAGCTAGGGATGTCAATGGGTGGGTTTTACCCGGACTGATCTGGAACAGTTCAAAACCCATTATTTTAAAGCAGCGGTTCTTGTTCCGGTTTCGATTGCAGACCCGCTTTAGACCCGGACCATTTAGATCGATAGTTTGATGATTCGGTCGGATCCGGATCTGGTTCTGGTTCCAGAACCAGAATCAATACTTATTTATTGGTTAAACCCGTCTATTGACAAGCCTAAGTTTTATCCATATCGATTCAAAATCACTCATAACACATTAAATTATAAAGCAACAGTTGGATTCTAGTTCTGGTTCTTGTCCGATTCTGGTTCCAGATCCGGACCGCTTAAGACTCATAGTTTATGGTCCGGGTCTGGTCCGGATCCAGTATCTAATGGGTCGGTTCTAGAACCAGAACCATTACTTATTTATTGATTCTAGTCCGGATAAAACACATCCATTGACATCCTTAGTTGCAGGAATTATATTATTTTAGGGGAAATGAAACCATAAAGATCAAACTTGCTAAAATAAAAATTATTCTTTCTATGTGTGTGCATGGGTGTTTAAAGATGATATAGTCTGTTGTTATATCATCTGCGTATTTTATTTATTTTTGTTTTTGCCAATACAATTCAAAGTTTGTTAGCTTGAAATGTGCTAACGATGGAAAAGCCCTTTAATTATAAAATTTATTGAAGTAATTCCATTTTATTGAAAACTTAAGAACGGCTTCCCACCTTCCTTTTTCCAGTGACTGCAACTGAATTATGACAATTGATAAATCTGTGTACGTTAGTATGCAAGATTTAGAAAAAACAGTAAAGAACACATGAGTTTTTACGTGGTTCGATCAAGAATCAGATCTACGTCCACGGAGGTGATGATCCTCAAGATGTTCACTATAATTTTATTACAATGAGTATCTCGAGGAGCTTTAGTTTTCGATAATTTGCTAACCCTTTACCTTCAATCTAACTCCTATTTATACATAAGCGTAGACCTTGTAACGAATCCCTTGATTGGCGGGCTCACGATCATACATGTGACCATGATCTTCACCATAATTACCCATGATTTCCACGTTACCCCATCATCTTCGCTCTTGACTCCGTCTTTAATTAGGGTTTTGATTAGGGTTTAGAGGCTGTGTTTGGGCGTAACCGAGTAGGGCGAGATTAGGTCGGGCCCACTCGTTTGGGCACGCTAGTGGGCTGAGAGGTTGGGCCATATCCTATCATAGCCACGAAAAGTTGAGGAATAGCCATGCCGGTGAAGTGGAGAATGTGCTTTGCCGGGCGGGATGTTGCTTGGTGAAGTTGTTGTTGAAGGTTCTCGATCTCTTCTTTGCAAAGGAAGCGAATTATGACACGGATAGCGGTCTTTGTATAGGTTACACGAGGTTCGATGCAGGCGGCTTCTCTTACGGAGGGCGTCGAGGTCCGGTGAAGGAGATTCTCTTGTGAGGCGGCGTCTGTTGGCGGGACATCGAGTCTCGATTTGAATGGCTGCTTCTTGAAGGAAAGCCGAGGCCGCGACTGAACGATCGCCTCTTGAAGGAAAGCCGAGGTTCGACTGTATGGCTCCCGCGCTTCGGAGGACGTCGAGGTCCGACTGAATGGCTCTGCCGGTGCAGAAGCGGACATGGGCGTGGTCCGAGGTCCGAGCCTCCTGAGATCAATGTAATCATTACGTGATCGGGCGGCGATCTGTCTTACCATAGAGTCGTCATCGCGCGCAGCGGTGGTTGGGCGCTCGAGCAGCGTCGCGTGGTCGACTACACATCAATCGCGAGATAGCACGTGTGATAATTGAAACGGTAGCTTTTAGGCGCCATTTGTCCTATAAATAGGTCCAAATGAGGCAACTGTTCATTTTCTCCTTTGACGCTTTATTCCAGAGAACATACTTGTAGAAATTTCCCAATTCTTCCTTCAAACTTGTTGAAGAAGTCGGATATCTCGCTCAAGAAAAAGTAAGTATGTATTCTTCATCTTCTCATTCGATAATTCTGGTTCGGTTTCGGGTTCTGGCCGCCCATTTTCCGATGTGAAGGACTATATGTGCCATAACCGCTTAGGTAAATCCATAGGACTTAGTTCTAGGGTTCCGCCGGTGTCATCGGTATGGGACGGCCTCAGGATTGGCGTGGCGAGGTCGACGTTAACGACGGAGGAGCTTTTGGAGATTACGAAATACCATATTCGGAGGATGCATGGTGGTGCTGCGAAAACCGGATGATAGGCGATGGCCCCTCCGGAGGGATTTATTACTATATATGTAGATAGCTTGATAGCTGGACTTAGGTTTCCTTTGGCCCCTATTTTCCTTAACTTTCAAGAATATTTTCGGATCCCCATATGTCAACTGACCTCGAACATCATTAGGTCGGTAGTGGGGTTAGGGCTGTCCTGTTATGGCATAGGCGAGGAGTTCTCCTTTGAAATCTTGATGTGTTTTTTTAGCATCAAGTCTATGGGAGGGGTGTATTATCTGTCTCCTCGTGAAGCTTAAGATAGCGACCCCTCGAAGATGTCCCATTGGCAAAATAGATATTTCTTTGTGGGTGAGGGGCATCCGAGTGCAGCAGTGAGACCTCGATACAATAAAAGGCGTGAAAATCGGGCCTCGGGCCATATGGAGAAATGTTGAATGATCTTGGTGAGATATTATCGATTAATTATACCGGGATGACTGAACAATCTTTGAATTTGAGTGTTTATAGGTCGAGGCACCGGGATCGAGTCGATTTGGGTGAGGGCAACCTTCTTACATTTATTCTTCCCTCGTCTGATTTCTTTGTGCTAACGAAATTATTATTCTGTGATGCAGTGAAGATTGACCCCAGTAGAGAAGTTAAGATAACGGGCTCGACGCGCCCTGCACCATCTGCGCGAAAGGAGCAGCCGAAGAAGAAGGCGAAGCGGGGCGAGTCCACCCAGCAGCCTTGGTGGTGGTGGACGCACTGAGAGACTTACTGACGGGACCTCAGGCGACCTCGAGCCCGACGCTGGAGATAGAGGTTCATGGCCGCTCCTTGCAGAGGTGTCGGCTTCAAAGCCTCCTTTATCCTTCCCAAAGGTATAAGTCATTGCTTTCTTCTCTTTGTAATTTTGTCGTTACGCCGCTAACTGCTTTATATTCAGGCGCGGCCTCGGTGGCGGGTGAGATGCACCGCATGGCGGATCGTTCTTGAGGCGCCTCGCGATACGGGCGGTGGAGAGAAAATGGCCGTCAAGCTCGAAATTCTTGCTTGAATCCGCTGGGCGACGCGCAGTAGAGGCGAGCTGGCTGCAAAGCATTCTTGAGAGCCTGAAAAGAAGGATCGGGCCTTGCGGTTGGCCGTGCCGAGTGGAAAGCGCCAGGAGGAGGCGGCGAGGCGGAGAAGAAGGCGGGCTGCAGACAAGTGCCTTCTTGGCGGGCGAGGACCTATCTTGAGGGCCTCGCCGGAGCTTATTGAGTCGGAGAGCTTTTCCTCCTTTATCTCCGACCGGCGGTGTAATGAGGCCGCGGTGATATCGCCCACTGGAAAAGTGGCGGCCGAGGCTGATTTTGACAGGCCCAGCCACGGTTGGGTCGAGTCGATCCTCGGGTGGTGTGTATGAATTATGCCTGCATAATCGCCGGGGCGACCTCCTTCCCCGTGATGGATACCTTGGCGTCCTCTGCCTCGCTCCTGACGGCGGAGGCTGTAACTCAGTGCAAGGAAGATGAAGACGTAGAGCTTCAAGCATTCCTTGCTGAGGTGAGAGCCAAAACCGAGGAGGTGGGGCCGAGCTCGGACGTCCCTTCCGGAGATCGGCAGCCGTTGGAGGAGCAGCAGCAGGTGGCGCAGCAGGAGGTTGGTGGGTCCGGCAATGAGCCTGAGGTCAGTGGACCTAATGTAATAGGCTGATTTGCCGGGGTCGATAGGACCCTGCTTTGTACGAACTTCTACTTTGAATAATAGACACAATTTCTTGAAATGCGTTTTGTCTTGTTTATTTCTAGCACTCCACATCTCAATACTTCGGACTCGATCATGAGCTGCTGACAAAGCTGAAAGAAGTCCGAGGTGCTCTGGCCGAGAAGGATGAAGAGGTGACGCACTGGAGAGTCGGTGCGCCGAACGGCCAGTTACAGTCGGCATGGATGTCAGCTCGGCATCGTCAGCCGAACTGAAAAAGAAGTTGCATGAGGCCGACTGCGAAGTGGTTCGTCTCCTGGCTGAAAACGAGGCTCTTAAGCTAAGGATCGCTCAGCTTGGAGCCCGGGGTAGGATTATCTGCCGACGTGATTCGGGGTGCTGATCTGATCGAAGAGCAGCTCGGTGACGGAGAAGCTAGCTCGGATCTCGGAGAACATCTTGAATATGAGAGGTGATCCGCTAATCGGTAGGGTCACCATATCGAAGCCGATGACCGAGTCGAGCTTGCTCGCCGAGGGCATGGTCTTGAGGATGAGGAGGGCCTAATAGCAAGAGCTTTAAAGATCGCCTCGACTCCATCGTGGAGTATGCCCGGCACGAACTTGTAACGACGCTTGCCCCACCCGCAGCGAGCCATGTAGCTGGTCCAGCGTTAGGCGCCCGGGTGGGGCGGCTATCTTGATCATCCGAGGTGCTCGATTGTTTGGCACCCACTTTCAAAGCGAGGACCTCGGCCCGTGCTCCAGGTTTGCGAGGAAGGAGAGCAGGTCGGGGTCGTGGTCGCACTTCAGGTCGGGCGGCAAGCCTTGGGGGTGGGAGATCATTCTTTCCAGGTCGGGGTGGCACCGAGGCCGCGCTGAGTGTTCCCGGAGTAGACCGTGGGGGTACCGGAGTCCCCCCTTCAGGTCGGGGTGTCCCCGGGCCTGTGCCCAGTGCTTCTGGAGTAGGCCGCGGGGACGCTGGTCTCATTGACTGGGTCGAAGGCACCGAGTTCATTCCAGGAGTTCATCTTCGACCTGGAGATTTTGTGCAGGACTAGTGTAGCTTCAACGAGACCTGGCGAGGTGGGGCTAGGAAACCCGAATGAGTTTGTATATAGCTTAGGACTTTGTATGTAGTCGTAAATGTATTTGGACTCGTTCCGAAGTGTACATTTTCCCCCTTGAGAGGTACAAACATAGCTTAGGACTTCGTTTTGGTCGTAAACATTTTTAGACTGTATACAGAAGTGTATATCTTCCCAAATAAAGGGGCATAATTTGATGAGATCCAATCTGGATGTCTTTTGCATGTAGATATTTCAACTTAATGAGTAATCTGTATGCGTGCATGTAGACGTTCAATTTAATGAGTAGTCTATATGCGTTGCACTGAGACGTTCAATTCAATGAGTAATCTACGAGTGCGGCGCGCGCTTAGTGAGTACCCTACTTAGTGGGTTTTTCATCTTCGTGAGGGCGTCCCCTCGTGAAGGTTTAAATGTGGTATATCCAAATAGATGTTCGCATATGAATAAAATGAGGCGAAGTGAAATACTCATTAGAAAAATAAGTATTTTATTCAACAAGTATATAACATCGCACTTCGGCAAAGCAATAAGGAGACTAACATGACGATCCGAAATCGAAGCTATGTAAAGTACCTCCTAAATGAGTGATATGCCGAGTTAGGGGATAAGCGCCGGATAGGTGAGATAGCTTGTAGCCCCTTACCGAGGTCCTCGTGAACGCGGTATGGGCCTTCCATGTCGGATCAACTTGTTAAGGCGCTCGGCTCTGCTGCTTCATTATTTCAGTAGGGCAGGTCGCCTACTTGCGGTCACGGAGGCTTTGACCCTTTTGTTGTAATACCGTGCGACACGGCCTTGTACTTAGCCGTTTATGAAGGCGAGTTCGCGTTTCTCTTGAGAGCATCAAGGTTGGCCCGCAGATCGTCCTCGTTCCCATCCCGGTCAAAGTGAAGAGTGCGTGGGCTTGGTGCGCCGATTTCGGTCGGTATGACGGCCTCGAGTTCCATAGACCAAGTGAAAGGCGTTTCTCAGTGAAGTCCGGGTGTGGATTACGTAGGACCGAGAGGACTTGGGGAGGTTTTCACCCGATCGCCTTTAGCTCGGTCTAGCTTCTTCTTTAATCCTTATGCGATCGTGCGGTTCGTCACTTGGTCGACCATTTGCTGCGGGTGTGCGATCGGGTGAAAGCGTTATTCGATCCGGAGCTCTTCACACCATTTCTTGAAATTTTTGTCCACGAACCGGGTGCCGTTGTCCGAGATCGGGATGTGCGGTATGCGGCGGCGGACTATGTTTTCCACACGAATGTCGAATCCTTTTGCTCGTGAGGCTCGAAAGTGGCTCGGCCGACCCATTTTGTGAAGTAGTCTATGGCTACGACTAAATATCGGCCGACACGGTGCTGGTCGAGCAGACCAACGATGTCGATCCCCACCGCATGAAAGGCCACGGACTCTGCAGGTCGCCGGATCGATGCAGGGTAGCTTTTTGACCGTGGAGTGGCGGCACCGGACACTTTTGACGAGCTCGGCGAATCTTGAATAAGGGTGGGCGATAATATCCCGACCTCGTCGTCTTCTTTGAAAGAGCCGTGACCCGATGTGGCTTCCATAAGATCCTCTGTGAATCTCATTAAGCACGTAGTCGGCCTTACGCCCAAGGCACCTCAGGAGGGGTTGAAGGTAAGACTTCCGGTAGAGAGCGCCCTCATATATGAGATACTTCTGGGATTTCACCATCATCTTTTTGGCCTCAAGCCGGTCTTGAGGTAGTGTACCAACTTCCAGGTAGGCTTTCAGGGGCGTCATCCAGTTTGGCTCAACTTCTGTGATAACGCCGACGTGGGGCGCCTCGATGCTTCTGGAATGAACTTCCTCCACTGGCGGATTTGCCGATGATGAAGCCAACTTACTAAGGACGTCAGCTCGGCTGTTTTCCCCTCGTGGGATTTGGTGAATACTGAAATACCTGAATGAGGTCAGCATCTCCTTTGCCTTCTCAAGGTATTGCTTCATTCGATCCTCCTTGGCCTCGTATGTGCCTAAGACCTGGTTTACCAAGACTTGGGAATCTCCGAATATCTGGACTTTGTCCACTTTCAATTCCTTTGCGAGGCGAGTCCCGAGATCGATGTTACCGTACTCACTTCGTTGTTGGTGGTCGGGTGATCGCTCCATTTTCACACGTAAAAAGTGTAAGTATGGGGTAAGCGAAGTATCGTATCCACAGAGATTGTATCACGAAAACATAGAAGCTAACTCAACGACAATTCATCATTATCCAAGCACAAAATTTGGGTGATAGGTTTAGGGGCTTCGGAATTTAATCCAAAGCAAAGGTAACCAAACAGAAATATAAATAAAGCAATAAAATCACGGAAGATAACTATGAAGAAAGACTAACCCTAGGGATGCACCAATCCTATCCACAACGATGTTTATCCTGTTTATTACTAACCATTTTAATCCAGACAAGACGGAAGATCACATATATAACCAACAACTTCAGTTACGACAATTGTGGCAGTTGATTACTAATTTTCCCTATTACAGTTACATCTCTAGAGGAAAATAAGCAACTCCAAATGGATCACTAAGAATATGCTTCCTACGAATGTCTATCTCGATTCACGACTCGAGGCTTATTCGTATCATGCATTCAAGATCGATTGACAATTAATACAATTACGTAATTAACCGACAACTAGATATGCATCAAGATTGATCGTAAATCAACACATATAAATAAGCACCAAAAATCATGAATCAATGCCCGGAAGGTAAATAACAACAGAGGAATCACAACATATATGATAGAATCATGCAAACCCTAGGATTAGAACGAAATTAGCTAGACATAATTAACGACATAAAGTACGAAATAATCATAAAAGCAAAATTAAATTGATAAAACCCGTAGGGTGGCGTACGAAGAACAATCGTTGGTTCAAATCCCAACGTCGGCGGAAAAGCGAAAACGGTGGAATTCTTGGACGAAACGTTCGAATCGATAACAATGCGTAGAACAATTGCGTAATGATGGAAAACTAATATTAGAATTAATCTAAATCAAAGCTAGAACGAAAATAAATGGAAAACTATGAAAAGCGAGGAAAACGTGCAAAATAGGTTTGGGAGTGCGTTGGGCGCGGTGAAGCCTATTTATAGATTAGGCTGAAAACCCTAATTTTAAGGGTCTGCCGCCTCGCCTCATGGCCGGGCTCATGACATGAGCAGCGGTCGCGAGGTTTGGGCGTTACAGGCGATTTCTCGCGGCCGCGCCTCTGACCGCGAGCTCCTTCGGCCCAGCTCTGCTGACTTCACTGTTTAGCTCCGTTCTCTCGCGTCCGAACTCCGAATTGCGATCCGTTTGCGCCTATGGACTCCTATCGAGATGCTCTTTAACATTGTAAACTTTTCATATCCATATTTTTCATATCCATTTAATCATCTTTGGTTACATCTTTGCCTTATCATCGATTATCACTGAAAAGCCTACAAAACACCAAAGAGAAACCCCAAGAGCAGTATCTTCTAGAAAAAGATAAAACATTAATAATCGATACATAAACGCACATTAAACGAGCTAAACTCATCTTCAAATATCAACTATAAACGTGTAAAATGCGCGTTTATCAAACCCCAAACTTAAAGCATTGTTTGTCCTCAAACAAAAGCGAGCAGAAAAGACAAACGAAGATCAACGAGCATAGCAAAGAGGATAACTATTCTGGGCCTCGAAACATATCAACGCTCAAAACATTAGTGCACATGACGGCGTTAGTCCACTCAACACAAACAACAATTTACGGCAAAACTCATTTAATTCACCCTCACAAAGGCATATGCGTAAAATATATAGGATACACTCAAACTCATAAAGAAATTAAGGACGTGTATACACTCAAAGATCAATGCAATGCAACATCTTACCATAGGCTTGCCGCTTTCTAACATCTCCACCGTCAAATGTGTTCAAATAAGGATCAAAGAGGTATTTTGATAGGTTATAATGTAGGCACATTGGTTAAGGTAGGATAAAATATGGCTAAGTGACTCAAGAATATTCCAAGTACCACCATTTATACATTTCGACACATATGGACTTTGTCCATGTTCCTCTTCTCTCCCAACATGCTAAATCAACGTTTAATGCCACAGAAGGTACCTATACTTTGATTAAAGACCCTTTATGCTCAACACTCATAGTGAGCTTAACATTTTTCTTTTTCTTTTCTTTTCTAGAGCTTATAGGGTTTAACTTTCACGAACAAGGTACTATTCTTCACCACAGATGTATTTTTCTAAAAGAAACTTTTCTCGTCTAACTTACATCAAAATTTCACCCCTTTTGATTCCCATATCCATCCTCACCTCCTATCATCCGGTTTAATCGAAAGAAAAAGTCTAATAAAGGCTCAAAGAAGGCGACAAATGGTATATAACATCGGGTTAGTGTTTGGGTGAATATGTGGTTAACAAAGATGGCCTTTTATCCTTTCCAAATTCGAAACACATATTGCAGTCTCGACACAGAAACACGGCAAGTTCTAGAAGATAATCACATGTATGATATCACACACTTAAAAGAAACTGTATCAAGATATTTATACAGTGAAGCTCAAGTCTCACGGGTTAAGCAAATGGTGAAAAACAACAAGCCTAAGCCATCTCACGTCATTCATGCGTCATTTTCTAACATATCATGTGCACTTATCATTAAATTTCATAAAAATTTTCTATCGTCATTGGCCACATGGATTAACACACTTCACTTAACTCGTTGATCGGCCTAAACAGCGAAAAGAAAAAGCGAAACACGACAAAAGCAACACAAGCGAAAAACAAAAACAAAACACGAAAACAAAAACAAAGAAAACGTTGGGTTACCTCCCAACAAGTGCTTTATTTAACGTCTTTAGCTAGACCATCACTAACCTCGTCAATCTGGCGTTTTGGTAGCAATACACATCTTTCCCGACTTGTGGAACCTCCTAAACTTCGCATTTACGGATGACCACCACTGACTATGGAAGTGGCCCCCCCCAAACTTGAATGAAACACTCGGAGTTCCATGCCGAGTCCACTTCTTTCTTCTCACAGTTTCCTCAATCGGTCGAGTACCCTCTAAGCGCGAGACGTGTGCGGCAGCCGCAGTTATGATCGAGCAACAATCTTCCGACTTTCCAACGTCGTGTTGCTTGATGGCGTCGTATATGGAAATTTTGAGTTCCTCATCGTTAACACGAAACGTGAGGTTTCCTTCCTGCACATCAATCAACGCACGACCAGTTGCTAGAAAAGGTCTACCAAGGATTAGTGGTTGTTGTTTGAATTCGGGAATATCTAGAATAACAAAGTCAGCAGGAAAAACAAAATCCCGAATTCTTACCAACACGTCTTGACGATACCTTTTGGATATGTGACCGATCGGTCGGCCATCATCGATGAGATCTTCGTCGCTTCATCTTTCCTAGGTGTAGCGGTTGAAAACGTTCAATGGCATCAGTTGATGCTCGCCCCAAGTCGCATAAGACATTTGGGAAAATCTGCTCGGCGATCTCGCACTCTAGCGTGAAGCTAGGGATCCTTCGCTTGAGAGGAGCTTCCTTTGCAAGACGCAACCTTTGCACTCTTCTTGGATAGGAAATTTTCTCAAATTTCCCAAGTTTCTTCTTACTTGCAAGCGTCTTTTAAGAATTTCATGTAGCGGCATGTTTCGCAACGCTTCAAAGAGAGCAAATTTATCTCAACTTTTGAAAATCTCTTTGAAGCGAGCAAACTCCTCGTCATATTTCGACTTGACAAGTCGACTCGGAAACGGACCGGAGGAGTGTGCGTGCGAGGATTTGCTACGTGGTTGCCTCATGATCGACCTCGCGACCGCTAGGGTGGTCGCGAGGTATCCGCTGCGCTTGGACTCCTTTCTCGCGTCTTGAAGCTTACGACGCGAGTCATGGCTGATTTCTCGGATCGATTGCTCGCGGTCGGGTTTGCGAAACACCGGGTCGCCGCGAACAACTCTGGCGCGGATACTCGGATGGCTCGCGGTCGGGTGCGCGGACGTGTGCTCGGTCGCGAGCTCCTGTGGAAAAATTTCTGGATGACTCGCGATCGGGCTCATGATCGCGAGCTTCGATCGCGATTTACGCCTGAATGCTTTCTTGCTCTTCTTCCTCGGTAGGGCTCGGGTAGGCTCGTCCACCTCGTCCGAATGGTGAAGCACCGATTCTTGGGTTCACCTCCGTATTACTCGGAAATGGCCCGTCTTTTGTAGTGCATTCACTTATGCGGCTATTTGACCAATTTGATTTTCTAACATCTTCATATGCTTCCCATAGCCGTCACGGTGGACTCCAAATTATTTATCTTTTGCCGGTGTTGCTTATGAGCAATTCGATTCGTTGCCAATTGTTGGTTGCTTACAACCAACTCTGCTGCATCATGTCTTGAGACTTGGCTTCCTCGGCTCTTGAATCGAATTACGAACATTGAAGCTTCTTTGAAGGTTGTTGGAAATCGAATGATTCCTCGATTGATGTGGTGGCGTTCTCTGTCTCAATCGACTCTTCAAAAGTGAACTTCTTCATGAGATCGTCATATTTTGAATCACTCTCAACGGTGCTTTGAGCGATGGCGTTCTCTCGTTAGCCATTGATAGCTGTTGGCGACCATCTCTCTACAATACTGACTTGCCTCGTCTCGGTCGGGTTCAATAAGCAGCCCCACCGACGCATCCACCATGCTCCTTATCCGCCATGTCGGTCCACCGTAGAACCGAGTGATTTGTTGCTCCTTGGAGAACCCATGTTGTGGACATCGTCTCAATAGACCTCTGAATCTCTCCCATGCCTCGAATAATGATTAAATCGTGGTTTTGGCAAAATGAGATTTCGGCGATGATCTTCTGCGCTTTCGCCGACGGAAAGTATTTGAAGAAACTTCTCACAAAGTTTCCCCAAGTGTCGATGCCACTCGGTCCAAACTCTTGAACCAATTTTTCGCTGGTGCAGTGACGAAACCGAACATCTTGCATCCGGATCGTGTCTTGTGGCACCCCATTCATTTGATGGTGTCACAAATATCGAAAACGTTCGAGATGCGCGTTCGGGTCTTCGTGACTCCTCCCCAAACTGCTCTCCTTGGACCATCTTGATCGGGGCGGTTTGAGCTCGAAATTATTTGCATCTACATGTGGGCTAACCACCTCATTGGGCTGTTCGGTGGGATGTCGGTACATGTGATTGAGAGGTCTTTCCTCCGGAGCGGGACAATGATTCCCATATTCGCCATCGACGCCTGCATCTGCGCAAAGTCGGCTAGCATCGTGCAACTTGCTCGGGAGGAATGCCCCGATTACGGATTGGGCGCCATTGCAGCTCGTCTCTTCTCTCGTCCTCTTCTCCTTTGAGAGCTTTCGATCTCGGGATCTAATAATACTTGGAGGTCCCTGAGATCTTGTACGCATAAACCACCTGCGAGAAGAGAGAAATTAGCACTAACAAAAATAAATAAATAATATAATATATAACTTGAATTAATAAATCCAAATCGTCAAATTATTCTTATGTGATCTTAACAATCCCCGGCAACGGCGCCAAAATTTGATCGCTCCATTTTCACACGTAAAAAGTGTAAGTATGGGGTAAGCGAAGTATCGTATCCACAGAGATTGTATCACGAAAACATAGAAGCTAACTCAACGACAATTCATCATTATCCAAGCACAGAATTTGGGTGATAGGTTTAGGGGCTTCGGAATTTAATCCAAAGCAAAGGTAACCAAATGAAATATAAATAAAGCAATAAAATCACGGAAGATAACTATGAAGAAAGACTAACCACAAGGATGCACCAATCCTATCCACAACGATGTTTATCCTGTTTATTACTAACCATTTTAATCCGGACAAGACGGAAGATCACATATATAACCAACAACTTGATTCGACAATTGTGGCGATTGATTACTAATTTTCCTATTACGATTTACATCTCAGAGGAAAATAAGCAACTCGAATGGATCACTAAGAATATGCTTCCTACGAATGTCTATCTCGATTCGACTCGAGGCTTATTAGTATCATGCATTCAAGATCGATTGACAATTAATACAATTACGTAATTAACCGACAACTAGATATGCATCAAGATTGATCGAAATCAACACATATAAATAAGCACCAAGAATCATGAATCGATGCGGAAGGTAAATAACAACATGGGAATCACAACATATAGGATAGAATCATGCAAACCCTAGGATTAGAGCGAAATTAGCTAGACATAATTAACGACATAAAGTACGAAATAATCATAAAACAGAAATTAAATTGATAAAACCCGTGGGGTGGCGTCGAAGAACAATCGTTGGTTCAAATCCCAGCGTCGGCGGAAAACTGGAAAACGGTGGAATTCTTGACGAAAACGTTCGAATCGATAACAATGCGTAGAACAATTGCGAAATGATGGAAAACTAATACTAGAATTAATCTAAATCAAAGCTAGAGCGAAATAAATGGAAAACTATGAAAAGCGAGGAAAAGCGTGCAAAATAGGTGCAGGGGTGCGTTGGGGGCGCGAGGGGTGAAGCCCTATTTATAGATTAGGGCTGAAAACCCTAATTTTGGGGTCTGCCGCCTCGCCTCGCGGCCGGGCTCATGACATGAGCAGCGGTCGCGAGGTTTTGGGCGTTCAGGCGATTTCTCGCGGCCGCGCCTCGGACCGCGAGCTCGCTCAGCTCTCTCTGCGACTTCACTTTGTTTCGCTCCGTTCTCTCGCGTCCGAACTCCGAATGCGATCCGTTTGCGCCTATGGACTCCTATCGAGATGCTCTTTAACATTGTAAACTTTTCACATCCATATTTTCATATCCATTTAATCATCTTTGGTTACATCTTTGCCTTATGCATCGATTATCACTGAAAAGCCTACAAAACACCAAGAGAAACCCCAAGAGCGTTATCTTCTAGAAAAGATAAAACATTAATAATCGATACATAAGCGCACATTAAGCGAGCTAAACTCATCTTCAAATATCAACTATAAGCGTGTAAAATGCGCGTTTATCAAACCCCCAAACTTAAAGCATTGTTTGTCCTCAAACAAAAGCGAGCAGAAAGACAAACGAAGATCAGCGAGCATAGCAAAGAGGATAACTATTCTGGCCTCGAAACATATCAGCGCTCAAAACATTAGTGCACATGGCGGCGTTAGTCCACTCAACACAAACAACAATTTACGGCAAAAACTCATTTAATTCAACCTCACAAAGGCATGTATAAAAATATATAGGATACACTCAAACTCATAAAGAAATTAAGGGCGTGTATACACTCAAAGATCAATGCAATGCAACGTCTTACCATAGGCTTGCCGTTTCTCTAACATCTCCACCGCGTCAAATGTGTTCAAATAAGGATCAAAGAGGTATTTTGATAGGTTATAATGTAGGCACATTGGTTAAGGTAGGATAAAATATGGCTAAGTGACTCAAGAATATTCCAAGTACCACCATTTATACATTTCGACACATATGGACTTTGTCCGTGTTCTCTTCTCTCCCAACATGCTAAATCAACGTTTAATGCCACGAAGGTACCTATACTTTGATTAAAGACCCTTTATGCTCAACACTCATAGTGAGCTTAACATTTTCCTTTTTCTTTTCTTTTCTAGAGCTTATAGGGTTTAACTTTCACGAACAAGGTACTATTCTTCACCACGGATGTATTTTTCTAAAAGAAACTTTTCTCGTCTAACTTACATCAAAATTTCACCCCTTTTGATTCCCATATCCATCCTCACCTCCTATCATCCGGTTTAATCGAAAGAAAAAGTCTAATAAAGGCTCAAAGAAGGCGACAAATGGTATATAACATCGGGTTAGTGTTTGGGTGAATATGTGGTTAACAAAGATGGCCTTTTATCCTTTCCAAATTCGAAACACATATTGCAGTCTCGACACAGAAACACGGCAAGTTCTAGAAGATAATCACATGTATGATATCACACACTTAAAAGCGTATCAAGATATTTATACGGTGAAGCTCAAGTCTCACGGGTTAAGCAAATGGTGAAAAACAACAAGCTAAGCCGTCTCACGTCGTTCATGCGTCATTTTCTAACATATCATGTGCACTTATCATTAAATTTCATAAAATTTTCTATCGTCATTGGCCACATGGATTAACACACTTCACTTAACTCGTTGATCGGCGGACACAGCGAAAAGAAAAGCGAAACACGACAAAAAGCAACACAAGCGAAAACAAAAACAAAACACGAAAACAAAACAAAGAAAGCGTTGGGTTACCTCCCAACAAGTGCTTTATTTAACGTCTTTAGCTAGACCATCACTAACCTCGTCAATCGGGCGTTTTGGTAGCAATACATCTTTCCCGACTTGTGGAACCTCACAAACTTAGCATTCACGGATGACCACCATTACTATGGAAGTGGCCCCTAAACTTGAATGAAACACTCGGGTTCCATGCGAGTCCACTTCTTTCTTCTCACGGCTTCTCAATCGGTCGAGTACCCTCTAAACGCGAGGCGTGGCGGCGGCGGTCGTGATCGAGCAACAATCTTCCGACTTTCCAGCGTCGTGTTGCTTGATGGCGTCGTATATGGAAATTTTGAGCTCACCATCGTTAACACGAAGCGTGAGGTTTCCTTCCCACACATCAATCAACGCATACGACCGGTTGCTGAAAAGGTCTACCAAGGATTAGTGGTTGTTGTTTGAATTCGTGAATATCTAGAATAACAAAGTCAGCAGGAAAAACAAAATCCCGAATTCTTACCAACACGTCTTCGACGATACCTTTTGGATATGTGACTGATCGGTCAGCCATCATCAGTGAGATCTTCGTCGGCTTCATCTTTCCTAGGTGTAGCCGGTTGAAAACGTTCAATGGCATCAGATTGATGCTCGCCCCCAAGTCGCATAAGACATTTGGGAAAATCTGCTCGGCGATCTCGCACTCTAACGTGAAACCGGGATCCTTCTGCTTCAGAGGGAGCTTCCTTTGCAAGACGGCATCACTCTTGGATAGGGAAATTTTCTCAAATTTCCCAAGTTTCTTCTTACTTGCAAGCGTCTTTTAAAATTTCATGTAGCGGCATGTTTCGCAACGCTTGAAGAGAGGCAAATTTATCTCAACTTTTGAAAAATCTCTTTGAAGCGAGCAAACTCCTCGTCATATTCGACTTGACAAGTCGACTCGGAAGCAGGACCGGAGGTGTGTGCGCGAGTTTATACGTGGTTGCCTCATGATCGACCTCGCGACCGCTAGGGTGGTCGCGAGGTATCATTGCTTGTGGACTCCTTTCTCGCGTGCGAGCTTACGGCCTTGACTCATGCGCTGATTTCTCGGCGATTGCTCGCGGTCGGGTTTGCGAGCACTGGGTCGCTCGTGAACAACTCTGGCGCGCGGATACTCGGATGGCTCGCGGTCGGGTGCGCGCGGACGTGTGCTCGATCGCGAGCTCACGTGGAAAAATTTACGGATGACTCGCGATCGGGCTCGCGATCGCGAGCTTCGATCGCGGTTTACGCCTGAGAATGCTTTCTTGCTCTTCTTCCTCGGTAGGGCTCGGGTAGGCTCGTCCTCCTCGTCCCGAATGGCGGCAAGCATTCTTCTTGGGTTCACCTCCGTATTACTCGGAAATTGGCCCGTCTTTTGTAGTGCATTCACTTGTGCGGCTATTTGACCAATTTGATTTTCTAACATCTTCATATCTTCCCATAGCCGTCACGGTGGACTCAAATTATTTATCTTTTGCCGGTGTTGCTTATGAGCAATTACGATTCGTTGCCAATTGTTGGTTGCTTACAACCAGCTAGCTGCATCATGTCTTGAGACTTGGCTTCCTCGGCTCTTGAATCGAATTACGAACATTGAAGCTCTTGAAGGTTGTTGGAAATTCGAATGATTCCTCGATTGATGTGGTGGCGTTCTCGTCTCAATCGACTCTTCAAAAGAGTGAACTTCTTCATGAGATCGTCGTATTTTGAATCACTCTCAACAGTTGCTTTGAGCGATGGCGTTCTCTCCGTTAGCCATTGATAGCTGTTGGCGCCATCTCCTCTGTCTGACTTGCCTCGTCTCTTGGTCGGTTCAATAAGCAGCCCCATGACGCGCGTCCACCATGCTCCTTATGCGCCATATCGGTCCACCGTAGGCCGAGTGATTTGTTGCTCCTTGGAGAACCCATGTTGTGGACATCGTCTCAATAGACCTCTGAATCTCTCCCATGCCTCGAATAATGATTCGTCGTGGTTTTGGCAAAATGAGAGATTTGGCGATGATCTTCTGCGCTTTCGCCCGACGGAAAGTATTTGAAAGAAACTTCTCACAAAGTTTCCCCAAGTGTCGATGCCACTCGGTCCAAACTCTTGAACCAATTTTTCGCTGGTTTGTGAGAAACCGAACATCTTGCGCATCCGGATCGTGTCTTGTGGCACCCATTCTGCTTGATGGTGTCACAAATATCAACGTTCGAGATGCGCATTGGTCTTCGTGACTCACCCCAAACCGCTCTCCTTGGACCATCTTGATCGGGGCGGTTTGAGCTCGAAATTATTGCATCTACATGGGGCCCCAACCACCTCATTGGGCTGATTGGGTGGGATGTCGGTACATGTGATTGATCTTTCCTCCGGAGCGGGGACAATGATTCCCATATTAGCCATCGGCGCATCATCTGCAAAGTCGGCTAGCATGCGTGCAACTTGCTCGGGAGGAATGCCCCCGTTCATGGATTGGCTGCCATTGCAGCTCGTCTCTTCTCTCGTCCTCTTCTCCTTTGAGAGCTTTCGATCTCGGGATCTAATAATACTTCAGGAGGTCCCTGAGATCTTGTACGCATAAACCACCTGCGAGAAGAGAGAAATTAGCACTAACAAAAATAAATAAATAATATAATATATAACTTGAATTAATAAATCCAAATCGTCAAATTATTCTTATGTGATCTTAACAATCCCGACAGCGGCGCCAAAATTTGATCGCTCCATTTTCACACGTAAAAGTGTAAGTATGGGGTGGCAGTATCGTATCCACGAGATTGTATCACGAAAACATGAAGCTAACTCAGCGACAATTCATCATTATCCAAGCACGAATTTGGGTGATAGGTTTAGGGGCTTGAATTTAATCCAAAGCAAAGGTAACCAAGCGAAATATAAATAAAGCAATAAAATCACGGAAGATAACTATGAAGAAAAGACTAACCACAGGGATGCACCAATCCTATCCACAACGATGTTTATCACATTTATTACTAACCATTTTAATCCGAGACAAGGCGGAAGATCACATATATAACCAACAACTTGATTCGACAATTGTGGCGATTGATTACTAATTTTCCTATTACGATTACATCTACAGGAAAATAAGCAACTCGAATGGATCACTAAGAATATGCTTCCTCGAATGTCTATCTCGATTCACGACTCGAGGCTTATTCGTATCATGCATTCAAGATCGATTGACAATTAATACAATTACGTAATTAACCGACAACTAGATATGCATCAAGATTGATCGAAATCAACACATATAAATAAGCACCAAGAATCATGAATCGATGCGGAAGGTAAATAACAACGATGGGAATCACAACATATAGGATAGAATCATGCAAACCCTAGGATTAGAGCGAAATTAGCTAGACATAATTAGCGACATAAAGTGCGAAATAATCATAAAAACGAAATTAAATTGATAAAACCCGTGGGGTGGCGTCGAAGAACAATCGTTGGTTCAAATCCCAGCGTCGGCGGAAAAGCTGGAAAGCGGTGGAATTCTTGGACGAAAACGTTCGAATCGATAACAATGCGTAGAACAATTGCGAAATGATGGAAAACTAATACTAGAATTAATCTAAATCAAAGCTAGAACGAAAATAAATGGAAAACTATGAAAAGCGAGGAAAACGTGCAAAATAGGTGCGGGTAGTGCGTTGGGCGCGCGGTGAAGCCTATTTATAGATTAGGTGAAAACCCTAATTTTAGGTTCTGCCGCCTCGCCTCGCGGCCGGGCTCATGACATGAGCAGCGGTCGCGAGGTTTGGGCGTTACGGGCGATTTCTCGGCGGCGCCTGACGCGAGCTCGCTCAGCCAGCTCTGCGCGACTTCCTTGTTTAGCTCCGTTCTCTCGCGTCCGAACTCCAGTGCGATCCGTTTGCGCATATGGACTCCTATCGAGATGCTCTTTAACATTGTAAACTTTTCACATCCATATTTTCATATCCATTTAATCATCTTTGGTTACATCTTTGCTTATCGTCGATTATCACTGAAAAGCCTACAAAACACCAAAGAGAAACCCCAAGCGTTATCTTCTAGAAAAGATAAAACATTAATAATCGATACATAAGCACATTAAGCGAGCTAAACTCATATTCAAATATCAACTATAAGCGTGTAAAATGCGTGTTTATCATCGGGAAGGTAAGCCGGGGCGTCGTCGTCTTCTTGCTTATACGGGCGAGGAGGAGGATGCCCGCTCTGCGGCCCGTCTTGCATGAAGCTCCGTCCACGTACATCTGCCAGCAACCATCGGGCGATGCAAGGATAGGTTCCTCCGCTGTGAGGGCGGGAGTGACCTCGCTGGTAGAGCCGACCTCGGTGAATTTGGCCTCCGCCAGGAAGTCAGTGAGAGCTTGCCCTTTTATGGCCGGCCTAGGCGAGTACGAGATGTCGTGCTCGCCGAGCTCCAGTGCCCACTTGGCTATACGTCCAGATGACTCTGGCTTTGACAAGACTTGTCTTAAAGGTAAGTCCGTTAGTACCTGGACGGAATGGGCTTGAAAGTAGGGTCGGAGGCATCGCTTGGCGTTCACCAGGGCCAGAGCTATCTTCTCGAGGTTGGTGTACCTTGTCTCCGGTCCTTTGAGAGCCCGGCTGATGAAGTAGATGGGGAGTTTCCGTCCGTCTTATCTCACACCATCCGCTTGATTGCCTCGTCCGAGGCGGCGGATCTGCGATAGGGTTTCGCCTTGCTTGGGCGGATAGGGTTGGCGGTCGGCGAGATATTCCTTGGTTGTCTGGCGACACAGTGTTCTTCCTACCAGGTAATCTGGAGCTCTCTCGGGATCTTGAAGAAGGAAGCTGCTTCTCGGCACTCGAGATAGGAATCTGGCGAGGCGGCTAGGCATCCGGTGAGTTTGTGTATTTCACGGATGGTTCTTGCACCGCATGTCGAAACCTTGTCTTCACCTTGGTAGGATTGGCCTTGAGGCCTTCTTGAAAACCAGCATCCCGGAATTTACCCGTCTTCACCACGAATGTGCACTTACAGGGATTAAGCTTGAGGTTGGCCGACACGAGGAGGCTGGAGGATAGTTTCGAGTCGACGGCCAGTTCTCGACTTTTTGCTTTTGACTACTATATCGTCGGCGTAGACTTCAGCGATTTCCCCTATGTGATCTTTGAAGATCGCGTCCACCATCCTTTGGTAGGTAGCTCCAGCGTTTTTCAGACCGAAAGGCATCTTCCGGTAGGCAAAGACACCGAAGTCAGTGATGAACGCTGTTTTTGGGGCGTCCTCCGGGCTCATCGGGACTTGGTGGTATCCTTGTATAAATCAGCGAAGATCTCATGTCCTACCAATGCCTCCACCTTCTTGTCGATGTCGGGAGGGGTAGCGATCCTTTAGGCGGTGTTTATTAAGGTCGGTATAGTCGACACACATCGCCATCCCTCTCGGCTTTGAACCACAAGCTGGATTAGCCGTCCGGGTTGGGTATTTGACCTCGTCTGATTTTAGCCTCACGGGTTGGGTTACCTCGTCCCTTATGACTGGCTGCGCTCATGCAAAAACTTCTCTTCTTACGAGAGCTGGTTTAGTGGCGGGTCGATGTTGAGGCGATGAGTTATGAGCTCGGGCGAGACCCGGTCATGTCAGTGGGGACCATGCAAATACATCCTGTATTCCTTAGAAGTGCATAACTTTGTTGTGAATATGTTGGATTTGTATCTTGAAAGCGGTTTGGTTGAGCTTGTATACAATGTTTCCTGTTACCACTATTACAATCTCTATCTGAATTGAATACTTGATTGTATATATCGTGTCCCTTATCTCATATATAAGTTAGATCATACGGTGTGTGAAGATCACGAAGTCCGTATGATTGGTCGAGCTTAATGAGATATAAAAGTTTCCTTCTTGAGACAACTTAAGGACGAGTTGTCGGTTTAGGTGCAGATATAGATAAGAAGTGACTTGACTTAGTTGCTTGTCTATCTTGAGTGCGTCTCGAGGCGTATTGAAGGATCACGGTGAGATGTGCTCTTCTTTCGACCGTCGTGAAGAACCAAGATCTCGGTGACTTACGATGATCTAAACCTCGATAAGGTATTAGGTGAGTATGAGTTCTTGACCATCACTTTGACTTGTTATGAGTGAGGTTATATGTTCTAACCAATTCTCCGCGTCTTGGGTGGTGGCGATCTTGTATGTCACGCTAGTTATCTGTGTCGAGTTACCGTATCCGTTAAGGATGATGGCGTCCCCTTAAGGAGCTCAAAGGTTTATTGTACTAAACCATGCGAGGTTGAGTTAGCTCAAGTACAATAATAAGGTTGAGTGGTACTACTTAAGAAATGAAGTTATTAATCGTTTTAAGCGATCAGATTGCTATAAATGATTAATGGGCGTTCGATATCTTAAATACGAGGATTCGTAATGTCTAAGTGCAAGCCCGACTCAACTTGGTAATAAAGGGTAAGTCGACATTCTTTCTCTAGTGGCATGATCGAATGTTTATAAATTAATTTATGTTACGGTGAACATAAGATAATTAATTTATTTGAGGCCCATCTTTATTCCTTGCATTTGATCCTGGTTTGTCCCGTCCGAGCCCTTTAGCACAAGAAAATCGGCGCCCTATAGCTCTTAAAGGATAGATTTTATTCTCTTTATCCTATAAGGATATTATTATATTTATGGGATATGCATGGATCCTTTCCTTATGGGATTATGGTAATGCATTATAAATATAAGGTAAGAGATAAAGTCTAGGTTAATCCTCATTATTACACAAGCAAATTTTGGCCATCTCATTCTCAGAGAAAAATCTAGAAAATTGTGTGGAGAGTATTGGGTGATTTTCGAAGCATTCTCCATAGATCGTCCTCACTCGGCGTTGGAGATTGGGCGGCGGGATACTGATCCGGAAGGTCAAAGCACGAGTCTCGACAGTTCGATCCATTCATCTCGTTCCATCGACCCAAGCGGATCGAAAGGTAAACACGTGAAAACCCTACGTGTTGCGATTAATTATATAGACGCATCTAGGTTTATAATCAATGTATGGTGAATTAAATATCGAAGATAGATCCTCGGGCGAGGTTAACATATGTTTTCCTACAATTGGTATCATAGCACGGAATCGAATCTTGGCTCTGTTGGATTAATTCACGTTTGATTATTACGTGCGTTTATTAATTGTGTATCATCGTTCATCGTGGCTCGTTTATTATTTTGTTGGGTTTTGTTTTACACCACGAGAAAATCCGTGGTTAGATTAGATTTATTACGTAAATCTTATACGTAAAGAAAACGAAGAACGAAACGACGAAAAAGCGAGTCTCGGCGGTCCACGGGCGGTATCTCGCGCGAGCCTCGCGGTCGCGAGGCGATCACGAGGGGCACGGGCGGCGGGCGTGCGTTCGCGCGAGATCCTGGCGCCCGCGGCGGCGGTGGTCGCGGTTCGACGCGGCAAGCGGGAGAGCGAGCTAGCGGGCGGCGGGCGGCGTTTCGCGCGAAACCCGGCGCCAGCGGCGGACTCGCGATCGCGAGTTTCGACGGGCGGCGACATCTCGGCGGATGTTCGGCGCTCGGGGCGTGGCAGCGCGCAGCGTGCTCGACGGGTCGCGATCGCGTTAGCGACAGCGGTAGCCCGCGAGAACACTGCGGGCGGCGGCACTTTGGTGGTAGCGGTGGGCTTTGCCCTAGCGCGGCCCGGCATAGTTTGGGCCGACCGGCCCGACCCATTTTCCGGCCAATCAAGATTTTCCGGTCCGTGCCCGGGTGCGTGAGGCCCGTTGTTGAATCCGGTCCGTGCCGGTGCGCGAGGCCGTTTCAATTTTAATTACGTACTTTGTAAATCTATGTAATAGATTAGATTTAAATGTGCGGGTTTCACGATTGGGCGCGATGAAGATTTTATTTTATTTTATCGTTCATATGCATATAGTGGATTTTAAATAATGTAGTAGCATGCTATGTATGTTTATATTACGTTGACAAACCTTTAAGTGTTTTACGTAATTGGATGCGCATAGTAAGCATGCTAGGTTTATCGCGTTTATCAAGCATATTTTAGAATTACTGAGCATGTTTTACATGTTGAGTTCTATAGAAAAGCATGCTATGATTACGTGATGCGCATGGACAAACCTTTTGAATAAAAAGACTAAGCAAGCAACCCGACTAATTAATTTTCAAATTAAAATGTCAAGACCTCCACTTTTGATCTCTAAACAAAGTGAGGCCTTGTGAGTGGCGTCCACACAGCGTGGCTTGCTTGCCTTTGTTTATCATAAGTTTGTTAGATGAGATTTCTAAATAAAACATTTTAAATCTATTGAGAGTGGGAGTTTCATGTGTGGCGTCCACACGCGTGGCTTGCATGTGCGATTTTCATAAGTTCTCTAGAGATAGATATAAAATGAGATAACAAAAGAATTTGAATTGGGCGGTATGGCCGAGTGGTATGCCAATTCTAAGAATTCATTTTCTCTTGTTAAAATTGTGGTGATGCTTGACATCACCTCAAGTACAACTTCCGCTAAGTCCCTTCTTGTGATAGTGATGTGGTCTAGTAAGGTCAATCGTTAATTTCATTTGTCATAAGGATAAGTTGACATGGATTGAAATTAAATGACTAAAGGTATATTTTAGTGCAGTCGGGGGTTCGTGTGTAAACTTTCACAGCGTGGCTTGCATGTGGAATTCCTTGGGCGATTGGAGGTTTCAATTAATATTGTTTTATCAAAAGGTTACAATATTATTATTCTGAATTATTTGCGATCGTATGCTTATGTGTTTATATTATCGTTTCGGATATGTCTCTTCGCCCGATTATCAATATGCTCGCACAAAATCCGTTATCAGGTCCAAATTTTATCGGTGAAAGCGAAACATGGAATATGTTCTTATCATTGAAGAACACATGTTTGTTCTCACTACTCTAAACCGGTGCCACTTCTTGGCGTCGACTAATGAGCGGCGAGTCAGCGAGACTTTGGAATAAGTCGAACAATATGGCTAAATGCTATATGATGACTACTATGTCCAAAGCTTGCGGTATAACGACATCGATCGATGGTAGAGCCTGACGATATTTGGTCGTGTCTCGAGGTAAGTTTGGGCGGTCGGATCGGACGATCGCTTCCACACAATGAGAGAAATCTTGGCGTGTAAGATGGAAGAAGGAAGTTGGTCCATGAACATGTCTCCATGACTCGTCTCATGGATAGTCTTGATCGGTTGGGAGGAGGTTTTGACGGTGACGAGGTCGATATCATCCTCAATACACTTTGCCAAGTCTTTTGAGAACTTTCGGCGTGAATGTGATCATGAGCAAGACCGAGTTTACACTTAGTCGGTTGCTTAATGATCTCGTTCTTTGCGGAAGGAGTTATGGGAAAAGGAGCACATGCTCTTGCTAGCACATCTAAGGGCCCAAAATTTTCGTTGCAAAATGGAAATAGAAAAGGGGTACCAAAGGTGGTAGAGGCGAGGAAATAGTGGGAGTAATGGGAGCAGAACATGGTTGCCACGGAGGCTTGAAGAAGCGAAGGAGAAGGCGAGTGCTTCAAGTGCGGTGGGCCGGGCATTGGAAGGCAAGTGCCCTATGCTCGAGGCTCAGAGTGCATACGTTTTCTTTAATGTGAAACATGTTTAGCGACTTGTTCTACCCATTCTTGGGTAGTAGATCTGGTATGGCCGATCATGTTTGTTACACCTTGCGGGTTCTGCGGACAAGGGAGGCTGTTTGATGGCGAGATAACGATCTCCATGGGCAGCGGTAAAAGTCGAGGCCGTTGCGGTTGGAGATGTTACTTTATGTTTGAAAAGCAGTTTTAGTTTTAAAGGCGTTTATATGTGTCGGTTTTCGTAGGAACCTTGTTTACGTTTGAAATTATTTACTCATGGATATTACATTATTTTGATAGTGGTGTTTCTATCATAAGAAATGACGAAGTTATCGTGTTGTACGTTATATAATTAAGCTTTATACTATTTACATGAAACATAATACCCATAACTATGTTGCATCTTCATCAAACCCTAAAGAAAGTTTTCTTATGAAGATGACTCTACTTTTCTATGGCATCTTAGATTAGGTCACATCAATCTAAATAGGATCAAAGGCGGCTAAGAATGGGCGTTGGGTAATCTCACGGTTACTCGGTTCCCGATCTCTGAATCTTGTATAGAAGGTAAGATGTCGACCGGACCGCTCAAAGCGAAGGGTTATAGAGCGAAAAAATGTTGGGTTAGTTCATTCGACTGTGTGGACCGATGTCCACACAAGCTCGTGGAGATGCGGTATTTTGTCACTTTCGTTGGCGAGTACTCAAGGTATGGATACGTATACACCTTCACGCAAGTCTGAATGCTTTGAGAAATTTAAAGAGTTTAAAGGCGGAAGTGGAGCGAAGCTAGGTAAGAGTATCAAGTCATCTGCGGTCGATCGCGGTGGCGAATACCTCGATAACGAGTTTATGGACTATCTAGTGAAGTGTGGGATTACGTCCCGGCGCACTTCACCGAGCACACCACAAACAAAATGGTGTGTCGGGCGAAGAAATAGGACTCTTTTGGAAATGGTTAGATCTATGATGAGTTATGCTACATTGCCTATTTAGATTACGGGGTATGCACAAGAAGCAGACATACTTGCTAAATCTAGTACCATCAAGTCGATCGAAAAGACCCTTTCGAGTTGTGGTTTGGGCGCAAGCCGGTTTAAACCACATAAGGATATGGGCGATCCGGCTGCGTCTTTGAACAAGAAGGCGACAAGTTGGAGGCTAGATCCGACGCAAGGCTGTTTATTGGCTATCTAGAGGAGCGAAGGTGGTTTATTCTATAGTCTAAGGATCGGAAGGTCATTATTAGCACTAATGCTCGATTCTTAGAAGAGGACTACATGAAAATCATAAATCGAAGTTGAAATCATTCTTCAAGAGTTAGAAGATGATCGTATTCCACCACCGATTAGGCGAAGGTGCGAGATGTCGAGTCTAGTGGGAGGATCGACACGAGATACTTCAAGAAATTGAAGTGGGTCGAGTTCACTGGAGATACCGGCCGTCTGAGTGGTACCTACACAGACAAGTTGTGCAAGTTAGAGAACCACAAGTATCTGCTGCCCACCGTTGCCATTTTGCTGTAGAACCTCGTCGTAGTGGGAGGGTTGTTCGTCGACCCGGCGATTTATGTTCGTGGGTGAATCTTGGTTTAGTCAATGAGACGAACATGCAATAATCGACCCATGGACATCAAGGAGGCGATCTGAATATTGATGCAAGATCATGGCACACGCTATGGACTTAGAAATGGAGTCCATAACGGCTATGGATGTATATGAAAGACACTCTACCGGATGGCAAGGAAGCCATGGGTAGTAAGTGGATATACAAAAGGAAGAGATTCGATGGAGGTTTGGCTTTCAAGCCGGGTTTGTGGTGAAAGGTACACTCAGTTGAGGGCATCGATTTCGATGAGACCTTTTACGCGTAGCAATCTCAAGTCCATGAATTCTTCTAGCCATAGCACCACTTGAACCTAGAGGTTTGGCAAATGGATGTTAAAACCGCTTTTCTAGCGGTTACCTTGAGGAAGGTAGAGACATCTATATGCGACAACACGAAGGTTATGTGGTAAAGGGTGAAAGAGCATCTAGTATGGAAGCTTAAGAAGTCCATTTATGGACTTAAGCGAACCTCCGATCATGGAACTTACGCTTTGACGAGGTAGTAAAGTCCTATGGATTTACCCAGTTGCTAGCGAGAGTTGTGTGTATCGGTTAGATGTCAACGGAGATGTGGTATTTCTTGCGCTACGTAGATGACATACTTCTAGTTGGCAACAACGTGAAGTCATTATCGAGGCGTAAAGAGTTGGCTATCGATCGGTTTCAAATGAAAGACTTATGAGATGCGTACATTCTTGGGATCAAGGTTTCCGAGATCGCAAGAAGAAAATATTGAGCTTATCTCGGGCGTCTTACATTGATCTTGTGATTACTCGTTTTAGTATGCGCACCGCCGCGAAAGGATTGTTACCTTTCGGACATGGCGTTCCTTTATCTAAAACCTTGATCACCTATGACGCAAAGGAGATAGAGGAAATGAGACAAGTTCATTCTGCTTCCGCGTAGGAAGTCTCATATGCGCAATGCTATGCACGAGGCCCGATATACGCTATCACGGTAGACATAGTAGCTAGATATCAATCTAACCTGGACAAGCTCATTGGATGCGATAAAGCACATACTCAAGTACACGAAAAGGACTCGAGATTATAGGCTGGTTTACCATGCGGATAGTCTAATGCCTTTGGGTTATCTGAGACTCGGTTTCCAAGTGACCGTGATGAGAAAAAGTCGACCTCGGGCTATGTGTTTACCTTGGGAGGTGGGCCGTATCTGGCGGTGCAAAGCGGCGATGCATTGCGGACTCTACCATGGAAGCCGAATATGTAGCCGCGGAGGCTTCTAAGGAGGCTGTATGGTTCAGAACTACCTCATGGATCTAGATGTGGTACTGGTTTGCCCAGAGTATCATAGTTTCTTGTGATAACTTTCGGTGCGATGCAAACTCGAAGGAACCACAGACCCACAAGGCGACCAAACACATAGAGAAAGTACCATGTCATCGAGAATCGTTAGGCGGGTGACGTCTTGATTGAAAAGATTGATCTGACGGAAAATCTAGCGGATCCATTCACGAAGAGCACGCCGCAAAAGTCTACGATGGACACGTTAGAGGACTTGGATTAAACTGATGGCACCCACTTAGAAAGGAAACTTTTGTATAAGTGGGAGAAGCAAAGTGATGGTTGTTTGTAATAGCTAGTAGAAAGACACATTGTATACTAAAAGTTTGCTTTAGTATAAGTGGGAGATTGTTGGTTGTATCTTGGCAGCGGTTTGGTTGAGCTTGTATACAATGTTTCTGTTACCACTATTACAATCTCTATCTGAATTGAATACTTGATTGCATATATCATGTCCCTTATCTCATATATAAGTTAGATCATACGGTGTGTAGAAGATCACGAAGTGCGTATGATTGGTCGAAGCTTAATGAGATATAAAAGTTTCCTGGTGAGACAACTTAAGGACGAGTTGTCGGTTTAGGCTGCAGATATAGATAAGAAGTGACTTGACTTGGTTGCTTGTCTATCTTTGATGCGTCTCGGGCGTATTGAAGGATCACGGTGAGATGTGCTCTTCTTTCGACCGTCGTGAAGAACCAAGATCTCGATGACTTCGATGATCTAAACCTCGATAAGGTATTAGGTGAGTATGAGTTGTTGACCATCACTTTGACTTGTTATGAGTGAGGGTTATATGTTCTAACCAATTCTCCGCATCTTGGGTGGTGGCGATCTTGTATGTCACGCTAGTTATCATGTCGAGTTACTGCGTATCATTAAGGATGATGGCGTCCCTTAAGGAGCTCAAAAGGTTTATTGTACTAAACCACGCGGTTGAGTTAGCTCAAGTACAATAATAAGGTTAATTGGTACTACTTAAGGAAATGAAGTTATTAATCGTTTTAGCGATCGATTGCTATAAATGATTAATGGACGTTCGATATCTTAAATACGAGGATTCGTAATGTCTAAGTGCAAGCCCGACTCAACTTGGTAATAAAGGGTAAGTCGACATTCTTTCTCTAGTGGCATGATCGAATGTTTATAAATTAATTTATGTTACGGTGAACATAAGATAATTAATTTATTTGAGGCACATCTTTATTCCTTGCATTTGATCCTGGTTGGCCCATCCAGGCCCTTTAGCACAAGAAAATCGGCGCCCTATAGCTCTTAAAGGATAGATTTTATTCTCTTTATCCTATAATGATATTATTATATTTATGGGATATGCATGGATCATTTCCTTATGGGATTATGGTAATGCATTATAAATATAAGGTAAGAGATAAAGTCTAGGTTAATCCTCATTATTACACAAGCAAATTTTCGGCCATCTCATTCTCAAGAGAGAAAATCTCGAAAATTGTGTGGAGAGTATTGGGTGATTTTCCGAAGCATTCTCCATAGATCGTCCTCACTCGGCGTTGGAGATTGGGCGGCCGGGATACGATCCGGAAGGTCAAAGCACGAGTCTCGATCGTTCGATCCATTCATCTCGTTCCATCGACCCGACGGATCGAAGATAAACACGTGAAAACCCTACGTGTTGCAATTAATTATATAGGCGCATGCTGGGTTTATAATCAATGTATGGTGAATTAAATATCGAAGATAGATCCTCGGGGCGAGGGTTAACATATGTTTTCCCTACAGAATATTAGCTGAACCCTGGGTGCCGACTTTGACAATTTGGAAGGGTCGTCGTCGTATAGCTAAAGATTCTCGGTCGGTCGTCCAGGTGGCAACCGAGGGTTACGTAATTGCTAGGCACGAGGTAAGGCCGCATCTTGGGTTGAGACTCGTAGGCATTCTTTAGCTTCCGTTTGGTCACCCCGAATGCTTAACACTCCCACGGGGTGGGTATCTTAATGGTGAGGTGGTACACGGGTAGGCGGCCACAGTTGCATCTGACCAATCTCTTCCCGGGATAATGTTGTATGGAGAGGGAGCTCGGACCAAGAAAAATTGAATGGCCTTGGTGACCGATCCGGGAGCACGTCTACAGTATGGAAGGGTAATGACACCCTCGGGTTGAGCGCCTCTAAGTAAGCTCATGGCGGGAAGGTGCGGGATGTATAATTCCTCCAACATCAAGTTTATCCAGCAGCTGCGGAATATGATGCTAGAGGCTCCGATGTCAATGTAGACCCGATGTACGTTCTTGTTGCCCACCACGGCTTGTATAGTAATGGCGTCTGGTGGGGCATAATCTTAGTCTTGGGTCATCTTTGGAGAACACGATGTTCTCTCCATCCGAGTCGCTTGTTTTCGGCTCCTCGAAGTCGGCCTTGAGCCTCATTTCTAAGTGGCGACCTAAATCGTACCAGCAGGCGATCCGATTATAGCATAGACCTGCTCCATTGTATTGGGACCTTCGTCCTCGTCATCTTGTGTCCGTGCCGTTGAGGTCGGTCCTGATTGTTACCACCTCCATTTTCCCTCTGCGCTTTTACTACCCGACCGGTCGGCCGATGTACTTCTTGGCGCTTCGTTCTTTGACGAGCTCGTCAATGTGAGCTCAAGATCTTGCATCTTCGTATCGTGACCGTACCCACGGTGGTAGTCACAATACTTTCTGTTGACTTTTTGGATCCTCGCTTTCATAGGAGGGGTTTGAAAGAGCTCGATGTGAAGCTCAAATATTTTAGCCACGGATATGAGCGGAGGGCGCTATTGCTGGGGTTTGGCGAGGTCTAGCCTTGATTCTCTGGGCCCTTCTTGATTCTCTCGAACGCACTTCGGCGTTCAGTACCTCGGCCTCGATCCTCTGGCTTCCTTCTTTCAGTCCGCTGCTCATCCCAGATCTCTCTCTTCTTCCGGTCCGACTCGTCCCCTTTGACGAAGTTGTCAACCAAGGTCCAAAGACGACTAGCCGTCTTCGGCTGTTCACGGGTGATCTCTTTATTCAGAGCACCGGGTCGGATCCCGTTCTTGAATGCGTTGATGATGTGAGATCGTTACTCTCGTCTATTTTAAGGGACTCCATGATGAATCTTGAGGCGAAATTCGACATCGTCTCGTCCCGTCCTTAGCGGATTATGGCGGATCGGATGAAGGTTGTTGGCGGCATCTTTTGGTAAGCGCCATTTGAACCGATCCATGAGGTCTTTGAAGCAATGGATGCTGTTCTGGCGAAGCGAGGTGAACCAACGTCGAGCGTTGGAGATCAGCACCTCGGGAAGACCTTACACATGTGGAAATCTTCCATCCATTGGTTTGCCATGTTAGTGGTATAGGCAAATAGGAAGTCAGAAGGATCTCCAAGGCCATCGTATGCAGCGATATTTGGAGCACGGTATCGCTGTGGCAGGGGTGTATCCAGAATCTCCCTTGAGAAAGGAGAGATAATCCGGCCGTGCCGGTCGAATCCGGGGAGCTCGTTGCCATCTCTCTCCGGAGGAGTGGGAGATCGATAGAGGCATCTGTCGTCTCTCCGAGGGGGAGTTCGACTTCGTCTTTCCTCTCTTCTTTCCCGCCCAGTCGCATGGGCATTACGCCGAGGTGGAGAACGGCTCCGCGGATGGTATGAGGGCGAATGGTCGCGATAGTTTGGCCGAGGCGAATGAACTCGGGTATTGGGGCGGTCATTGTGCCGCGGTGAACGTTGATTGATTCGAAGAGGTGAACGACCTCGGTTGCCTGTAATCACCAATTCGGGCACTCTTGAGGGGCCCGCTCCGTTTGTCCTCTGATTGAGGAAACTCTGGAATTGATTGAGGTTGGCGTTGAGGAATTCGGACACTGCTCGACCGAGGACCTCGTGGGAGCGGTGAACCTCCTGCTTCACCGTGCGAGGTCGGCATCTTCCTCCTCGTTGGGGCGGCCATCCTGAGGGTGTATGGAAGCATTCTCCATGTAGCCCTCAGGTGTGTGACCACTGAGTTAGACATACATACATGTAGTGAAGCATGTCTAGTTGAGGCTTGACCTGATTAACATTAAGTATATTTCGAAGAAGTCTTCATGCATCAAAGATGAATATCTAATTGTTGCCCTCTTCCTGACCACTCAAAAAAATATAACAAAATTTTAAAAATATATGTAAAACTCTATTCAATAAAGCAGACGAATTGTAGAAGAACGCATGCAATACTGAATGCTCCATTTTATTATAGTATCAGTATCTATACACATTGTTGTAAGATAAATATGGACCACTTATATTACATAACTAATAATTCAATATACTCTTTGCAATAAGTTTTGATTACCCTAAAAGAAGTAAAACCACTTGCCTTGAAAATTAATATTCTCGCACACAAGAAACTTGCAAAAATGACAATCTACTGCCAAAATGGGTGTAGACATACACAGGAATCAAAAGATTAATGCTTAACATGACGTGAATTATAACATCTTTGTTCGGCTCATTCTTAGAATGAGTAAATGATGCTTGACACATGCATCAAACTTGTTATGGTGCATGGTTTGTCGGAGCTACCGACCATGATTGTCACCGGAAACATTATCGAATAATATGATACCATCCTTCCAATTGTTTTCTACCTTTTTCTAAAAATAATTAAGAACAATCAAAAAGAAAAAGTAAAGAAACTCGTATGCAAACCTTATCCTTATAGATATCAAATATACCTTGAAAAAAAAAAACTTCATCCAATGTCTTCAACAGGCAATGGTGATACAATTTGGGCAAGATTAAACTCTCAGATACTCTTTACAATGATTAACAATGAAAAAAAAGAGATATATTACCGAGATCTTTAAGAGAATGGAGAGCTTTTTAAGAAGATAAGATAGAATACAAATGAATTTGGAATTTTGGCATTTAATTTAATTCACCTGTCATTGCGCCAATAATGAAGCGTAATTGATAGATAGGTAACAGACTTGTTCCTAGTATAAACTCTATTTCACGTTTTATGCTCAAATTTACCTCAATATAATTAACTTTTATACTGTTATTTTGGATAAATTTATTAATGTATTTCTATTCTATAGACATGATATATGCAATTACCTAATAAGTCTCACTGCACATTAATGTATTATATAATGAATACTAATTGATTGATATGTATATATAAGAATATATTTCATAGAAAATAATATGATTTCTTGAAACGTAAAGTTATAAATAGACAAAAAAATTGAAATTACTATTTTCGGAAACTCGGTGTTGTTATTATATAGTATATAGATATAGATATAGATTCGTACAACCTGGACTTCTATGTACACTACCTCAATTAGTACTTATCTCAAGGCACGGTCGTTAACTAATGTCGGCAGAAGGTCCTAAGGTTAGTACTAAGTAATGTGCACAAAAATAATATGCAACTTCTCAATTTTAATAAACAATTTAGAGTGTAATAACTCGAAATATTTTGCAGAAAGTAAATTCCACATATTACCAATAGGGGTGTCTAAACGGTTTTTTATTTTCGGTTATAGCCGAAACCGAACCGAAACTAACAAATTCGGTTAACCGAAAACCGAAAAATTTGGTTATCAGTTCGGTTTCGGTTCTAGAGTTGAAAAAAATTTCGGTTAGTGGTTAACCAATAACCGAAAGGTTCGGAACCTAAAAACCGTTTTTTATTTTTCATTATTAATTAATTAATTAAAAATTCTGAAAATTAATTTATAATTATTACTTTATTAATTATTTTAATTATTTGTTAAATATCTTATTAATTTATAATAAGTTTCAGTTTTTTAATCATTATTTTATTTATTTTTATTATTAATTAATTTTAATTCGGCTAATCGAAAACCGAACCGTCGGAACCGATCGGTTTTCGATTAACCGAAATTTTAAAACGGTTCGGTTTCGGTTCCACTTTTTCGGAGAAATTTAGTTCGGTTAACCGAACCGTTTAACAGCCCTAATTACCAAAGTGGTACTGATCTCATGCTCGCATCACAAACATAAATTCATCACAAACATCAACTCACTTTATTCTCATTTCTTGTGATGATCAATAGAAGAAGATGAAGGCGATTATTATGAAAAATGATCATAAGAATTAATGTGACGGTGCATTACTCCTATATTTTCATCTCCTTCTTTTCTTCATCAAGTAGTAAACATTAATGAGTTGCGGTGAGTGCAAATACAATCTTCACATGACGTGCTTTCACTTACCACTCAAGCTCCCCCTCCATTCCATTCCACCACAGAGCTAGTAACGACTTAATCCTCAAATCTTCTGACAAAAATTATATGACTACTCTACTAATGAGATGTTATGTTTGCACAAAATACAATGACTTCAAAGCAGACATCAAGTGCGCGTCTATGTCGAACACCATATATCACGCAGCTCACACACAACATCTCTTCAATCTTCTCCTTGATGAGGATTATGAGAGTGGTAACTACTTGTTATGTGTTGTTGACTCCCATTCTGTAGTATAATTGTTACGTGTGTGACGTTGGATGCTCTATGCTGCGAGCATCAATCACGAGTCGCATACACCCGCTGCCATTGACGTACGACGCCCATGTAAACCATCATGCTGGTTTCTACCGCGATCAATGTGAAAATGAAATGTACCCCAGGAGTTGGATGTTGGATTTGTATATTGGAAGCAGTTTTGGTTGAGCTTGTATACAATGATTCCTGTTACCATTATTACAATCTCATATCTGAATTGTTTATTTGATTGTATATGTATGTCCGTTTATCACATATATAAGTTAGATC
Organism: Salvia rosmarinus; assembly: GCA_036937905.1. NCBI lineage: Eukaryota > Viridiplantae > Streptophyta > Magnoliopsida > Lamiales > Lamiaceae > Salvia > Salvia rosmarinus. Next base: position 105,221,058 of record CM072819.1, read on the forward strand.
ATATAGTGTGTAGAAGATCATAGAAGTCTGTATGATTGGTCAAGCTTAATGAGATATAAAAGGATCTGGCCGAGACAACTTGAGGACGAGTTGTCGGTATAGGAAGCGGTATAGATAAGAAGTGACTTGACTTGGTTGCTTGTCTATCTTGATGCGTCTCGACGTATTGATGGATCACGATGAGATGAGTTCTTATATCTGACAGTCGTGAAGAACATAGATCTCGGTGACTTTACGTTGATCTAAACCTCGATAAGGTTTTAGGTGAGTATGAGTTGTTGACTGTCACTTTGAATTGTTATGGGAGAGGATTACATGAGTAACCCAATATTCTCTGCATCTTTGGTGATGGCAGTGCGTGTATGTCATGCTAGTTACCTGTATCGAGTCACCGTATCCGTTTAGGATTATGACGTCCCCTTAAGGAGCTCAAAAGGTTTATTGTACTAAACCATGCAGGTTGAGTTGAGTTATCTCAAGTACAATAATAAGGTTGAGTGGTACTACTTAAAGAATTAAATAGATTAATTATTTTAAGCAGTCAGAACGCTATAAATAATTAATGGATGTACGATATCTTAAATACGGGGATTCATGAAGTCTAAATGCAAGCCCGACTCAACTTCGGAAATAAAGGGGTAAGTCAGCATTTATTCTCTAGTGGCATGAATAAATGTTTATGAATTAATTTATGTTCTGAGCTGAACATAAGATAATTAATTTATTTGAGACCCATCTTTATTACTTGTATTTGATCCCTGGGTTGGCCCATCAAGACCTGAAGCTGTATGAAATTTTGTCTCTCATGATAGAGTCTCACTCGAACTCTGTTTTGATTCTCTCTATCTGAAAAGATATGATTATATTTATTAGATATGCAGAGATCCTATCCATATAGGTTTCTAAGGTTGCATTATAAATATAAGGTGAGAGAAAATCAGAAAAATATAATGCTAAGAGATTTTCAAAAATTATATTGTGCACATTGTGATTTTTGAGATTTCAAGTGTGAAGAAGAATGCGAATTTTTGCAGTACTCTCCATAGATTGCTCTCACTCAGCATTGGAGTTTTGGCGAACGGGATACAGTTCAGAAGATCAAAGCACGAGTCTTTATCCTCCTTTTTTCCGACAAATTCGCAGGTGAACATGAGAAAACACCAACGTGTTGCAATTAATTATATAGGTCGTGCTAGGTATATAATCAATGTATGGTGAATTAAACATTCAAGATAGATCCTTTGGAGAGAGTTAAAATCATATTTCCCTGCATTGGATGTATCATTTCCACCACTGCGATCTATCCTTCCATCCCAGATGCTTTCCTACTACATTCGACAACTACAGAAGCATAAAGTTGAGGCCCGACCTCACCGCCACACTCTCACCTATCAAATTCTCATCACAAAACGTAGCTGCGACCTTTGTCATCAGTATAGGCATGAATGCCTTGGATTTCATTGTGCACCATGCAACTTCTTCATTTGTCTGTACTATTGCGATGAAGAAATGATCATAAATGACCCCATTCAGGCGGTCGATTACTAAAAAAAATGCTTTGTCGCTTGTGTTTACCTCTTTCTTCTTTTTCTCTCCCTACCGCCTTGAGTGTCATGACCGACCTTTGCTAAGGATAGCTAAGCCGGGAAATGGTCAGGGGAATTAGAAGTGGGAATAGATAGGGGTACTTTGGTATCCAGATGTGAACTAAATACTCAAATAAGCTTAATATGAAATGTTTGATTAAACAATAGAAGGTTATGAAAATCAACAATTTATACTGAAAAAAATCATACGAACTATACTCAAACAATAACATTGTATGTAACTGGACTAATCATAACCAAAGTATTTTGCAGCGAAAAAACATAGGTGAGATACATGTATGAAGACATGTATCTCGGGGCATCTTCAACTAGACTCGACAAATAGCTCGGCTCTGCACTTCACCATTCACATCACAGCTCAACCTGCATATTTAGAAATACATGCAAGGCAGAGTACAAAAGTACTCAGTGGACTCATGCCGAAAATATACTAATATTTGAGTAAAAACCAAAATTTGTAAATTGTCTTGCCAACTTAACAGTAACACAAGAGGTTTTATCTTAGAGAGGCTCATGCATACTAAATTCTTTTGTGAAGCTAAAGTTCATCTGATCAGACTAAATTCTTTTATAATCTACGTATCTGTAACTATTGTTGTGCTCGGGAATGAGGCCCCCTTCCACGGTCACCGGACCGACCAACCCTCCAAGATAACACACGACTGCTGTGTACATTAATCCCGTCTATGGATTCTGAGTTCAGGACTCGAATTCGATTATTATATTTTGGCAGAGCCAAACACAGATATGTATCATACATAAATCAAAACATTTATGGCAATTATGATATTTTGGCAGAGCCAAACACGGATATGTATCATACATAAATCAAAACATTTATGGCAAGACAATACTTGAAATAATTTTCAGATCATGCTTGAAATGAAGATTTAAATTGTTAGTTATGTAACAATCCTAATATTTACAATTTTGCATATATATATAGGACATTCCATATTATCTATTATGGAGGCCCATTTATATGTCTAAATAAAGCCCACATGATGACAACTATTGCTCACGGATTCACTAACTTCTTCTTGCTACCTTGTGATCACTATGTTGCTTGACCTTCATCATAGGAATAACAGATAAGAAGTCTGGATCGAAGGACAATTCTTATTAAAACCAATTTGCGATTCCGTTCTATTAACGATTTATTAGGGATTTTACATCTTAACTGAGACTCGCGTCATTACTCCAATCCATCGTTAAAACATTAGATCGTTCTCTAACACTTAGAAAATAAGGAACGCTTCCAATAGACAATCAATTAAGATTCAATCGAGCGTTAGTTGATTTTGGAAAACAAACGAATCATAATTACCTTATCCATAATTGTCGATTAAGTTAATGGATTAATTCATGAGTGCAAATAACTCATCTTATAGGTTTAATTCATTTATTAGGAATTGGAAGTTCAATTAAATAAATTAAGACTTAACAACTTAAGCTCAAATTAATTATAGTCGAACTTCAATTTAATTAAAGGCTAACGCCCAAATGAATTAATTGTCATCCCAACATGTTTAATTAATTAGTAGGCCCATTACGAAGTTAATTAAAATATATTGGGCTACAAACAGGGTCAACCCATCTGTTACTATCTAAATTCGAACTGGGCCTCTGCAATAGATTAAAACCAGCCCATAATCATTTAAAATTCTAACTCCATTTTCCGCCCATAGCATTTTGTTCAGCCCAAATTGTATTTGTTTCTTCAGCCCAATAGCCCATCACCAATAGTGAAGGTAAGAAAACCCTACCCTAACCACCCATCACCCTCTTGTCTCTCTAACAACTCATGCACACACAAACTTCTCTCTCTTATCCTTCAGCCGCTGTCGTGGTCCCTCCGTTCCAGCATCATTGATGCCGTCAACACTACTCCTCCCCCTTCTCTATCTCTTTCTCTCTTCTCTCACGCACCCACACATCTGCGCCACCTTCCTCTCTCCTCTCGTCTATCGATCGTCGTCGTCTTCTCGGCTTCGACGAACGGTCTTGGTCATCGGCGATAGTTTCGTCTGCCGTCGCGCCATCATCGGCACACTCTCTCTCAAACCACTAATCATCCCTTTTCTCCCTTCTCATCTCCTCCATGCCATCGCTCCACGTCGCCACTGCAGCATCGACCGTCGGTTAGTCATCTCTCTCCCTCTCGACCGACTGCCACCAACGAAGGGTCGCTGCTGCCGTCGCTCTCATCCCTGTCTAGCTTCGGCCAACAGTAGCAGTTAGCCGAACTACCACTATCATCGTCTCCCTATCCTCGACTCTATCTCTCCCCTCTTTCTCCCCAATCTTCCGAACAACAACGATAGCAAGTAGAGCTGTCATCGTCGTCTTTCTCTCTCTTCTCGACCGATGCCAGCAGCCGGAGCCACCGACGTTGTCGCCTCCATATTACTCCGCTCCAGCAGTGCCTCTTCTCTATTTCTAGATGTGACGCTACTATAGCCTCTAGGCGCCGCCCCAACGCCCTCCTTGGCTAGTCGGTCAGCTGGGCAGCGCCGATGCTGTCACTCTTCTCAACCCTTACGGCGGACATACATTTCTCAAACTAGGTTCAAAACAGAGTCCCTATCTATTTAAGATCCTATTTGTTTTCTAAGTTCCAATCTTTTGAATTTCTAAGCACAGAAATTAGGAAAGTTTGCTCGTATTATTCTTGTATTTGGATTGAATCTTGTTGTGAAGGAATTAACAAATTATGATGTTTACGTATAGCTTGTATATGTGTTGCAGTTCTTGAATTTGTTTGGTTGAGCAGTAGGTAGACATGCTATCTTATTTCTATACTTTTAACAAACACATATTTGAAGTAGAAGAGTCCAAGGGTGAAACCTATTAGCCGTTATTTGTGGTTGTCTTGCTTGTGTACTTTTCTTGTTGCTGTTGTGTAACTTCGAAGGCTAATAGAAATAATAAAAAGAATGGAGGGCTCGTGAGAGGAGAAAAATGTCTACCATCTTGAGCTAACAAGGGGATCAAATCTCCTCTTCTCCTTTTGTTTGAGAATTGGACGATCAAAATGGGGGGATTAAGTGTTGCAAGAGTTTTCAACTTAGTACTTGCTAGTGAGTAGAGTGTAAGGTGATTGATGGTAATTGATTGTAAGTGTTGGATAAAAGATGAGATATTTTAGGAAAAGTTTTGATTTGACTTGAAAAGTAATCACAGCTCGTTTAGGTTTCTTCTGTTGTTTAAATTTTGTTATCGATAATCAATCTTCAATTCATATTAGTTCTCGATTGATAATTTCGCGTCAATGAACTATTAATAAAATAATGTCGACCCTCGATTAATATTAACGAGCTCATGCACTTAACTGCGATTGTTTAATTATCATTAGGACAAAATTTAATTTATTATATATTATTAATTAACTAAATTCTTATTTTCTTTTACGGGGTATTACATTGAGTGTGTCATTTCTAATTCAATAAAAAACTAATTATTGTTTCAATTACTTCATTAAAGAAAAAGACAAAATACAATTTACTAAAAATTCTACTCCTTTGTTTGAACAAGTCAATAAAAGCATATCGTCCAAAATCATGTTTCACTCTCTATCCCAAGCGTAAAACACTGTAGTTTTGAATTTAATTTCAAAAAGTATGAAACTGCAATTAAACCTAACTAGCAGATGATATGTTAAGTTTTGATGGAAACCACTTTATGTTATGTTTGTGGTCATAATAAATGAAATATCTATTAATTACTCAAACTCCTTTAATTTTATAAAATATTAAATATAAGTTGTTATAGTGATAGATTATTTATCTTAATAAAACTCTAATATTAAAAAGTAAATATTAATAATAAAAGTATAGATATATATTAAGCCTCTTTTTGTCTCATACCCATACAATAATAATCCCTAATTCCCAGATTCATTTTAATTTATAAATATAAGAAGTTACAATAATTGATTATCCATCTTAATTATAAAGTAAACATTTATATAATTTATAGTAAATAAATTAAAAAATTAAAAAAAAATCATGTAGACATATTGATAAATGTTCAAACTCATTTAGAATTATATACTTGTGCCCGTACCAAACTCAATTAATTACTTAAATTCATTTAAATTTATAAATATAAGTTGTTATAGTAATTAATAACCCCTCTCAATAAAAATCAAACATTACAAAGTAAACATTAGTAATAAATAGTATGATTAACAAATTAAATATCGAAAAATGGAGAAAATTTCATGTGGCATGTTGATTAATGTTTGGACTCTTTTAGAATTTATACATTCGTTCTTATCTCAAACTCGACCAAAAAATCATTTCACTGCCCGTTCTCGTCTCAAATCCATATCGCTAACTACCTATACATGTTAAATTTATAAATATAAGCTTTTACGATAATTGATTATCTATCTCAATAAAGACTCGAACATTACATAATAAATATTAATAATAAATAATATACAAACAAAATAGTAAAAATAGAGAACATTCCACATATGTATGTTGATAAATGTTCATACTCATCTATAATTATATACTCGTACCCATATAATAACAATAACAAAAGACTTGAAAATGAAGAAAATTTCACATAGGTATGTCGATAAATTTTCAAACCCCTCTAGAATGTATATACGTGTACTCGTTCAAAGTTTGATTAATTTATTATATTCTTTTATTTATGTTTTGAATTAATAAATTCTCATGAAAAATCAATGTGATATTCAAAATGTATCAGTTTATTTATATTTTCAATGTTGGATTCCAATTTAATTTTAAAATTTGTATAAATAAATCATTTTATGGTCAAATTAAATTGAAGAAATAATTTATTTAGCGAAACTATTTATTTGATCATATTAAATTAAATAAACTTTTGATTTGATCAAATCAAATTGGTGGTACAGTTCGAATAATATTAATCTCAATCACTCTGTCAATTAACGTGGATTTTTTATTGAGAGAATATAAGTATTCTTTTATATAGGTTTCATTTGATAAAGTCTAATAAAAAAATCAATGTGAGATTCAAGTATTTTCTTATTTATGTTTTGAATTAGTGAAGTATCATGAGAAAATCAATGTGGGATTAAGTATTCATCTAAATTTTAAATTTGTGAGTCTAGCAAAAAATTGATGTGGGATTCAAATTTTGTCCTTTTATTTAGAATTTATATTCGACGTAGAATTCAAATTTTATCCTTTTATTTAGAATTTCTATTGATGAAGTCTCATAATCAAAGTGGGATTAATTTTTTTAATTTAAAAATATATACATAAATATCTCTTTTTCTAGCCAAATTAAATTCAAGAAAAAATTTATTTAGCCAAAACTATATTTTTTATCAAATTATATTATATAAAAAATTTATTTGGCCAAATTAAATTCAAGGTGAAGTTTGAATGATATTAATATCAATCACTATGTCAATTAAATGTGATTTTTTGGTTGAGAGAATATAAATATCATTTTATAGAAGTTTTTATTTGGTGAAGTCTCATAAAAGTTGATGTGAAATTGGTAGAAGATAATTATTATTGAAATTTAAAAATTATGAGAACATAAGTAAAATGAGAATTGGGATAAATAAAATGAAAGAATATAGGAAGACACGTATGATCCGGGAATGATAGGATATGGCCCAACCTCTCGTGCCCAACAATAGCCCCAAGCAGTGGGCCTAACCTAATGTTGCCCTACTCGAAAACGCCTAAATGACGATCCCCAAACCCTAATTATGGGTAACGGTAATGAGGTAACGGTAGAAATCATGGGTAATAATGGTGGAGATCATGGTCAGTTATAGGAGAATTATGAGCCCGCCAATCAAGGGATTCGTGGCAAGGTTTATGTTTGTGTATAAATAGGAGTTAGATTGAAGGTAAAAGAGTTAGCAAATTACTGAATACTAGAGCCCTTTGAGATACTTGCTGTAATCGAATTATAGTAAACATCTTGAGGATCATCTCCTCCGTGGACGTAGATCTTATTCTTGATCGAACCACGTAAAAGTCTCTCGTGTTCTTTACTGTTTTCATAAATCTCGCATACTAGATTTATCATTGGCGCCGTCTGTGGGAAACTTCTTGAACAAAAAGCTGTGTTTTCTACAATCTAATGGCAAGGACACGTGCAAACGCTAGTACTACCGGCGATGTCGGTAACAACCGTGCGGAGGATGATCATGTGGTCACACAACGCCGGGGAAAGGGGATTGCGGACGCCACCAGCGGTCACACACCTGAGGGCTACATGGAGAATGCTTCCATACACCCTCAGGATCGCCGTCCCAACGAAGAGGAGGACACCGACCTCAGCACCGGTGAACAGGAGGTTCACCGCTCCCACGAGGTCCTCGGTCGAGCAGTGTCCGAGTTCCTCAATGCCAACCTCAATCAATTCGAGTTTATCAACCGGAGGACAAGCGGGCGGGCCCTCAAGAGTGCCCGGTGGTGATTCTGAGCAATCGAGGTCGCTTACCTCTCCGAAACAATCAACGTTCACCACGGCATAATGATCGCCTCGATACGGTGGTTCATTCGCCTCATACCCTCCGCGAGCCGTTCCACCTCGACGTGATACTCATGTGAATGGGCGGGAAAGAAGGGAGGAAAGACGGTCGAACTCCCCTCGAAGAGACGACAGACGCCGTTATCGATCTCCCACTCCCGAGAGGATGGTAATGAACTCCCGGATTCGACCGACACGGACGAATTATCTCCTTTTTCAAGGAGATTCGATACACCCTTGCCACGCCGATACCGGGCTCGAATATTGCTGCATCACGATGGCCTCGGAGATCCTTCCGACTTCCTATTTGCCTATACCACCAATATGGCAAACCAAAGGATGGAAGATTTCCATATGTAAGGTCTTTCCGAGGTGCTGATCTCCAACGCCGACGTTGGTTCACTCGCTCGCCGTAACAACATCCATTGCTTCAAAGACCTCATGGATCGCTCAAATGGCGTTTTACCGTAAGATGCCGCCTCGACAACCTTCGTCCGATCTGCTTACAATCCGTCAAGGACGGGATGAAACAATGTCGAATTTCGTCTCGGATTCATCATGGAATCCCTAAAATAGATGAGTAACGATGTCTACATCATCAACGCATTCAAGAGCGGGATCCGACACGGAGCTCGAATAAAGAGATTACCGTGAGCGACCAAAGACCGCTAGTCGTCTTTGGACCCCGTTGACAACTTTGTCGAAGGGACGAGTCGGATCGGAAGAAGAGAGATGCGGGATGAGCAATGGATGAGAGAGAAACCGAGGATCGGGGCGAGGTACTTGAGCGCCGAAGTGCGTTCGAAAGAATAAAGAAGGGCCGTGGAATCAAGGCCGGGACCTCGGCAAAACCCCGTAATAACGATCGCCTCTATTCAAATCCGTATGGAAATATTTGAGCTTCACATCGAGCTCTTTCCAAACCTCCTCCTATGAAAGGAGGATCGAAAAAGTCAACGGAAAGTATTGTGACTACCACCAAGTGCGGTCACGATACGAAGATTACAAGTCCTTGGGCTCGCAGATTGACGAGAGCTCGTCGAGGAAGGAGCCGAAGAAGTACACCGCCGATCTGGGCCGGGTAATAAAAGCGCAGAGGAAAAATGGAGGTGGTAACAATGCGGACCGACCTCAACGGCAACCCGACCAAAGATGACGAGGCGAAGGTCCCAATGCAATGGAGCAGGTTTACGCTATAATCGGATCGCCGGTTGGTACGACGAGGTCGTCGCTAGAAACGAAGCTCGAGGCCGACCCAAGAGCCAAAAACAAGCTACTCGGGATGGAGAAAACATTGTGTTCTCCAAAGGCGACCCAAGACAAGATCATGCCCCACCGGATGCCATTACAATACAAGCCGTGGTGGGTAACAAGAATGTACATCGGGTCTACATTGACATCGAGTCTCCGTTAGCATCATATTCCGTAGCTGGATAAACTTGATGTCGGAGGAATTGAGTACACCCGCACCTTCCTGATTCATGGAGCTTTACTCAAGAGACGGTTCAACCCGAAGGTGTCATTACCCTTCCGGTCACCGTAGGTGCGCCTCCAGTCGGTCACCAAAGCCATTCAATTTTTCCCGGTCCGAGCTCCCTCCATACAACATTATCACGGGAAGAGATTGGTGATGCAACTGTAGTCGCTCTCCGTGTACCACCTCACCATTAAGATACCCACCCCGTGGAGTGTTAAGCATTCTGGGTGACCAAACGCGGCTAAAGAATGCCTACGAGTCTCAACCCAAGATGCGGCCTTACCTCGGGCCTAGCAATTCTGTAACCTCCGGTTGCCACCTCGGATGATCGACCGAGAATCTTCACTATCTGACGACGACCCTTCCAAAATTGTCAAGGTTGGTACCCAAGTTTGATCGATATTCGCCAACGGTCATGCAGCTTCTAAGGAATATAGAGATGTATTTGCATGGTCTCCATTAGATATGACCGGGTCTCGCTCGAGCTCATAACTCACCGTCTCAACATTGATCCGGCCACTAAACCGCCTCGTGAAGAGAAGTTTTGCCATGGAGCGGAAGCCAGTCATAAGAGACGAGGTAACCCAACTCTGGGAGGCTAAAATCACATGACGAGGTTAAATACCCAACTTGGATGGCTAATCCGTTGTAGTTCGAAAGCCGAGAGGGATGGCGCATGTGTGTCGACTATACCGACCTCAATAAACACCGCCTAAAGGATCTGCACCCTCCCGACATTGACAAGAAGGTGGAAGCATTGGTGGGGCATGAGATCTTCGGTTTCTGGATTTATACAAGGGTACCACCAAGTCTTGATGAGCCGGAAGACGCCCAAAAACAGCGTTCATTCGACTTGGTGTCTTTGCCACCGAAAGATGCCTTTTAGTCCAAAAAATTGGAGCTACCTACCGGAGAATGGTGGACGCGATCTTCAAGGATCACATAGGAGAAATTGTTGAGGTCTATGTCGGCGATATAGTAGTCAAAAGCAAAAAGGCGAGAACTGCGCCATTGACCTCGAAACTATCCTTGACTCCTCGGTCGGCCAACCTCAAGCTCAATCCCGTAGTGCACATTCGTGGTGAAGACAGGTAAATTTCGGGATGCTTGGGTTTCTCAAGAAGGCACGAAGCCAACCCTACCAAGGTGAAAACGGTGCTCGACATGCGGATCCCAAAACCATCCGTGAAATACACAAACTCACCGGATGCTTGGCCGCCTCACCGATTCCTATCTCGAGCTCTGAGAGAAGCGACTTCCTTCTTCAAGATCCCGAGGAGAGCTCCAGTTTCACTGGCGGGAAGAACACCAGTCGCTTTCAGACAAACAAGGAATATCTCGCCGATCTGCCGACACTATCCGCCCCAAAGCAAGGTGAAACTCTATCGTTATACTGGTCACCCGGACGAGGCAATCGGTCTTGATTGGTGCGAGATGAGATGGGACGGCAACTCCCATCTACTTCATTAGCCGAGCTCTCAAAGGATCGGAGACGAGGTACACCAACCTCGAGAAAGTAGCTCGGCCTGGTGAGCAAACGACGCCCGGCCTTACTTTCAAGCTCATTCTATTCGGTACTAACGGACTTGCCTTTAAGACAAGTCTTATCAAAACCGAGTCATCCGGGCGAATAGCTAAGTGGGCACTCGGGCTCGTGAGCACGACATATCATACTCCCCAGTGGCTATAAAAGGCGGGCCCTTGCATTTCTGGTGGAGGTCAAATTCATTGAGGTCGCCTGTCTTAGTGAGGTCACTCCCGCCACAAATGGGAACCTGCCCTTGCATCACCCGTTGATTGTTGGCGGATGTATGTGGGCGGTGCCTCATGCAAGACGGCAGGCGTGAGCAGCATCCTCCTCCTCGCCCGATAAGCAAGAAGTGACATACGCCTGCGGTTTACCTTCCGACCACCAACAACGAAGTGGAATACGAAGCATTGATCTCGGACTCCGCCTAGCAAAGGAATTGAAAGTGGACAAAGTCCAGATATTTGGAGATTCCTGGTCGTGGTAAACCGTATTAGGTACGTCACGAGGCTAAGGAGGATCGAATGAAGCGAGACTTTGAGAAGGCAAAAGAGATCTTGGCCTCATTCGGATACTTCAAGATTAATCAAATCCCACGAGGGAAAATGAGCCGCCGACATCCTTAGTAAATTGGCTTCGTCGTGGCAAATCCGCCAAGAGAGGAAGTTCATTCCAGAAGCATTGAGGCGCCTCATATCAGCGTTATCTCAGAGGCTGAACCGAACTGGATGACGCCCCTAAAAGCATATCTGGAAGTTGGCACACTACCTCAGGATCGACTGGAGGCCAAAAGATGATGGTGAAATCCCAGAAGTATCTTGTGTATGAGGGCTCTCTCTACCTGAAGTCTTACCTTCAACCCCTCCTGAGGTGCCTTGGACCAGAAGAAGCCGACTACGTGCTTAATGAGATTCATAGAGGATCTTGCGGAAGCCACATCGGCTCCCGAGCTCTTTCAAAGAAGACGTTGAGGTCGGGATATTATTGGCCCACCCTTATTCAAGATTCAGCTGAACTTGTCAAAAATGTCCGTGCCGACCGTTCCACGGTCAGCTACCCTGCACCGATTTGAGCAGCTCTACAAAGCCCATGGCCTTTCATGCAATGGGGGATCGACATCGTTGGTCCGTTCGACCGAGCACCGGGTCAGCTTCGATATTTAGTCGTCGCTATAGACTACTTCACAAAATGGGTCGAGGCCGAGCCACTATCGAGCCTCACGAGCAGGAGAATTCAGACCTTCGTGTGGAAAAATATAGTGTGCCGCTTCGGCATACCGCACGTTCTGGTCTCGGACAACGGCACCCAATTCGTGACAAAACTTCAAGGAGTGGTGCGAAGAGCTTGGATCGATCAGCGCTTCACCTCGGTCGCACATCCACAAGCGAATGGCCAGACCGAGGTCACCAACCGCACGATCGTACAAGGATTGAAGAAGAGGTTGGACCGAGCTAAAGGCGACTGGGCTGAAAATCTTCCTCAAGTCCTCTGGTCCTACAGGACCACACCTCGGACGTCGCACGGGGAAACCCCTTTCAGCCTGGTCTATGGTACCGAGGCCGTCATACCGGTTGAGATCGGCGTGCCAAGCCCGCGCACTCTTCACTTCGACCAGGCCGGGAACGAGGAAGACCTACGGGCCAACCTTGACGCCCTCGAGGAGAAGCGCGAGCTCGCCTTCATAAACGAAGCCAAGTATAAGGCCCAGGTCGCACGATACTACAACAAAAGGGTCAAAACCTCCGCGCTCCAAGTAGGCGACCTCGTCCTACGAAATAATGAAGCCAGTAGAGCTGAACGTCTTAACAAGCTGGATCCGACATGGGAAGGCCCATACCGTGTTCACGAGAACCTTGGCAAAGGGGCTTACAAGCTATCTCACTTATCTGGTGCGCTTATCCCCCGAACCTGGCATATTTCTCATTTAAGGAGTTACTTTACATAGTTTCGATTTCGGATCGACCTTATGTTAGCCTCCTTACTTGCCTTGTCAGTGCGATGTCATATATTCGTTGAATAAAATATTTATTTTTCTAATGAATATTTCATTTAAACTTCATTTTATTCAGTATCTGAACATCTATTTGGATATACCGCATTTAAACCTTCACGAGGGCGCCCTCACGAAGATAAAAAACCCACTAAGTAGGGTACTCACTAAGCGCGCGCCGCACTTGTAGATTACTCATTGAATTGAACGTCTCAGTGCAATGCATACAGACAACTCATTAATTTGAAGTCTACATGCACACATACAGATTACTCATTAAATTGAAAAGTCTACATGTAAAAGACATCCAGGTTGGATCTCACTAAATTATGCCTGTATACAGTATAAATACATTTACGACCAAACGAAGTCCTAAGCTATGTTTATACCTCTCAAGAGGAAAAACGTACACTTCAACGAGTCTAAATACATTTATACCTACATACAAAATCCTGCACTCAATACACTCATTCGGACTTCCGGACTCCGCCTCGACGAGACTCACTGAAGCTGAGATAATTTTGAACGAAATCTCCAGGTCGGCGATGGATACCCGGAATGAACTCGGTGCCTTCCACCCAATCTATGAGGACGGCACCACCTCGGCCTGCTCCGGGAGTAGTCTGACTCGACGCGGGCGGATTCCGGCCTGGGGAATGCGATCCTGCACCCGAGGCCACACCTCGACCCCGTGAGCCTGACGTCGGACCAGGACAATGCCCTTGTCCCCGAGCTCTAGCCCTTCCACGTCGATTTGCTGCCCGCCCCCTCCTCCCGAGCCGCCGAAAGCTGTCCTCTATCGCTCCTCTGCCGGATGGACCCATTTGACGGAGCACTTGGCGTGATCGGTAGCCGCCCCTCTTTGAGCTCTTCAATTATGGGATCAACGTTGCCCATCGTAGACGCTGCGGGCGGGGCAAGCGTCGTTCTGACGATCTCATACATCCGCATGTATTCGGAGACGTAGTCGGGCGGTCTTTAAAATTCTTGCTATTTGGACCTCCTCATCCCTCAATACCATGCCCTCCGCCAACAAGCTCGAACTTGATCGTCGGCTTGAGATATGGTAGTTCCCGGTCCGTGGATTACCTTTTACGTACTGCATGCTCTTCCGAGATCCGAGCGAACCTGCATTGTCATTTCAGGCTCTCGCGCATGATCATCGATCGTCCGTGGATCACATCTGCGGATAAATCAGCCCCCGGACTTGAGATGTGTAATCCTTAACTTTAACGCCTCATTTTCAGCAGGAGGCGGGCCACCTCAGATTAGCTTCATGCAACTTCGTTTCGATTCGGTGATGATGCCGGTGACATCCATCTTGGCGATACCGAGTCATTTCGGCGGACCGACTCCTCCAAATGTGTCACCTCTTCATCCTTCTCGGCTAGAGCACCTCGGACTTCTTTCGACTTTGTTAGCAATTCATGATCGAGTCCGGTATTGAGTGAAGAATCTAGAAATAAGACAATACACAGGCATTTTAACAAGATATGTCTATTATTCAAATGGAAGTTTATACGGCACGAGGTCCTATCGACCTCGGCAAATCGACCTATTACATTAGGTCCACCGACCTCGGGCTCATTGCCGACTCTCCGACCTCTCTGCTGCTGCTGCTCTTTCTCCTCCATTGGTGGCGATCTCGGGAGCGAATGTCCGAGCTCGGACTGCCGCCTCGGTTTCGACCCTCAACTCGTGAAGGAATTCTTGAGCTCAAGTCTTCATCTTCCTTGCAGATTGAGTTCTGACCTCCGCCGTCGAGTGAGGCGTAAGATGCCAGGCATCCACCACGGAAAAGAGGTCGCCTGAAATTATGCGAGCATAATTCTTGCATACCTCCCGATGGTCGACCTCAACCCAACCGTGTTGGGCCTCGTCAAAATCTGGTCTCTCGCCGCCAACTTCTAGGTGGGCACAAATCACTGCGGCCTCATCACGGCGGCCGGTCGGAGATGAAAGAGGAAAAACTCTCCGACTCGATAAGCTGTTGGCGAAGGCCCTCAAGATAGGTCCTTGCCCTTGACAAAGCGCTTGTCTGTGCTGCCACCTCCTCTCACCTCGGCGGCCTCCTCTTGGCGCTCCACTCCGCACGGGCCACTGCAAGGCCGGTCCTTCTTCTTGAGGGCACTCTCGGTGGCCATCTTTGCCACTGCTCGCCCGGCTTCGCCTTAGCAGTTGGGTCCGCCTGGCGGCATCCAACAGCGGATTCACGCTGCCCCTCGGTTGTCCGCGGCGATCGCCTCTCCATGGCCTCATATTGCGAGGCGCCCTCAACAATAAGCCCGGCCATGCGGTGCATCTCACCTGCCATCGAGGCCGCATCCTGAATATGGAACAATTAGCAACACGTAACAACAAACTTACAAGGAGAAGGGTAGCGACTTATACCTTTGGGAAGGATAAGGGAGTGCTGGAAGCCGGCACCTCGGGCAGAGGCTTGCCATGGACCTCGATCTCCAGCGTCGGGCCCGAGGTTGTCTGAAGATCGGTCATCAAGTCTTTCAGGGCGTCCACCACCACGGGCTGTTGGGTGGACTCGCTTCGTCTCGCCTTCTTCCTCGTGGGCTCCCTTCGTTCAGAGGATGCAGGGCACGGCGAGATCGGCACATTGACTTCTCTGGTAGGGTCAACCTTCACTGCATACAACATGAGAATTTCATTAGCACCACAAAATCAGACGAGGGAAATAAAGATAAGAAGGTTGCCCTCACCCAAATCGAGACCACGACAATGGAGCTTCTGACCTATAGACACTCAGCCCAGCATCGTTCAAGTCATCCTCGGTATAGTTGATCGATAGGATCTCACCCATATCGTTCAACAGCTTCTCCATAGGGCCCAGGGGATTAATTTTCCGTCCTTCATCGCCCGAGGCCCCACTCATACCTCGGATACCCTCACCGCAAAAAAGTATCTATTTTGCGGTGGGATACCTTCGATGGGAAGCTATTTTAAACTTGAGGCGAGGTGACGGGTAATATACTCCTCCTATAGACTTGATGCTAAAAACGCATCAAGACTTGAAAAAACTCTCGCCTATGCCATAACAGTTAACCACTAGCCCAACCGACCCTAATAGAATTGGAGGTCGGTTGGCATATAGGATCCGAAATACTCTTGGAAGCTAAGGAAAATGGGGCAAAAAATCTAAGCCCAGCTATTAAGCTATCTACAAAATGGTAATAAACCCATAGGAGGGCCATCGCCCTATCATTGGGTTTCGTGAGCACCACCATGTATCCTCCTGGAATGTGGTATTTCTCGAACTACCAAAAGCTCCTCTGTCGTCAAAGTTGATCTTGCCCACCAATCTCGAGGTCATCCCATACCAAGACATTTGGTGAAACCCTAGAACTAAGTCTATGGATTTACCTAGGCGGTTATGGCATATATAATCCTTACATTGGGATCTCGACGGCGAAACCCGAAGCCGAACGAGTTATCGAGGCGAGAAGAGGAATGAGAAGGTGAAGAATACATACTTACTTTTTCGGAGCGGGATTTCGATTTCTTCAACAAAGTGTGAAAGAGGAATTGGGGATTTCTAAGGTTATACTTTCTGGATTCAAACGTCGAAGGAGAAAATGAACAGTTGCCTCTTTTAGACCTATCTATAGGATAAATGGCGCCTAAAAATCTGCCGTTTCGTTTATCACACGTGCCTATCTACGATTGGATGTGTGACCGACGCGCGCACGCTTTTTGAAGTGCCCAACTACCGCCTGGCGCGTATGACGTACTCTCTGGAAAACAGACCGCCAGTCTGATCACGTAATGATTACTACGAGCTCGGACATCGGACTGCGTCCCATGTCCACCTCGGACCAGCTGAAATATTTCAGGTCGGACCTCGACCTCCTCTTGACATCGGACCTCGACTTCCGCTAGTCTAATCACGTAATGATTTTGACTTCGGGCATCGGGTTGCGCCCCATGTCCACCTCGGATCAGCTGAAGTATTTCAGGTCGGACCTCGATGTCCTTTATAAAAAAAGAGCCATCTGACAAAGACAAACCTTGGCGAAAACTTGACCAGTAATATCCCGCCTCGGCAAAGCACATTCTCCGCTTCACCTCGGCAAGGCTATTCCTTGACTTTTAGGAGGGCTATGATAGGATATGACCCACCTCTCGGGCCCAACAAGAGCCCCAAACGAGGTGGGCCTAACCTAATGTTGCCCTACTCGAAACGCCTAAATGACGATCCCAAACCCTAATTATGGGTAACAGTATGAGGTAACGGTAGAAATCATGGGTAATAATGGTGGAGATCATGGTGGGTTATAGGAGAATTATGAGCCCGCCAATCGAGGATTCGTGGCAAGGTTTATGTTTGTGTATAAATAGGAGTTAGATTGAAGGTAAAGAGTTAGCAAATTCTTGAATACTAGAGCCCTTTTAGATACTTGCGTAATCGAATTATAGTAAACATCTTGAGGATCATCTCCTCCGTGGACGTAGATCTTATTCTTGATCGAACCACGTAAAAGTCTCTCGTGTTCTTTACTGTTTTCATAAATCTCGCATACTAGATTTATCAGGGAATGATGTGGCAATGTTTTTCATTAATCCTATTATATATTGATACTAATAAGTAATTTGAGAACTCAAATCAATCCTTAACCAAAAAAAAAAAAAACTTAAAAAATCTTCCATACACACAGTCACACATGGATGAGCTTGTATTAAAATCAATAGATCTGATTAATGTACCAACTTTAGTTGACAACTTAGAACCTCGCTGTTGCAAAATATAATCTCATTTGTATATAGAAGATGCATAATGATATGGTTATCTAATAAACTAAATTGATCTGAGTTGTACATTGAAGTCACTATAATTTATGACAACTAAGTTCATACTTTAACAAATAACAAGTTTTTGGAAATGATGTAATGGCCAATGAGAAGTTAACATGAATGGAGAAATATATCGTTTTTGTACTTACTATTTTGATTGTGAAACAAAGTGATTGACAAAGGGTATCTACAGAGAAATATACCATCTTCTGCTTCATGACAGATATTAACTCCCATGAAAACCACTAATTTTTCTGCATTCTTCTTTAGTTTTTTATGGCATATTGCCATTTTGGGCTAATCTATATATTGTCCAAAAAGAAAGAGCAATTACGCAATAGAAGTTTATGAGTTCTAATTTTTTTAGGATAAATATCACTTTAAACTTCAAATTATATCAATTTTATCAAAACCGAGTTTTAAAAATATTATTTTAAATCCAAACTATACATATTTTATCAAAAATATCTTGAATTTTAAGAAATATCACTTTAAACTCCAAACTATTAACTTTGTATCAAAAATATCTCGTATTCATTTTTTAGCTTCCGAAATTATGATGTGACTCATCGGATGAGAAGAAGATATCATGCGTCTAATTTCAGGAGCTAGAAAATGAACGTGAGATATTTTTATATACAAAATTAATAGTTTGATGTTTAAATAAATATTTCTTAAAGTCTAAGATATTTTTGATAAATGAATATAATTGGGTTTAAAGTGATATTTCTTAAAGTTCATAATATTTTTGACAAAATGGATATAGTTTGAGTTCAAAGTGATAATTACCCTTTTTAAAAAAAAAATAGATTGGAAATGATAGGTTATCTCAATTTCTAAAAAATCTTCAAAATCTAACATATTTTCGTATTTATTGTCCTCAAATTTTTTCCTTAAACATCTTAAAATATATAGGAGTTTATAAATTTCCCTTTTCTTTTCTTAGTTTGGGGAGGATGGAGTAGTGGAGAATTGGACCTCATATCCATTTGCACACGAAAGGTCCACCATTTTTTGAGCTGCTTATCAATTGATTATTTAGCACAAGGTATCAAGTTTGTATATTCTAAAAGATTTTGTATTATTTTATAAATTAATCTTATTGCGATTGATTTTCTTCTCCTTTGTATATATATGAGTCAGATTTACTCATATACTCATTTCATCCCAATATTTATGGCTCCTTTCTTTTTGCACGTAGATTAAGAAGAGTTGTATTTTGTATATAAAGTAATGTGTGATACGAAATTCGATGCACTTTTTAATGTAAAATTATTTTCTTTTTTGGAAACGAACCAATAATAATGGGACAGTCTAAAAAAGAAAATGAACCAATAATAATAAGACGGGTGAGATAACATATTTCAAACAACAGCATCAAATGCCCTCCTCTGTGGGGACAATGTTACCTCCTTTTTGATCAGTTTGTATTACAAACTTTGTAAGGCCTAATGCGTGCTCTGTACTAAACTCTTAGCTTTTCATTTGGTCCTCTCATCTAAAAAAAAAAAATAGCATCAAATTCCCTTCGATATCCAAAAAATAAATAAACAAACTGAGCTGGTTAAACGGTGATGACATATTAACGTCACGGGGCACGGACCATTAACTAGTTGGTATTTTAGTGTCCATTAAATTTGAACTATTATTATTATCCACTAATTTTTGAATATTTTGCTGACAACTTGTGAAGAAGCGCCAAAACATGTAAAATAAGGAAGAGCTGATTTTTTTGTTTTTGTGTGTGTGTGTCTGTCTCGAATATCTTTTTCTCGTGTGTTACAAAATTGCATGTGTATGATAATAATGTTATGCTTATTAATACCATAAAAAGCTTAAGGCACCAATCAGGCGGTAGTTGAGGTATAGCCAGGTACTTCACATTTTGTGTACATTTCGTATCCTATTATTAAATCTCTTATTTTGATAAAAATTATAGAAAAATAATTACAAGATAACGACCATAATCAATTTTCATCGACAAAAAAAAATTGAAATATAAAAATTATAACCCTAATTAGGACAGTCCGAATTTTCAAGTATTAACTTATTATAAAAATAAAATAGCAGAGATTTAATTATGAAACCTAATACATTAAGTGCTAATTTATGTAAGTAGCCAAAAAAAAATAGGAGTAGAAGTTTTATAGCCTATTCCATAAAAATATGAGTTTTATAGTCATTTTGGCTTAAAAAGACAAAATTAGCCCTGGACCACAATTCAAAAAAAGAGAATATCTCTATTTCTCTCTCATGACTCACGATTCACTCTTTCTCTCAGCAAACCCACACTCTCTCTCACGACTCACTCACTCTTTCTCTCTCTCGACTCACTCTCTCTCTCTCTCTCAGCAAAAACCCACAACCGTGCCCTACTCCATATGCAAAAAAAATCCATACGCAAATTCAATCACACATTAGCACAACATGAGTGATACGGATACAGATCCACGGTACTCCCCGGACGCGGCTGAGCAAGCGGTGTCTGAAGGAGAGAGCTCCACGAAGGAAGAAGCTTCCTCGCCGGAGCATTCGTCGCCGCGCACGCAAGCATGCCGTCGACCTTCTGCTTCGGGTCGATGAGCTTCAACTTCAGGCATCGATTTACGAGCGTCACCACCTGTGGTGAGTAATGTGGGATTTAAAATTGAATTTTAATATGATACACAATAGTTTTCATGTATGACACAATAGTTTTCATGGTGTACAAACCGTATAGTGATGAAATTTCGATAGTTTGTGAGTTTAGCAACTTAGAAATTGAATTTAGATTGCATTTGTTGTTCATTTTCGTGAAAATTAGTGTGGTCGAAAGTACACGGTTAGCACCGTGTCTTGAAGAACATGTTGTTCTTACGAGCACCGTGTACACTACACGGTGCTAACATGTATTGTTCTTCACTGCGGTGCTAATCGTATCTTTCTTCATTGACACTGGTGCTAACAGATCTTGAAGAACCGTGCGGTGAAATACCGATTAGCACTGTGTACTCTTTTCTGCGGTTACGGTTTGAATCGTGTACAACGTTCTATAATTATTTCCAACAACGTTCATAGTGTATACTGATTATTTTTGGTTTAAACAATATTAATCTTGTGCATTTACAGCCTCGTTATAGGTGGTTATAACCACATATGCAAGGCTATGTCGGACGCATCAATCAGTACATCCGAATTGATGTGTTAGCCGAGGTGAGGACATGTTTACAACAGCATGGATGTATTGACGTATTTAGAAAGAGCTGTTTTGGGCATCTTCTTGGTCTCAGGAGAGGGGAAAGCGCAAATAATACGCTGCACAATCTCATGGCCCGATAGGTCGTTGATCATAGTCTTCCCGAGTTCGAGATATAGTTCCACGTTTGTGGATCCGGTATATGGTTTGGGATGATTGAGTTTGCCCTAGTCTCTGGATTGCGCTTCGGACCGTCTGCTTTTGATCCGAGTTTGAGGCATGACATTCCTCAGACCAAAGATGTTCTATAGATTGTTTGAGGTGGAGGACTCTGCTTTGAGCTCGTGGCCGATTCATCAAATAACGGTTGGGTGATGATGTCGCAGATTATTTGAAGGCGACTTTTATATTAGTAGCATATTTGATCGTCCTTTGCCGCGATAGGGAAGCCATCGAGCCTTGGGTTTGGGCATTGACTGAGGATTTAGATACGTGGGAGAGTTTTCCATGGGGTTCCTATTCGTTCCAGATCCTCTGTCATGGGATTAATGTGCTGAAGAGGCACCAAAGCGAGGTGGCTACTTCAAGGAAGACATACCATTTCAATGGTCCTGTTTGGGCCTTACAAATTTGGTCGTATGAGGCCATTCCGGACTTAGGACGTATGTGCGGGTGCCGAGACACTGTTATACGATTGCCCAGATGCTTGATGTGGGCTACATGGAAGTCCCCAACCAAGTATATTGGTTTTTTTGACGAGTAGGTAATTTTAATCTCATGTTTAGTATTTGTTATATATTTATTAAATACATTATAATCAATAATGTGTATGTGTTTTTTTTGTAGCGTTTATGTCATCCTGTGCTAGAGCCGCTCGAGGCCGAGTTGACAGAGTCATATTACTTGAGCCTATACGAGGGCGATCCGATGGCTATTCAGTTTGTGCCTGTAGGGCGGCATGCCAGAGGAGCACATGATGAGCCGCGCTGAGCCATGATGGGTGCTTAGACGTGAGAGTGCCCGCCCAAGGTAGCGAGCATGTCCCCGCTATGCGGCCGAGTGGCGGGCGGTGAAAGTTGAAGTGCCGAAATACATCTCGGGTTGTTAAGCCTAGTCGACCTGACATGTCTCGATCGCAGTCGAAGCGTCGCAGACACTCATCGCAGCATGAGGAGGAGCCAGACCATGTGTGGTGCGAACACGCCAGGAGTGTTCGATTAGATGAGGCCTTCGTTGCTGCTATGACTGAGAGTGCCCGTCGTGCCATTGTGGACGACGATTCGGAGAGGGACGTCGTAGCTCGAGTGGCTCGACGTGTGTTCGAGCAGTTGCAGGATTTCTTCCGACGCAGATCTTCGAGACATAGATCTCGTACCCCTATTTCTGCACGTGGGAGCTACGCCGGCTATTCAGAGCATGTCCGTCAGAGGCGCTCAGTATCCCAACATGAGGAGGTACCTCACACTAGCCATTGACGATCTGTTTCAAGGCAGGTCGATCCAGATGAGGTACCACGCACTAGCCACCGACAATCTGCTACACAGCAGGTCGATCCAGATCAGGGGCCTCACACTAGCCACCGACGATCTTCTTCACAGCAGGTCGATCCAGAAGAGGGAGCCCGTACTAGCCACCGATAATCTGCTTCACGGCAGGTCAATCCAGAGGAGGGGGGCCACACTAGCCACCGATGATCTGCTTCACGGCAGGTCGATCCAGATCAGGGGCCCCGTACTAGCCACCAACGATCTGCTTCACGGTAGGTCGATCCAGAGGAGGGGGTCCACAGTAGCCACCGACGATCTGTTTCACGGCAGGTTGATTCAGAGGAGAGGCCCGGCACTAGCCACCAACGATTTGCTTCACGGTAGGTCGATCCAGATTAGGGGCCGAGCACTAGCCACTGGCTATTAGGTCGTTCAGAGTCTAGTCACGCCAGCCAGCGAAGATCGGCAGCTCGAAAGCTAGTCACGACTGAGGGTGATGTATTCAATTTAATTTAATTTAATTGCATTCAATTTTTTTGGCACACAGAGAGAGAGAGAGATGATAGAAGAACATATTTTTCGAGAAAGAGAGAGGAGAGAAGAGCTCATTCAATACCATTCAATTCCATTCTTATTTTCGGCAGTTTTTAGGGCAGAGAGAGAGAGGAGAGGAGAGTTATTATTTTAAATGGTGGGCCCAGTGATAGTTATATCTTTTTAACCAAAATGGCTATAAAACTCATGTTTTTATGAGTACGGATATAAAACTTATCCCACTATTTCTTTTGGTTACATATAAAGTTCCCCCTTCCCCATACATTAATGATTTTACAATTAAATTAGATTGTAAGAAATGTAAACCAAAGATAAAATAATAGATTTAACAATAAAATACAAAGGAAATAATAAATATAATAATGGAATACATAGCAAACCAAGATATCTCATGAGAGGTACAAAAAAAAATTATAGTACTCATTGACAAATAGAAATTGACAATGTTTGGAGGACAATCTAGACAATATACTTCAAAAGTTTGTAATTAGAGTTTCTACGTTAAATGAATGTTTAGATCTCAGCTTTAAATTTTTGCAAAAAATAAAAGGGGTGAATCCATAATAAAATCGAAAAAAAAAATTTTGACATTATTAAAACGCTTTAAAGATATGACTAATTTGCAACCAGGTCCAAAATTTATGATTTATATTTCAATTATCTGTTTAATAAAATATATGAAACATTTTTCTTTCTTTAATCTACATATATGATGAGCCAAATAATTATCAGTAAAGTCTACGATCGAATAAAAGGAACTTTAATTTATTTATTTTGGTAATTTAATACTGAAATTTTAAAGGCTGCGTCACGATAGACTCGAATCCGAGACCTTTGGCCTCGGACATTAACCACTCTACCACTAGACCAACACACACAGAACTTTAATTTATTAGTGGCAAACGAATTTAATTAGTTCAACGTGTGCCGTGATTGATGCGAACATAAAAAATAAATAAAAGGTGAGCTGTATCCGTTATTATTTTCCTAATTAAAAAATAGGTCACCAAACATTATAATTGCAGAACTTTTCGGCCGCATATATATTTAACGGTGACAAAAAGTTTTGTTTGTTTGGTTTTGTTTAATCTTTTCCTTTTCAATCAAATAAGCAAGGAAGTTAAATTTTTTATGCTTTAATTTTGGAAACCTATAAAATCATTTTGTTTGAATATTTAGGGTAACTGATCAAAACTTTTTTTTCAAAAGAAAAACTTATATCGGAAAACCTCTTATATTTTACTCCCTCTGTCTCATATTATTGTTGGCTCGTCTTCCTTTTTGGCTGTCCCATTAAGTTGGCTCGTTTCCAAAAAAGGAAACAATTTCACTAAAAAGTTCCTCGAATTTCATGTCACACATTATTTTATACATAAAATATAACTCTTCTTAATCTACGTACAAAAAGAAATGAACCATGATTCATGGGACGGAGGGAGTAGTTATTATACTAACAACTTTGCTATTAAGACAAATTCTTAATTTAATCCTCTAAACATTCAAACAAGCTTACCATCAAAGTAACAATATATAGCAGCTTATAATTGTACGA
This sequence comes from Salvia rosmarinus, assembly GCA_036937905.1. NCBI lineage: Eukaryota > Viridiplantae > Streptophyta > Magnoliopsida > Lamiales > Lamiaceae > Salvia > Salvia rosmarinus. The sequence continues at coordinate 105,245,727 of CM072819.1, forward strand.
ACATATTATAAGATATATCTAAGAGCTTATTTATTTCTTTTAGAATAATTTAAGCCGATTACCCTCTAAGAGTATTTTAACGAGGTTATACACTTAATTACATAATATTTTTAGATCTTATATGTCATATCTTATTTCAACTTAACGTAATATAATTTAAAAGTTATTGATAAATTTGAATGGGCTATTGATAAATTATACGTACATTTCAATTAGCAAAATTTGCATGATATCATGCTGATTATACTTGGAGTTATATCCAAAAATTCTAATGGGTTTTTGAGTTAACTGCATATATATATATATATATATATATATATATATATATATATATATATATATATATATATAAGTTTAGAAATAGTTTAGAATCCACAAATGATTTATAAAGTTATTGAACTTTAATGTGTCTTTTAATTAATATATTAAAATTAGCAGTCAGAGAGAGAGTATTCATTTTCTAGTAAAATTTGTACAAAAGAATCTGTTTAACATATACCATATATGAATTTATTTCTCTAAAATGACTAAAGAGACACAAGAAAAGTCAGAAAAACCATTAACCAAAACCCCAAAAATGTCTGATAATTAATTAACATAGCTCTACACCCACCATGCATGTGATGCTCAAATAAATAAATAAAACACATATCCTTTTCAGCAGAGACCATAGCATTTTTATACGCCAGTTTAACTATGCGAAGAATATATGGTGGTTACGTGTATATAGTGCCGAAAATCAGGCATTAAACAAAGGAAAAGCCTTCAAAGTTCTCTTGACTTGAAATTTTGGATTCTATATTTTACACGGTGATTGATTGATCCTACTAATAATCTCTTTCTTCCAACTATTTTTTTTTTTGTTGGGGCTACATGCCATCTACCGTGTCAAGACTGAATAAACCATATGTTCTTGTGTAATAAACGCAAAACCACATGACACATAAACCATGTACACTTGGAAAATCAGGTATGACAAGCTCAAACACATAGAGACGTTTGGTGAGGTTTGAATCTGTGATCTCTCGATCACATGAACCTATCTTAATCATTGGACTGTCATGTGGATCACTATTTTTAGTATTATAATAAGTGGAGTTTGAATTGATGATATTATGGAGTACTATTTTAGGTTGAGATTGGAAAGGTGCAGTCAGTCCCAAGGAAATTTGTATTGTTATAATATTTAGACGAGCTAAAGGGGTATTATTGTATTTTTCGTTCTCGAAATAAATATTGAAATATTATAGAAAATATAAGCTGGTACCAACTATCCTGTGAAATTGACTATTTTTTGGTTAAAGTATTAAGTACTTAAATAAAGTTCTCGTGATGATGGCAGTCTTTATTTTTATCATCACACTTTTCTCTATGTCCACCTCTTAATTTGTTGTTTTCCTACAAATATAAATTAAGAAAGCATCTGCATGATTGGATGGTGAAGCCACTTAATTTATATAATCAAAAGAGAAGTAGACGGTCCCCTGTGCATCCGTCCATACATACGAATTTTGATATTTTTCTTCAATATAAATAATATTTGATATTTTTTTAATGTAAATAATAATTTTCTTTAATATAAATGATACTTTTGTTCGTCTGCACAGTGTGGACAGATGCACAAAAAAAATTGTGAAAAAAGGAAATTATATTTTAACATGCTTGGAAATTTATGAATTTGTTAAAATCAAAAGTTTCAAAGATTCCAATTTAATTGTACATATAGGGACAATGAAGCCTTCTTCTTGTCAAAGGCAAATCCCACTACTCATCTCCGCCTGGGTAAAAAGTTAAAGGAAATCAATTTAGTTTCTTTAAAATGGTTGAATGGTAAAATGAATTTATGCTGCCAAAATATTATAAGTTCGAACTCCACTAGTGTTTCTATGAGTCTGAGTCTTTTATATTTGATTTTTCATGTGTGATTTATCCGTTTTGTGTAGTTTACATGCTATTGCATATGAATATGAGAGTGCTTATCAAGTGCACACCGAAAATGGCAATTACAAGTTCCCATGAATTTAAAAAAAAAATCAATTTAGCCCCAAAGCTTCTTAAATCGAACTCGTTACGTTTATTTTTCAAGTATGATTTTTCTCATCTGTATAATTTACAGATTATTATATATAAATGTGGTTTACCCAAAACACACATCGAATAACGGTTATGGATTTCCTCATGGCTCCATCACAAGAAAAAGGAAATCAATTTAATTTTAGCATCATATATATTGTTGTTTTTGTAACAATGACATAGTAATGAATACTTAGGTAATTCTTAAATAACAAATTAATTAATTTTTAAAAACCCAAATTCAGTAGGATATTAAATTAATATTATGAAAATCGAATCGAGCTTTACCCTTAATGACAAAAACTTGGGTGAGCTCCATCTCACCGTAAGCTCACTCTTATTTTTTGTTAAAATAATTATATATCAATTATGGTGAGTAAGGATAATTAGATTTTGTTAATATATAATTAAGTTTATTAATTTTTAATTATAATTTTTAATTTAAAATTAGAATTTATTAATTCACAATTATGATTTATTAATTCATAATTAGGGTTTATTAATTCATATTTAGGGTTTATTAATTCAAAGTTAGGGTTTATTAATTCACAATTAGGGTTTTATTATTCAAAATTATGGTTAGGGTTTATTATTCAAAATTATGATTTATTAGTTCAAAATTAGGATTTATTAATTCAAAATTAGAGTTTATTAATTCAGGATTAGAATTTATTATTTCACAATTAGAGTTTATTAATTCAAAATTAAGATATATTAATTCAAAATTATTATTTATTAATTTACAATTACATTTTATGAAACTAATTAATTTTAATTAGAATTAATTTAGTTAATTAATTAATTAATTATGATTAATTAAAATTATTAATTAGGGTGGTCTCACCGCGCGAGCAGAGACCACCCCTTAAAATAAAATAACTTTAATGAGGACTGTAGCTCTTGAATGGCGTGCCCTTCTAAATCCAAACATAATTATGTTTAATTCCCATAGGCGGCTAACTAATAATTTAATATAATTAGCAGGGAAAAGGTTAAATAACGATGATTTATATTTAAGACTTAAGAGCCAGTCAAAAAGATATGAAATGGCTGTTAAATTATCGAATACTTTCTTCAGCTTTTCTCTAAGTGTCCTTTTGCCATGTTTTTTTTTCACTTTTTAATAAGTATTTTATTCATAATTTGAGAGTAAACTTTTATGTATTTCTCATTTTATCCTTATTCACTCTTCAAAATTGTTAATTAATTGTTTATGTATTTATTATGGTAGTTAATAAAATTATAAAAATATTTTTTTTTACTTTTTAAATATATGTAATTTGACCACTGACGATACTTATAAAAAACGAAGTAATATATATTTTTAATTAATCCATACTTCTTGAAATTAATCTGAGCATTCAAGACAACCTGTCAACCTTCATGTAAAACTTATCAGGATTGTATCCGTTATTAATCGTAAGATGTGGTGTGTGTATATATATATATGTCTGGCTCCTAGCCAAAATATTCGGTATATATTAAATGTAATTAAAGGCGATATTTTGAACATATATAAAACGAATGGTTGAATAATTGAAAAATAAAATTATTCTATTAATAATATTGAAGACAATACATTTCGAATGAGTATATATACTCTTAGAAAACTCATTTGCCTAAATAAAGTTCTGTCTCTTGTCCTCTTAAAAAATGATTAATTATAGCATATACACTGAAGAGTAGAATATAGTTGTGCATGAATGAAGACGCTTTAATTATCCTATATTAGATTTCCTTTTTCTTTTTGAGCCGTAATTTCATTTTTTTTTTTTTGTTATTCTGTTCCATATATCGACAGCGTAACCTTGTACAATGTGTATGAATTGCAAAGATACGTAGACCGTGTCAGATTATTTTTTTTGGATTTATTTTGTAATTTCGTTTCATACATCGAAACGTAAATATAAGTGTGCACAATAATATATGCATACATAATTTCCATCCTCAAATGCAAATGACTGATGAGTACATATACAACTAATATGAAAAATAATAAACTTAAATTTAAAAAATTGTAAGAAACCTACCATCACAATCAAATAAATTCGAATATCTAAACACAAAAATATTTATAATTAAGACCGTGTAATTAACATGTCAATATGCCAGATAGGTTAATACTTGGATCCAAATTCATATCAATAATATATTATAATTTTGATATAGTGTTTAGTAAACTTTGAGCTCAAACCTTAATATGTCTGATCATTTTATTTATTGAATAATCTTACACAATACGCTTAGGGGTGTTTGGTTTGATTGATAAAACAATTTTACTGTATCACACGTTTGGGTTGCATGATTAAGTATGTGATGGATAATTCGACCCGCGCTCCATTTGAGTGATAATTTATCACCTCAAATTTGAGTTGATTATTTAATCATCTTTCATTCCATGATGCAAAATTTCAAAAACACCCTTACCAAAATTATTTATAATAATATGTGCTTCGATCTTTGCATTTTTGCTATACAATAAGGGTAATTTTGGTATTATACCATATTCTAGTCATACTCCTTCAATTTATCTTACATCACACAATCATTCCATCCAAAAAAACAAAACTAAATAATCCAAATAATTCTAATCCATTATATCAATCTTATTTTCCTCATCTATCAAATCAGATGCCCTAGGAATCTATATTAAATGAAGTTACGAGATATTGAAATATATTTTGATGGGCCGATGCATGCTTGAAAAGTTAAAAGAGAAAAAGAGTACCTAGCAGCCCCCATCAATTATATACAAATACGCAATTACGTGGCATCCATAATTTCATGCAAATAATTGAAATTATTGTCATCGTTTATGTATGACCTATATATAATATATAGAGTTGATAAGCTTATCTTCAAATTCAAAGAATTTAAATTCTATTAATATTATTATAAATCAAATATGTTAGCAAAATTTTATAATATACAGATGATAGCCATGTGTCTAAAAAGATTAAAATTCTACCATATTTTGCTTATGTTTATTAATCATGTATAGAAAATAATCAAGAATTATATATAAACTGAATATGATATGGTTTTTTTTCTGAAAAATAAAAGTTGACACTATTATAATATGTGATCACATTCGAAATAGCAGCAGCAGATCCCTCCTCTAAACTTTAGAAAAAAAAAATAGTCTTATTGTTACATTATAAATGGAACTTCATTCATTCTATCTACAGCAATTTTCTCAACCAATCACTGCTCTGTTTCCTAAAACCCCTGTTCAATAAATAAATAAATAAAATGTCCCGCTTTCGACAATTCTTTGACGGAAAACCATTTTCCGGCGAAAAAACCACCAGGAAAAAACTCCTCCTAGCTCTCTTCACCACAGTCTTCCTCGTTGGCGCCGTGATCGGAGTAGCCGTCGGAGTTAAATCCAGAAAGCACAACTCTGGCGACGACAGCTCCAGCCTCAAACTATCCGCCGCTCACGCCATCGCTAGATCCTCATGCAGCAGCACATTGTACCCGGAGCTCTGCTACTCCGCCATCGCCGAGTCTCTCAACGGCGGCAAGAAGGTGAACACCCCCAAAGACGTCATCCTTTTGTCGCTGAACGTGACGATCACCGCCGTGCAGCGCAACTACGCCGCAATCGGGAAGCTGCTCACCGACGACAAAGGCAACTTCACGAAGCGGGAAAAGACAGCGTTAGGAGACTGCCTCGAGACGCTTGATGAGACGTTGGACGAGCTCGAGACCGCCGTTAAGGAATTGAACGAGTATCCGTATAAGAAGTCGATCGAGGCGCACGCCGACGACCTCAAAACCCTACTCTCCTCCGCCATTACCAACCAGGTGAAGTAAAACAGTCTAGTTAATTTTTGGTATCTCATCATTTCGCATCTCATTATCAAAACTATGTCATATTTAGGGATGTCAATGGATGGGTTTTACCCGGACCAGAACCAATAAATAAGTAATGGTTCTGGTTCTGGTTCTGGATCCGATCCATTAGACATTGGATCCGGACCGGACCAGGACCATCAACTATCGGTCTTAAGCGGTCCAGATCTCAACGGATCTGGAACCAGAATCAGACCAGAACCGGACAAGAACCAGAATTAGAACCGAAATCGTTGCTTTAAAATTTAATGTGTTATGAGTGATTTTGAATCGATATGGATAAAACTAGCTCATTGACAAGCTTATTTAAACTTAGGTTCGTCAATAGACGGGTTTTACTCGGACCAGAACCAATAAATAAGTATTGGTTACGGTTACGAAACCGTAATCGATCCGGACCGGACCGGACCATCAAACTATGGGTCTAAATGGTCCGGTCTAAAGCGGTCCGGGCACCGAACCGGAACCAGAATCGCTGCTTTAAATTTAATGGGTTTTGAACGGTTCCAGATCGATCCGGGTAAAACCTACCCATTGACATCCCTAGTTATATTAATTATAATTAATTTATTTGAGATTTCAGCTAAATTAATTATAAACAAAAATTAGGTAACTATACATTTTTGTAGTTTGCACGAAACCAGTTATCATATCACAAAAGATTTTGTCAGTTGAGATATTAATGAGTAGCTTGTGCTTTTTATGTCTTACAACCGATTTTCCTATAGTGAAATTAATTCGCCTACATATATGGTGGTCGTAAAAATAATAATATCAAACGAAGTCTTAGCCGAAATTGTATCATCTTAAAATGTGTCAAAATTAAAAGTTATATTTTAGTGTGTTATATTTATAATTTTGTTGGTATATATTATGAGTTTGGACATGCATCATAGTAAACGAATCTCACATAAGTTTTTATAAATATTAAAATATACTCATCTCTAACAATTTTTTATCGAAACTCTTAACCCAGGAGACCTGCTTCGACGGCTTCTCGTACAGCGAGAGCGATAAGCATGTACGAGAAGTCTTCATCGGAGGGCAGGTCCTTCGCGTCGAGAAGCTATGCAGCAACTCGCTCGCCATGCTCACCAACATGACGAAGAAAGATATGGAAGACGAGAGGAAACTCAACGGCGGGAGGAAGCTCGCAGCAGCGGAGGGCGGCGGCCGTTGGCCGGAGTGGCTGTCGGCCGGGGACAGGCGGCTGCTACAGTCTTCGTCTGTCACACCTGATGTGGTGGTGGCGGCGGACGGCAGCGGTGACTACAAGACCGTGGCGGCGGCAGTGGCGGCGGCGCCGGAGAAGAGCAGCAAGAGGTACATAATCAGGATTAAGGCGGGCGTGTACAGAGAGAATGTGGAGGTGCCGAAGAAGAAGATGAACATAATGTTCCTCGGCGATGGGCGGACCACCACCATCATCACCGCCAGCAAGAATGTTGTAGACGGCAGCACGACTTTCAACTCCGCTACAGTTGGTAAGTTACGGTTCTTGCTTTCTCCTTTATTAGTCGCATTTTCAACCGACTTTTGCTTGCAAATCGTGGGTATTTTGTTCCTGCATGCATCGTCATTTTTCCACTACTCGAGATAATAACTGAAATTTCTGCATTTTCAACATTCTTAACTAAAACGTCATTCAATCTTATTGCTATTTTTTATTTGATTTTTTCATATTTTATGTGTGCACTTTCCCGATGTAGAATATATATATCACTGTTATTTAGAACATATTCATGTAGTCTTATAGTGTGTTTATGTAAAGTAAAATGTCAGCTCTAATTCGAATTGTAGGAAGTCACGATTTTCATTTTATAAATACAAATTCTAGATAAGAGTCACTTGAAAAGGTACGAAGATATATAACATTAATATTATAGCATATAATTATTTTTTCAATTAAATACAAATATTTAAAGACTATATTTAAAGACTATATTGCGATTGACTCGAACCCAAGACCTTTAACTTCATACATTAATCATTTATCAATGTCAACACATGCGAAAGTGACTAGACTGGAACAGAGCAGAGTTTGGGATTGGGTTGTAGTTTGTGGGGGTGGGCCGGTGGGGTAGGGGGGGTTGGCTGTTTTATATTGTACATCGACATATACGAATCTCTTACACATACAGAACGTTAGTCTACAAAATCACATGAACTCTTTTGTTTTTGGTGTCTGTCCTTGAGATAAGATAGCAAGTGGTTTAGGTGTTTTAGAAGTATTTCATATTTATATGTTTGGGGTCCCATTCACAATGAATTAGTATGTCATGAATAAAACATGGGTGACTAATTGCTAATAAAATAAATTTGTATCTTAACAATATTTTTAAATCGAACTTGTTACATCACATGTATAATATATATTTAGTATTATTAGTTGTCTTTTTGTGTAATATATGCTTATTATATATGAGCAAGATTTGTAATCATCGATAGGTAAAGTTGGTGGGAGTGAAATCAAAATACACATTTATATAATTATGCAAATTATTTGAACAGAATCCCTTTGTCGTTGGACTTAGGAAAAGAATATTCTGTACAGCTAAAGACAGATTAAGATAATAATTAATTAGAGCACTCTTACTACTTATACCAAAAGAATTTAACAAATAAGAATATTTGAAAAGGTTTCAAATAATTAATGAATTAATTCTTATTGGCTGATATTATTTTCGATCTTACAGTTGTAAAGTTCCGCTAGCTAAAAACAAAGACGATTAGTCAACTTGTCAATTCTCACGTTCACGTAGCTGAGTGAGCTAGCTTAGTCCACTTTTCTTTTCTTTTTTTCCTTTTCCAATTCGTGACGTGCATGCTACATCTATATTAGGCAAATATAGATAAGACATATTTACATCCATATAAATGACTATGTGTCCCCATATAAATATATGGCAAAACTGTCTGCATGCGTAGTGATGCATTTATTGCCGTCCAGCACTATAGCAAATATAGTCATGTTGTTGTTATGGATTATGATTATTGAGTAATTAAAAAACAAAAACGTAAAGAAAACACAGATTTATGTGATTCACCAACAATGAGTTATCTACGTCCACGGGCATAAAATGATAACATATTTTATTAGGAGGCTAGAGTTTCATATTACAAATTACAGTTCTCAAATATCATATACTCCATCCGTCCCGAAGAAATATGGGGTGCGGGTTTTAATAAAAGTTGTTGAGTGTATTATGAGTGGAATAGGAGTCCCACATTAATGTAATACTACCTCCGTCCCACCATTCTTGGCTTCGTTTTCTTTTGATGTCCCAACAGTTGGCACGTTCCTAAAAAGGAAACAATTTTACTAAAAAAGTATCTCGAATTTCGTGTCACCTACTTTTTACACACAAAACACAACTCTCCTTAATCTCCGCAAAGAAAGGAGCCATGAATGGCGGGACGGAGGGAGTATTAAATTAGTTAGTGGTGGGCCATAGGTGATAAAATATGTAAATAAATAGGTTGTTGAGGGTAGAAAAGAGAAATAGTGGTGGGTCATATATGGTAAAAGGTGTAAATAAAGAATATTATTGAAGATAAAGTTGGAAAGATAGTTTCCATAAATAGATAGAAAGGAAATTGAGGGACGTCCCAAAAATAAAAACTAGGAATAAATATGGGAGACGAATGAAGTAAATAGTAATAGAGAATACATCAATTGAACTCAGTCCAATACGGATATTAAGGCTCAATATGAATATTAAGGCCCAATACTGCATATCGTCGGGCCGGTGGTCCCCCCGACCCCCAGGCAAGGGGGCGTCGCCCCCTTGACCTCCCGACTCGTTGACCAAACAGACGAGACCCGATTAACTTTCATGTCGAGAGATAGATTCAGCGTATCGAGGCATACGCAAATAGTATGTAGAGTTAAAACTTATTATAAGGAATAAATACTTTATTGGTGTTACAGTAAATAATACATATTACATAGTATCTATACGCATATAATTTGTTTTTTAGGAATATATACAATTATATATATGATATTATCACTTTACATATATGCATGACGTTGGACGTGCGTTCGTTAATTATTTTCGTTTCTGTTATTTCTTTTAGATGTTGACTAGTTATGTATTGATGTGATGACTCATAAGTTTTGCACGTTCTTATCTTATTTTTCTCCTTTAATTACGCTTTGATTGCGTAATGTGGACAATTAAAAGTCGGGACCCCACTAATCACCGACACAAAATATTTGATTGCTTTCTTTTTCTGAGTTCGTTAGCTAGGCTGAGTTTTTTTTAATCTCCTTTTATTAGGAAAGAAAAATCGTAACAACTTTCCGTAAATTATTCGACGTAATTTGTTCGTGTGTAATAGTATGTACATTATCTATGATAAGTGTAAATCGTAAGATCATCATCGTAAAATAGGTAACTGCACAAGATAAAATCAGAATAATATGGTCTAACGTTTCGTAGCATTAAATTATTGTACTACTATCAACTCAAAAAAAAATAAAAAATCAACCATATTTTAATGGTTTAGTTAATAGCATTGCTTTACGAAGTACCTGCTATCCACTTTTTTACAAGTTGCTTGAAATAACATGCCATCTCCTTTTTCAAACGTTGGTTGCAGCTGTAGTGGGAGAAAAGTTCTTGGCCCGAGATATCACTTTCCAAAACACAGCCGGGCACGCCAAGCACCAAGCCGTGGCACTTCGGGTCGGGTCGGATCTGTCCGCCTTCTACAAATGTGACATTTTGGCCTATCAAGACACTCTTTATGTCCATTCTAATCGTAACTTCTTCATAAACTGCCTAGTAGCCGGCACGGTGGACTTTATTTTTGGTAACGCCGCCTCCATCCTTCAAGATTGTGACATCCACGCCCGTCGTCCTGGTTCAGGCCAGAAAAATATGGTCACAGCCCATGGTCGGACCGACCCGAACCAGAACACGGGCATTATAATACAAAAGTCTAGAATTGGAGCGACCTCGGACTTAAAGTCCGTCCAAGGAAGCTTTCCTACATATCTCGGACGGCCTTGGAAGGAATATTCCAGGACCATCATCATGCAGTCATCCATAACAGACGTGATACATCCGGCCGGGTGGCACGAGTGGAGTGGCAATTTTGCCCTCGATACTTTAAGTTACGGAGAGTACCAAAATACTGGTGCGGGGGCATCCACGTCCAGCAGGGTGAAATGGAAAGGGTACAAAGTGATCACGAGCTCGACGGAGGCGCAGGGTTACACGCCGGGTAGGTTTATCGCCGGTGGGAGTTGGTTGCCTTCAACCGGCTTCCCATATTCACTAGGGTTGTGATTCTTGCGAGTTTGTTATTTTATTTGATGAGATTCGTTTCATCATTGAGGCCCATATATAAGGCCCATTATTGAAGGCCTATTTGAGTTGGATTAATAATCCTTAAGTGTATCTTGTGGCTTGTAATAATATATTCAATAAAAAATGTAAACTGCGAGGATTTCCTTGCTTTGCGGTGGAAGATATATTCCAAGATGGATATAGAAGATTTCTGCAGCTTACCAACCGAGTCGATAGTTGTGATTTATATGTATAAGTTGTAAAAAAAACCAAAACTAAGTAGTTTTAATTATGGAACATTATTTATGGCATATTGAATCTCATCCTGCAAAGAAATACAGTGTCGGTATTGTTAAGAATGCAAATGAATGACATTATTTTTAAGCTATTTAAAGCTCGAATTTGTTATAAATTTGTTTCAGATTATTTAGTGAGACTAATATAACAAACAAACAAATCTCAAATTTCTAATAGTGAACATGCTCCTTAGCAAGTTTGTCTGTAGTTAAATATGATTTTAACTTTTACCTATTTATTTGTTTGAAGAAAACCATGAATTTAAACTAAAAAATATTGTTTTTTGGGAATACATTTTTTTGTTGAATTGAATAACAAATTTAATTTTCAAATATATTTCAAATGATTAACCTGAGCAAGTCGTTTGTTTATATCTAGGGTTGTGCAATGGTCAGTTTAGTTAAAAATTGAAACGAACTGATTGCATCGATTAATTGAATTGTATTGAAAATTTGGACAGAATCGATCTTGTGCCTTCGATTGAACCGAACAAACCGAAATTCACCTAAACCAAACCGTCGACTAACCGAAATATATATCGTATTCATCATTACCTATTTCGGTTGGTTCTAACCGAACCGAAACCCACTTTGTCCAACCACCAACCGATCGAAATATGTTTCAGTTCTTGATTTTTTAGCCGAACCAAAACCGAAACCCACTCTAAACCAACCAAAACATATCAATTTGGTTCGATTTCGGTTTCGATTCAGTTATGTTCACCCCTATTTATATCAATAAATTAAACCCAAGTATGTTTTGATAGTAAATGAATTTCACACAAATATCTTGATACATGTCAGATTCGATTCTGTTTTGATAACAAACATTACATTTTGATACATGTCAGTCTCGGTTATGTTAAATGACCATTTACTAGTAGGGAATCTTCAATAGGTGAAAACCAAAATATTTTTTTTTGCCGACGCATAAATGCCATACAATAAAACTATGCGGCCACATTATGGCTGGCCACACAATCTTTTCCACCTATTCTAAAAAGTATTAAATTATTAAATTTAAATTTAAATTTTTCATTCGATATGTGCAAAATTATAATTCCATAAGATGATTTTAATGTAAAACCAATTTTTAATAGATCAAATATTAAATTAACGGTTTTTTCATTCAATAAAGTTGATTATGGCCGACCACATTATGGCCGAATACCATCACTCAATGCCATATCAGTTTTTAAAACTTACGAACTTCTCTCCATCTTTTTCTCCAATCATATACCTAGAAAAGTTACGACCTTAGCTCAGTTGGTAAAGAACTAGCGGATTTAGGAAGTAAAGAAAAACAACTTTTATATGGTCCCAACCCACTACAATATATACACAATTATCTCTCTCTATATATATGCATATTCATTTAGTAATGAGAAAAATAATAATTGATAGCTTTTTTAATGAAGCCAACTTCGAGAAATTGAATTTGTATCCAATCCTAATCATCATTTATACAATGGCAAGAATTTGAAAGAAGACAACTCTTTTAGTTAAAGATGCTAGCATTGGAGTCACCTTTTGCTTATATTTCTATGCTCGCACACACTACCATTTTTTAATTATTTTTTTTTACCACATTCTCACATTTGGAGACCGGAGACATCGTCACTCAAGAATTTTATAAATGTGTATATATTAAACTCTAATTCATAACAAACAAAAAAGATTTCAAATATTTTATGCATGACGTAATGTATTTGGTAAAACGACTAGCATCAGATCAAAATAAATTATTTAATTACGAATAAAGTAGGATGAATCTTTAAAACACAAGCATATATGATTGACCCTAAACTTTTGGGTTTTATGCATTTTGTCCGTTATTGATTTGGAATAACCTCCGGCCCAGATTTGGTCGGCAGGCAGGGGTCCATTTAGGCGATTTAATATTTTTAGAATCCAATTATATGTTTGAATGTTTCATCCCAAACTACACTGCAATACTGCATCATTCCAAATACAAAATGCTATGGCATTCCGTATTTTTAATGTTCATTTTACATTTTTTTAACTACAAGGAAGAGCTATAGGACTTGAACGTTAAATTTAATCTTTTACTTAAGAAAGATATATCCTAAATCCATGTACTTGTACACAATGATTTATTTTAAAAAGGATAAACACCATTTAATACTCCAACATTTGCGACTTTTTAAATATATGTTATAACGTAAGTATAATAACAAATCATATCATAATTGTTGTAAAATTTTAACATTCGTGTCCTGATGATCAGAATCGGCCTATTTTGCCTAGCTGACATAGTAGTTACGACAATCATTGTCTAGGTGGCAAATATGAAATAATAATAATAAAAAGAATACAAAAAAACAAAAACAACGTCGTTTTATGCTCTTTTTCTTCAACTCATACATTAAAATTCGTGAAATCAATTTCTCCCTCAATTCAATTCACTCCACGCACAACTTCTTCTTAAGAAAAGATCAAATATTTGCACATAAATTAAATTGAAAGAGATGATCCAATCCGCGATTCACCATACCCCTTTCAAGATTCAATACTATTGCTCTCTAAAAGCCCCACGTGAAGCAACACCATCACCTCCACTAGCAGCAATGACACCTACGAAAGCTTGTGTCTTCAGATACAATTTCCAAGATCTCAAATTCAAGATCACTAGTGCCCTAATTTCCTACTCCCAATCCTACAAATAGCTTGCAGTCCTCTCCAGCCATGTGGGTTCGGTCTCTTGTTTCGCCCTATGCGACGAGGTCATCCTCAATGCTTCGTAGGGGAAATACTTCATCGTATGGCAGCAACCCCATTTGCGGCAGTTCACCAAGTTCCGGTTGGGCGACGACGCCACGAAGGAGCTCTTCAGCACCGAGAACATATTCTTCACGAGGCATCAAGATAGCATAATTAGGGCTTGGAAAGTTTCTAGAAGCTCCGAGAATGAAAAGACGTCATTTTTGTTAAGGATAAAATGAAAATTTTAGGGTCGCAGGTGACTCAAAGTGTTTTTATTAGGATTTCTGAGTTCTTTAATTTATCTCATATGTGTATTTGACGTGGATTTTCGAAGAACCACGTAGGCACAACACGCTCAATTCCAGTAGTCAGGACATTATTATGAATCCATATGAAATGTTATAGTCTGATTTATTATATTATGTTTATGTTGACATACATATGTAAAAAATTACAAACATTTGAGTGTTAAGTGATATTTGCAGAATGTGCTTACTATTAATTCTTTCAAAGGACCCAACAATGGAAGCACGTCAAAGAAGAATTTGAAATTAGAGTTTTGTATCAGACCGTTTAATGGCATGTTTAACAAATTAAAATCTTTTATGTAATATTCATCTTTGAGTTCAAATACAATCGAAGAATATCATTGATATTGTAAATATACTATCAGAGATGAGTTTGAATTCGATCGTAAATACATTTGTTAAATCTTGAACTTTAAATATCTACGATACGAGTTTTTTGTAAAATTAGAAGGGGGCCAAACTTATATACCACTATTTGTGAAATTATATACCACTCATATCCATTTTCAAAATTTACTACAGCTTATACCCAATTCATTAAAGTAATATATTCTTCTGCAAAAAGGGAATGGAGAATCTGATTCTTTTAACAAATTAAAGTCTGCAAATTAAAGTTTATGCAAATTAAAGTCTGCAAACTCCCAAATTCGATTAAAGTCTGCAAAAATTTACAGATTTCAGGTTGACTGAGTTTGGCTCCCTCCCTTCTTGACTATATGTTATACCACTCATATCCTCTCTCACTTCTTTCTTTACACAATTTTCAAAATTTTCGAAAGATAAGAGAGATTGAGCAAATTTTCATTCCGGAAATCTTTCTTAATACAATTTTCAAAATTTTGAAAGATAAGAAGAGAGATTGAGCAGAATTTTCATTCTCATTCCCGTGAAGAACAACCCTAATCAATAGTCGAGACCGAATATTCACTTTCCTGAGGTAATTTTTCAATATATACATGTTGTTGTTGTTTCCGGCCGACTAAGCTTCTCTCCACGAGGAAGCCTTCTTTTCGATCGGTGGAGAAGGCTTTGCTCGACCGAGAGAATCTTAGTCGATCAAAACAACGATTACATGTATATAAACCGAAAACGAAGCCTTTTGTTGTTTCCGATCGACAAACCGTTGTCTCCTGGTCGACCGGAGAAGCCTTCTCGATCGGAGACAACGGTTTGTCGATCGGAAACAACAAAAGGCTTCGCTTTTCCGGTTTATATATATAATCGTTATTTCCGATCGACAAACCGTTGTCTCCTGTCGAGCAAAGCCTTCTCTCCGTCGACCGGAAGAAGGCTTCCTCAACAGAGACAACGGTTTTCGGTAGGAAACAACAAAAGCTTCTGCTTTTCGGTTTATATACATGCAAATTTTATGTTTTATTTGAATTTTCTAATAATTAGGTATTAACCGAATTTTCTAATAATTAGGCCAAACGATATTTTGCTTATTCAAGGAATGAGTGAAATATGTCGATACTACCGGTATGTTTTTGGGCATATTATTTTGAATAAATATAGTTATGCGATTTTTGATATGTTTACGTGATTTTTTATATGTTTACGGTGATTTTTGACTATTTGCATTATTTTTTGTAAGATTATATTAATCATTTCAAAATTTTATACTTTGCGTGAAATAATTGTAACTAATATTGAAAAAAATACAAAAGTGTGTAAATATATACAAGTTTTGAAAATCGAAGAGAAGCCTTATTTTGTTCACAGGCTTAAATATATACAACTCATATTGGCCTTATTTTGATCACATGTCGATTTTTGTATATTTCCTTATTTATTAGTGTATCACATGTCGATTTTTGTATATATTAAGCCTTATTTATTTGTGTATCACATGTCGATTTTTGTATATATTAAGCCTTATTTATTTGTGTATTTAAGTAAAATGCACGTATATAGATGAACACCTTTAGATTTATTTAATCAAAATCTATCAATTGTCTCATTGTGACCACTCGAACAACAAATCTCACATATATAGATGAGAGAGGATTGACATTTCAATCACATTACTCCCTCTTCCCAACTTAATGAAACAGAAATAATTATAAAACTATCATTACCAACGCCAACTTATAAGTTTCATTAACTTATTTTACTCAAAATATTTAAATAATTTGTTTCTAAAACGAGTGACCAAATTGATAGAGTGCATATTCATAACTCGAACAACAAATCTCACATATATAGATGAGAGAGGATTGACATTTCAATCACATTACTCCCTCTTCCCAACTTATTGAAACATAAATAATTATAAAACTATCATTACCAACACCAACTTATAAGTTTCATTAACTTATTTTACTCAAAATATTTAAATAATTTTTTTCTAAAACGAGTGACCAAATTGATAGAGTGCATATTCATAACTATAATAAATGATCGGGTGATGATCTTGATTAATTATCATAAAATTAATTCAGTTTGAAAAAAAAAATCACGAGTATATAGAAACATTAAGCTTTTCAATGTTTTAGTTAAGCGAGCATAACTTGACATTTTATATGATTATCTTGGCTTTCAATTTTGATTATTTTTTATAAACCCAAATTTGGTTAATGAAATATCCATATGATAAGTATAAATTCAAAGAGTGAAATCCAATAGAAAAGGAAAATAAAATAAATAATTTATCTCTAGATGTTTATAAACAATTAAATATTTTTCATTATGCTTCTCAATTATGTTGTAGTGGATATGTAATAATTATTGTAGTAGTTTGTTGGTTTGTTGTACGTTGTGTAATATGTGGCATTGATATAATTGTAGGTCGATCCTGTTTTCTTGAGGCCTACTACGATAAATGTTGTGGAGGATGTAAAGACATATTATAGGACTGAATATTTTAAGTATATTAAGAATGTGTTGCTAGATAAGGGCGACGAAGAGTTGCTAAATATATTTAAGGGGGGTTGCTTTGGTCATATGATTGATTGGATTCCCGGGCCTAAGTCTAGTTTATCTTTGCACCATATAGTCTCCCATCAAATAGAACCTACGTAACCGGAAATATATTTTTTCATCAATGGAAGAAATATATGTTTTTCCATTAGAGATTATGCTCTAGTCACCGGCCTGTAATTTGGGACATCATCATTTGATCCCACATTAGACTACGACTTGAGCAACGTTGAGGTATATAGGATTTTTTGCGGGGGCACACATATTACATTAGGTAATGATAATGTTAATGAGGTAGATCTTAGTTTATATTTACGTGTGGTCTACGTTATTCTCCTCTATGAATTCGTATTTGGGTACGAGACAAACAAGGTAATAGCTGATTGGGTTTGGGCATTGGTTGACGATCTGGATGCGTTTTGTCGATTTACGTTAGGGCATCTACGTTACGAGATATTGAGATATTATACGACGCATTGTCAACCAAATGCTCAATACCACTTTTACGGACGATCTGGGCACTATATGTTTGGTCACCGAGATCATACCGACTTGGGAAATATAGTCGAAGCACGTCAACCCCACAACAGCATCCAAGAGTGTTGAGGTGGAAGTTCAAGAGTAGCTCTCACCGGCAGTTGTACAATCTCTTTTTGAGCAAGAGGTACTGAATTTTATTATAATTTTAAATCATGTACGAGGTATTGTATTTATTAGAATATTAAATAATATCTTTCAATTTATTGTAGGTCGATTATCATCTCACAGCGATCGAGCCTGACTCATTCGAGGTTACCACCATTTACTGGACGTCTGTCTCATACCCCACTCCACTCGGTGTGAATTTTCTAACACTGTCAAATCCTTTGAGGGAGGGACGATAGTTCCCTTCTCATCGTGATGTATCAGGGGTGTCTCATCCAGTGGATGAGCCTCGACGTAGACGTCGAGTTCCGAGGAGGGATCCACAGTTTGTTCAGGATCCTGATATTTCAGATTTTCCATCAGAGCAACCTTCAGAGCCTCCACCTTCAAGACCCAGCCATAGGACATCGTCAGTTGAGTTGGTTGAGATTGCGGTTGCTGAGGAGCCGCAACGACCATCTGTGGATAGCCGTCCATCTGTTGAGAGACGGGATACAGGGAAACATGCCAGGCAGGCAACTTCTTCTTCATCGAGGAGTGGTGGTTAGCACCCCTGGCGTCTTAGTTTCGTCGATCGTCGTTGGATCCAGGAATCTATTCGGGAGATTGAAGACAGAGCAGTGCAATGCATCGAGAAGTCTATCGAAGAAAAGTGATTCCAAAGATGAAGAAGTGGTTTGAAAGTTTCTTAGAGAAGACTCGATGTGGTTGCGCACATAGTACTGATACGATTACACCCGCACCTCGTGCCCCACATCATCCGACTACGATGACGAGAGATGAAGATCAGGAGCAGCAGCCCAGTCCAAATGTCCCTCGAGACAGTGGACATTTTGAGCCAGCCCTACATCAGCCCAGTGATACCCCCCTCCCCCCCGCTACTCTCCTCGATTCATGGTACCAGTCCTGGAACTGCATCTCATGAAGAGCAGGCTCGTCATTCCATGCCGAGACTGTACCTATTTAGTGATTTTACGCCTCAGAAAGTCGTGAGACAGACTTTCGAGCCTATGCAGCAACAGTTGGAGCAACAAGTAACTATTAAGTCTCATATTTGGCAGTTTATAGTATTTCATTATATTTGTTATGTTTTTCATTTTACAGCGACTCATATGCTTAAATGTTTGTAGTCGGAAGTCCAGAGAGGTGAACGGGCACGGAGACCTTCGGCTGCAATGAGGTCACCATATATGAATAGCCCGATCCCACATCCACTTCTGTTGCATGATGATATCGACCCACTTTCGCGCGGTGACAGACTCTATTAGGAGGCATAACTGTAATTCCAACAACATCTGGAGGAACAGTCCAACTAGACTGTGGCTGAACATGATTGATCCGATACGAGTATGCTTCGGCTAGCTTTGCAGAATGGTAGTATTCCCCCACATAGTTAGATATATGGTGACCTTTATGACTAAAAAATTATATAATCAATTATATGTAAGTGAAATCAATTTGATCAAAAAATTAACATAATTAAACTTAAATTGCACCATATAGTCAGCATGACATGAGAACACGGTATCATATCCATGTCCCACACCAAACACTCTCATGATTGCGTATTGAGATTCACTTTGAATGTTTTGCTTTCGTGCTTGACTTTGAAAGTGGAGTCTGATGAGGGCACTATATCGTATCTGCGTGATATTTCCATTGATACCATCATCTTACGCTACCGCTTGAGGGTCAATTCATCGCATACCTCTTTCTTGCTTCATGTCTCTCATCGAACCATTTTTCTGTAATGTGACGGATTGCCTCAATCATTGAGCAAATTGGCAATCGTCTAGCCCACAATAATCGAGAATTGAATTATTCGGTAATGTTCGATGTCATAAAACTGTAGCGCCTAACGGGGCATTGTGATCTAGTCCACTTCTTCACTCCAACCTCCACCAACTTGGTATTATGCGCCACTACCATCAGCCTTGACGAGAGACTTTAACATAGCCATCGCTTTTTCAAAGTATGCATCTTGGTACGCATAAGCGGCTTTATGGAATAACTGCGGATGGTTGCCCAAACGGGTGATTTTTTTAGCGGATGGTAGTAGCATAATCCGTGTCTTTGCATCGGGAGTGAACACTGACCGCATTCATTATCTTGACATGGGCATACGAAACAATCAACATCTCCGGATTTGATCCATAAGCAGCTTGTAGTCGAGACAGAAACCAAGTTCATGAGACATCATTCTCGATCGGACCAATTCCATAAGCTAATGGACAAACTTGCTCGTTGCTGTCCTTTGTCACGGCAACGAATAATATGCCTTTATTGCGGCCCTTCAAGTGCGTACCGTCCACTACAATCACGGGTCGGAGGCACAATGTGTACGCCAATCAACATGAACCGAGCGCAATAAAGAGGTGACGGAACCGATATCGAATCGGGATTGCTCATCCGTAACATATGCAGATAACTCGGTAGTAGCTGAAATGATTCTTCATGTCCACCGTATATCATCTCGATCGCCCTATTACGGGATCACATTGCTACATTATATATAACGTGTACACCATACTCTCGCTGCAAATCAGCCATAATGGACCTCGGCTTTAGCATTTCACCGTCTTCGTGTATTTTTCGTGATATGTGTGTTGCAATTACACGGGCATTCACCTTCCTTACTCCGATATTCACTAGGTTTTGTGCGCAAGTATGTATAGCATCAAACTTGCGGACAAACCAAAATCCACCCTGTTGCGATGCACGTAGTAGAAAAGGACACTGATTATGATATCGACATTTGAATGTAATCCTCGAATTATCGGATCGAGTAATAACAAATTTTACCCAATGTTCCAAATGTCATAGCCCCACGGATATCTTCAGTTCACCCTTGCTGTCGAAGATGGAACCTTTGCTCACTCGTCGAGTGCGGATCCGAGTCCGGGGATGAGCAAAGATTAATCAAGCATCATGAGGAATAACAGGAACTAGCCAGTTGCTCATCTACTCCACTTATTCTGGCTCTAGGCCTTCTATGTGCGATTGCGTGTTACTCTGCATAATCGTAGATAGAGGCTTCCCGAATCCACCTTCTCGACAGATCCATGCGTCAAACTCTACAAATGAGCCATAGCTCACCAAAGCAGACTCGCGTACTTCTTTCTCTTCATCTGACTCTGTTTCATCTTCTTCTTCTTCAACGTAGTCCTCATCATCGTTGTCCTCGACAAGTGTATCAGCCCACAGTTGCGGCATATGTCGGAAGCGAAATTCCTCGATTGATCCATGTGTTGCGGCATATATTGAGGTGTATCAGCATCAAACCAATCAGATGATGCAAATTGTTATGTAAACGACTCATCGAACGATATGTGTTGGGAAGTGTAGTCATATGTTGACAAGGATGGTATCTCAAGCGAAGGTCTATATAGTTCTTGCTCCGATTGGGATATGTCGGCATCGTGAGTCACATAGACCTCTGGTTGGGCATCATGAGCCAATCGAAGAAGTTGATCATCATTACTCAAAACTAATTTGATAATTCTACCACTCCGAGATCTCGATAGATAATGCAGTTGGTAGGTTGTACTCAACGAATTTGTCAACATAATTTGATCAATCATCTCTATGAACTCCCAGATAATTAAATTGTCTATTCGAACAAAGGCATTTGACTGGTACCCGCCAATGTAACATAAAGAAGGATCCCAGTGCCCTCCATAACTAACAATAATGTTCTTCCACTGCGACATCTATAACAACAACAAGATTACATTAGCAGAAATATACAATCTTAATATGATTTTTCTAATGTATAAAACAAATATTTATTTACAATCGATTTTTCAATTATCTATCGGTTTTACCTATTTGGTCCAATCGGTATTATTGTTTTAAATTCAATCGATATTATGAATTCATCGGTATTATCGACATGTATCATGATTTTAATCGATTTTTAAATTATCTAAGTTTTATGTATTTTGTCCAATTATTATATATCCAATCGGTTTTTTGAATCCAATTGGATTGGTTTTATGAATTAGCCATTTCTTTTTTCAAATTAATGACCGTTTATGAATATGCATCGGGTTTTTCAAAATGATGACCGGTTTGTATGAAATTTGGGACATATATATATATATATATATATATATATATATATATATATATGTATTGGAAGTGTCTGTCAAGCCCCACGATATATTTTGTGTTTTTAGTTGAGAAGTAATATAAATGTAGATTCTAATTCATCGAAACCTTTTTATCAAAGGATCTAGAAATATACAAGTTCGATTCTGATTTAATTGTTGTTACATAAACAATTATTGTCATTATGTTATATTATATTTAGTGCTAATGTATGTAAGTAACCAAAAACAATAGGAATGAGAGTTTTATAGCCTATATGATAAAAACATGAGTTTTATAGCCATTTTGGCTTAAAAAGAAAAAATTATCCTTGGAAAAAATAAGAAAAAGCAAAGAATATTCTCTCTCTCTCTCTTGCGCCCTACTCTCTCTCTCACACCAAACCCACTTCTCTCTCTCACTCACTCACTCACGGCGCCTCCCCCCTCCCCAGCAAAACCGTGTCTTGACATTCCCTACTCTCAGCCGTGTGCCCTACTATCAGCCCTGCCCTACTCTTTCACTCACTCACTCACTCACTCACTCACTCACGGTGGCGTCCCCCAAGAAGACAAACCGTGCACTCTTTCTTCATCACTCACGGTGCCTCCCCCCTTCCCATCAAAACCGTGCACTCTTTCAATCCCACATTAGCACAACATGGTGATACGGATATAGATCCACGGTGCTCCCGGATGCGGCCGAGCAGCGGCGGCGAAGGAGAGAGCTCTCCACGGCGGAAGAAGCTTCTACGCGGGCAGATCACCGCCGCACACAAGCACGCCGTCGACCTTCGCCCGGGTCGGCGAACTTCCGCACCGATTTAGGAGCACCACGACCTCCGGTGAGTAATCGTGCATTTAAAATAGAATTTTAGTATGTACGATAATTTTCATGTAAGACACGATAGTTTTCATGTATGACACGATAGTGATGAAATTTCGATAGTTTGTGTGTTTAGAAACTTATAAATTGAAATCGATTGCAATGTTGTTGAAATTACGTGAAAATAATGATCGTTTGGTGTACACGGTCCCAACTGTATACAGATCTTAATACACGGTTAGCACCGTGTCTTGAAGAACTCATCTGCAGTTCTTGATTGCGGTGCTTAACATATATCATATCTCAGCAGTTGGGACCGTATCTTAAGAACCGTATGGTTCTTGATGCACGTCTAATCGTGTCAGATATTGAGTACAGTTGGGACCGTGTACTACGGTTAGTTTGAATCGTATATTACTTTGTTAGAACTTCGTTTAGTGTATCTTGATTAATCTTGTGCATTCTGACCTCGTTATAGGTGGTTACGACCGCATATGCAAGGCTACGCGGACGCGTCAACCAATACATCCGAATTGATGTATTAGCGAGGTGAGGACATGTCTAGAGCGAGCGGATGTATCGGCGTATTTAGGCAGAGCCGCTTTGGGCATCTTCTTCATCTCGGGAGAGAAAGCGCTAATAATCTGCTGCACAATCGATGGCCCGACAGTTGTGGATCCTAGTTTTGCGAGTTCGAGATTTGGTTTCACGTTTGTGGAACCGATATCTGATTGGGATGATTGAGTTTACCACGTCTCGGATTGCGCTTTGGGCGTCTTCCTTGATCCGAACTTGAGGCACGAGATTCCCCGACCAAAGATGTTCCATAGGTTGTTTGAGTGGGAGGACTACTATTTGAGCTCATGCACCGATTCATCAAACAACGGTGGGTGATGATGCCGCAGAGACTACTTGAAGGCGGCTTTCATATTAGTAGCTTACCTCATCGTCCTTTGCGCGATAGGAAGCCATCGAGCCATGGGTTTGGGCGTTGGTGAGGATTTTGATATGTGGCGAGTTTTCCTTGGGGCTCTTATTCATTCGGTGTCCTCTGTCACGGGATTGATGTGCTCGAGGCACCCGGCGAGTGGCGAGCTTGAGGAAGACGTACCATTTCTATGGTCTGTTTGGGCCTTATAGATTTGGTCGTATGAGGCCATCCCGACTTAGGATGTATGTGTGGATGCCGAGACAAGGTGAGATCTGATTCGAGATGCTTGATGTGGACTACATGAAGTCCCGACCAGTATCTTGGATTTTTCGACGACGGTGTAATTTTAATCTCATGTTTAGTATTTGCTATATATTTATTAAATACATTATAATCAATAATGTGTATGTGTTTTTGTAGCGTTTATGTCATCGTGTCTTGGAGCCGCTCGAGACCGAGTTGTCGAGGCATACTACTTGAGCCTATCTGAGGCGATCCGATGGCTATTCGGTTTGTGCTGCGGGCGGCATGCCGAGCTCACATGACGAGCTGCACATACCACGGCGGTGCTGTGCGTGAGAGAGTGCCCGCGGTGGCGTGAGCATGTCCCGATCATGCGGCGAGTGGCGAAGGTGGTGGGAAGGTGAAGTGCGGAGATACATCTCGGGTTTTGAGCCGAGTCGACACAGCGATCTCGATCACGGTCGAGCGTCGTAGACATGAGGCGCGAGCGGACCACGTGTCTGCGAACACGCCAGAGTGTTCGACTAGGCGAGGCCTCCATTCTTCTGTGTGGCGAGGCTGTCCGTCGTGCCATTGTGGACGGCGATTCGGAGAGGGCCTCGTAGCTCGAGTGGCTCGGCGTGTGTTCGGCGGTTGACGGTTTCTTGAGCGCGGATCTTGAGGCGTAGATCTGCGTACCCTATATCTGCGTGGGAGCTCGGCGGCTATTCGAGCATATCGATCGGGCGCTCGGTCTCCCAAGATGAGGAGGGCCCGCGACTAGCCACCGACGATGCGCTACACGCGGTCGATCTGGAGGTGCCCGCATTAGCCACCGGCGATGCCGCTTCACGGCGGTCGATCGGAGGAGGTGCCTCACATTAGCCACGCACGATGCGCTTCACGGCGGTCGATCCGGAGGAGGTGCCTCACATTAGCCACCGACGATCCGCTTCACGGTAGGTCGATCGGAGAGGGGCCCAAGATTAGCCACCGACGATCGGTCGTCGAGAGTCTAATCACGCCACCGGCGGAGATCGGCAACTCGAGCCGATCGTGCACGAGGTGATGGATCGTCGATGGTGGGGATCTTTGCGCGGAGACCCCACGTGCGACTCCGTGAGTATGGTACCCACGGTAGCGACCAAGGGCCTTGAGGTCTTTAAGCGGCGGCCCGGATGTTTTTATCGTGGCTCATTTGAATCGACATATCATGACTCAAGACCTTTGTTGATCATATCACCGACCAGTTACGAGTTCACGGCGAGGTACTTTATTACAACATTTATTCAATTTTGTTTATATATTTATAATTCAATTAATGGTGTTCTTTTTTATGTGTGTTAGATTATGGAGTTGTTCACTTTGTACATACATTGGAAAAAATCAACCCACATCGTCACAGCGATGTATTATGCCCACGATCAATGAAGCTCGATGCGTTGTAGCAGATTGGATTTTATGTAAGTTTGAAATGTCCTTAAATTATTCCAACATAGATAGCTTTAGCTTTATATGGGTATAAATTATTCGACTAAATATATTCATTTATGCGAAGCGCGCTTTGCGTGAGTTCACCCGACTTCGTCCGGATGATCCTATGGGCTATAGGGTGGTATCAAAGACCACATATCCACGATGGCAAGTGCCATGACTTGTTAGCGATGGTGCAGTGAGCGATGCGAGCATAGCGCATCCGTGGTTGTCTTGTTGATCTGATAAATTTATTACCTCATTTCTATTTTTTTCTATCGAATTGAATGTAAACTTTAAAATTATCAATGTTGCGGATACTAGCCATACATAACGCAGGGAAATCAGCGGGTCACGATTCGCATATCTCATTGCGTGGACTCTTGAGGTGTACGACATCGTCGTACAACCACGACTCTCGAGCGTTGAGGCGTTACGAGATGTTGCCCATTATTCGCTTTTCCCCGGTGATGAGGTAGTGGATTTTGGAACAACAATCCATTGAGGGCGCCACACAATGAGCATCTAACATTGGCGGAGGTGCCCCATGATCAGCGATGACAGCGAAAAGACTCGGTGAGTTGCGGTGTCTTTGCATGCCTCTATATGTATCGCCTCATCACGGTATACCTCGGAGGTTACATCACGATCGGCGTTACATACTGATTTAGCGTCTGCGATAGCTCGTAGGATATGGACATTGTCTCGTTTTGATTAGTTTCCTTGACTTTTTGTATTTATAACGGATATTGTAGAATTTTATACGTGTTAGTGATATTTTGTTTGTATTGGAGGTGTGACCTCTATGTATATGTTGTGGAGGTGTGACCTCTTTGGCTATTGCTTGTTGTTGGCTATTGCTTGTTGTTGGCTATTCTTTGAGTGCGGTTGGCTTATCCATATTTTAGAGGTTATCTTTGCCCGTTTTTACATGTATATATAGTTTGTAAGTTTAATAGTTTTGTCAATTTGCAATTAACGAATAGGGATTGAATTGGATTGATTAACGAATTTGCAATTAACCGAATTTGTTGGATTAAGGGGTTGCAGCAGCGTGTGCAGGCGTGCAGGGGCATTGTTGGCTATTTCTTTGAGTGTACACGTTCGTGCACGACTTGCGATCATGCGGGCGTGTACCCTCGTGCGCGGCGTGTGCCGCCGTGCGAGGGTACATGCCCGTGCTGCAGATCGATCTGCGTCGTGCACGGCCACGTCTTGTGCGCACGATCGTGTACCGTGCGATCGTGCACTCCCGTGTACCCCCGTGCACGCCCGTGTACCCTCGTGAATCCAATTGAACCAACATAATCCAACAAAAACCAACAACAATCCAACTGAATCCCCCTAATTCAACAAAAACCAACATAATCCAACAAAACCAACAATATTCAACAAAATCGAACATAATCCAACAAAACCAACAATATTCAACCAAATCCAACATAATTGACAAAATCCAAAACAACGAATATCACTTGCATATAACAAATATCCTTACTCACGAGGCCGTTGAGGACGCAAATTCCTTATATGCTCTTCACTGACAAATACTACATTTTTCCTACGTCGTGTCCTTTCCACACATGTTTCATCACTAATGGCGATAAATGTTGTGCATGGCGTTTGTTGTGGCCTTGACCACTTACAGCGTGTGCATATTTGACGACGCGATCTTGATTTACCCTCAACAACCGATTGCATCCTACTCGATCTAGGGCCTTGACCGACGTGTGATGATTGGAGGTCGAATAATGTAAGCGTCTGATGCGGTACAATCCATGCACCGGGATGTGATCTGATCCATTCGATAAGAATAAGTCGCCGCAAAAAGCGGTATGTCGATATCTTGAGCCACAAAGTCGGTGACTTGTAAACCAAAGACGCCTAAAAAAAAAGAAATTAATCACAAAATAAATTAACCACAACATATGAGTTGAACTTGGCGTTTAGATAAATACAGTACCTAATAGCGGCCAAGCGTGACAATAAGGATCTCGTCCGTCGAACTCACGACATTCACATGTCCCGTTCTCGCAAATCAACCACGTATGATGTGTTTTCCTCTTGACTTTAAACATGTGTGTCGTCGTTGAACAAACAACCAGCGATGCCCGCACCGGCGAGGCATGTAGCTTCGACGCGGCTACTTGATCAACTCATCGACCTTGCTTGCTTGCACTAGCTCGTCAGTCGTCAAACCATTTCTCCGTAATAGATCGAAAAGTCTCAAGCAGCGAGCAAGCGGTGAGCGTCGAGCCCACAACAACCGACCATTGAAACTCTCTGCGCATTCGAAGTCGTGAAACTATATCGTAAATGCAGGACACTTCAACCTAGACCACCTATGCTCGCCAATGGAAAGTAGATGATGGTGGGCATCGGTTTTAGAACATCCGCGTGAGAAAAAATCTCTCGAAATCCTCGATCGATAGGCGTATGCGGTGACTTGATAATCAGTACAAACATGCGATCCAAATCGCGCCATATTCTTCGCAAATGGTAAAAGCACAACACATGTGCGGCGTTCGGATACACGGACTCCACGGCTTTTCGATGCCCTTATGTTGATCGAGACACAACTAAGAGATCATCGGGATGACCAATGCACGAACGCACCGAGATAAAACCAAGTCCATGACTCTTCATCCTCGGTCGGACCTAACCCAATAGCAATCGGGAAGATTCCTTCATTTCCATCCTTCAGTAATGACGACAAAACAAATTCCTTTGTTCTTTCCCTTAAGATGAGTCACGTCTACAACGACGACCGGCCGTGGTAATGCTTGAAAGCATACTAACACCGCTTTGTCGAGCAAGAAACAAATATCGAAATTCGCCATCATGAGCCGTCTCAATATCATATAATGTCCGGGGTTTGATTCTCTCAGCGGATGCAAATATGATGGAAGCAATTGATAGGACCGTTCGAAATCGTCATATGTCATCTCTATAGCGGCGTTTATTGCTCGGAGAGCAAAGGCGTAATCCATCTCAATGCCAAATTGTCGATGCATCTCTCGATCATCTCTTTCGGCTTGATTACACACCTTCATCGACCAATTTCGTGCAAAATACTTGCCAACAATCTTAGCGAGCACGCATGTCATGGGCGGTGCGATTCAAATCAAGTAACAAGTATGACCGTTGTTCAACTTAATTACTCTCCATATCGTTGCCCTACGGACTGACTCGTAGCTTAAAAGGACAACCGTTGCCATGCTTGCAAACATACCCCAAATGTGTTTTACTTGACCGATCGACCACGTACTCTACATGATTCTCCAAGTGGTACAATCCACGGCTATCGCCAAGTCGTCTTCGTCTTAAATATCGAATCAACGCATAATTGGTCGGTATGGGGTCCAAGGTTTGACCCGATCTAATGGCAATGCCTTGTCACAATCAAGTAATGGAATAACCCGGTTGCGTAACTCATGCGGCCGTATCATCATCTACGGTTCGTGAAGTTGTAGCATGAGCCTCACCATCATCTTTTTGTTCGGAAGTGAAGTTCTTGTTGTCAGATAACCTTATCAAGATGTCCGGTTGTCGAATCCAGCACCAAATTCAGTAGCCAATGAATCAAATATATCTCTCGTCGGTTCGTGTCTTCCTCTTCATCCGAATACACCACTCGTCTTCCTCCTCATTCGAAGACAACGGCTCATCTTCGTGTATAGTGAACCATCATCTTGCATTAGACTCGGGCAAGGCGTAGATCGTTGTGAACCATATAATACCGGTGTCTCTGTGTGCAGTGGTTGCGGGCGCTTGCCCTTTTCAATCACATACACAATGGATCATCCTTTGTTCCACAATCAATCGGAACAAATCGGTGTCGATTTTCAACGATACTTTTATTCTTCTTCCATCACTAGCGCTCGTCGTATAGAAAAGCATATAATCCGATCCACCATTGTTGCCTACTTGCTCATGAATCTCTCTTAACAAATTAGTACGTGAAATCATTCTCTGACCATGTATACGAGAACCTCGTCGCCGCATATATACTACTGCTCTGTCCCACCACCACCATGACGTATAATAAGGCGTTGCCAAGACATCTGTTGCAAAATAAGATATAAAAGATAACGATCATATACAAAGGATGCACGGATACATAGGATGCGGCCGTACGCGGTGCGTACACGGATGCACGGCCATGCACGACCGTGCAGGATGCTGTGACCATACGGTGGTGCACGCGTGCCACCGATGGTGTGCATGATCGTCTGCAGTGCCTGCAGTGCACGGACCATGCTGCGGCTTATAAGCCGTGCACGTCGTCTTTAATGCCTGACCGTGCACGGCTTATAAACCCGATGCACCGATGAATTTTGTGCGGTTTGAAATTCATCACATGCGATAGAGCCGTGTCTTGTACCGATTCGATGTTAGCATCTCATATTTTAAATTTAACTTATTAAATGATCCTAAATATTAAATTAATCACTTTATTAACATAAAATCAACACAAATGACATATGTGATGCATAATACTTCTACCGTGTACAACCGTGTACTCAAAACGCATTTTGTTTTCTTGAAAACATGAAATTTATCATTCGATAACATAAAAGTATTAAAAAAACATATTCTGTTGTAAATCATCAACCGTGTACAACCGTGTACTCGAGAACACGTAAAAAAAAATTCAATCTGGATTTAATTTACCTTAATCCAGCTAGCAATGCTCGATTTCCTTGTTTGATTGAAAAAAGCGCAGTAACAACTTCTTCTATTAATTATTTTATTCTCTTCCTCTTTTGAAATTGTAATGTTACAAATGAATTAGTTTGTGATTTGAATTCAATGTCTACTGCGTTTTCAAATTAATATTTACCAACCTTTTTTACAATTAATGTTTACCAACTTTAATTTAATTCCATTCAATTTTGTGGCGGTGAAAGCATTCAATTTGACATCCTTTATTCTTTTCGTTTCGAGAGAGAGAGAGAGAGAGGATCGATATTAATTTAGGCGAGAGAGAGTCGAGAGAGAGGAGAGAGAGAGATATATTATACTTATTTTCGGCAGAGAGAGAGAGAGGAGATAGAAGATAGGAGAGTTATTAGTTTAAATGGTGGGCCCAGGGACAATTTTGTCTTTTTAAGCCAAAATTGCTAATGAGTGTGGATATAAAACTTCTCCCACTATTTCTTTTGGTTATTTATAAAACTCTCCCTTATATTTACTATGACTATAAATATAACGTAAAATGATTTTTCTCAAATAAATAAATATTATTGTAACAACTTATATTTATAAATTTAAACAAGGTTGGACAATTACGAGTAATATTATACGAATTTGAGAAAAGAACGTGTAGTAAAATCAAATTTTAATCAGATTTGTGATGATTACATTTATATACATCATAGAAAGGTTCAGGTGGTTGAAACTATTTATACCTAAATATATTATCGCTTTAATTTCAGTAATTAGCAGACATTATCATGTGGGATTGTCAAGAAAGCGAGCAATAAAATCACTTTGTATGAAATTTGGGACATATATATATGGGGTAGGGTATGTTTTTTCGGGTTACACATTAAACCAAAAAAAAAAATATCTAATAGAGCTAACACATAACTCTTTGATTGAAGAAACATGGATGGAGCCTTCTCCTCCTCTGAAATTCGCAGCAGCTTTGTACAGATTTTTTTTAATGGGATCTTGGGATATATTATTTGGTTCTTAAGGATGGGTATATGATTTATTATCGGCTATAGGAGTAAGAAAACTAAAAGCTTAAAAACACATGATGTTTTGAGAATGTAAGAGATTTTTTTATTTCACTTCGGTTATCCTCAATGAGGTATTACAATGCCTATATATAGGCAAATATTACAATAAACATATAATGATGTTATCCACCACCATACTAAAAAGAGACGTAACACCTAAAAAGAGACTAATCATCATACTGAAAAGAGACGTTACACCTATATATATATATATATAACGAATTTTATAGATTGTATAATTTAAAATTTTATATGTTCAATAATTTTTTATTTTTTATTTTTTAATAGTCACTCTTTAATATGTCGAGTTAGGGAAAAATGCATGTATATATATTCTAGACGGGTCTAGATGGCTAAAAATATTTATAATTAAATAGATGATATTTTTAATTCAGATAATTAGTCAGTACCATTATATAAGATTGGTATGTGAACGAGTAATACCAATTATGATTCAATTCATATTTTAAATTTTAATAGACACGGTAATTATGAGTATCAATATACTATTTTGGACGAGAACAAGTACTAAATCACTTTTGATCGAATTTTGGACTGGAACATGTATATACATTATAGACGGGTCTATATGACTGAAATATTTTTATATCTAAATAAATGAACTCTTTAATTCGCATCATTATTAGATTCTACTATATGAGATTGGTCTGGGATTGAGTAGTGCTGGTTATTGTAACAACTTATGTCTATAAACTTAAACAGATTTGGTTAATTATGAGTATCATTGCATGCGGTTTGAAATGAAAATGGATAATAAAATCACTTTTTAATTGGGTTTTGACGAGGTTCTAGATGGGTTCAAGTGATTGTTAATGACCTCTTTAACTTGGATAATTAGAGGGTACTATTATATAGTAATACAATTTATATATCAAATATATACACATAAAGATCATTTGCTTCTCTATGACCATTAACAAGAGACATGGCTAGGCTCTTTTGGACGTAAAATAGTAATTATCAAAACTTGTGTTCAACCATGAATGAATTGTACGTTGTAATCTCATGAACTACTAGCTAAAGATGACTCAATTTAATCTATGACTAGGATAGTTAGATGTACGATATAACAACTAAAATGATATACGATGAAATTTTTGACTTACTGTGAGGTAATTATTAATTTTTCATATTTTAGAGAAATATTATATTTAAATAACTCCATTTTATATATTTAAATAAATATTTTATCATTAATGCATTAAACATACATTGAGTTTATTTTTTTGGTTCCTTGAAGATAAAGAAAGTGGTGGGAAAAAATCGAACATACACCCGCTTAATATTTTTCTATCATAATTTTATTAATTTTCTAATACTTCTTGCAATAAATTATCGAAATACTATTATTTTGAAATAAAATATTTATTTATTTTTTAGATTATATTTATAAATTACATATAATGTGACTCCCGTCAAATTTTGACGGGTTACACACTAGTTAGTTATAATCGAGTTTGGATAGTTATTAGAAACATTCATAAAGTTTGTATGCAAATGATCAAACCGTTGTACATAGACTTAATATCCTTCATAATATGAAATGCGCTATAGAATTTCACATATGATCAATGTTAAATATTATTATCAATACATACAGATATGTTGTAAAAAAAACAATACATACAAATATCATATATATATATATATATATAGGGGATGGTTAACGTGAGAACCATTTTTATTGTGAAAACGTGAGAACCAAAAACTGATGAATTCACAGTGAAAGTTGATGAATCCGTTGGGAAAATTACTGAATTCAAAAAAATAGAATTTTCGCTCCTCATGGGATACGAACCCGGGTGAAAAAATCTGAATTTTTGAATTCATTAACTTTCTCAATGGATTCATCAACTTTCATAACGAATTCATTTGGTTATTAGTTTTTAGGATAAGAATAGTTCTTATTTGAGCCAAACTCTATATATATATATATATATATATATATATATATACGTAACATGTAAGATGTAATAACAAATAAAATAATAAAAAAATCTCAAAATAAATTAAATATAGAATAAAAGCGCGTATTTGTCTGAAGAAATGTAAAAGCACACAGCATAGTTGACACACGTCGATCCAGCCAAAACACACTAGATTTAAATCTCTCTTAAACTAATGATTAATCATACGCACGTCACAAAACCAAAGAAGACGAAGAAATCAAATTAATTAACAAAACTAATATATCTTTCTACTTCAATAAATCAGACACCGAGTTAAGTCAGCCATGGATACAGTCAAATCCTTCAAGGGCCACGGCCGCAAAACTCGGAAGCGCCTCATCATACTCATCATTTCAGAAATTCTTCTGATCGCTTTGATAGCTGGAATCATCGCCGGAACTCTAGCTCATAGAAAGAACAAAAATGGCAGCTCCGAGGTGTTGGGATTTCTTTGTTAAAATAGAAATGGGGACTTTGTCCCACATTGGTTTTGTACCAAAGTGGAGGCCTTCCTTGGTTTGGTGGCTTTGGTACAATTGCACCATGTAGTACACTTTAGTCTTGTGTTTGACTCTAGTTAAATTTCCTTGTCTCGGTTTGTGAGTAAGGTGAGAGTTATTCAAAGGCTTGTAAGAGTGTAGGGGTTGGTAGCACCGAGAGAGTGAAATCTTGTGTGATTGTAGAAATTTATCATATAGTGGATTTTCCTCGTGGGCGTGGTTTTCTCCGGTTGGAGTTTCACATTAAATTCTTGTGTTGTTGATTGTGTACGTATTTTTCCTTATTTCTTGCTTCTATCAAGTTTGAATGGGAATTGATTTCCCAACAATTGGTATCGAGCTTGGTTAAGGTCTCTTGATATTCTAAGTATGCTCGTGGTTTGAGCATTGTCGATCTTCCACATCGAAAAGGATTTCTTGAGAAAGATCCGGGGTGTCTCGTGTGAGGCGGTTATTCATTTTGGTGGAGAAGCGGTTTGTCGAGGCAACTTCAAGTCGAGGAAGTTTGGCGTGGAGAAATTGGATGGAAGAATGGTTGATACAATCGGTGTACACAAGGCTCAGAAGGAGGTTGGCGGCCGTCAGTGGTGGCGTTCGAGGGGAGCTATCACGGCAAATGGCTTTGCGCTTGGGCGACATCGGTGATGATGTTAGTTGGACCACATGTGCATCGGCTTGACATGGATGCAAGGTGTGGTGAAAGGATGTCGATGGCTGAGGAACTTCTAGGAGGATCAAAGTTAGAAGTTGCACCATAATTTTCAGCAGGTTTTTCGACATGTGCCGAAGGAAATTCTTAGAATGGTTGATTCTAAGTGTTCTACTCTTATGGTGGAGTAGGTTTATTCTCTTTTGAGGATGATGATTCTTTGGGTTTAAGAATCATGATTGTCGGTAAAGACAATGATTGTCGGTGAAGACAATGAAGTTTTGTTTCTATTTTAACAAGGGGAGATTGTTGGGATTTCTTTGTTAAAATAGAAATGGGACTTTAATCCCATTGGTTTTGTACCAAAGTGGAGCCTTCCTTGGTCTTATAAAAGGAGGCTTGGTGGCTTTAATACAATTGCACATGTAGTACACTTTAGTCTTGTGTTTGACTCTGGTTAAATTTCCTTGTCTCGGTTTGTGAGTAAGGTGAGAGTTATTGAAGGCATGTAAGTGTGGGGTTGGTGGCAGGAGAGTGAAATCTTGTGTGATTGTAGAAATTTATCATATGGTGGATTTTCCTCTCCGGCTACCAACCCCTACACTGCAAGGCTGCTGAGCACCTTACTCACAAACATGAGACAAGGAAATTTAACAGAGTCAAACACAAGACTAAAGTGTACTACATGGTGCAATGTACCAAAGCCACCAAGCCTCCTTTATAAGACCACAAGGCCTCCACTGGGTACAAACCAATGTGGGACAAAGTCCCATTTATTTTAACAAAGAAATCCCAACAATCTCCCTTGTTAAAATAAAAACAAAACTCATTGTCTTCACCGACAATCATGTAACGACGACTTCGATTGACGGTGACCCCAGCACCAACACGAGTCTTTTCGGTGTGCTTTGTCCTCCTCACACACTCCGCGAGAAAACTTCGGTCGCCCGTCCCAATTGCTCCAGCCAGCACGCTTAACTTTAGAGTTTTTAT
Organism: Salvia rosmarinus; assembly: GCA_036937905.1. NCBI lineage: Eukaryota > Viridiplantae > Streptophyta > Magnoliopsida > Lamiales > Lamiaceae > Salvia > Salvia rosmarinus. The sequence goes on from CM072819.1 coordinate 105,281,246, forward strand.
GAGATGGACTCCAGAAAGAAGATGCATCTTGTTGGTATGAGTGGCACATATCAAATCCTTTAAGCTCTCCTCAAATATGCGGTCCCATACCGCATATTCTCGAAATCCTCTCATTCCAAGGCGTTTGGTTCATTCATGTACCCTCCGCTTTGAAGCATTAATCGAGCCGCCATGTCCATGCCTCTGCCGCGATCACTCCGTTACATTCCGCCCGTCACATGCCCACCAACTTCCGCTTGGTTGGTCCCGAACCACACGTCTTGGGAGGTTGGCTCGATACCATCTGAACGACCCGGCTTCGGATTGACGGTGACCTGAGACCAACACGAGTCTTTTCGGTGTGCTTTGTCCTCGCTCACACTCCACGAGAGTGATCGCGGTCGAGGCATGGACAAGGCGGCTCGATTAAGGCTTCAAAGCGAAGGGTACATGAATGAACCGAAACACACCGGAATGAGAGGATTTCGAGAATATGCGGTATGGGATGCATATTCAAGGAGAGCAAAGGATTTGATATGTCTACTCATACCAACAAGATGCATCTTCTTTGGGAGTTCATCTCATAAAAACTCTAAAGTTAGCGTGCTTGGCTTGGAGCAATGTGAGATGGGTGACCCCTGGAAGTTTTCTCGGGGGTGTGTGAGTGAGGACAAAGCACACCGAAAAGATTCGTGTTGGTCTCGGGGTCGGCCGTCGATCAATCCGGTCGTTACGAGATGGTATCGGTCGAACCTCTCCGATGCGGTGTGGTTAGGGACGAACCAAGGAAGTTGGTGGGCATGTGGCGCCCGGATGCAGATGATGGCGGTGCGAGAGGCATGGACAAGGCGGCTCGATTAAGGCTTCAAAGCGAAGGGTACATGAATGAACCGAAACACACGGAATGAGAGGATTTCGAGAATATGCGGTATGGGGACTGCATATTCAAGGAGAGCTTAAAGTTTGATATGTGCTACTCATACCATCAAGATGCATCTTCTTTTCTGGGAGTCCGTCTCATAAAACTCTAAAGTTAAGCGTGCTTGGCTTGGAGCAATTGTGGGATGGGTGACCCTCGAAGTTTTCTCGGGGAGTGTGTGAGTGAGGACAAAGCACACCGAAAAGACTCGTGTTGATGCAATGGGGTCGACCGTCTCGTGGTTGCGGATTGTGCGATCTTCCACATCGAAAAGGATTTCTTGAGAAAGATCAGGGGTGTCTCGTGTGAGGCGGTTATTCATTTGGTGGAGAAGCGGTTCGTCAAGGCAACTTCAAGTCGAGGAATTTTGACGTGGAGAAATTGGATGGAAGAATGGTTGATACAATCGGTGTACACAAGGCTCAGAGAGGAGGTTGGCGAAACTGTCAAGTGGCGTGTTCGAGGGAGCTATCACGGCAAATGGCTCTGCTTGGGCCGACATCGGTGGTGATGATGTTAGTGGACCACATGTGCATCGGCTTGACATGGATGCGAGGTGTGGTGAAAGGATGTCGATGGTGAGGAACTTCTAGGAGGATCAAAGTTAGAAGTTGCACCATAATTTTCAAAGAGGTTTTTCGACATGTCAAAGGAAATTCTTAGAATGGTTGATTCTAAGTGTTCTACTCTTATGGTGGAGTAGGTTTATTCTCTTTTGAGGATGATGATTCTTTGGGTTTAAGAATCATGATTGTCGGTAAAGACAATGATTGTCGGTGAAGACAATGAAGTTTTGTTTCTATTTTAACAAGGGGGAGATTGTTGGGATTTCTTTGTTAAAATAGAAATGGGGACTTTGTCCCACATTGGTTTTGTACCAAAGTGGAGGCCTTGCTTGGTCTTATAAAAGGAGGCTTGGTGGCTTTGGTACAATTGCACCATGTAGTACACTTTAGTCTTGTGTTTGACTCTAGTTAAATTTCCTTGTCTCGGTTTGTGAGTAAGGTGAGAGTTATTCAAAGGCTTGTAAAGAGTGTAGGGGTTGGTGGCGGGAGAGAGTGAAATCTTGTGTGATTGTAGAAATTTATCATATAGTGGGTTTTCCTCTGTGGTAGTGGTTTTCTCCGGTTGGAGTTTCACGTTAAATTCTTGTGTTGTTGATTGTGTCTCGTATTTTTTCTTATTTCTTGCTTCTATCAAGTTTGAATGGGAATTGATTTCCCAACACGAGGAAGCTCCGGCGACCACCTCGGGCGCTCAAGTCCATCTGCGCGACTCGGTGCAAGTCGTGCAGCGGCGAGTTCGAGTTCTTCGAACTCGGCGGATCCGAGAGGATCTTTCGATTCTCATTATCCGTCGCTATGGATTCATTGGAGAAGATCTCCAACTTTCGGCGAGTATATAAGCAAAACAATGACCTTGATGCGAAGGTGAAGCGGCTGCAGTGCTGCGGTGCGTCTTGAGCGACGCCGCGGACTCATTGAGCGACACCATTGGCGTCGCCGATGTTAGCGACGAAATGCTTCTTTCCGTAGCTAACGACTTGAGGGCGTGGTGAGCACCGTGATAACCGATCGACACGTGCCTCGACGCCTCGACGATGCGGGGCGAATGCCACGATGATTGCCGACGAGATCCGGTCGGCGATGAAGAACTCGGCGGAGTTAGCAAGCAACGGCTTGGCCATTGCGGCGGGTGATCGGATTGCTCGGCGGCTTCAAGATTCCAGCGACCGGAGGCTGCTCGGGAGGTGGAGGACGTTTTCGGCGTGGGTCGGGCGGCGGCTACTCTAGAGGTCAAACCAACGCCGGACGTGGCGGTGGCGAAGGACGGAACCGTGATGTGGCGACGGTGAATGAGGCGGTGAAGATGCTTAAAAGAAGAGTAAGGCGAGATTTGTGATCTATGTGAAGGCGGAGTGTATGTGGAGAATGTGTTGTTGGAGAAGGCGCATTGGAATGTGATGATTCTGGACGGCGCCATGGGTCACGGTGATTTCCGGCGAAGAAGAACCGTAGATGAAACTCGAACCTTCGACACGGCCACTTTTGGTGAGTGGTTCTAGTCTCGTTATTTATTTTTATTGAATTAATTTTTGTAAAATCATTGATGAGGTCACACTAGGAGTAAATCACGCAATAGTATAACTTTTAATTAATCTTTATATGTGTGAGGATTTTAATTAATAAAGATGGAGATGCTATTATACAAGATGCCAATTAATAGTATAATTTTAACAAGTCACGGAAGAAAGTGATAGTGCATAAGCCCTACTTGCTAAACAAAACATCAATTTTGTTTTGTGCTACATTTTATTAACTTATATTTACTACTCTTATATATATATATATATATATATATATATATATATATATATATAGAGAGAGAGAGAGAGAGAGAGAGAGAGAGAGAGAGAGAGAGAGAGTTTGGTTCAAATGAAACCATTCTTATCCTAAAACTAAGAACCAAATGAATTAGTTATGAAAGTTGATGAATCCGTTCGAAACTTAATGTATTCAACAATTAAGATTTTTCACCCGGTTCGAATCCCATGAGGGACGAAAATTTTATTTTTGGATTCATAACTTTCCCAACGGATTCATCAACTTTCACCGTGAATTCATCATTTTTGGTTCTCACGTTCTCACAATAAAAATGGTTCTCACGTTAACCTCCCTATATATATATATATATATATATATATATATATATATATATATATAAAACCTAATATAAATCTAGCCTTGTATCAATATTATTATAATGGAATGATTAGGGTGTTCAATGTTATCATCTTGATTTTCTTTATTTTAAAACAAAAAATTTAACTCAACTTAGATTTCAAATTATAGCATCTATCAAATCTGAGGGAAGCACTCCATCAATTTGATAACATTGAATACCTAATCATTCCATTATAATAATATTGATAAAACTAGATTTATATTAGGTTTATATATATATATATATATATAAAATCTAATATAAATCTAGCCTTGTATCAATATTATTATAATGGAATGATTAGGTGTTCAATGTTATCATCTTGATTTTCTTTATTTTAAAACAAAAAAATTTAACTCAACTTAGATTTCAAATTATAGCATCTATCAAATCTGAGGGAAGCACTCCATCAATTTATGATCTGAAAATGTCAGGTAACATGTGATTTGATGCAATAATGCTCCAAATAGATCTGTTATGAATGTTTTGCGCCTCCATAATTAATAATTTTGAGACACTACCAAGTGCTTTTTTAGGTCAACGTCATTATATTTGCAGCTCTCATTTTGGTAGTTAAAATCATGAACTTCCCACTTTTCATTTGTTTTTTCGAGTTACAATATTTGATTTATATACATTCATTGAATATGCATGTATGAATATGATTAGATACCTATCATGTCTATTGAGTGTAGTGTCTAACTCACTCATCTCATTCACATAAATAAAAGTACATATTGACCAATAATGTAGTCTAATTTTTTTTATCGAAATAGTAGTACAGCTTCTTCAAAGTAGCATGATTAGTAAATTAGAAAAAGTTAATTTCAACGTTGTTTCCCTCTTTGCATAACCTAATGACAGTAAGCAATTTCACAACCGAAATATACATAAAATGTGTTATAAGTAACTGTAGAGTCGGAATAGGATTATAGATCAAAAGATAAACTGAAAACATATATGTAAAACGTAAAATCAACACGAAGATATACGTGGTTCACCAACGTTGTGTTGGCTACATCCACGGGCAGAACCGGAGAACAGATTATATTAACTCGGAGATGAGAAGTACAGATTATTTGGGAGAAAATGCGTGAAGAACAGCAATGAAATCGAAGAAGAACACTGGAAACAAAAGATGTCTTCTGCATAAACCGCTGAACAAATCACGCCTCGCGAGTGTGCCTCGCGAGCAAAGGACGCGAGCACAGATGGGATTTTGCATTGTTACGCCTCTCAAGCTCTCCTCACGAGCTCAAGTCGCAAGCTTAGGTAGCGGGCAGCCTACATTTTCAAGTCACAATTTAACAATCTCCACCTTGACTTGAATTCTCCTTTCAGACGCATCATTACAATGCCAGATGACCAGACTTCTCAAATATCTTTCCCAGACGCATCATTATAATGCGGACTTCTCATACGCTTCGTATTTGCCCTCATTGGGCAACTAACGATTGTGATGTTTAGCAAGTCCAAACAAAGGTCGAAACTTGCTATGAGGCTGACTTGGTGAACATATCGGCAGGATTATCGGCGACCACCTTTATCACCGGATTCTCTTTTCTTCTCTCGAAAATGATACCTCACGTCAATATTCTTGGTCCTCTCGTGATGGACCCGATCCTTGGCTAAGCAGATAGCACTCAAACTATCACGTAAAAGCAAGAGCGATCATGATGTAGACCCGGATCAGCGACTAACCCTTTTAGCCGATTCCTTCCTTGGCGACACATCGAATGCCATATACTACGCTCAATGGTTGACAAAATAGCTGCGATGCAAGTTGTTTTCCAACTAATAGCGGAACTCCCAAAAGTGAAAACATAATCGGTCATAGACCTCCTGCATCCACATCACCAAAGATAATCGAGAATCGAATAGTCGATCACGATGCTGATGGGCATCACCTCCATAGATGAGACCGGCGTCGGATGTACTCTCGGTGCGGAAGATCCTCTTCACACACCGCCATGTTCCTTTCTAGGTTGACTCATGAACCTGCGACAACACTAATCATGTATGCAAGATCCGGTCTAAATATGGACCATAGCGTACATCAAACTCCCTCTTGCATTAGAGTGCGGGACTCGAGACATGTACTCCTTTTCACTTCATTTTGGTGCATATTTAGAGGATAAATGAATATTTGTTTCGCACTCGAGTATCAATAGGCTTGGCGGTAGACATGCGAAATCTTGACAATATCTTACGAATGTAGCTCTTACGTGATAAGAAAAGCTTCCGCTCCCTTTCCTATAGATATCCATACCGAAATTTTCTTAGTCGCACCGGATCCTTCATGTCAAATTCGAGACCGAGTAAGTCCTTGACTTTTGTATATCGATTTGGACTTAGCACTCGAGCATATCATCCACGTCTGAGAACCGGATATATCATGGAACCATCATCGCCTTTGCTATGATAAACACATCAATCATACGGACTCTGTTGAAACCCATTTGGAGCATATAATCACAAACCTCTTGTACCCTTGCTTGAGACCGCTTTAGTCCATATAAGGACTTCTTCAACTTGCAAACATAGTCTTCATTTCCCGGAATATGAAATCCCTCTGGCTGAGTCATATAAATATCATCTTCCAGAATTCCATGTAGAAAGGCTGTCTTCACGTCCAGTTGCTCAAGTTCCAGATTCTGATGTGCCACCATTGCTAGTAATACCCAGATGGAAGTATGTCTGACCACTGGTAAAAAAATCTCATTAATCAACCCTCTCCTTCTGTGTGAACCCTCTTGCAACTAGCCGAGCCTTGTATCGGATACCCTCAGCAGGTGTGGTACCCTCTTTCTTCTTGAAAATCCATTTGCAAGTGACAATTCTTCTCCCCTTAGGCCGTTTGACCAACTCCCAAGTCATATTCTTGGCCAATGATTCCATTTCTTCTCTCATTGCAGCGAGCCATTTAGCAGACTCACTACCCGAAATAGCTTCTTTATATGTGGATGACTCGTTTGGAGATGGTTAGTCCTCTTCCACCTCATCAGCGACTTGTAAGGCATAAGTCACCATATCCTCAAATCGATACCTCGAAGGAGGTTTCACGCCGATTCTCGGCCTGTGAACAACTATGCTCGTTTGCGAGCTTCCGGATGGACGTCTGAGCTAGTTTCAGCATCTGAATGGGCATCTGAACTCCTGCTTTCTATAGTGGTAGTATGTTGATGATCGTCTCCACCTTGGAGTTGTAATTTACTCACATCGGGGTAACTTGTAGCTCCACCGTTTATCAACACTACTACATTTTCTACAACAATGAAGCAGCGGTGGGGTTAAGCATCAATTTTCATCAAATACAATATTTCGATTGATTATGACTCGACTCTCGGAAGATGACCAAATTCTATAACCATTAACTCCATCCCGTACCCACAAATATACCCTTCTTAGCATGTGGTTCTAATTTCCCTCATTTACATGATAATACATAGTAGAACCAAAAGCTTTTAACACGATATAATCTGCGGTATGCGGACCATACCTCATAGGGTGTCTTGCGATCGATGCGATGTGAGGCCACGGTTGATCGAGATAACGCAGCGTGCTTCGACCTCTGCCCAAAACCTTCTTGCTAAACTAGCATTAGAGAGCATGCATCTCGCTCTCTCCAACGATGTCGATTCATACATTACGTCACACCATTACGCTACGGTGTATCTCGATGGTGTGATGACAAGCAATGCCCTCGTCCTGCGAGTAACTCGTTGAACTTCGGTGAGCAATTCCAAACCATTATCGCCGAGTCTCTTGATTTTCTTTCGGTCGATTCTCTACTAAGGCCTTCCTTTGCTTGAACCGCTTGAAGCTTCACTCTTATGTTTCATCATAATCACCCAAGTCATTCTTGAGTAATCATCAATCATAGATAAAAAGTATTTGCTACCTCAATAGATTGACTCGGACGGACCCAACAATCCATATGGATGTAATCAAGAATCCCATTGGTGCGATGGACACCCTTCTTTGGAAATTTGGTGCGGTGGAGCTTCCCAAAGGCGCAATGTTCGCGAATTCAAGATTACGCACTTGATGCCCGATAGAAAATCCCGCTTCGACAGAATTTGTATCCCTTTCTCTCCCATATGCCCAAGCCTCATATGCCACAATCGGGTCATTTCCTTAGCTTGAACCTCAGATGATGCAACAGAAACAGAACCTATCACGATAGAACCTCTCAAGAAATATAAGGTTCCACGCTTCAAACCCGTGAGAACCACCTTTGAACCCTGATAAATATTTATAACTCCACATTAGCCTTGAAATCTGAAACCCTCGCTATCAAGTAGACTAAGAGATATCGATTCTTAGTCATCATGGAACATGTCGGACGTTGTTCAAGGTGCATAAAACCCCATCATGTGTCACGATCTTGATTGAGCCAATCCCAACAACTGCGAGGCAACCTTTGTTGGCCATAGTAACATTGCCACCATCTACGCGCTCATAAGTGGGGAAACACTCCTGCTAGGACAAATATGGTAGGATGCCGGAATCTAGAACCCACACACCATTGTGGTGTGATAGTTCATCAACAACGAGCAAGATTTTCTTGAACTCCGTCATTCTCGGCACGACTCTGAGACCGTGTACCGGTACCTTTCTCCAGTGATGCTTCTTCTTCTTAGGACAATCATTTTCCAATGTCTAGTTCTTCTGATGGTTACAAATATCATCGGATTTAGGACCTCGGAAATTTTATAGTTTGACTTCTTTTCTTGCCAAACTTCTTATACCCTTTACGTAACATTCAACTCGGATGCGATTTTATGTAATAGAACCGAACGGATGCTGTTGACGGTCTTCTCTACTATGAAGCGGACCGAACCTCTTCTAGAGAAAATTATATTTCCGTAATAAAGGACTCAACAAAATTCTCATATAGGCGACGATGATACTGACAAAATTAAAGCGATATCTTCATCATCAACTTTAACATCAATATTTATAAGTCTAGTAAAATCTTATTCAATGTATCAAGATGATCCGTGAGATGTACCTTCGCGCATACAGCGAGACCAGACGACGTCGCTTCAAGAGCAACTTGTTGGTTAAAGACTTTGTCATGTACAAGCTCTCCAACTTCTTCGAGACCGATGGTTATTTCACGATCGGCAACCGATGAAGCACGTCATCGGACGGACACAACATGATAGTCGGTGAGCCTTTTCCTCTGCGGCATCCCACTCGACATCATCAACTTCCTCTCGGTTTATCGGATAGCAGACCCACAAACTTTGTTGTTTGAGCAACGAGCGCATTTTGATCTGCCGTAGAACAAAACTATTTCTCCGGTGAACTTGTCGACTTTTCGTTAAGCGCAGACATCTTTGAGCGAGCAAAAATCCTAACGGTGCGGAAGCAACACGAAAGCTACGATACCAATTGTAGAGTCGGAATAGGATTATAGATCAAAAGATAAGCGAATCTGAGATATTTAAAACGTAAAATCAACACGAAGATATCGTGGTTCACCAACGTTGTGTTAGCTACATCCGCAGGCGAGCAGGAGAATGATTATATTAACTCGGAGATGAGAAATCTGATTACGGATCATTTGGGAGAAAATGCGTGAAGAACGACAATGAAATCGAAGAAGAACACCGGAAACAAAAGATGTCTTACGCATAAACCGTGAACAAATCACGCCTCATGAGTGTGCCTCATGAGCACAACTCAGCGAGCAAGGGCCGCGAGCACGAGCGGATTTTGCATTGTTACGCCTCTCAAGCTCTCCTCATGAGCTCAAGTCGCAAGCTTAGGTAGCGAGCAGCCTACATTTTCAAGTCACAATTTAACGATGCTGATTACAAATAGCTAGATAAATTGTTTAGAAAAGTTTAGAGTTGCAAGCCAAAAAAACGAAGTGGCCTTTTTATTATTTTATAGGTCACTTGATTTTACACTTGCAAGCAAATTTGTATAACTTTGTTTCAATAGGACAAGATATGATTATACTAATAACAAGTCGAGGTAAATGAGACTATTTTCTAGCTTATGACTGCATACATGATATATTTGACTAGCTCTTCAATTAATCTTTATATAATTTTGATATGTTTAGCTAGTTAAGGCCGTTATTAAAAATCATTATTTAAATTAAAAATCTTGATGCAACAATTTGTCGTAGGCAAGGATTCATAGCTCGAGACATAGGGTTCGAGAACACGGCCGGGCGGTCAAGCACCAAGCGTGGCCCTTGGTCGGGTTCGATCAATCGGTCTTCTCAAGTGCTCGTTCGGCGCGTTCGAGACACTCTCTACCCCATTCAACCGTCGGTTTACCGTGAGTGCAACGAATGTGCACCATCGACTTCATCTTGAGAACTCGGCGGTTGTCTTCCAAAATTGCATCATCATGCCTAAGCGACCCATGTCCAATCAATTTGTGACCATAACCGCACAAAGCGAAAGACCCTAATCAAAACAACGGCATTTACATCCAAAGATGTGTGATGAACCCATTTGATAAGCTCTCTGCACCAACTTATTTGGGCGGCCTTGGAAAGATTATTCGGCGACGATTGTCATGCAGGACCGAAATCGGTGGGTTTTTGAGCCCATTGGGTTGGATTTCATGGGTTAAGGGTGTAGACCCGCCCAACTCGATTTTCTGTGAGAATATCGAATCTGAGATGGGTTCGAGCACCACCGGCGGGTTAAATGGGCGGGTATAAGCCCATGTCTGACGGCCTGAGCCTCTAAGTAAGCGTGGACTCATTTATTCGGGGCCCGTCTTGGTTACTCTTTGCAAGTGTGGCCTTTGATTCGACTTAGGATTGAGGGAGTGTGACAAAATTGATATATACATCTATACTCTTTGTTTAAATTTTGTTTCTTCTCTCTCTAACAACTTTGCCTTTGTAAAATTAATTTATTTGACATTTGAGAATATGTAATTCCATTAAACTATATCGGTTGCTAGTTGACATTATGATCGATTTCGATTTACTTATTTATATAATTGGAGTCCATAAAGGGGTGTATTGCATGTTATATTAAAAGATGCGATTCAATCGTAGGATCGTATAAGCCCATACATATGTAATCTAGTTTTGAAAGCGTGGGCGATAAATCTAGAATATGTAGATATCTGAGATTTATATAAAGCGATAAAAGAACACCAAGGCTTTTACATGGTTCGATCGTTAATGAGATCTCGTCCACGGAGGTGATTCCTCAATACTTTCACTATGTTTTATTACGGTGAGTATAGCTAAAAGCTCTTAGTATTCAAAGTTGCTAACCCTTCTACCTTGATCTAACTCCTTTTTATACATATGCGAGGGCTCCTAAAGGCGTGCCCATTCCCTCCATTGGCGGGACTCTTCCCAGGCGTGTAGGGGCTCTTCCTCTCGCTGTGTGGGATCTTCACCTTCCGTGCGCCACGTGGAGAGTGGCGCGACTCGGTTCAGGGGCTGGGGTTTGGGGGCGATTAGGGTTTGCCTTGGCTTAACCGCTTGTTGGGGCTGATTAGGGTTTGCCTTGAAACTTAACCGCGTGGGCACATTACTAATGTCGAGCTAGCTCGTTTGGAGCCTATCGGTGGGCACATGTGGTGGGCCATATCCCATCATAGCCCCCCGAATAGTCGAGGAACAGCCGTGCCGGTGAGGCGAAGAATCTTGTGTTGCCGAGGTAGGATGTTGCTCGGTGATGTTGTCCTCAAGGTTTCTCGATCTCTTTGGTGTGAGGATGTGATTGGTTCGCTGGATTGAGCCGAGGTAGAGCAGTTGTGACGTTACGGGCGTGTGCGCTTGTTGGGGACCGGCTGGAGTCGCATGTCGTTTAGCTAAGATGTCTTTGCAAAGGAAGTCGAAGTCCGACACGGATGGTGACCCTTGCATAGGTTACACCGAGGTCCGATCAGGCGGCACCGCTCTTCCGGATCTGAAGGCTCGACACGAGGCGGATGCAGACGGAGAAATCATGTTCGATCTGAGTGAATGCCCTTCTAGGGATGCGAGGTCCGATCTGGATGCAATTGTTCTCGTGGGGGGCGATGTACGTTGGTAGGGCCTTGAGGTCGATCTGGATGCTCCGACTTTCGGGGAAAGGCGAGTCAGACCTTCTTGGATGTGGGCGGACGGTCAGGGTTGGCCGTCTGAGGTCGATGTAATCATCGCCGATCGGTGGCGGTCTATCTTCCGTGAGTATGTCACACGCCGAGGCGACAGTGGGCACTCGAACAGCGTCGCACATCGACTCCACATCGATAGCGGGCGGGCACGTGGGAAAGTTGAAGCGGCGGTTTTCGAGCGCCATTTGTCCTATAAATAGGCCCAAATGGGGCCCTTTATTCACTTTCCTCTCGGCGCTTTGTTTTCGAGAGAATACATTGAAGAAATTTCTAATTTCTTTCAAACTTGTTGAAATCGATATCTAGCCCAAAAAGTAAGTATGTATTCTTCATCTTCTCCCGTTAAAACTACGGCTCCGCCGGTTTACGGCGTTTACCCTCGATGTAAAGGGTATATGTGCTATAACCACTGGGTAGGTCCGTAGGATTGTGTGCTAGGGTCTCGCCGGTATCATTGGTATGGGACGGACTTAGGGTTGGTGTGGCGAGTCGAGGTTGGCGTTGGAGGCTTTTGAGATAACGAGAGAATACCGTATTCGGGAGGCGTGGTGGTGCACGCCACGGCGGATGATAAGGCGATGGCCTCGGAGGATTTATCATCGATATGTAGATAGCTTGATAGGCGGCCTTAGGTTTCCTTTGGCCCCAATTTTCCTTAGCCTTGAAGAATACTTTCATATCCCGTATGTCAGTGACCTCGAATTCTATTAGGTCGGTGGTGGAGTTCTGACATGCGGTTGGGAACACAGTAAGTTGCCACGGGCTGATCGTGAGAGCTCGGCCCGGTATGGCGGAGGCGGGAGCTTGCTTGCGGCGGCGGATGCCGATGCCACCGTGGCGGCTGAAGGTGGGCGGGAGTCGCGAGGGCATTGCCGAGCCGCCTTGAAGAAGGGCACAGGCCTGGAGGCATGGGGAAGCTCGAAGAGGCTCACGAGGCGGCGGGATGAAGAAGGAGCTTGAGGGCGAGAGGGGACTAGGCTGGCGACCGGGGCCAATCTTGAGGGCCTTTGCCGGCAAGCTCGTCGAGTCGGAGTTTCTCGACCTTCATTGTCGACCTGGCCGTTACTCAAGCCGAGTTGTGTCAAAGCACACGGAGGGTTGGCGGTGCCATGCTGACTTTGACAAGGTCAAGCATGGTTAGGTCGAGTCGCCACTCGCGAGATGAACAAGGCGTCTTGCCGGGTGGTTTCAGAGGTCGGGTCCTTCCGTGTTGAAGGCTTTGAGTCCGGCTCCTCCCTCGGCGGAGACCGTCATCCAGTCTGAGGAGGATGAAGATCACGAACTCGGAGCTTCTTGCAGTCTTGCTGAGCGGAGGGCGAGGATGAGCCGGGACAGAGCTTCCTTCAGAAGGGCCGAACTCGGGAGGCGGCAAAGGGCGGCGGGGAGGCGGTCGTCGACTCCGACAAGGCGGCCGAGATCAGCGACTCGAATGTAATAGGCTAATTTTCCGGGGTCGATAGGACCCTTAGCCTTGTAAACATTCCAACTTTTGAGTAATAAAATTTATCACTTTCTAAAATGTGTGTTGTTTCTTTATTTATAGCATTCCGCATCTCAATACCTTGGACTTGATCATGAATTGTTGGTCGGTGAAAGAGGTCAGAGTGCGTTGGTGAAGGACGAAGAGGTGCTATTTTGGAGGTCGATCGTCCGGTGACTCAAGTTTTGGCGAGAATGGATGTCGACTCGGCATCAGCCGACACGAATAAGAAGATGCAAGAGGCCGACCGAGAATGGCCCGCCTCACAGGAGAGCGAGCCATAAAGCTAAAGATCACACAACTCGAAGTCGAGGGGTGGCTTATCTGTGATGTGATCGAGGGCGGTGATGCGATGCGAGGCGGCTCGAATTGACAGGAGGAGCTAGCTCGGATCTCGGAGGAGCATGCGGTATGAGAAGGTAATCCACGGATGGTGGAACTACCATATCGAAGCCGACGATCGAGTTTAGAGCTTCTTGGCGGAGGCATGGTTACGAGGATGAGGAGGGGCTGGGCAAAAGTTTAAGGGCGCCTCGACTCCATCATGAAGTATATGCGGATGTCTGAGTCGTTAAGTAGCGATGCATGCCCACCTCGTGGCGAGTCTCGGCCGCCGTGGTCGATAATAGAAGAACACGAAGAGGGCGGCTACTGATCACGCGAAGTGCTCCGTCGATGGGTCGGTGAGAGGAGCATTTGAGGCGGTCCTCGGCGGTCGGGCGCCAGGGACATCAGTCGGCGTGGAGGCGGCGGGTCGGGCGGGGCGTGGTCTGGCCCGCGTCGGGCTCGAGGGCAGGTATGACCTCGGTATAGAACACCCTCTCGGGTCGAAACCCGTCTGCGGCTCGAGTGCACCGGAGAAGGCCGGGGTGGTGCCGACCTCATTGATTGGGTGGGGAACCGAGTTTATTCCGGTATTCATCAGCGACCGGATTTTATTCGAGCTGGTGCGGCCGGTGAGTCCGTGAGGAGCTCGGAAGCCGAATGAGTTTGTATATAGCTTAGGACTTTGTATGTAGTCGTAAATGTATTTAGACTAGTTTTGAAGTGTATATTTTCCCCTTGAGAGGTACAAACATAGCTTAGGACTTCGTTTTGGTCGTAAATATATTTTGTTGTATCTGATGTATATCTTCCCAAATAAAGGGCATAATTTGGCGAGATCCGATCTGGATGTCTTGCATGTAGATATTCAACAATGGGTAATCTGTATGCGTGCATGTAGATGTTCAATTTAATGAGTAGTCGTATGCTTTGCCTTTGGGGCGTTCAATTTAATGAGTGTCTGCGAGTGCGGTCTTGGCTTAGTGAGTACCCTACTTAGTGGGTTTTCATCTTCGTAAGGCGTCCCCTTGTGAAGGATAATTATGGTGTATCAAATGGATGTTCACATAGATATGAGATGAAGTGAAATATTCATTAGGAAAACAAATGTTTTATTGAATATGTAATCAACATCGTATTTTGGCAAAACAATAAAGGGACTAACATGATGCCGATCTGAAATCGAAGCTATGTAAAGTATCTCCTTAAATGAGTGATATGCGAGTTAGGGATAAGTGCACGGATAGGTGAGCTAGCTTGTAAGCCCGCTTTGCCGAGGTCCTCGTGAGCGCGGTATGGGCCTTCTCATGTCGGATCCGCTTGTTAAGGCGCTCGGCTCTACTAGCTTCATTATTTAGTGGGGCGAGGTCGCCTACTTGAGTCGGAGGCTTTGACCCTTTTTTGTAGTACCGTGCGACTGGCCCTTGTGCTTGGCCGTTTATGAAGGCGAGCTCGCGTCTCTCCTCGAGAGCATCAAGGTTGTACCTTGGTCTTCCTCGTTTCGGCACGGTCGAGTGGAGAGTCACGAGGCTTGGTGCGCCGATCTCGGCGGTATGGCCTCCTCGATCCGTAGACCAAGCGAAAGGGTTTCTATGTGCGAAGTCCGGTGTGGATTACGCAGGGACCGGAAGACTTAGGGAGATTTTCAAACCAATCACCCTTAGCTCGGTGCAGCCTCTTCTTCAATCCTTGCACAATCGTGCGGTTCGTCACCTCGGTCGACCATTCTCTTGCGGGTATGCGACCGGGTGAAGCGTTCTTCGATCTGGAGCTCTTCACACCATTCCTTGAAATTTACGTCCCACAGGCGGGTGCGGTTGTCCGAGATCGAGAATGTGCGGTATCTGCTGAAGCGACGGACTATGTTCTTCCACAGAATGTACGAACCTTCCGGCTCGTGAGGCTCGAAAGTGGCTCGGCCTCGACCAATTTTGTGAAGTAATCTCTGACGACTAAGTATCGAAGGCGACCTTGTGCTCGGTCGAGCAGGCGATGATGTCGATCCCCACGTGAAGGCCACGGGCTCTGCGGTGCTCGGTCGATCAGGGTAGCTTTTGTTGTGGTCTGTGGCGCCGGACATTTTGTGAGCTCGGCGAATCTTGGGCGAGGTGGGCGATAATATCCCGACCTCGGCGCCTTCTTTGAGAGAGCTCGCTACCGATGTGACTTCCACAAGACCCGGTGAATCTCATTGAGCACGTGGTCGGCCTTACGGCGAGGCATCTCGGGAGGGTTGAAGGTAGGACTTCTGTAGAGGCGTCCTCGTATGCGAGGTACTTTTGGGATTTCGCCATCATCTTTATGGCTTGAGCCGATCTTGAGGCGATCGCCATCTTCGGTAGGCACTTTATGGGAGACATCGGTTCGATTCTATCTCGGTGATGATGCCGATGTGGGCCTCGGCGATGCTCCCAGCATGAATCTCGCCATTTGGTGGACTTGTTGACGACGACTAACTGCGAGGATATCGGCTCGGCGGTTTTCCTCGTGGGATACGATGAATCTTGAAGTACTGAATGAGGTCGGCGTCTCCTGGCCTTCTCGGTATTGCTTCATTCGGTCCTCCTTGGCCTCGTATTTGCTTAACACACAGTTCACCACGACACAGGAATCTCTGAAGATTTGGATCTTATCCACCTTCAATTCCTTTGCTGGCGGTCAGAAGATCGGTAACCGTACTCGCCTCGTTGTTTGTGGTCGGGAAGGTAAACCGGGGGCGTGGGTCACCTCTGTTTATGCAGGCGAGGAGGAGGATGCTGCTC
This sequence comes from Salvia rosmarinus, assembly GCA_036937905.1. Lineage (NCBI taxonomy): Eukaryota > Viridiplantae > Streptophyta > Magnoliopsida > Lamiales > Lamiaceae > Salvia > Salvia rosmarinus. Next base: position 105,297,528 of record CM072819.1, read on the forward strand.
CGCTTGCCTGTCTTGCATGAAGCTCAGATCCACGTGCATCGCGGCGGTCATCGGTGGTGCGAGGACAGATTTCTCGGCTGTGGGGCGGGCGTTGGGGCGACCTCATTGGTTGAGCCGACCTCGGTGGTTTGGCCTCCACGAGAGTCGGCGAGGCTTGCCTTTTATGGTCGGCACGGGGAGTACGAAATGTCATGCTCGCACGAGCTCCAGTGCCCACTTGGCTACTCGTCCGGATGACTCTGGTTTGATAAGACTTGTCTCAAGGGTAAGTCGGTCGATGCACGGATGGAATGGGCTTGGAAGTAGGGTCCGAGGCGTCGCTTAGCGTTCACTAGGGCAGTGCTACCTTTCGAGGTATACCTTGTATCCGGTCCTTTGAGCTCGGTGATGAAGTAGATGGGAGTTGTCGTCCGACCTCATCCGGGACCAATACCGCTGATTGCCTCGTCCGACGCGGCCAGGTACAAAGAGAGGAGCTCGCCATCTTTCGGGGCGGTCAGGGTGGGCAGGTCGGTGAGATACTCTTTCATCTGCGTGAAGGTGACTTGGTGTTCCTCCTGCCAGGCGAAGTCCGGAGTTCTCCTCAAGATCTTGAAGAAGGAAGCTGCTTCTCGACTGACCCAAGATAAGAATCTGCTGAGGCGGCTAGACACCACAGAGTTTGTAGATCTCCGGATGGTCTTGACACTTGCATGTCAAGCCTTTATTTTCACCTTAGTGGGATTTGCCTTGAGACCTTCTTGCGAAACCCGACATCCTAGGAATTTTCCGTCTTCACCATGAATGTACACTTGAGGATTAAGTTTGAGGTTGGCCGACACGAGGAGTTGGAGAATAGTTACGAGGTGGTCGTGTGACTCTCCATTTTTCGACTCTTGACCACGATGTAGTCGGCGTGACCTCGACGATGCGCGATGTGATCCTTGAATATGGCGTCCACCATTCTTTGATAGGTAGCCCGGCGTTTTCGGGCGAATGGCATCTTCGATGCAAAGACAAAGTCGGTGATGAATCTTTGTCTTTGGGGCGTCCTCCCGGCTCATTAGGACTTGGTGGTACCCTTTGTATAGATCTAGGAAATGAAGGTCTCATGGCCCACGGTGCTTCCACCTTCTTGTCAATGTCGGGAGGGTAGCGGTCTTCGAGCGATGTTTGTTGAGGTCGGTGTAATCGACACACATGCGCCATCCCTCCGGCTTCGAACCACGGTTGGATTAGCCATCCGGTCGGGTATTGACTTCGAACAAGATCTTGGCCTTACGGGTTGAGTCACCTCGTCTCTTATGACTGGTTGTGCTCGCCATAAACACCCTCTTCTTTTGCGGACTGGTTTTGTGGCCGGGTCGATGTTGAGCGATGAGTTATGAGCTCGGGTGACACTCGGTCATGTTGAGTGGGGACCACGAACCGTCCTGTATTCCTTGAAGATGCATGACACTCTGCCGAATATCAGTTGGGCCCTGGACGCCGACCTTGACAACTTTGGAGGGGTCGTCGTCGTATAGCTGGAGGTCTTGATCGATTCGTCCCGGTGGCGCCTCTCGAGGATTCTGTAATTGCTATGCAGGGCGAGGCTACATCTTGGGTTGAGACTCGTGAGGCACTCTTTAGCTGCCGTTTGGTGCACCTGGATGCTTAGCACTCCACCGGGTGGGTATCTTGATGGTGGGTGGTATCACAAGCGGGGCGGCCTGGTGGCATAGGCGGTCTCCCGGGATGATGTTGTGCAGGGGCCGGAGCTCGGACGAGGAAAAATTGAATGGCCTTGGTGACCGACACGGGAGCTCGTCCCACGATGTCGGAAGGGTAATGATACCCTCGGGTTGAACCGCCTCTGGTGAAGCTCCATGGCGGGGGGAGGCGGGATGTACTGGTTCCTCCGACCTCGGGTTTATCCGGGCAGTATGGAAGATAATCTTGACGGAGGCACCGATGTCGATGTAGACCGGTGGAAGTTCTTGTTGCCCACCACGGCTTGTATTGTGATGGTGTCTTGGTGGGGCATGATTTTGGAGTGCCGGGTCATCTTTGAAGAACACGATGTCCTCGCCATCCGGGTCGCTTGTTCTTGGCTCCTGGGGGCGACCTCAAAGCTTCATTCTTCTAACGACGACCTCGTCGTTCCTACGAGGAGCCGGTAATGGCATAGACCTGCTCCATAGCGTTGGGACCTTCATCATCGTCATCTTGGGCTGGGTCACCGTCGAGGTCGGCCCGCAGCTTATTGCCACCGTTGTTCTTCCCTCTGCGTTTTTTGTTCCACGGCGAGCTCGGCGAGGTATTCTCTGAGGGCTCCTTCTTTGATGAGCTCGTCAATCTATGACCCAGGTTCTTGCAATCCTCGGTATCGTGACCATACCCGGTGATAGTCATAATATTCCTCCGTTGACCTCTTCTTGGATCCTCCTTTCATAGGAGGGCTTGAGGAAGAGCTCGGCGTGGGCTCGAATATCTCCGCTCTCGATTTGAGCGAGATGAGGTGCTTTCTGCCGGGGTGGCCGAGGTCGAGCACGGACTCGAGGGCCGCTTCACGATTCTCTCGAAGGTACTTGGCGTTGGTGCCTCGACCTCGGTCATCCAGCTTCTTCTTTCGATCCATTGCTCGTCCCGAGTCTCCCTCTTCTTTCGGTGCGTTCGTCTCCCTTGACGAAGTTGTCTACCGAGTTCGGGCGGCTAGCCGTCTCCGGTTTCTCACGGGTGATCTCCTTGTTCGGTCGTCGGGTGGGATCCGTTCTTGAGCAGCGTTGATGATATAGAGATCGTTGCTCTCATCGATTTTGAGAGACTCCTTGATGAACCTCGAAGCGAAGTTTGACATCGTCTTGTCCGCCTTGGCGGATTGTGGCAGTCGGACGAAGGCTGCTTTGGGTGGCATTTTACGATAAGCGCCATTTAAAGCGATCCATGAGATCACAGGCGGTGTATACTATTTTGGCGCCGGGCGAGGTGAACCCGGCGTCGGGCGTTGGAGATCAACACCTCGGGAAGATCTTGCACATGTAAATCTTCCATTCCTTGATTCGCCATGTTAGTGGTGTGGCGAAAAAGGAAGTCGGAGGGTCCCAGAGGCCATCGTGGCGGCGATGTTGGGTGCCCTATACCCGGCTGGGGCGGGCGTGTCGAGTCTCTCGGAGAAAGGAGATGATTCTTCCGCTCGGTCGAACCGGGAGATCATTGCCATCTCTCCTTGGAGGGTGGGAGACCGATAACGTCTATCGTCTCTCAGGAGGAGTTACGCTCCGCCTTTCTTCTCTCTGTGCTCTTTCGGCCCTCGGGCGGTATGCCGAGGAGGCGGCTTCATGGGTGACGAGGTGGCGGTAGTTGCGACCCTCTTGGAAGGTGATTGATTTACGGCGGCGGTTGGTGTGCGCGTTCTCGGCTATTATGCCGGGTGGCGTTGACCGCCTCGGTGGGGTGGCGACCTCGGGCGCCCGTGTCGCCGATTCGGGCACTCGGGAGGTGCCGCTTCATTTGTCCTCCGGTGGAGGAAGCTTTGGAAGCCGAGGTTGGCGTTGAGGAATTGGTCACGGCTCGGCGAGGGCCTCGTGGAACGAATGAGCGTCTGCTTACGTCCTCGTTGAGGTTGGTATCTTCCCGCCCGTGAGGCGGCGATCCACGAGGTGTATGGAAGCGTTTTCCATGTTGCCCTCGGTGTGTGACGTTGTGGCATCCGCGATCTCCTTCCCGGGGCGTTGGTGACCACCTAGTTGTCCTCGGTAGCGGTTGTTGCCAAGATCGGCGGCGGTCGTCGTGTCCTTGCCATTAAGTTTTGTGAAAGCGAAGCTTTTTTGTTCGTAGTTTTCCCAGACAGGCGCTGATGATAAATCTAGAATATGTAGATATGCGAGATTTATATAAAGCGATAAAGAACACCGAGGCTTTTACGTGGTTCGATCGTTAATGAGATCTCGTCCACGGAGGTGATTCTCAATACTTTCACTATGTTTTATTACGGTGAGTATAGCTAAAAGCCCTTAGTATTCAAGTTGCTAACCCTCTACCTTCATCTAACTCCTTTTTATACATGTCGAGGGCTCTAAAGGCGTGCCCATTCCCTCCATTGGCGGGACTCTTCCCACAGCGTGTGGGGCTCTTCCTCTCTTTGTAGGGATGCTTTCGCCTTCCGTGCACCACGTGGAGAGTGGCGCTGACTCGAGTTACAGGGCTGGGGTTTTGGGGCTGATTAGGGTTTGCCTTGGGCTTAACGTCTTGGGAGCTGAATAGGGTTTGCCTTGGGTTTAACCGCGTGGGCACATTACTAATGTCGAGGCTAGCTCGTTTGGGCCTGTCAGTGGGCCTGTGTGGCTAGGCCATATCCCATCAGTAGCCAATCTATCTTGTTTAAAGCCAATTTCTAGTTTGTTTAGTTTTTTCTTTCACGACATTAGCCAAATTCGTTGTCGACACCATTTCAAGCAAAATGTTTAAACTTGAATGCTTGGCAAACTCAAAAAAATTACTCAACCACCATTATAATAAATTAAAAACCCTAACCTCTTATCGAGGTAAACAAAAGCACGGTCATAAAACATTAGCATCGACTATTTTGAGTCCGTATAGCCTAATTACCTTTATGTGTACAAAACTTCTAGAGCAGGCCGGAGTGAGCTGATTTTTCTAGCCAATCAGCGCTTCAAGGCGTATCGGATCAAAAAAAATTCTAAGCAAAAATATATGCGGTCCAACAGGAGCCGAAATCGGATCAATTCTTGGTATCACTTTTGAGACTAGTAAATTAGAAAAATAAAATAAAATGAACTAGTAAAACTTAAAACCCCTAAACCACCGTGAGTAAAAAACAAGTGGTTTTACCAAAACACAAGATAATATAGAGCTGCCTACGATGAACCTGACCAAAAGCGGGACCCAAATTCTAGGCCGAAATTTTGAGATATTGTGAGTATAAATTTTGGTCGGCAAAATATCCTTAAACAATTCAACGCCTTTCGTGCCAAATTTTTGTTTTCTCTATGCGTAAAGTCCGTCCAAGGAAGCTTTCCTACATATCTCGGACGGCCCTGGAAAGAATATTCCAGGAACATCATCATGCAGTCATCCATAACAGACGTGATACACCCGGCCGGGTGGCACGAGTGGAGTGGCAATTTGCCCTCGATACTCTAACTTACGGAGAGTACCAAAATACTGGCGCAGGGGCATCCACGTCCAGCAGGGTGAAATGGAAAGGGTACAAAGTGATCACGAGCTCGACGGAGGCGCAGGGTTACGCGCGGGTAGGTTTATCGCCGGTGGGAGTTGGTTGCCTTCAACCGGCTTCCCATATTCACTAGGGTTGTGATTCTTGCGAGTTTGTAATTTTATTTGATGAGATTCGTTTCATCATTGAGGCCCATTATTGAAGGCCTATTTGAGTTGGATTAAGACAAAAACTTGGGTGTTTCCGCATCATGCGTAATTTCATCCTTGTTTTTTATTAAAATAATTATATATTAATTATAGTTAATAAGGATAATTAGATTTTGTTGATATATAATTAACTTTATTAATTTTTAATTATAATTTTAATTCAAATTTAGAATTTATTAATTCATAATCATGGTTTATTAATTCATAATTGAAGTTTATTAATTCATAATTAATGTTTTTTAATTCACAAGTAGGGTTTATTAATTCAAAGTTAGGGTTTATTAATTCATAATTAGGGTTTATTATTCAAAATTAGGGTTTATTATTTTCAATTAAGGTTTATTAATTCAAAGTTAGGGTTTATTAATTCAAAGTTAGGGTTTATTATTTTCAATTAGGATTTATTAATTCAAAATTAGGGTTTATTAATTCCAAATAGGGTTTATTAATTCAAAATTAGGATTTATTAATTCATGATTATGATTTATTATTTCACAATTAGAGTTTACTAATTTAAATTAAAATATATTAATTCAAAATTATTCTTTTTTAATTTACAATTAAATTTTATTAAACTAGTTAAATTATAATTAATTAATTAATTAATTAGAATTAATTAATTAGGATTAAGAATGAATTAATTAATTGAAGTTAATTAATTATGGGGTGGTCTCACTGTGCGCGCCGCGCGCACAGGAGACCATCCCTTGGATTAATAATCCTTAAGTGTGTCATTTAGTGGCTTTGTGTCGAAATTAGGAATAAGTGTATCTTGTGGCTTGGAATAATATATTCAATAAAAAATGTAAACTGCGAGGTTTTCAGCACGTTAAATTTTTGAACCCAAAATTTGACCTTTTATTGGTGAAGGATTTTGGGCTTGATCAAAATAATCAAATTTAACTCAAACATTTCATTTCTTTCTTCCATCGATCAAGATGACTTGACGCATATACGAGTGTTGTCAGGCTCTGAATATGCAACATGGATAAAAAAAATTCGGCAGCACGACATTTGGAGAAATATAGGGGCAAAGAAATGGGATGCGATCCAATATTCCATAAATGGTATCCCACTCCATATTCCATAAAGTTAAAACTACGTAGTTTTGGTTTCTTTTACAACTTATACATGTAAATCACAACCATCGGCTTGGCTCGTAAACTGTAGAAATCTTCTATATCTATCTTGGAATATATCTTCCACCGCAAAAGAATGAAATCCTCTGCCAAACTTTCTCGTCATGGACATCTTTAATTCTTTCTCTTCCGGATTCAATCTTCTCTTCCTATCTAATCCACAAATGACAAACTGATTCTCCACCTGATTTTATTTTCATCGGTTTGTGGATTAGAGAGGAAGACGAGATTGATTCCGAAAGAATAAAAGATGTCCATGGCAAGAAAGTTTGGCAGAGGATTTCCTTGCTTTGCGGTGGAAGATATATTCCAAGATGGATATAAAAGATTTCTGCAGCTTACCAACCGAGTCGATAGTTGTGATTTATATGTATAAGTTGCAAAAGAAACCAAAACTACGTAGTTTCAATTATGGAACATTATTTATGGCATATTGAATCTCATCCTGCAAATAAATACAGTGTCGGTATTGTTAAGACTGCAAATGAATGACGTTATTTTTAAGCTATTTAAAGCTCGAATTTGTTCGAAATTTGTTTCAGATTATTTAGTGAGACTAATATAACAAACAAACAAATCTCAAATTTCTAATCGTGAACATGCTCTTTAGCAAGTTTGTCTGTAGTTAAATATGATTTTATTTTAACTTTTACCTATTTATTTGTTTGAAGAAAACCATGAATTTAAACTAAATAATATTGTTTTTTTTAGAATACATTTTTTTGTTGAATTGAATAACAAATTTAATTTTCAAATATATTTCAAATGATTAACTTGAGCAAGTCTTTTGTTTATATTTAGGGCCGTGCAACGGTCGGTTTCAGTTAAAAATCGAAACGAACTGATTGCATCGATTAATTGAATTGTATTGAAAATTTGGACCGAATCGATCTTATGCCTTGATCGAACCGAAACAGACCTAAATTCACGTAAACCAAACCGTCGATTAACAAAATATATATCGATTCATCATTACCTATTTCGGTTGGTTCTAACCGAACCGGAACCCACTTTGTCCAACCATCAACCGACCGAAATATGTTTCAGTTCTTGATTTTTTAGCTGAACCAAAACCGAAACCCACTCTAAACCAACCGAAACGTATTAATTTGGTTCGATTTTTCGGTTTCGATTCCGTTATGTTCACCCATATTTATATCAATAAATTAAACCCAAATATGTTTTGATAGTAAACGAATTTCGCACAAATATCTTGACACATGTCAGATTCGATTCTGTTTTGATAACAAACATTACATTTTGATACATGTCAGTCTCGGTTATGTTAAATGACCATTTACTATTAGGGTATCTCCAATAGGTGAGAATCAAAATATAATTTTTTTGCCGACGCATAAATGTCATATCTGTTTTTAAAACTTACTAACTTATCTCCATCTTTTTCTCCAATCATATACCTAGAAAAGTTACGATCTTAGTTCAATTGGTAAAGAACTAGCGGTTTCGGAAGTAAAGAAAAGCAACTTTTATATGGTCCCAACCCACTACAATATATACACAATTATCTCTCTCTATATATATGCATATCTATATACATATAAAAGCCAAAGAGTGAGCTATTGGAGCCAATTCCCGCCTAAAACTTTTATGAATGAAAAATAATGTTTTTGTCCTTGAAAAATAACACTAACAATATTTTAGAGACTTGGTCCATAAGTAATAAATCTTTTTATTTAAAAAACCTAAAACTAAGCATTTTTTCGATGCTATCGACATTAATTAACATATTATTATTATAAATTGAATATTTGTCAGTTCTAGTTAGCTGACCTATCAACCTAATCCAACAAATTTTCTATAATATTTGACCTATCAGCCTAATCCAACAAATTTTCTATAATATTTGTTTACTGACAACCGTCAAAATGTACAAAAGTAATGTGATGAGTTATTTCTATCAAATCCAATTAATATTTTCCTTTTGATATGTATTTTTTAAAATTTATTTAGAAACTATATAGTTGATTTGCAATTACACCTTCAAATATACGAACTCTAATTTAAAATTGGAAGTAATGTATATTACCCAATAGATTATTTCATCGATATATGTTTTTGTTTATGCAGAATTGGGAGCCCAATGTAACCGCCAAACGTGCAAAATTTAAAAAGATTTGACAGTTGTAATTACCATTCCTTCAAGCATAATCCAACAAATTTTTTATTATAATATTTGATTACTGAAGACCGCCAAATCGTGCAAAACTAATGTGATGAGTACTGACAGTTTTTTTCTATCAAATCCAATTAATATTTTTCTTTTGATATGTATTTTTAAAAATATATTAGAAGCTAGCTGATTTCCAATTAGGCCTTCAAATATTGAGCTCTAATTTAAAATTCGAAGTCATGTATATTACCCGATAGATTAGTGCATTGATATATGATAGGATATGGCCCAACCTCTCGTGCCCACTAGCGAGCCCAAACGAGTGGGCATAACCTAGTGTTTGTAGGGAAAACATATGTTAACCCTGGCCCCGAGGATCCATCTTGGGTGTTTAATTCACCATACATTGATTATAAACCTAGCATCGTCTATATAATTAAATCGCAACACGTTGGGGTTTTCACGTGTTTACCTTTGGATCGCCGAGGTGGATCGAGCGGGATGAGCGGATCGATCGGATCGGACTCGTGCTTTGACCTTCCGATCTGTATCCCGATCGCCCAATCTCCAACGTCGGTGAGGGCGATCTATGGAGAATGCTTGAAAATCACCCAATGCTCTCTTCACTTAAAGCTCCGAAAATTTTCTCTCTCACACACCATGAGATGACCGAAAATTCTTGCTTTCAATATATGAGCATTAGCCTAGACATTATCTCATACCTTATATTTATAATGCACTACCTTAATCCTATATGGAATATTACCATAATCCTATATGGAATATTACCATACTCTTGGGATTATTTCCATACTCTTAGGATTATTTCCATACTCTTGGGATTATTTCCATACTCTCAAGATTATTACCATAATCTTATATGGAAAGGATCTGTGCATATACCATAAATATAATTATATCCATGTGGATAAAGAGAATAAAATCTTGCCAATTGAGAGCATGAGGCGCCGATTTTCCTTGGCTACGGGCCTTGATGGGCCAGCCTGTGGATCAAATGCAAGGAATAAGATGGGCCTCAAATAAATTAATTATCTTATGTTCACCCGAACATAAATTAATTTATAAACATTCGATCATGCCACTAGAAAAGAATGTTGACTTACCCTTTTATTACCGGTTGAGTCGGGCTTGCACTTGAACATTACGAATCCCGTATTTAAGATATCGAGCGTCCATTAATCATTTCTAGCAATCGATCGCTTAAACGATTAATATCCTTATTTCTTAAGTAGTACCACTCAACCTTATTATTGTACTTGAGCTAACTCAACTGCGCAGGTTTAGTACAATAAACCTTTGAGCTCCTTAAGGGGACATCATCATCCTTAACGGATACGGTGACTCGTCTGATAACTGGCGTGACATACAAGATCGCCACCACCCAAGACGCGGAGAATCTTGGGTTAGAACATATAACCTCACCCATAACAAGTCAAAGTGATGGATGACAACTCATACTCACCTAATACCTTATCGAGGTTTAGATCATCGTAAGTCACCGAGATCTTGGTTCTTCACGACGGTCGAAAAGAAGAACTCATCTCATCCGTGATCCTTCAATACGTCGAGACGCGTCAAGGCGTAGACAAGCAACTAAGTCAAGTCACTTCTTATCTATCTGCAGCCTAAACCGACAACTCGTCCTTAAGTCGTCTCACCGTGAAACTTTTATATCTCATTAAACTTGACCAATCATACGGACTTACGTGATCTTCACACATCGTATGATCTAACTTATATGTGAGATAAGGGGACACGATATATGCAATCAAATATTCATTTCGGATAGGAGATTGTAATAGTGGTAACGAGAAACATTGTATACAAGCTCAACCAAACTGCTTTCAAGATACAAATCCAACAATCTCCACTTATACTAAAGCAAACTTTTAGTATACAATGTGTCTCTACTAGCTATTACAAACAAAACCATCACTTGCTTCTCCCACTTATACAAAGTTTCCTTTCTAAGTGGGTGCCATCTAGCAAATTAAGTCCTCTAACGTCCACGACGTAGACTTATTCTGGCGAGGATTTAGCGGGTGCCATCTAGCGCAATTCAAGTCCTCTAACGTCCCGGCGTAGACTTATTTCGCGGTGCTTTAGTGAATGGATCGCTGGGTTATCCGTCGTATCAATCTTTGCTATCGACGTCCCTCGCCTAACGATTTCTCGTATGACATGGTACTTTCTCTCTATGTGTTTGCTTGCCTTGTGGATCCGTGATTCCTTCGAGTTTGCCATTGCACACGAGTTATCACAAGAAACCATGATACTCATGGGCAAACCAGTACCACATCTAGATCCGTGAGGTGGTTCTTGAACCATACAACCTCCTTAGCGACCTCCGAGTGGCTACATATTCGCTTCCATGGTAGAGTCCGCAATGCATCGCCTTTGCACTCCGCCAGATACGGTTCCACCTCCCAAGGTAAACACATGATGCGAGGTAGACTTATTCTTATCACGGTCGACTTGGAAATCCAGTGCAGATAACCCAAAGGCATTAGACTATCCGCATGGTAAACTAGCCTATAATCTCGAGTCCTTTTCGGTACTTGAGTATATGCTTCTTCGCAATCCAATGTGCTTGTCGAGGTTAGAGGCGATATCTAGCTACTATGCTTCTTGCACAATGAGATATCGGGCCTCGTCGTAGCATTGCATACATGAGACTTCCTACGGCGAAACGTAGGAACTTGTCTCATTTCCTCTATCTCCTTGCGGTCATAGGTGATCGCCCTTTGAATAAAGGAACGCCATGTCCGAAGGTAGCAATCCTTTCTTGGCGGTGCGCATACTAAAGCGAGTAATCACGAGATCAATGTAAGACCTTTGAGATAAGCTCAATATTTTTCTCTTGCGATCTCGGTAAACCTTGATCCCAAGAATGTACGCTTCATCTCCTAAGTCTTTCATTTGAAACTCGATCGGATAAACAACTCTTTACGCCCCGATAACAACTTCACATTGTTGCCAAATAGAAGAATGTCATCTCGTAAAGTGCAAGAAATACCACATTACCGCTGACATCTAACCGATACACACAACTCTCGCTAGGCAACTGGGTAAATCCATGACTTTACCACCTCGTCCAAACGTAAGTTTCATGATCTTGCATCATTGTCTTGTAGATCGTCATTTGTCGTCCATGGGTCGATTATTGCCTGCTCGCTTTCGGGACTAAATCGACGATTCACCCACGAACATAAATCGCTCGGGTTGACGAACAACCTCCCACTCACGACGAGGTGCTATAGATATAATGACAACAGTGGGTGCGAGAACTTGTGGTTCTCTATCTTGCACAACTTGCGTGTAGGTACCACTTATGCGGTCGGTATCTCCAAATGGAACTCGACCCACTTCAATTTCTTGAAGTATCCGTGTCGATCCTCCCACTAGACTCGACATCTCGTACCTTTGGCCTAATCGGTGGTGAAATACGATCATCTTCTAATTCTTGAAGAATGATTTCAACTTTGGACTTTTGATTTTTCATATAATCCTCTTCTAAGAATCGGGCATTAGTTCTAATAATGACCTTCTGATCCTTAGGACTATAGAATAAACCACCTTCGCCCTCTAGGATAGCCAATAAACACGCTTGCGTCGATCTAGCCTCCAACTTGTCGCTTCTTGTTCAAAGACGTGTCTTTGATCGCCCCATATCCTTATGTGGCTTAAACCGGCTTAGCCGAACCACAACTCGAAGGGGTCTTATCGGTGACTTGGGCGGTACTAGATTTAGCAAGTATGCCGCCGTCTCTAAGGCATACCCCGAACTAAATAAGCGATGTAGCATAACTCATCATAGATCTAACCATTTCCAAAAGAGTCCTATTTCTTGGCTTTGACACACCATTTTGTTTGTGGTGTGCCGGTGAAATCTTGTTGGGATGTAATCCCACACTTCACTAGATAGTCCATAAACTCGTTATCGAGGTATTCGCCACCGCGATCGTAACGCAGATGACTTGTTACTTTACCTAGCTTCGTCTCCACTTCCGCCTTAAACTCTTTGAATTTCTCAAAGCATTCGGACTTCGCGGTGAAAGCGGTATACGTATCCGTGCCTTAGTAATCGTCAATGAAAGTGACAAAATACTGCATTCTCCACGAGCTTGTGTGGACATCGGTCCACAGTCGAATGGACTAACTCCAACATTTACGTGGCTCTATAACCCTTCGCTTTGAAGGTCCGGTCGACATCTTACCTTCTATACAGATTCGCAGACCGAGCCCGAGTAACCGTGAGATTACCCAACGCCCATTCTTAGCCGTCTTTGGATCCTATTTAGATTGATGTGACCTAATCTAAGATGCCGGAGAAAAGTAGAGTCATCATCATGAAGAAAACTTTCTCTTTTGGGTTTGATGAAGATGCAACATAGTTATAGGTATTATGTTTTGCGTAAATAGTATAAAGCTTAATTATATAAAGTGCCACCACGGATAACCGTCATTTCTTATGATAGATAACACCACTATCAAAAATAACAGAATATCCATGAGTAAATAATTTGAAACAGAACAAGGTTCATGAAAATCCGGCACATATAAAACGTCTTTCAAAACTAAAATCGTTGTCCCAAAACATAAAGAACATCTCCAACTGCAACAGCTTTCGACTTTAGCGCGTTGCCCATGGAGATCGTTATCTCGCCATCAAACAGCTCCCTTGTCCGCAGAACCCACGCAGTGTAACAAACATGATCGATACCAGTATCTACTACCCAAGAATGGGTAGAACAAGTCGCTAAACATGTTTCGTTACTAAAGCAAACAAGTACCTTGAGCCTCGAGCATAGGGCACTTGGCCTTCCAATGCCTGTTTACCGCACTTGAAGCACTTGCCTTCTCCTTCGGCTTCTTGAGCCTCCGTGGCAACCATGTTCTTGCTCCCAATACTCCCACTATTTCCTTGCCTTTACCACCTTTGGCACCCTTTTCTATTTCCATTTTGCAACTAAAATTTTGGGCCCTTAGATGTGCTAGCAAGAGCATGTGCTCCTTTTCCCATAACTCCTTCCGCAAAGAACGAGATCATTAAGCAACCGACTAAGTGTAAACTCGGTCTTGCTCATGATCGCATTCACGCCGAAAGTTCTCAAAGACTTGGGCGGTGTGTTGAGGATGATATCGACCTTGGCCATGCGTCAATACCTCCTCCCAACCGATCAAGACTATCCATGAGATGAGTCATGTGGAGACATGTTCATGGACCGAACTTCCTTCTTCCATCTTACACGCCAAGATTTCTCTCATTGTGTGGAAGCGGATCGTCGATCCGATGCCCAAACTTACTCTCGAGACTTGACCAAATATCGTCGCGCTCACCATCGATCGATGTCGGTACCGCAAGCCTTTGGACATCGTAGTCATCATATAGCATTTAGCCATATTGTTTGACTTATTCCAAAGTCTCCTTGACTCTCACTGCTCATTAGTCGATCGTCGATGAGGCATCGGGTTTAGGAGTAGTGAGAACAAACATGTGTTCTTGAAATGATAAGAACATATTCCATGTTTCATTTCCACTCGATAAAATTTGGACGGATAACGGATTTTGTGCGAGCATATTGATAATCGGCGTAAGAGACATATCTGAAGCGATAATGTAAACACATAAGCATACGATCGCATATAATTCGTTAACAATAATATTGTAACCTTTTGATAAAACAATATTAATTGAAACCTCCAATCGCCCAAGGAATTCCACACGCAAGCCACGCGTGTGGGCGTTTACATGAACCCCCGACCGCACTAAAATATACCTTTTAGTCGTTTAATTTCAATCCATGTCAACTTATCCTTATGACAAATGAAATTAATGATTGGACCTTACTAGACCACATCACTATCGCAAGAAGGACTTCATGAAGTTGTACTTGAGGTGATGTCTAAGCATTGACCACAATTTTAACAAATAGAAGATGAATTCTTAGAATTGGTATACTCACCGGACCATACCGCTTCAATTCAAATTCTTTTGTTATCTCATTTATATCTATCTCTAGAGAACTTATGAAAATCGCACATGCAAGCCACGCTGCGTGTGGGCGTTTACATGAAACTCCCAACTTCTCAATAGATTTAAAATGTTTTATTTAGAAATCTCATCTAACAAACTTATGATAAGCAGTGCAAGCAAGCCACGCGTGTGGATCGTTTACTCACGGTCGTCTCACTTTGTTTAGAGATCAAAAGTGGAGGTCTTGACATTTTAATTTGAAAAATTAATTTGTCGGGTTGTTTGCTTAGTCTTTTTATTCAAAAGGTTCGCCATGCAGATCACGTAATCCTAGCATGCTTTTCTATAGAACTCAACATGTAAAACATGCTCGCAGTAATTCTAAAATATGCTTGATAAACGCGACAAACCTAGCATGCTTACTATGCGCATCCAATTACGTAAAACACTTAAAGGTTTGTCAACGTAATTTAAACATACATAGCATACATCTGCATAATTTAAACATCCACGACATGCATATGAACGATAAAATAAAATAAAATGTTCATCGCGCTCAATCGTGAAACCCACATTTAAATCTAATCTATTACATAGATTTACAAAGTACAGATTTAAACTTCGAACGGGCCTCAGCGGCACGGCACGGACCGGATTCAACAATTGGGCCTCGCGACGCGTCGGGCCGAATCTCGAAAACGGGTCCGGGCCGGTCGCCCAAATGTGGCCGCGCCACCAGGCCGCCGCTCGTCTGCGATTCTCGGGTCGCTACGATCATGACCATCGAGCATGCGCGCAGTTTCCCCGAGCCGAACGCCGCCGAGACGCGCCCGCTGGCGAAACTCACGACCGCGAGTTCGCCGCGCTGGTCGCCGCGCGCGAACGCCGCACTGCCGCCTCGCTAGCTCGCCGCCGCTGCCCGCGCCGCTCACGATCGCCGCCGCCGCGTGGCGCCAGGGTCTCGGCGCGAACGCACGCCTATCGCCGCGCCTCGCGATCGCTTGCGATCGAGGCTTGCTCGCGAGATACCGCCCGGGACTCTCGAGCTACCGTTTTCCCGCTCGCTTTTTCGCTCTTTCGCTCGTTCTTCTTTACGTATAAGATTTACATAATAAAATCTAATCTAACCACGGATTTTCTCGTGGTGTAAAAACAAAACCAACAAAACAGAACGAGCAACTAATAATTATAATAAGCAGTAATAATCAAACGTGATAATCCAACAGAGCCAAGATTCCGATCCCGTGCTCGATACCAATGTAGGAAAACATATGTTAACCTCGCCCGGATCCATCTTGTGTTTAATTCACCATACATTGATTATAAACCTAGCATGCGCCTATATAATTAAATCGCAACACGCTGTTTTCACGTGTTTACCTCGATCCGCCGAGGTGGATCGAACGGATGAATCGGATCGATCGGATCGACTCGCGTGACCTTCCGACCGTATCCCGATCGCCCAATCTCCAACGCCGAGTGAGGACGATCTATGGAGAATGCTTCGAAAATCACCCAATGCTCTCTTCACTTAAAGCTCTCGAAAATTTCTCTCTCACACACCATGAGATGACCGAAAATTCGCTTTCAATATATGAGCATTAGCTCAGACATTATCTCATACCTTATATTTATAATGCACTACCTTAATCCTATATGGAATATTACCATAATCCTATATGGAATATTACCATAATCCTATATGGAATATTACCATACTCTAGGATTATTTCCATACTTCAGATTATTTCCATACTTAGATTATTTATACTCTCAAGATTATTACCATAATCTTATATGGAAAGGATCTATGATATACCATAAATATAATTATATCCATGTGATAAAGAGAATAAAATCTTGCCAATTGAGAGCATGAGGGGCGATTTTCCTCTGGCTATGCCCAGTGGATCAAATGCAAGGAATAAAGATGGGCCTCAAATAAATTAATTATCTTATGTTCACCTTAACATAAATTAATTTATAAACATTCGATCATGCCACTGAGAAAGAATGTTGACTTACCCCTTTATTACCAAGTTGAGTCGGGCTTGCACTTAGACATTACGAATCCCAGATTTAAGATATCGAACGTCCATTAATCATTTCTAGCAATCGATCGCTAAACGACATATCCTTATTTCAAGTAGTACCACTCAACCTTATTATTGTACTTGAGCTAACTCAACCGCAGGGTTTAGTACAATAAACCTTTGAGCTCCTTAAGGACGCCATCATCCTTAACGGATACGGTGACTGACATGATAACTAGCGTGACATACAAGATCGCCACCACCCAAGAGCGAGAATTGGTTAGAACATATAACCTCACCCATAACAAGTCAAAGTGATGGACAAGAACTCATACTCACCTAATACCTTATCGAGGTTTAGATCATCGAAGTCACCGAGATCTGGTTCTTCACGACTCACGTAGAAGAACTCATCTCATCGTGATCATTCAATACGTCGAGACGCATCAAAGATAGACAAGCAACCAAGTCAAGTCACTTATCTATACCGCAGCCTAAACCGACAACTCTGCCTAAGTCGCCTCACCGTGAAACTTTTATATCTCATTAAGCTACCAATCATATCATCGTGATCTTCTACACATCGTATGATCTAACTTATATGTGAGATAAGGGACACGATATATGCAATCAAGTATTCATTTCGATAGAGATTGTAATAGTGGTAACAGGAAACATTGTATACAAGCTCAACCAAACCGCTTATACAACCAACAAGTCAGTTCTTTCGCTACCGAACGACAGCCCCCAAACCCTAATTAAAGGCGGAGTCAAGGACACGATAATGGGGTAACGGTGGAAATCATGGGCAATTATGGCGAGATCATGGTCGTATAGAGAGGATCATGGTCCCGCCAATCGTGATTCGCAGGTTTACGCTTATGTATAAATAGGAGTTAGATTGAAGGTAAAAGGTTAGCAAATTATCGAATACTAGAGCTCTTGAGATACTCTGTAATCCGATTATAGTAAACATCTTGAGGATCATCTCCTCCGGGACGTAGATCTTATTCTCGATCGAACCACGAAAAGTCTCTCGTGTTCTTTACGCTTTCATAATCTCTCACACTAGATTTATCATTGCGCCGATGGGAAAACTCTGAACAAAAAGTCGTGTTTTCTACAATCTAATGGCAAGGACACGTGCAAACACTAGTATCCGGGCGATGTCGGTAACAACCTGCAGGACGATCAGTGGTCACACAACGCCGGGAAAGGGATTGGATGCCACCGCGTCACACACCGAGGGCTACATGGAGAATGCCCATACACCTCGTGATCGCCGCCCAACGAAGAGGGAAGACCACGGTGAATGCGAGGTTCACCGCCCCACGAGGTCCTCGGCGAGCAAAGGTCCGAGTTCCTCAACGCCAACCTCAATCAATTCCGCAGTTTCTCAACCGAGGACAACGGAGCGGCCCCCAAGAGTGCCCAAGTGGTGATTACGGCACCGAGGTCGCTCACCTCTCCAAAATAATCAACGCTCACCGCGACACAATAACCGCCCAATACCGTGGTTCATTCGCCTCATCTCCGCTGGAGCCGCTTCTCCACTCGCGTGATACCCATGTGAACGGGCGGAAAGAAGGAAGAAAGACAAGTCGAACTCCCTCAAGAGACGACAGACGCCTATCGATCTCCCACTCCCGAGAGGATGGTAACGAGCCCCCGGATTCGACCGACACGGACGAATTATCTCCTTTTCAAGGGAGACTCGATACACCTGCCACAATGATACCGGCTCGAATATTGCGATACGATGGCCTTGAGATCCTTCTCGACTTCCTATTTGCCTATACCACCAACATGGCGAACCAAGGATGGAAGATTTAATGTGTAAGGTCTTCCCGAGGTGCCGATCTCCAACTCTCGACGCTTGTTCACCGCCGCCGTAACAACATCCATTGCTTCAAAGACCTCATGGATCGCTCATGGCGCTTACCAAAAGATGTCACCAACAACCTTCATCCGATCCGCATAATCCGTCAAGGGCGGACGAAACAATGTCGATTTCGCTCCGCATTCATCATGGAATCCTTAAAATAGATGAGAGTAACGATCTCTACATCATCAACGATTCAAGAACGGATCCGACCGAGCTCAATAAAGAGATCACCCGCGAACACCAAGACACTAGTCGCCTGACCTTGGTCGACAACTTTGTCAAAGGGACGAGTCGGACCCAAGAAGAGAGAGATCCGGGACGAGCAATGGACCGAGAGAAGCCGAGGATCGGGCGAGGCCGAACGCAAGTGCTCGAAGAATAAAAAGGGCCCAAGAGAATCAAGGCCGACCTCGCCAAACCTCGGTAATAACGACGCCTCTATTCAAATCCGTATGAAATATTTGAGCCTACACCGAGCTCTTTCCAAAACCTCCTCCTATGAAAGAGGATCCAAAAAAGTCAACGGAAAGTATTGTGACTACCACCGTGGGTACGGTCACGATACGTAAGATTGCAAGTCCTCGAGCTCACGATCGACGAGCTCGCCAAGGAGCGAAGAAGTACACCGCCGACCCGGCCGGTAAAAAAAGCGCAGGAAAAATGGAGGTGGTAACAATCATGACCGACCTCAACGGCAACCCGACCTAAGATGACGAGGACGAAGGTCCCAATGCAATGGAGCAGGTCTATGCTATAACCGGATCGCTACTGGTACGACGAGGTCGCCACTTAGAAATGAAGCTCTGAGGTCGAATTTCGAGGAACCGAAAACAAGCGACTTGGACGGAGAGAACATCGTGTTCTCCAAAGACGACCCAAGATTTAAGATCATGCCTCACCAGACGCCATTACTATACAAGCCGTAAGGGCAACAAGAATGTACATCGGGTCTACATCGACATCGGAGCCTCCGCTAGCATCATATTCCGTAGCGCTCGATAAACTTGATGCTCTGAGGAATTAGTACACCCCGCACCTTCCCGCCATGAGCTTTACTCAAGAGACTGCTCAACCCGGCTGTCATTACCCTTCCTGCTACCGTAGGACGTGCTCCTGTGTCTACCAAGGCCATTCAATTTTTCTCTCCGAGATACAACATTATCCGGAAGAGATCGAGATGCAACCAGGTGGTCTCGCCTGTACCACCTCACCATTAAAATACCCACCCCTGGAGTACTAAGTATCAGGTGACGGCACTAAAGAATGCCTACAGTCTCAACCCAAGAGCGGCTTTGCCTAGCAATTACAGTAACCCTCCAAGTTGCCACCTGGACGATCCGATCGAGAATCTTCACCATACGATTACTAATCTTCCAAAGTTATCAAGGTTGGTACCCAAGGTTCACCAATATTCGCCAACAATATGCAAATTTAGGGAATATAGAGATGTGTTTGCATGGTTCCATCGATATGACCGAGGTCTCGCCTCAACTCATAACTCATCGCCTCAACATCGATCGCTACTAAACCGCCTCGCGTAAGAAGAGAAGTTTCACGAGCGAACATACGCTAAGTACATAAAGGAAGACGAGGTAACCCAACCCGATGAGTGAGCGCCAAAACAAGAAATCTCTTAGTCCAGACGAGGATTAAATACACCAACCTCAAGTGATGCGTCTAGAGTCCTCGCTTGTGACGTTCGAAAGCCGTGAGGAATGGCATGTGTGCTCGAACTATACCGATCCTCAATAAACACGCCTAAAGGATGTTCCCCTCTCCGATCATCGCAAGAAAGTAAAACAAGGGCATGAGATCTTCGGGCCTGAATCAAGTGATCCACCTAGTCTCGAGAGCCTGAGAAGCATTCGCTTCTTCAAAAATGGCAAGATCCGGTATTATCGATTTCGAAAATATTCTGCCACCGGAAGATGTCTCGGTCAAAACGCAGCTACTCTTACCAAGGATGCTGACGCGATACTCAACAGCTCAAAGGAGACACAGGTACACCAACCTCGGAAGGTAGCTCGCCTTGTGAACGCCAAGCGACGCCCGACCTACTTTCAAGCTCATTCCATCCGTGTACTAACGATTTACCTCTAAGACAAGTCTTATCAAACCGAGTCATCTCGGACGATAGCTGCTAACTCGAGCTCAGCAGACCATCTCATACTACCCTGTGCCGCCATAAAAGGCAAGCCCTTGCGATTTCCCGTGGAGGTCACCACCGATGTCGCCACGAGGTCACTCCCACCCTCACGCAGAGAACCTGCCTGCATCACCCTGCGGATGCGTGATGTGACTGAGCTCATGCAAGACGGCATGAGCTGCATCCTCCTCCTCGCCCGTATAAGCAAGAGGTGACATACGCCCGATTTACCTTCCCGACCACCAACAACGGTGGAGTACGAAGCACCGATCTCGTGACTCCGCTTAGCAAAGGAATTGAAAGTGACAAAGTCCATATTTGGAGATTCCTGTCGTGGTAAACTGTGTCTTGCACACGAGGCTAAGGAGGATCGAATGAACAAAGACTTGAGAGCGCAAAGAGAGCCTCATTTAGATACTTCAAGATTAATCAAATCCCACGAGAGGAAAACAATGAGGACATCCTTAGTAAATTGCTTACTCACAACCGCCAAGAGAGGAAGTTCATTCCTGCAAGCGCGCCACATCATATCTCGAGGCGAACCAAACCGACGACGCCTAAAAGATACCCGAAGTGGCACACTACCCGTGGATCGCTCAGAGGCCAAAAAGACGATGGTGAAACCTGATATCTGTGTATGAGGGCCTCTCCTAAGTCTTACCTTCAACCCTCCCGAGGTGCCTCGGGCCGTAAGGTTCACACGGCTTAATGAGATTCACAGAGATCTTGGAAGCCACATCGCCCCTGCTCTTCAAAGAAGACGCTGAGGTCGGATATTATCGCCCACCCTTATTCAAGATTCATAACTCGCCAAAGTGTCCGGCGCCGCCCATTCCACGGCCGAAGCTACCCTGCATCGATCCGAGCAGCAGAGCCCACGGCCTTCATGCAACGGGGATCGACATCGCTGGTCCGCTCGATCGAGCACCGTGTCGCTTCGATATTTAGTCGCTGCCAGACTACTTCACAAATGGGTCAAGCCGAGCCACCGTCGAACCTCACGAGCAAAAGGATTCGCACTTCTGTGGAAGAATATAGTCCGCCGCCGCATACCACACATTCTCGTCTCTGATAATGGCACCGCCGATAAAATTTCAAGGAGTGGTGCAAAGAGCTCCAGATCGACCAACGCTTCACCCGACACCAAGCAAGCCAATGGTCGCACCGAGGACGAACCGCACGATTATACAAGGATTAAAGAAGAGGCTAGACCGAGCCAAGTGATTCATGAAACCTTCCCAAGTCCTCTCGTCCCACGTAATCCACACCTGACTTCGCACGAGAAACACCTTCAGCTTGGTCTATGGAACCGAGGTCGCATACCGCCGAAATTGGCGCACCGAGCCCACGCACTCTTCACTTCGACCCGATGGGAACGAGGACCACCTGACCAACCTCGATACCTCGAAGAAAAACGCGAACTCGCCTTCATAAATGAAGCTGGCACAAGGCCGTCGCACGGTCATTACAACAAAAGGGTCAAAGCCTCCGCATTGCAAGTAGGCAACCTCGCCCCACAAATAATGAAGCCACAGAGCCAACGCCTTAACAAGTTGATCCGAGATGGAAGGCCCATACCGCTGCTCACGAGACCCTGCAAGGGCCTACAAACTATCTCACCTATCCGTGCGCTTATCCCTAACTCGCATATTTCTCATTTAAGGAGATACTTTACATAGCTTCGATTTCGACGCCTTATGTTAGTCTCCTTACTGCTTTGTCAATGCGATGTTATATACTTGTCAATAAAAAAATTTCTAACGAGTATTCCATTTTGTTGATATGCGAACATCTGCTCGATATACCGATTTAAACCTTCACGGGACGCCTCACGAAGAGAATAACCCACTAGTAGGGTAATCGACTAAACGCACCGCACTCGAGATTACTCATTAAATTGAACGCCTCAAGGCAACGACATACGCACTACTCATTAATTTGAAGTTTACATGCACACATACGACACTCATTAAATCGAAAAATCTACATGTAAAAGACGCCCGATCGATCTCACCAAATTATGTCAGATACAAGATAAATACATTTACGACCAAACGAAGTCCTAGCTATGTTTATACCTCAAGAGGAAAACGACACTTCAAACCAGTCTAAATACATTTATACCTACATACAAAGTCCCGCACTATATACACTCATTCGGTTTCCTGCCCGATCCCGAGACTCACCGTCGAGATAGTTCTCAACAAAACCCTGTGTCGACGATGAATACCCGGAATGAACTCGTGCCTTCACCCAATCTATGAGGACGGCACCACCCCGCCTCCCGGTGCATTCTCGACACGACACGGGTGGATTCCGCCCGGGACGCGATCTCGCACCGAGGCCGCACTCGACCCCGTGAGCCAACGCCGGGCCGTAACCATGCCTCGCCCCGAACTGCCGCCTCCACTCGACTTGCCCGCCGCCTGCCTCCGACCGCCGAAGGCCGCCCTCAGGCACTTCTTCGTGGACCCATTAGACGGAGCACTTCGGCGTGATCAGTAGCCGCCCTCTTCGTGCTCTTCATTATTGACCACGTGCTCACCAGACGCTACCGGATCTGGGCATGCGCTGCTTATGAACATCTCGCATTTGCATGTATTTCGTGATGAGTCGAGGCGCCTTTAAACTTTCGCTATTGGCCCCTCCTCATCCTCAAGCACATGCCCTCCGCCAACAAGCTCGAACTCGATCGTCGGCTCAGATATGGTAGTTCCACCCCATGGATTACCTTCTCATACCTGCATGCTCTTCCGAGATCCGAGCACCTCCCTGTTAGCCTCGCTCGCATCAGGCCGTCCCCGATCACATCTACGATAACCAGCCCCGACTCGAGATGTAATCCTTAACTTTAACGCCTCATTTCAGAAGGAGGCGGACCACTGTAGTCAGCCTCATACAACTTCGCTTTCAGCGACGATGCCGAGCCGACATCCATGCCGCTTAACCCTGAGTCACCCCACAGACCGACTTCTCCAAAGGCCACCTCTTCATCCTTCTCGCCAGAGCAACCTGACTTCTTTTCTTGTTAGTAACTCATGATCGAGTCCAAGTATTGAGACGAAGAATGCTAGAAATAAGACAACACAGCATTTTAACAAGATATGTCTATTATTCAAAATGGAAGTTTTACAACAGTGGTCCCATCGACCCGCAAATCAGCCTATTACATTAGGTCCACCGACCTCGTGCTCATTGTCGGACTCTCCGACCTCCCGCCGCCTGCCGCCGCCTCCAGGGTTGCCGATCTCCTGGGATGTCCGAGCTCGTCCCGCCGCCGCCCTCAACTCAAGAAGGAATGCTTAGCTCCACGCCTCATCTTCCGATCGGAGTTACAGCCCCACCCGTGAGCGAGGTAAGATGCCAAGGCATCCACCACGGGAAGGAGGTCGCCCTAGCATTATGCGGCATAATTCATGCATACTCCCGAGGCGCGACTCAACCCAACCGTGGCGGCCTTGTCAAAATCGTGTCCGGCCAGCCTTCTAGGTGAGCACATATCACCGCGGCCTCATCACACCGCCGTTCGAGACGGGAGAAAAACCTCCGACTGAGAAGCTCCGGCGAAGGCCCTCAAGATAGGTCCTGCCCAGCAGGCGCTTGTCTCAGGGCCGCCTTCCCTCCGCCAGCAGCCTCCTCCAGCGCCCACTCGGCACGGCCACCGAGGCCCGGTCCTCTTCTGGGCGCCTCGGCCTTGCACTGCACAGTCGAGCGTCGGCGGTCCGCCTCGGCAACTGGCCCAGCTGGATTCAGAAGGCCCCTCGAGGCCCTCAGCCGCCTTCTCCACGGTCCTCGTATTGCAGCGCCTCAACAACAAGACCGCCATGCGGTGCATCTCACCGCCATCGAGGCCGCATCCCAATATGAAACAATTAGCAACACGTAACAACAAAATCACAAGCGAGAAGAGTAGCGACTTATACCTTTGGGAAGGATAAAAGGCCGGCACCCTGCAGGTCGCCATGGACCTCGATCTCCAATGCCCGAGGTCTGCTCGAGACCCCTATTGTCCTCGTATGCCCACCACCACGGCGTCAGCGGACTGCTACCGCCTCCTCGGCCCCTTCGATCGATGGTGGCGCATGAGCTCGCTATATCGATTTCTCCGTAGGTCAATCTTCACAACAAGAATGAGAATTTCGCTAGCACAACGAATCGACGGGGAAATAAAGATGAAGGTTGCCTCACCCAAATCGACCTCGACATCGAGCTCACCCATGTACACTCAACTTTCAAAGATTGTTCAAGTCATCCTCAGATAATTGATCGATGGATCTCACCCATATCGCTTAATGCCTCCATAGGGCCTGTGGAATTAATTTTCACGCCCTTCATCGCACTAAGGCCCCACTCATACCCTGATACCCTCAACCCGCAAAGAAATATCTATTTATGGGATACCTTCGGACGCTATCTGAACTTCAAGCATGGATAGATAATACACCCCTATGGACTTGATGCTAAAACGATCAAACTTCAAAAGAAAACTCCTCGCCTATGCCATAACAGCCAACCAGCCCAACAACCGACCTAATAGAATTCGAGGTACGGCTGCATAGGGATCCGAAAATATCAAGGCTTTGAAAATAGAAAAGGAAACCTAAGCCCAATATTAAACTATCTACAAAATGGTAATAAACCCTCCCGAGGGGCCATCGCTCTATCATGGGTTTCTGCAGCACCACCATGCATCCTCCGAATGTGGTATTTCTGCAACCTCCAGGAGCTCCTCTCGTCGCTAAAGTTGATCTCCGCACCAATCCGATGCCATCCCATACCGATGACACCGTGAAACCCTGAACTAAGTCCTATAGATTTACCTAGCGACTTATGGATATATAACCTCACATCGAATCTCGCCGTAACCCAAACCAACCGATTTATCAGTATGAAGAGAATGGAAGAAGAATACATACTTACTTTTTCCGAGCGAGATATCCGATTTCTTCAACAAAGTTTGAAAGAGGAATTGATTTTCACAGTATGCTCTCGAATAAAGGTCAAGAAGAAAGTGAAAGCTGCCTCTTTTGACCTATTTATAGGACATATGGCGCCTAAAATTCTCGCTTCATTTATCACAGCCATCACGATTGACGTGTGATCGACGCCAGCACGCCGCTCAAGCGCCCAACCACCGCCTCGCGCGATGACGCACCCATGGAAGACATGCATCACACCGATCACGCACGATTACATTGAGCTTGACATCGACCACGCCCATGTCCTCCTCACCGCGAAGTCTTTCAGTCGACCCGACGCCCTCCCGACATCGGACCGACGTCCCGCCACTGCTCACGCACGATTACATTGAGCTCGACACGGACTACGCCCATGTCCTCCTGCACGCCAGGCTCGTGCCCACCGACATCCTCCAAAAGCAGGAGCCATACAGTCGCACTCGCCTCAAACACCCACCCAAATCGCACTGCTTCGTCAACGAACAACGCCTTACAAGAGTTTCTCCTTCGCCTGGACCTCGACGCCCTACATAAGAGCTGCCGCTCAAACCAAAACCCTGTAACCTATACAAGATTCAAGTCATAATTCCGCTTCCTTGTGCAAAGAAGAGACAAGAACCTTCGACGAAACTTCAGCCAACATCCCACCGGCAGCACATTCTCCGCTCACCTCGGCAAGCTGTTCCTCGACTTTCTGGGCTATGATAGGATATGGCCCAACCTCTCGCCCACTCAGCGCCCAAACGAGCCGGGCCTAACCTAGTGTCGCCTACTCTACGCCGAACGACACCCCAAACCCTAATTAAAGGAGGAGTCAGGACACGATAACGGGTAACGTGGAAATCATGGGCAATTATGGTGAGATCATGGTCGCTAGAGAGGATCATGGTCCCGCCAATCGTGGATTCGTGGCAAGGTTTACGCTATGTATAAATGGTGAGTTAGATCAGTAAAGGGTTAGCAAATTATCAATACTGAGCTCTTGAGATACCGTTGTAATCCGATTATAGTAAACATCTTGAGGATCATCTCCTCCGGACGAGATCTTATTCTTCGATCGAACCACGAAAAGTCTCTCGTGTTTTATCGCTTTCATAAATTCTCACACTAGATTTATCAATATACGTTTTATGGTCAAAATTTGGAGCCCAAATTTGAACTTGAAATACCAACCGCATTGAAGTTTTTGAACGTCTGTTTTACAGAGATGTGAAATTAACTAATATCCATTGGATAATATCACTCTTGATAACCGATATTCAATAATATCCAGAATTTTATAGATAAACGCAGCCTTAAGGCTACTACTTGAAGCTACAACTGCTTATTCAAGCACCTTAATCCCTATAAATATGAGTCTCAATCTCATATCAAGACAAACTATTTGATTCAAAACCCAAAGTAAAAATTCTATCTTTTCTTTCCGCTTGTAATAGATGGTTTTACGAACGAAAGGAAAAGAAATTTCGCATTCAACCGAATGTAAATTCTTAGTTTTTTCAAATAGTTACGAATTTTCGCATTAAACCGAATCATAATTTTAGTTTTTTTCAAAGCATCCATATTTCATGAACGCTGATATCTTTATATTTTACAAAACCCATTTTTTGGGTCACTTTTCTATCGATATTCTTCATGATATTCTCAAATATATGAATACAAATTGAAATCCTACATACTATTACGTAACATGATATATCTCAAACTAACTATCGCTTTTTTTGCCACCACATATAATTTTGAAATCATTTTTATGGTATTGCAGAAATTTGTCAATATGGCACCCTTTACACTAAACTTACGATATCAAACCTCATATTACCATCTATGTTATAAAAGGAAGTGTGTTCAAAAGTATACCACGAGAAATGCAAGAGGAGATCTCTACAAAGGAGTGTGTTGTCCATGATTGTGAGGTAAATACATGATGCGTGAATAATATAGCTTAAAACTCGTATTCCAAGTGTGATGTATGAACGAGGAATCGTATGATTCATAAATGATATAGGATTATTCTAACAAATGTATGCATGCTAAACAACATACATATACATGTAAACTTGAAGACATGTTCATGTATTCAAGTAGATGAAATGTGTTGATGCTAAACAATGTACACATTCATGCTAAACATTGTGTGTATTGAGAATGCATGAAGCATATATATTTTCTTTGATGTATTTGTGTATTCAAACCTATTCAAGTTGTGATGTATGAATGATGAATTACATGATTCATAAATAATATATGGATTATTCTAACAAATGTATGCAGAGGTTAAACTATGTACATATTCATGTATAGTCAAAAGGAAATTAACTGTTCATGTACAAGATATGTGTTGATGCTAAAAATTTACACATTCATGTTAAAAGTAATGTATGACTGTGATATCATTTGAAGAATATATTTTATGAAATTAGTTGTATATTAATCTATTTATGTATTCATCAGCACAAGAATACATATTTCTATAACAAGAGGGCAAATCAATGGCTTAGGCAATATGATGAAAGAAAGCAGTGTGTTTCAAATCAAAACTTTGTTCACGAAATAGGGTAGAAAAAACAACAATTAATCCTTTTCGCATTGCTCGCTCGAAAAAGTCGATTTCAATGTTTTGATGATGCTATGCCAATGAACATATTCGCTTCAAAGCTTTTAGTGACATAGAAGTCATTGAGGATGCCAATGAAGAACCATTGTTTGGTATGCATCGATTTACATATTAGTAGAATAACTGTAGGTTAACAAACCACTGAAATCAAATAAATATTTTATGTTTTGTAGAGATGGGAGTGATTGTAGGAAAAGGTTTCATTAAAGATCAAATGATGCAAAGCTCATCGAGCTTGTGATTGAAGATGAAAGTAAGTTTTGAAATAATCTAACATCTTATTAGATCGATATTTAAAACTTTTAAACCGATCCGCTTTATAGCCACAAAAATATATTGCACATGTGAGGAATATGTCGACTCATTTCGTAGTCAAGTGGTCAAGTGCAATAGTTTGCCAATTGTGATAGTGCAATTATGCACACCGCATAAGCGGTATATTTGCTTATTATTGTTTTGGGAAGTTTTGTTTTATATACAATCTAATACCAAAATTTTAGGCGATGTATGTGGTGTACCAATAAATATTTTGAAGGTGTTACTAAACACAAGCATCAAAGAGATAAATGATTTTAGAGAGTCAAGCATTTAAATTTCAAAATCAAATTTATCAATTTATATAATTTTAGTATAAATTGATGTTTTAATTGGGGACAAGGTTTGTGGAGATATAAACTTTTCAAACACGTTATCCCTAAAACCGGAACCAACTATTGAAGATGAGTTTTCGATGGAAGTACATGTGTCAAAGATATTGATTATGTGTTTAACAATGAGGTATTATTATACTCAAATTTTTATTTAAGTTACAGATTGAGTTGACATTAAATAATAACATTTTTATTTTGGCAGGACAAGTTTGGGTATGTGGGACAATTGAGAGTGGATTGCACTAATTGGTGTTATATGGCATGTAGAAAGTGTAGTAGAAAGTGGCTAAGTTGAGCAACCGTTTTTTGTGGAACCTAATAAATTTGAGGGCAAAGCCACCAAAGGTTGTATGTCCTATATTACAAAGATTTATTCTTTGATTTCAATTTCGCTTTATTAACTTATAAATTAATATGCATGTAAATGCTAATTCTAAGTGTGGTTGATGCTACAAATAATGTGTCACCGTTGGTTTGGGACAAGGAATGTATTGCCTACTGAAAGAAGGTTGTAGATACAATCGAACGTGAAGAGGTATTTATTTTAGTGTAGAGTTAGAAATTATATTTTATTATTCATGTTATATGAAGCTAATTTATTAATATTTCACATGCATTGGTCATTTTGAGATTATTCCAACAAATAAAATCTTTACTTATAGGGAAGACAATTCATTTAAGGTGCAATTTTAGACTGATTTGTGCAATTTTAAAGATGTCTTATACGTTGTAAAATTTGCAACAAGCCAAATATAGTGAATACATTTTAAGAAAGGGCTCAAGATCAAGAATGTGGGACTTTATTCGAGTCTTCTCAAAAGGTTTATATGGAGAAGTAGAGACTTTGTCTCCAATCACGCATTGACATCTTTTTCGATTATAAAAGTGAATTAGTCTACGCATTGGTTATTTAATTTTGTTATAATATTCAACAATTCAACTTTGTTTAAAATTCCGATTCTCGTAAGGCAACAATAGCCTCTACGGCGCGAACGAGTTGTGAGAATGTTGGATTTATGATGCTTCGTAAGAGGAAATTGATACGAGTTTGAATGAGCTTCACCCAAGAGAAGAAGGTGGTTGTTGTGAAGATAGAAAGAGGATTGTCTGCAGCTTCTATGATATATATAGTACTATGTTAAGTTTAGGTCATCTTATCGAACTACTATTCATGTTTTGTATTTTGACCACATATGTAATATTTGGGAACTCGATCGCTATGTAGATGCAAAATAGAATTTGTATATGTAATTACCGGTCAATGAATTAAGATGACCATGAATGTATTTTGGTATTGATATTAATGTATGCAGTGATGGATATTACATTCTTAAACTTTCAAGACTATTGCAGCTTTTATAGTAAGAAAAATGTATTCTTTGTATTCGAATAATTTTCGACGTAGATATATAAACAAATCTTATTTAGAACAATCATTTAAAAATGTAAAATAAAACAAATTCAATTCCTACTGACCAATAATTCATATATTTATAAGAATTATAAATATTTTATAGATATAAAATAATTAAATTTAAAGTTATTTTAAATAATCAATGAATCAAAGTTCCATGATTATCATGCATCATTGCCATTGCAAAACTACTCGACCTAAAGTGAAATAGAAAATTTGAAAGCATTTTAAATAACTAATTTGGAAATAACACTTTGTAAATCGAATTTTTCAAACCAAAAATTTATAATATTTTGTTATCGCTTTGTTTGCTTATAATGAAATAATTTATTATTTTTGAGATGGAACAATACTATATATTCTTTTACTTAATATGTTGTATATTATGTATGTCTTATAGTTCTTACTATTTATTATTTTGAAGACGGAACAATATGCGCTATGTTTTGATGATGCTATGCCAATCGGTATGTTAAAGCATGAATTGAGACGCGTGTCATGTTGTACTTATTTATAAATAGTGTTAGCTTCTAATAATATAACTATATATTTTGCTATAGTATGGATTGTATTCATTAGTGTGTTATGTGTTCTATTATATTTATAAATCTATGTATCAAATGTTAGCTTCTAAAATATAAGTATATATTGTAGTGTATAAATATGTATTGGTATCGATAGGTGTGTCATGTCTAAAATATATTTATAAATATATATATCAAATGTTAGCTTTGAAAATATAACTATCCAAAGAGAAATTATCATATATATTTTAGAATAGATATATTTTAGATTCTTATTATTAGAGATTAGTGATTTGCATTTCTACTAAATCGTTATATTGTATTTTACAATTTTGTTTATAATGTGGAACTATTTGATATCGTAATTGACTTTACAAAGATTGCGCCTTAATCCAAATTGATAGTTAGTAGTGAGTGGTCTGAGTATGTTGTGATGCCACTTTGAAATCAACACATTCAAAAGCATTAGGTAAAGTTATGTGGTACGATATTTTTATATTATATTTAAGTTGTAATTTATATTTGTATATGTTAGTGTTCCTTTAAATCATACCAAATTAAGTGACAATTTTGACTCGACAAGTGTCAATTGTAGTTTTTCTTCTTCAATACTTGGTAGTATGAATAGTGTTGATATTATTTCAATAATGGAAAATTTGCTTCATGGCAAGTAGCATTAAATCGATTAAAGATCATGGTCTATCTTTATCGCCACGTGTTTATTCTACTATTGATTTGGATAGGTCGCACCCAAATCCACTAAGGTAATTTTACTTTATTTATATTACATATGTTATTTTTTTCACCATATTTATCAGATTAACTATCTTTCGTTTGAGTTTTAGTTGTTTGTATTTAATTATTGGATGTTATTCTTTACGTAAATATTTAGTAATTGTCTTTTTAAGTAATGCTAACGTTATGTGCTTTTATTATTCTTGCTTAGTATATAACATATAATTTTGTAAAATATTTATAAATTTATGTATTAAATGTTAGCTTCTAAAAGTATATCTATTTTGTGGCTTATGTATTAGGATATTGGTGATCCAAATTACACATGTTCTTATTATGTGCCTATTTTTGGTACAAGAA
The DNA here is from genome assembly GCA_036937905.1 of Salvia rosmarinus. Classification (NCBI taxonomy): domain Eukaryota; kingdom Viridiplantae; phylum Streptophyta; class Magnoliopsida; order Lamiales; family Lamiaceae; genus Salvia; species Salvia rosmarinus. The sequence continues at coordinate 105,329,485 of CM072819.1, forward strand.
AGGTTAGGAAAATCCTACAATGCAAGAGAGCCTAAATATTCGTGTGTTGCATTCATGGAAAGATTGAGCTCCAAAAGTTGTTTGTCCTCCAAAAGTATTATATGATTTGGTATTTGGTGATGATTCAAAAAGTAAGCACTACTTACAAAACATCGATCTTATAATAATATGTTCGATTTACATCGATGGGTGGAAAGATAGATCATAGTTTCAATCAAGGTACGCCCCCGTATTTCGCCTACATGGGCAAAATTATCATTTGATCGGTAGTTTGATGCCATCGATGGTTGTCGCCAAAATTTGCTCAACTCTATATATTCGACATCGACAATGAAATCAACAATAGATTCTTCCAACAGTGACTTCTTTATATCATCCTATTTTTATATATATAGATGAGAGAGAAATCGAGATTAAAAATTTTGATCATTTCAGAAATGAAAGTCGTGATAAACTTCATACCGTAAATTGTTCAAGACTTCAAAAATGATTGATGAACAAAATGTTTTGGCCAAATTTTTAGGATGGCGAGGAACGATTGAGAATAACTCAATAGATCTTAAATTAAGATTATTTCGTAAGAGATGCACTCGATGCTCGAACATATAATTTGCCTTCTATTTCGGAAGTTGCTGCATTGGTGGTTGGAGATATAGATGAATCATGGGTAATAGAGATATTATTGTGGAGTTGAAAAGTGGACAACTAAAGCGCATTGATGAGCTTCATTCATCTTATCTCGCATTGCAAGATCCATTGATTTTTCCTTATAGAGGATGGATTTCGAGTGGATATCCCATTCTTAAAGAATAGAAGTTCATCGGACTATGCTCGAAAAAGATTAGTATTAAAGAGTATTTTGATTATAAATCGCACTACGATGTGGCGCTTTCTATATTATTATTTTGTCAACGCTTGTTTCAAGCTTGTTGTCGATGCTTATACTATGGTTGAAGTCGGCCGACTCGATATGTTCGTAGTAACCAAAATGATTATGCTTGTGATGTTTATAAAGGTTTGACTGATGCATTGTTATGAGTGAGAATGATCCTCAGGCAAGGAAACGAGTTATTTTACCATCATCGCTCACCGTGGTGCTAGATATATGATATAGAATTATCATGATGCGATGGCGATATGTGGTGGTTATCCTAATTTGTTTCTCATATTTACGCAATCCGAAATGGCGGAAATTATTAGATATCTGGAGAGGAGATCAAACCTCAAGATCGCTCCGTATAATTTGTCACATTTTTAAAATAAAATTCGATCATCTAATTAAAAGTCTTCGACGTGATGAAATATTTGGTGTTCCGAGAGCATGTATATTTTATTTATTTTATATTATTATTTACAATTGTCACCAATTTTGAAGTTATGCCGAGTGTTTATAATTGCTTTATTCTTTTGCAGTGATATATACCTGGAGTTTCAAAAAGAGGATTGCCTCATGCTCATATATTGCTTTTTTGGCAAAATGAGACAAACAATTTGATGCAAGTAATATTGATAACATGATTTACCAAATTCCTAATCCTGACATGATGATCATTATTATGCCGCCGCAAGATTTTATGGTTCATGGGCCATGTGGAATTTAAGTTCTTCTCCTCGCATGTCTAATGGTCGATGTAGCGTTTTTCCTAAGAAGTATGTGATAAGACTACACCGGATTTGAAGGGTATCATGTATCAAGAAGAGATAATGGTCACGCTTGTTATGAAAATGACTTTTCTCTTGATAACAAATTTGTGCCGCATTCAGGTATCTTCTTCCAAATATGGAGCACATTTAAATGTCGAGTGGTGCAATCACAAGATCAATTAAGTACTTATTTAAGTATATCAATAAAGGTCATGATCGGTAACAAAGTCATTCTACAATTCTTCTAAAGAAGATGGATTGGAGAAAATGTAGATGAGGTGAATATGTACTATGATTGCAGTACATTTCACCGCGTGAAGCGCTTGAGAATATTTGATTTGATATTCAAGATAGAAAACCCAGCAGAGACTAAGTTTCCATCTTCCCGATGAGCAGCACAATTTTCTCTCGAATCGATTTCGATCGATGTGTTGAACAAAAACTGTAATGAAAGTATGTTCGGGTTGGTTTGAAGCCAATAAAAATATCCTAAAGCTAGGAATCGACATATCCTTTGTTCATACTAAGTTTGTATGGAATGGGCTAAAGAGAAAATGGTTTCCGAGGAGTAAGGGATATTCTATCGACTAATTTATTATGTGCCACCCGGATCCGTGAATCTTATTATTTAAGATGTCTTATCAACATTGTCCGAGGTACTACTTTCGTGATATTCGAATCAGAATGGTGTGTTGTATGAAAACTTTCATGATGCTTATGCTTTAGGATTATTAGAAGATGATACAGTAGTATATTGATGGGTTAAATGAACAATTCATGGCTATGGCTACAACTTTGAGGAGTTTATTTGTAACATTATTGTCGCCGATTCTATATGTCGCCCGATGTGGTTGGAGCAGTGTTGGAAACTATTATCTAATGATATATTGTATCGACAACGAACATTGATGCAACACCTGTGTTTGTTTTATTATGAGTTATTTCTACATTCCTATAATTATTAAGATATCTTAGGTGTGTTGTGTTTTGTATTTTACAAAAAAAATTAAAATAATTTTGTCTCGCAATGTTTCGTATCTCAAGTTAACCGATGAGGAAATTCAAAATTTTACTTTAGTTGAGATTGAGAAGTTGTTGGTTGATTTAGCAAAATTTACGTTAGTTTGAGAGGATGCATTTTCCACCACGATTATTTCGAATCATGTTCTAATAAATCGATTGATGACGAGTTATTATATGATAGAGAAAAATTGAAGAAAGAGCACGAGAGTTAGTTTCAATTTCAATCACTAGAGCTACACGTGTACAATAGTATAATGACTTAAGTTGAATCTAATATTGGTACAATTTTCTTTGTTTACTGACATGGAGGTACAGAAAACTTTTATATGGAAGTCGTTATCGCAGGATTCATGTGGAGATTGTTTTGAATGTGGCTGTGATATTGCTTCATTATTGTTACCGGTGGTAGAACGCTCATTCGCTTTAAAATTCCAATTAATCCTAATGAAGATTGAATTTGCAATATCCGACATAAGCACACTTGCGAACTTATTGTGAAGGCAAAGCTTATTATTGGGGATGAGACCTATGATGCACAAATATTGCTTTGAAGTTTTAGATAAGACGATGGGATATAATGCTAGTAGTTGATGAAGGTAGATTTTATTTCCTTTTGGAGGAAAACCTATAGTGTTTGGCGGTGATTTTCTGATCTTACCAGTATCCCTAAGGGTACTTAGACAAGAAGTGGTAAATGCTACAATTAACTCTTCTATATTTGGAGAAATTGCACCGCTTGAGATTAACCCAAAATATGCGACTTCAAAGAAGCTTATTCGCTAATCGAGCTAAGGAATTGGAAGAATTTTCTAATTAGGTTGCAAGTATTGGCGATGGAACCGTTGTTGTGGTAAAAGATGGATTTAATGTGATTAAAGTAATACCCCGCATTCTCAGAGCAAAGATTAGCTCTTGATTAAGAGCTTAATAAGAAGGGCATTGCATCCTTAAGAAAGAGATGTTTAGTTAAAAGCTTTTATGTTAAGCTGAGTCGAAATGATAGAATCGAGATAGATTCGAAAGAATCGAGAAAAGATTCTTGCCTTTATTAGCATGAGAAGATCTAGATTTCAAGAGTCTTGTTATGATAAGATATGCGCTTATAGAAGTCTTGATCCAAGAGACATAGAATTTCGTAGTCTTTGCTCTTTTGATATTTGTGTTTTCGAATAAACCCGCATCAAAAGCAAACTATCCCAAAGTGGTTTTGAGACCAAAATGCTTTTAATAGTCAAAATACGATATTTATTTTAGAAAGAGTGATTTATGAAAATTTCAACTCATTAGAAATTCCTATTTTTAGAACCAAAAGCTTACTAAAGAAGCCATTTATAGCTTATATTAGAAGCTAAGAATTAGCTTATTTGAGAAGTTAAAAATTAGCTTATTAGATAAGTTAAAAATAGCTTCCTAGGAAGCTTGTAATAGTGAAAAGATTTATATATATACATGCTTCCAAAATGCTCCATTTTTCACAACTTCTCCATTCTTTCCAAAATTTTCAACACACACTTACACACAATGCAAAGGTTTAAAAATTCCAAACTCATTTCTACGAAGATCTAACCGTAATTCACGATCCGCTTCGCACAAAGGTAGATCTACATCTTTAGAACCTATTTATGGTTTAAAAATCTGAAAAATATAAACTTTTGAGGCTCTAAACTTTCTGGTCCTTTTGAGTATGTTTGAAGGGCATGTTTTGTTCGATTATCTCTTGATATTACGTTAGATCTAGCACCTATGAGTTGTTTAATGTTGAATTTTCAAGCATGAGTTCATTCCTTAGAATCTTTGAAATTTTCGAAACGAGGAAGCCTAGATCTTCAATTTATGTTATTGATATGCTTGATATGCTTTCATATATATGTTGTGTAGATATAAACATGTTTTGAGCAAGAAAACGATTAAAATCTAACCCATCGAAAACCCTAAAATGGCCGAATACTATGTCACACATGAGGTCGATTTTGATTTTATTTGATCATTTTGACTTCATATTTGGATTCTATGATATGAATAAAGTTTAAAATGATTTATTCGGATTTTTCGCCGCAGATATTAAAGATTTAAATATTTTAGTTTGACGTCAAATGGGTTTTCAATGTTAAAGCTTTGATTTTAGATTTTGATGATTGATTGATGATCTTTGATGATAGTTAAGCATGTTTAGAGGTTCGTTATGTTAGATGACGTTTCACGTGATATTTCACGGTCATAAGCTATGCTTATATAGGTTGTTGATTTTGATTAAGAATAGATAGCTTAAGTTTGTCGCCTGAGTCATATGTGCTTGTTTAGTTATACGAGACTTAGTTAAGTCTCGTTATATGTCCAGATATTAGAGGATGCAATGAACCAAGTTTTCATAAACTATAGAGTCTCAATATCAAGTTATAGTCGTCAACGACTTAGATAAGATAAAGAATTTATCTTCTTGTTGCCCCGGTATGCTTATACGCTACTTTATGTTAATGAAGGGCCAAGTTTAGAGAAGAAAGAAGAGAAGACGATCAGCTTCACCCGAGTAATTGTTGTCGTGGGTAAAATCCTTTCTAAAGATATGAAATGATATGTTTTTGCATACTAAATGATATGATATGCATTTTATGAAAAGTGATCGACTTGCCAAGTTTTGAGCATGATATATGATGCATGTTGCCTATCTACAGAGATGGACGATATCGGCACTATGTCGACGAGCTACCGAAGTGGTTTGTACACAGAGTGATCGTGAGCTAAATGCCGATCACGGTGTTTGAGAATGAGGCCTACTTCTCAACACAAGAAGCGAGATATGGTTAATGAATGAGATAATGTCTCAGACGCATGTTTAATGTTGCATCTAGAATATATGAGCATGAAAGCAAGTAAGTTTATTTCAAGCACAATGTTATTTAACCGAAAACTCACCGGTGTTGCAAATGTTATGGCAAGTCAATCTTATAGCTCTAAGAGCAATGTTTTAAATTTTCTGATATACCACCGAAAGCATCTAGTACTCACCGCATATATTTCTAAATGTGCATGATGAGCTCAAGAGATTCGAATCGAATGTTCATGCAGGAGCCTTCTGATGTTTCATCTCATGATGGTATTGTTAATTTGTTATTGCCATGTCTTGTTTGCCCTAGTCTTATGTCATCATATGATTCTCGCCACACTTTTGTGTCGAACTTTGGCCTTTGCTCGTTCTGTTTTACGATAATTACCCATGACGCCTCATTCTTGTTGAGATCTGACATCTCGTTATGATGTCGACTTGCTTCTATGAACAAGGATTTTTCAATGTCTAGAACCGCTTTGCCGGATACAATATTGTATAAACGTTCAAGTTATCGATGAGTTATGCTCGACCCTAGTTAACCAAAGATCCTAATTGGAGCATGTTTGAGATCTTACATTCATGAAAATTAGTTTAACTGTGGTATCGATCAATGTCGATTTGATCTTGATTATCTTATTCTCGATTATTCGCCCGCCGTTATTTGTCTTTGTTCGATTTCTCCTGGGTTTGAGAACCTAGAATCATTCTTTCTCGATCTACCTCTTCGACTAAACAATTGCTTCATTCATGATGAAAGTTGAGGTCAAACATTGGTCGACATGTATATTCCATCGAATTGTCATTATAAATTATCGAAGTCCTTTTCTTAACCCACGAATACTTCAATTACTTAACTAATTGCTTGGTTAAGAAGACGGTGTTACATTAAACTTCCAGTGATATTGTGCTAAATAGTTCGGTGATTCTTTGCAAACGATAGTGTGCACATTTATCCATCATATAATAGAATTGTGATCTTACTCTTACTTGCAAGATCGGGCTATACTTGCTCCTACTTTAGATGCGGTCGATTCAATTAATCAAGATATGCTTAATTTGAATGCATCTAATGGCCAAATGTATTTGAGTTCGATAATACTTGCAAATCGGATTCCGAGTCGCTTGTTGGATGAAATTCATACCAGTTTTTGAATACGGATCGAGGTGTTCGCACGCCTAATCATGAATTATTTTGAAAGTTCACCCGGTCATGCTCTGAGAAATATAGATCATTCCATGGGTTTATGCAATGGAACGAGATTGGTTATTACGGGTTAGGCCCATGTTTTAGATGGAAGATTATTAAGGAGACAATGCGACATATTTTTCCGATACCCGATTATCACTTATGCCTTCGACCCAAGGTTGCCTTTCAAATTTCAAAAGCATCAATTTCCATTGTTGTGTCATACCGACCATAAATAAAAGTCAAGGTCAACCTTTCGAAGTAGGATTGTATTAAAAACCCTATTTTTACTCACGGTCAACTTTATGTTGCTATATCAGGTTACTAATCGTCGGGTTTAAAAATTTTGATTTGTGGAAATGTCGATGAGGATTGTACATCTATCGAGAATGTTGTGTACCGTGAAGTTTTCCAAAATTTATAATGTAAGATTATTTGTACGATTTTGATATTGTACTTTGTATATTAAAATATTGTTCCATACTATATATTTGTGATTACATTTTCTATATATCTAAAATTTACAATTTGTACTGCATCGCACGGTATAATACTAGTTCATTTAGTAAAATAATAATTGATTGCTTTTGAATGGAGCCAACTTCGAGAAATTGAATTCTCCCTCTAATAATATTATGCCCTCCCGATCTTGGACTTGTTCTTTCTTCCCGAATGGTAAAAATTTGAAAGAAGACAACTCTTTATTTAAAGATGCTAGCATTGAGTCACCTTTGCTTATATTTCTATGCTCGCACATACTACCATTTTTAATTTTTTTTACCACATTCTCACATTTGGAGACTGGAGACATCGTCACCAAGAATTTTATAAATATGTATATATTAAACTCTAATTCATAACAAACAGAAAAGATTTCAATATTTTATGCATGACGTAATGTATTTGGTAAAACGGCTAGCATCAGATCAAAATAAATTATTTAATTACGAATAAAGTAGGATGAATCCTTAAAACACAAGCATATATGATTGACCCTAAACTTTTGGTTTTATGCATTTTGTCCGTTATTGATTTGGAATAACCTCCGGCCCAGATTTGGTCGGCAGGCAGGGGTCCATTTAGGCGATTTAATATTTTTAGAATCCAATTATATGTTTGAATGTTTCATCCCAAGCTACACTGCAATACTGCATCATTCCAAATACAAAATGCTATGGCATTCCTTATTTTTAATGTTCATATTTTTTAACTACAAGGAAGAACTATAGGACTTCAACCTTAAATTTAATCTTTACTTAAAGAAAGATATATCCTAAATCCATGTACTGCACAAAATGATTTATTTTAAAAGGATAAACATCATTTAATACTCCAACGTTATGACTTTTTAAATATAGTATAACGTAAACATAATAAAGTCATATCATAATTGTTATAAAATTTTAACATTCGGTCCCGATGATCTAATCGACCTATTTTGCCTAGTGACATAGTAGTTACGACCATCATTGTTTGCGCACACATAGAGAAATAATAATAAAGAACACAGAAGAAAAAACAACGCTGCTTTATGCTCTTTTTCTTCAACTCATACATTAAAATTGAACATCAACTTCTCCTCAATTCATTTCACTCCACGCACAACTTCTTCTTAAGAAAAAGATCAAATCTTTTCACGTAAATTATATTGAAAAAGATGATCCAATCCGCGAATCACCATACCCTTTCAAGATTCAACACCATTGTCTCCAAGCCCCACGTGAAGCAACACCATCACCTCCACTAGCAGCAATGACACCTACGAAAGCTTGTGCCTTCATTCAGATACAATTTCTAAGATCTCAAATTCAAGATCACCAATGCCCTGATTTCCTACTCCCAATTCTAAAATAGCTTGAAGTCCTCTCCAGCCATGTGGGTTCGGTCTCTGTCTCACCCTATGTGACGAGGTCATCCTCAATGCTTCGTAGGGGAAATACTTCATCGTATGGCAGCAACCCCATTTGCGGCTTATCAAGTTCAGGTTGACACGCACACGAAGGAGCTCTTCAAGACCGAGGCATCAAGATAGCATAATTAGGGCTTGGAAAGTTTCTAGAAGTCCGAGAATGAAAAGACGTCATTTTGTTAGGATAAAATGAAAATTTTATGGTTCTCTCATGCGACGCCTTTTATGCCGACTCAAAGTGTTTTTATTAGATTTCTGAGTTCGTAATTTATCTCATGTGTATTTGACGTGATTTTCAAGTACCACGAGGCACAACACACTCAATTCCAATAGTCATGACATTATTATGAACCATATGAAATGTTATAGTCTGATTTATCGATTATGTTTTATATTGACATATAGATGTAAAAATTATAAACGCTTGAGTGTTAAGTGATATACGAGAATATGCTTACTATTAATTCTTAGAAAGGACCCAACAATGGAAGCACGCCAAAGAAGAATTTGAAATTAGAGTTTTGTATCGCATCGCTTAATGGTATGTTTAACAAATTGAAATCTATTATGTAATATTCATCTTTGAGTTCAAATACAATCAAGAATATCATTGATATTGTAAATATAGTATCGTAGATGAGTTTGAATTGATCTAAATACATTTGTTAAATCTTGAACTTTAAATATCTACGATACAAGTTTTGTATAATTAGAATTACAAAAGGGCACTTGGACTGCTTGATTTCTGTGCTATTTTAAAGGCTTTTGTACTTTTTCTAACAATGGGTTCTATTTTGAAATCGCATACTTCCGTGCGGACGTCTGTAATCCTTAATTGATAATAAATAAAAATAATTATGGAGTTATTAGAGTTTATTAAATCATATATTGTTTAATTAAACTATAATTAGGATTTAATTACATTCTACATGAGGATGTTTGTATGGGAGACATCTCTTTCAAAATTTGGGGAAAATATCATTAATATTTAATACCGCGTAACAAGTTAAATGTATAAATAATGTATGAATTGTTAGTGGTAATTTCACTGCCGTTGGTTTTCACATTTGAGGAATTGAGGTATCTTTAGCTGCGGGTACAACCCGCATCTCTATCATTGATATGAACAGGGTCGATGTTGAGTACGAATATATTTTAAATATATTTAGAGATTTGGTCAAAAAGAATATTATAGCAAGGGCCCTTCTCATTTAAATTTTAAATTCATTCATCATGGTCGCAAACATACTGCAGAGGGACTTTTGCCACTGAACTCGCCACGATCAATGGTAATCACTAATCAATGGGTTCAATTTAAAAGTGCAAAGTTATATCAATATGTACACACACTATAGAGAGAGAAAAGCTCGCCATGTCCGCCTCGACGGCGAACTGTTCCCTCGGCCATCGAGGCAACCTCGGCCCTCGCCGCCCGGCCACCTGCCGTCTCCTCGACCCAGTTGCCTCGCCGACCTGGCCCTAGGCCTTGCATGCCTCGATGGCCGTCGCATCCGCCCGCTTCTGTTTGTGGGTCCGGATCTTAGCCCGACCTCGGACATTTCTTGAGCAGGAGGTATTCGAATCCTCCACCTCCAGAGCATACGGGCCACCGAGTCAAGCTGCGACACGGCACCCTGAGTAATCGATATAAGATCGGATGCTCTTGACACCTCGACGCCACGTCCTCGACCCCTATACAAAATATACATCGGTCGAGGAAGAACACTGATTTGGTTACTCGCACAAAGTATAAGGACAGTACGAACCTCGGGAAATAGGCAGGCGGCTTGGAACCAGCGATCTACTTTTCGGCACTCGGAAGAACCGGGACTGGGGACTTCATCCTTCCGCCTCTTCAAGCGCTTGGTGGCTGCGGCGAAGGGGATCTCGAAGGTTCCATAGTCATTTTCGGGCGTGGCCTCGAAATCCTTCAAGTCGGAGACCTCGGCCGCCACCGAGATCGGTTCGACACGGAGATCGGCTCCTTCCTTTTCTTCTTCCTTTTCTTCAAGAGGTTCACTTCAAGGAAACACATGGGTCGACATCAATACGTAACTCATGAAATAAAGAAAGAAAAGAGAAGAAGAGGCCTCACCTTCACCGACTCCACACCACGGAGGTAGGATCATAAGGGCTAAGCCCGCTCTGCAAGCTCGACCTCGGAGAAGACCTCGTCAACAAGGCCTATTTTGTCCAGGGCCTCCTCCAAGTCACCGAAGCCCTTGTCGACATACATCGGGCGATCTTATCGGATCGCCATGGAACTCATATGTCCTCAAGCCGATGTAAGAAGAACTTCTTCGCAGGTTGAGATCTTTGATTTAATCTTGGCTTTGAATTTCCTACGGGGTGATAGATAATACCCCAGCCGCCTTCAGTGCAAAAAGCGAAGGACGAGCCCCAAGGTAAGAGAAAATTATGCTATAGGCATAGACACCTAGAGGCATCATATGCCGGAATGAGTTCGGCGAGTTGGGGCGAGATAGGCGAACATCTCTTGGAACTCAACATGTACATAAGGGTAAGGAAGGCGAAGGCCGGCCTTGAGGCTGTCCTCGTACGTGCAACAAAACCATCCGGAGGGGCAAGCCCTATCCTCCGGACGAGGGCAACTAGCTCAATACTAGAGGAATATTATATTGAAAACATATATCCCAATGTCGAAATACTTAGAATTGAAGAAAAGAAGACACTTTGCGCAATCCCCCACGGAGAAGCGAGACTACACTCGGCAAAGGCATATGGACACGGGTAAAAGCAGCAAAGACACTAAATCGGGCGGGGAAGCAGACACGATTTGGCCTTTCGAGCGACTCATTAGGAGAGAGGAAGCCATTACTTACTATTGTTTATCGATGAACAAAGCGAAGCTTCAAATCGTCGATGGCGGCGAATAAAGTGTTTCTGCGGAGGCGAGAGGTTTTGAAAATCGAATGAAGAAGCAAGTGATAAGAGATATTGCGTATCGAGGAAGACATTCCCCTAATATGCACTTTATCGGGGAATCAACCGTTGCCAATTTAATGCGCGACAATCGTATCCCGCGTCCGATGCTCGACAGCGGCAGAAAATCCGTCTTAGTCCCGGCCTAACACCTCGACAGCGAAGCCATTCACAAACCTCGGTTTAGCGCCTCGTCGGGTGAAGCGGTATGAAGACCTCGACCTAGCGCCCGTCGGTGAAGCCGATATGAAGACCTCGGCTGCGCCTCGTCCCGGGTGAAGCGGTATGAAGACCTCGGCCCAACGCCTGCCGTCGGTGAAGCGATTATGAAGACCTTGGCCTAACGCCGTCGGGTGAAGCCGATAAGAAGACCTCGGCCTAACACCGTCGGTGAAGCGGATGAAGACCTCGGCCTAACACCGCGTCGGGTGAAGCGATAAGAAGACCTCGACCTGCGCCCGTCGGTGAAGCGATAAGAAGACCTCGACTGCCTAGCGCCTCGTCAAATAAAGCCGTGAGAAGACCTTGGTGAGCAGCCTCCTTAGGTAAAGCCCGGCGAAGACCTCGTAGAACACATCTGCGGCGCACAAACCCCGTCATTCACAACAACCCCAATCCATCATGACCTCGTTTTGCGTCTTTTTGGGGGTTGTGATAGGATCTGACCCAACCACCGAGCCCAAACATCGTGCCCAATACAATTAAAAGCGACATCAAGCTCGGCACCGACAAGTTCGGCTATGAAGACTCACGAAGCGGTGGAAGCATAGCTCGACCATATCTAAAGAGTCCTAATTCGAGAGGATAGAATCTCAATCCTAGTTAGAAGACTTGGATTCGAGATCTAGAGTCAATACATTGTGTATAAATAGAGGCTAGATTAGGCGACATAGATCATACACTCTTTGTAATCACTTCTTATACTTTCAATACACATACTCTCTCTTGCCCAGTGGACGTAGATCTTATTCACGATCGAACCACGTAAATCACAGTGTTCTTCTGCATTTATTTCCCTACAATTTAAGATCGATCAATAGCCATCTCTTAGAGATGGCACGATTGTCATCTTACAGCCTCGTAATCTTTGCTTCCATCAAAACAAACCTTCTATCCTACTAACAGACTTCTTTAAGACCTAAGCGTCGATCGAGCTCATCTTGATTGCAAGCTAAAGCAATGTGGACAATATTGCTTCATCTGCTTTAAAATAAATCGCAATGTTTGCTACAAGCTGGATCAAGCAGATCCTTTCTCGCCTCGACAATCGCCGATCGTGCCCACGGACTAAATCCGTACCGCTTGGCGTTCTTTGAGGTATTGGGAGGAATTTTCTTGCAAAATTTCGAGGATCATCACTCCTAGAAAGTAGACATCACGTTGAGGGTAATGGTTTTGCCATTACATCGGCGCCTAAACGCGACCATTGATCGGCGGCGGGCTCGGCCGATCGAGACCGAGAATCCGTGATCGCAAGCAACGGCTCGTGGTCTATGGACATGAACATTGCTCGATTTTGGGTCACCGTGGGGCAACTCCGATGAAAGCTACGTGTGGAGGAAGTCAGTGCTCTTGCAATCCCTTGAATGATAATCTCGGTGGCGGTTTAGCTCTTTCGGGAGCTCCACGATCATATGTCACACAATGAGCTGGTTAAGAAGACTGACGAATAAAAGATCAAACATACAGATAATATAAGTTTTTGATTGCAAAGTAAGGTGTTGTACCGTGCAACCAAGGCGAGAAACTGCCTTTATCTTTGATACTCATACACCACAAGCTTCTCCTCCTTCCCATTATAGAAAGCTAATAGAGGTGACATATTTTTGTGCCTCAAACTCCCCAACCACCCAATCTTCTCATCAAACTCACCTCTCCCAATCTTATTCAACTCCTCACCCTCTTCACCATGACGGCTATCCCACCGCCATCGTGGTCTTAAAGAGGATCAACGCCCGCTTTCCATCACATCGCCCCATTTCTCATCATATCACACATACCAAACAAGCACTTTCTCTTGACTAGAAAAACAAGAGCATCCTCTCTCGCCATCCGCCCATAGATACTCGACCCAAACCCTTTCTTGTTAGGTTAACAAGCTTCTTCCCTGAGCAAGGGAGTGAGGGGGGTCTCTACGTTATGCTTCGCGTGCTCATCCTCAACGGCCTCCGCCCCACGGATCCTTCGCCTCATGAGAAACACGACGCCATCATCACGGAAGAAGAGCTGCGCCATCGGAAGTAGAAGAAATCACCAAAACCTCATCGGAAGAGTGACTTTTCGCCTTCTCGACCGAATTCCACGAAATGCATCAAGACCGAATCTCGAGGAGGCACAAAGGTTCTCCTCCAAATTGTTGTTGAGAAGTTGATTGACACCAAACTCCATTTGCTCGAATGAAGGAATCGGACACGAAAACCGGTTGTTCTCCAAATGCAGCTCAGTTATTTGGGACAACGGGCGGAGAAGAAGATGGAATTGGGCGAAGAACTTGTTCTCCGACAACTAAACTTGCCTCAAACCCTCCATTTTCACAAAGAAATCGGACGGAATCTGGCCCGAAAACAGATTCCCGTGAGGTCTGATCTGAGAGTTGTTTTAAATTAATATTGAATTGAGCACGCAAACGCATTGAGCGTGAAAGCAACACCTGCTTGGGCCGAAATCGAGGCTAATGCATCAACATCTATCCTCCCGATAGAGCTCAACTTGGCGAGGACGGCCGAAAGCAGCCTTGTGTTCGCACAACTACACCTACCATTGCCCATTAGTGCAGGGCTCTGTCCGGGGCCTCCAAGAATCGAGAGATCGGAATTAGTGAGCGATGATTTGAACCTTAGAAGAGCACCGGAATCGGGTTGGAAGTAGTGATGATTGGAAAATGATCGGGGAAAATGCGAGAGGCCATGAGCGTGATCAACAATGGCCATAAAGCTTAGCAAGAAAGCGAAAAGGAAAGAACATATTTACAGTGAATGTGTTTTATGATCTTTTTCCTCTTTTCTTGGTATGCTCAAATTCGATGCGATTTTTGTTGATCTTCATCTTTGGATTTTGTCGAATCGTGTGGTGTTGGACTATCTTTATTTTTGAATCATGAGCCCATGAAAGCCCATGAACTATATTAATAGGTCAAATTGCAGCAGCCAAATATACAAGAAAAAAGAAATTCGCGTGCCTTTCTCGTCTCAGTTTTTCAGAGCTTGATCATGAGAAAATCCCGTTCCCAAGTTTGCACCGTTAGATCGTCGTGATTTTGGACAGCAGCTTCACAGCATTTGGGCCAACATTTTGTACAGTGGAGATCGGTTTTGAGGTCCGGAGGTCGGATTCCGTCAGTCTGCACAGAGAGAAGATTTGGTGATATTCTTCTTGATCTTGCTCATTTTCGATTCCATATATCTTGATGTGTTTATTTCCAAGTATATGATGATTTGTATGCCTCTAGTATAATCTAGAGAAGATTGTGTATTGGTGCATTATTGATGATAGTGAATTTAAGCGGCTCTAGTAGTCCCGTGGTTTTTCCTTCTCTTTCGTTTTGAGAGGTTTTCCACGCTAAAAATTTGTGTCTCCTTATTATTGCATCTAGAATACCCTATTTATCTGCTTCCTCAAAGGTTCATACGGGTCGGGAAAATTAGCCAAACGAAGATTGATTCCGCATTTATTGTTTACCGTTTGTGGTCGCATTTTATTTCCCATCAGTTGGTATCGAGCTAAGTGTTTTATTGGGGTAGACTTGTTTGAGCGATGGAAGCTAATCTAGTAGGATGGTCAATTTGAATGGTTCTAATTATCATATTTGGAAAGGCAAGATGGAAGACCTTCTTTATGTGAAGGATTATTATTTGCTGTGTTTTCTGTTGATAAACCTCGAATAAAAGCAGGATGAGTGGAATATTTTGCATAGGCAGTGCAGTGGGTATATTCGCAATGGGTTGATGATAATGTTTTGAATCATATCGATGGAGAATCATGCTCAAACTTTGTGGAACAAGCTTGAGCAGTTGTATGCTCGAAAGACCAGGAACAATAAATTGTTCTTAATTAAGCAGATGATGAGCTTGAAGTATCATGATGGAACTCCATTATCGATCATTTGAATTCCTTCGTGGAATTATTAATCAACTTACTAGGGAATGGGTATCAAGTTTGAAGATGAGATACTGGCTTATGGCTCCTTGGCACTTCTGGGACTCGTGGGAGACTTTTAGGACATCATTGTCCAACTACGCACCAGATGGTGTCATCACCATGGAATTGGCTAAAGGCGGTATTTTAAATGAAGAGATGAGAAGAAAAGTCACAAGGTTCCTCTTCACATTCGGATGTCTTAGTCACGAGCGGGGAGAAGTCGGGAGTAGAGGTCAGGGTAACAAAGGCAAGCATCGAAGTAAATCGAAGGAAAGTTTGCGATGTTGAGTGCTATCATTGTGGTGAAAAGGACACACAAAGCAGTGCTATGAGACGGTTGAAAAAGGAGAACAAGCGGACAAATTACAACAATCAAAAGAACAACCATAAGAAAGATGATGGTGGTAATGCCGATGGTGAAGTCAACACTACTACCGAAGAGTTCTTTATTTGTTGTGATCTTGATATAGTCAACACCGCACACGATGATGCGAGTTGGGTTGTTGATAGTGGTGCTACGTGTCATGTAACATCACGAGGGAGTTTTATTCATCTTACGCGCGGTAACTTTGGTAATGTTAGGATGGGCAACAATGAGTTATCAAAGATTGCAGGCATTGGAGATGTTCGTTTGAAGTTTGATCTTGGAATGGAGTTGGTTTACATAATGTAAAACATGTTCCGATATCGACTTAATTTGATCTCATGGGCTTGCTTGATGATGATGGTTACAACAACAACTTTGGTAGCGGAATATGGAAACTCACTCGTGGCTCTTTGATCGTGGCGAGGTAAAAGATGCTCAAAGTTATACATGACACATCCGATGATCTTGAAAGAAAGTGGTCGGCCGATGGTGAATCTTGACTTGGCGATTTGTGGCATAGAGACTTGGTCACATGAGTGAAAGGAATGTCTCTCTTGTTGAAGAGAAATGTATTACGGATGTGCATGATATTCATCGAAGAAGTGTTCTCTTTGTTTGGCGGGTAAGCGAGCGAGTTTCCTTTAAGAGCCATCCTCCTTCCGGGAAGGAGAGTATATGATTTGGTGCATTCGATGTTTGTGGTCCTATGAAGACTAGGACACTTGGTGGTTGCTCCTGCTTTGTCACATTCATCGATGATCATTCGAGAAAGGTATGGGTTTATACCTTGAAATCTAAAGATCAAGTATTTGAAGTGTTTAAGCGATTTCATGCCTCGGTTGAGAGCAGTGGAAAGAAACTCAAGTGTATTCGGACGAGATAATGGAGGTGAATACATTGGCCCTTTGATGCTTATTGTGAGAGAGCAAGGCATTCGACATCAAAAGAGTCCTCCCAAGACACCGCAATTGAATGGATTAGCGAGGCGGATGAGCAGAACCTTGATGGGCGTGTCGGATGTTTGTTGTCATGCGGGGTTGCCAAATACATACGGGAGAAGCTTTGAATCTGGCGGTACATGTTATTAATTTAACTCCTTGTATTCCTTTGTCCTTTGATGTCACAGCGAGAGTTTGGAGAAGCGAAGATGTTTCGTATCATCACTTAAGGGTCTTTGGATGTAAGGTCTTTGTGCACATTCCCAAAGATGAAAGATCAAAGCTTGATGTGAAGTCAAACCATGTGTTTTCTTGGGCTATGGCCAAGATGAGTTTATTTCTGATTATATGATCCGGTCCACAAGAAACTCATTCAAGCGAGATATTATTTTCATGGAAGATCGAGACCTTGAAAGATGTTGAGAAGAAAGGCGGTTCCTCAACATAATGATGATGTTCTTGATTTGGATGGTCCGTCCTCGGTATATTGAACCACGGTTGAAGATGATGTTCGAATGAAGAACAACATGAATGCGATGATATTGATGCTCGGCAGCCGCGGAGGTGGATGAAGACTTTCATCCGTAATTGCAGTACGGATATTCCATCATTTATCCCACTTAGGCGGTCTCGAGAGATCGTCATCCTTCCACCGATGTTTACTGGCGATGAGTATGTTTTACTCGATGGGGAGAGCACGAGTGTTATCTGAGAGGCCGTGGAAGATGAGCGAGTAAAGGAAGTGGTTTGAAGCCGTACAAGATGAGATGAATTCCTTGTATGAGAACAATACATATAAGTTGATGAAGTTGCCTAAGGCGAGGCTTTGAAGACCAAGTGGGTCTACAAAGTGAAGATCGAAAACACCTCACAACCTAGATACAAGGCTAGATTGGTGGTCGAAGGGTTCGGTCGAGGAAAAAGTGTATTGATTTTGATGAGATTTTCTCTCCGTCGTGAAGATGGGATCTATTCGTGTTGTTCTTGGTTTGGCGACTAGCCTTGATCTTGAGGTTGAGCGAGATGGATGTCGAGGCGGCTTTCCTTCATGGTGATTTGGATAAGAAATCTACATGGAACAACTGAAGGTTTTCGGGTTAAGGGCAAAGAAGATTATGTGTGTAAGCTTCAAAAGAGTCTTTATCGTTGAGCGAGGCACCAAGGCAGTGGTACAAGAAGTTTGAGTCGGTTATGGGGAGCAAAACTACCGAAAGACTATTTCGGATCACTTGTGTTTTCTTCGAGATTTGGTGATGATGATTTCATCATTTTATTGTTATATGTTGATGACATGTTAATTGTTGGCAAGAATGCGAGAAAGAATAGCTCGGTGAAGAAACAATTGAGCAAGTCTTTTGCTATGAAAGACTTGGGGCCGACAAAGCATTCTTGGCATTGGATCACTCGAGATAGAGCTTCCGGAAGCCACACATGTCGCGAGGAGCAATACATCGAGAAGGTGCTTGTGATTCAACATGGATAAAGCTAAAGAGGTTAGTTCACCTCTTACTACCAACTTCAAGATGTGGATAAAGATTGTCCCTCTTCTAAGAAGAAGATTGAAGAGATGGATAGGGTCCTTATGCATCGGTGTGGGGAGCTTGATGTATGCTATGGTATGCAGCGACTGATATTGCTCATGCGATAGGTGTTGTCGGTCGGTTTGTCCGTCCGGGTAAAAAGCAGGGAAGCGGTGAAGTGGATTCTCGAGATATCTCGTGGTACTTCCAAATTGGGTATAACATTTGGAAATGGGGGCCGATCTTGGTTGGTTATACGACTACGATATGGCAGGAAATAAAGACAACATGAAATCCTTACGGATATTTGATGACTTTTGCGGGGGCTGTGTCATGGCGGTCGAGGCGCAAAAGTGTGTGGCTTTATCTACTACCGAGGGTGAGTATGTGGCCGCTGTGAGCGTGCAAAGAACTATTATGGCTGAAAAGATTTATGCAAGAGCTTGACTTTATGCAACAACGTTACGTGGTTCTTTGTGACAATCAAAGTGCGATTCACCTTGCTAAGAATTCTATGTTTCACAAAGAACAAAGCATATCGATGTGAGGTATCATTGGATTAGAGATGCTCTTGAAGACAAGCTATTTGAACACGATAAAGTTCATACCGATGATAATGGTGCCGATATGTTAACAAAGGTTTGGCGAGGGAAAAGTTGAAGATATGTTGCTCGATCGCGGGATGGCGAACTCTTCCTCATGAGTCAAAAGGGAGATTTGTTGGGTTATCTTTTATTTTTGAATCATGAGCCCATGAAAGCCCATGAACTATATTAATAGGTCAAATTGCAGCAGCCAAATGTACAAGAAAAAGATAAATTCGCGTGCCTTTCTCGTCTCAGTTTTTTCAGGCGCAGTCGTAGAAAATCCCGCTTCCGGAGTTTGCACCGTTAGATCGTCGTGATTTTTGGACAGCAGCTTCACAGCATTTGGGCCAACATTTTGTAGGTGGAGATCGGTTTTGAGGTCCGAGGTCGGATTCCGTCAGTCTGCACAGAGGAGAAGATTTGGTGATATTCTTCTTGATCTTGCTCATTTTCGATTCCATATATCTTGATGTGTTTATTTCCAAGTATATGATGATTTGTATACCTCTAGTATAATCTAGAGAAGATTGTGTATTGGTGCATTATTGATGATAGTGAATTTAAGCGGCTCTAGTAGTCCCGTGGTTTTCCTTCTCTTCGTTTTGAGAGGTTTTCCACGCTAAAATTTGTGTCTCCTTATTATTGCATCTAGAATACCCTATTTATCTGCTTCCTCAAAGGTTCATACGAATCGGAAAATTAGCCAAGAAGATTGATTCGCATTTATTGTTTACCGTTTGTGGTGCATTTTATTTCCCATCAGTTGGTATCGAGCTAAGTGTTTTTATTGGGGTAGACTTGTTTGAGCGATGGAAGCTAATACAAGTAGGATGGTCAATTTGAATGGTTCTAATTATCATATTTGGAAAGGCAAGATGGAAGACCTTCTTTATGTGAAGGATTATTATTTGCACTGTGTTTTCTGTGATAAACCTCGAGAATAAAGCAGATCTGAGTGGAATATTTTGCATAGACAGTGCATGGGTATATTCGGCAATGGGTTGATGATAATGTTTTGAATCATATCGATGGAAGAATCATGCTCAAACTTTGTGGAACAAGCTTGAGCAGTTGTATGCTCGAAAGGCAGGGAACAATAAATTGTTCTTAATTAAGCAGATGATGAGCTTGAAGTATCATGATGGAACTCTAATGCGATCATTTGAATTCCTTTAGAATTATTAATCAACTGCGAGGAATGGGTATCAAGTTTGAAGATGAGATACAAGGCTTATGGCTCCTGGCACTTTCTGGGACTCGTGGGAGACTTTTAGGACATCATTGTCAACTCGCACGAGATGGTGTCATCACCATGGAATTGGCTAAAGCGTTATTTTAAATGAAGAGATGAGAAGAAAGTCACGAGGTTCCTCTTCACATTCGGATGTCTTAGTCACGTAAAGCGGGGAGAAGTCGGAGTAGAGGTCCAGGGTAACAAGGCAAACATCGAAGTAAATCGAAGGAAAGTTTGCTGATGTTGAGTGCTATCATTGTGGTGAAAAGGACACACAAAGCGGATCTGCAGACGAGTTGAAAAGGAGAACAAGCGGACAAATTACAACAATCAAAAGAACAACCATAAGAAAGATGATGGTGGTAATGCCGATGGTGAAGTCAACACTACTACCGAAGAGTTCTTTATTTGTTGTGATCTTGATATGGTCAACACTGCACACGATGATGCGAGTTGGGTTGTTGATAGTGGTGCTACGTGTCGTGTAACATCACGGAGGAGTTTTATTCATCTTACACGGGTAACTTTGGTAATGTTAGGATGGGCAACAATGAGTTATCAAAGATTGCGAGGCATTGGAGATGTTCGTTTGAAGTTTGATCTTTGGAATGGAGTTGGTTTTACATAATGTAAAACATGTTCCGAGATATCGACTTAATTTGATCTCCATGGGCTTGCTTGATGATGATGGTTACAACAACAACTTTGGTAGCGGAATATGAAACTCACTCGTGGCTCTTTGATCGTGGTAAGAGGTAAAGATGCTCAAGTTATACATGACACATCCGATGATCTTGAAGAAAGAATTCAACGCGGTGGTGAATCTTGACTTGGTGATTTGTGGCATAGAGACTTGGTCACATGAGTGAAAGGAATGTCTCTCTTGTTGAAGAAATGTATTACGGATGTGCATGATATTCATCTGAAGAAGTGTTCTCCTTGTTTGGCGTAAGCGAGCGAGTTTCCTTTAAGAGCCATCCTCCTTCCGGAAGGGAGTATATGATTTGGTGCATTAGATGTTTGTGGTCTATGAAGACTAGGACACTTGGTGGTTGCTCCTACTTTGTCACATTCATCGATGATCATTCGAGAAAGGTATGGGTTTATACCTTGAAATCTAAAGATCAAGTATTTGAAGTGTTTAAGCGGTTTCATGCCTCGGTTGAGAGAGCAGTGGAAAGAAACTCAAGTGTATTCGGACGAGATAATGGAGGTGAATACATTGGCCTTTGATGCTTATTGTAGAGAGCAAGGCATTCGACATCAAAGAGTCCTCCCAAGACACCGCAATTGAATGGATTAGCAGGCGGATGAGCAGAACCTTGATGGGCGTGTCGGATGTTTGTTGTCACATGCGGGTTGCCAAATACCTTACGGGAGAAGCTTTGAATCTGGCCGGTACATGTTATTAATTTAACTCCTTGTATTCCTTTGTCCTTTGATGTCACTGACGATGTAGTTTGGAGAAAGCGAAGATGTTTCGTACCGTCACTTAAGGTCTTTGGATGTAAGGTCTTTGTGCACATTCCCAAGATGAAAGATCAAAGCTTGATGTGAAGTCAAACCATGTGTTTTCTTGGGCTATGGCCAAGATGAGTTTAACTACAGATTATATGATCAGGTCCACAAGAAACTCATTCGAAGCCGAGATATTATTTTCATGGAAGATCGGACCTTGAAAGATGTTGAGAAGAAAAGAGCGGTTCCTCAACATAATGATGATGTTCTTGATTTGGATCGTCCATCCTCGATTATATTGAACCACGGTTGAAGATGATGTTGAGAATGAAGAACAACATAGTGCGATGATATTGATGCTCCAGGAAGCAGAGGTGGATGAAGACTTTCATCCGAGTGCTTGTACCGGATATTCCATCATTTATCCCACTTAGGCGGTCTCGAGAGATCGTCATCCTTCCCCCGTGTTTACTGGCGATGAGTATGTTTTACTCAGCGATGGGGAGAGCACGAGTGTTATCTGAGGCCATGGAAGATGAGCGAGAAAGAAGTGGTTTGAAGCCATGCAAGATGAGATGAATTCCTTGTATGAGAACAATACATATAAGTTGATGAAGTTGCCTAAGGCGAGAGAGCTTTGAAGACCAAGTGGGTCTACAAAGTGAAGGCGAGAACACACCTCACAACCTAGATACAAGGCTAGATTGGTGGTCGAGGGTTCGATCGGAAAAAGGGTATTGATTTTGATGAGATTTTCTCTCGATCGTGAAGATGGGATCTATTCGTGTTGTTCTTGGTTTGGCACTAGCCTTGATCTTGAGGTTGAGCGGATGGATGTCAAGACGACTTTCCTTCATGGTGATTTGGATAAGGAAATCTACATGGAACAACTTTGAAGGTTTTCGGGTTAAGGGCGATGAAGATTATGTGTAAGCTTCAAAAGAGTCTTTATCGTTAGGCGAGCACCAAGACGATTAGTACAAGAAGTTTGAGTCGGTTATGGGTGAGCAAAACTACCGAAAGACTATTTGAGATCAACGTGTTTTCTTTGAGATTTGGTGATGATGATTTCATCATTTTATTGTTATATGTTGATGACATGTTAATTGTTGGCAAGAATGCGAGAAAGAATAGCTCGGTGAAGAAACAATTGAGCAAGTCTTTTGCTATGAAAGACTTGGGCCAGACAAAGCAGTTCTTGGCATTCGGATCACTCGAGATAGAGCTTCGGGAAGCTACACATGTCACGGAGCAATACATCGAGAAGGTGCTTGCAGATTCAACATGGATAAAGCTAAAGAGGTTAGTTCACCTCTTACTACCAACTTCAAGATGACGAGATAAAGATTGTCCCTCTTCTAAGAAGAAGATTGAAGAGATGGATAGGGTCCTTATGCATCATTGTGGGGAGCTTGATGTATGCTATGGTATGCACGCTGGCTGATATTGCTCATGCGGTAGGTGTTGTCGATCGGTTTACATCACAACCGGGTAAAAAGCTTTGGGAAGCGGTGAAGTGGATTCTCGAGATATCACGTGGTACTTCCAAATTGGGTATAACATTTGGAAATGGGGCCGACATCTTGGTTGGTTATATTGACTACGATATGGCGGAAATAAAGACAACATGAAATCCACTTACGGATATTTGATGACTTTTGCGGGGAGTGTGTCGTGGCGGTCAAGGCCGCAAAAGTGTGTGGCTTTATCTACTACCGAGGTCGAGTATGTGTCGCAATGTGAGCGTGCAAAGAACTATTATGGCTGAAAAGATTTATGCAAGAGCTTGACTTTATGCAACAACGTTACGTGGTTCTTTGTGACAATCAAAGTGCGATTCACCTTGCTAAGAATTCTATGTTTCACAAAAGAACAAAGCATATCGATGTGAGGTATCATTGGATTAGAGATGCTCTTGAAGACAAGCTATTTGAACCTGATAAAGTTCATACCGATGATAATGGTGCCGATATGTTAACAAAGGTTTTGGCAAGGGAAAAGTTGAAGATATGTTGCTCGATCGCCGGGATGGCGAACTCTTCCTCATGAGTCAAAAAGGGGGAGATTTGTTGGGTTATCTTTTATTTTTGAATCATGAGCCCATGAGAAAGCCCATGAACTATATTAATAGGTCAAATTGCAGCAGCCAAATGTACAAGAAAAAAAGATAAATTCGCGTGCCTTTCTCGTCTCCAGTTTTTTCCAGAGCGCAGTCGTAGAAAAATCCCGTTTCCCGGAGTTTGCACCGTTAGATCGTCGTGATTTTTGGACAGCAGCTTCACAGCATTTGGGCCAACATTTTGGACGGTGGAGATCGGTTTTTGAGGTCCGGAGGTCGGATTCCGTCAGTCTGCACAGAGGAGAAGATTTGGTGATATTCTTCTTGATCTTGCTCTGTTTTCGATTCCATATATCTTGATGTGTTTATTTCCAAGTATATGATGATTTGTATGCCTCTAGTATAATCTAGAGAAGATTGTGTATTGGTGCATTATTGATGATAATGAATTTAAGCGGCTCTAGTAGTCCCGTGGTTTTTCCTTCTCTTTCGTTTTGAGAGGTTTTCCACGCTAAAAATTTGTGTCTCCTTATTATTGCATCTAGAATACCCTATTTATCTGCTTCCTCAAAGGTTCATACGGGTCGGGAAAATTAGCCAAACGAAAATTGATTCCGCATTTATTGTTTACCGTTTGTGGCTGCATTTTTATTTCCCATCATGTGGAAAAGTGGGATTTGTGAGTCAAAACGGTCGATTTTATGTTTTTGACTATTTTAGCAAATGGAAACCCGTTATTGTCGTGGCTAAGGTTGTTGGTCTACTACTAAAATAGAAGTTGCAATAGTCATAAATACCTTCTGATTTATTATGATGATATATATATATAGTGGAGGGTTAACGTGAGAACTATTTTATCGTGAGAATATGAGAACCAAAAAATGATAAAAAAAAAAATCGCCCCTCATGGGATTCGAACCTGTGTGACAATTTTTGAATTTTGGAATTGAGTAATTTTCAATGATTCATCAACTTTCATAATAAATTCATTTGATTCATAGGGATTCGAACCCAGGTGACAATTTTTTGAATTTTGGAATTGAGTAATTTTCTCAACGGATTCATCAACTTTCATAATAAATTCATTTGATTCATAGTTTTTAGGATAAAAGTGGTTCTCATTTGAACCTAACTCTCTCTGTCTCTCTAGATAAATATATATATTTAAATCTATTAATTGTATAATTTGGATTTCTATCACCTTATTGATCTACAATCCTACATGGAATCATAAAAAATTTGAATTTTTAATTTTCTAAATTCTTGATTTTATGTCTTTTTAATTCCAAAATAATAATTAAACGCCTCAAACTCCTCCATGCACCCTCAGCAGGTCCGCTAATATAAAAAATTGCTAGACTGATGAGATACGATCACAATGCCATTTTAATCTTTCAATTTTTATTGAATAATTCTAAAATATTTTGATATTTTGCATGCACACGTTTTCATCTTCTTTGGATAATTCAACATGCAAAGATTATGTAATAAGAATGATGTGTTTCTCTTCATTTTTTCTCATCAAGTATATGAACATCTTCGAGAAAAAATTGCGGTGCTTTTCAAATGCATATTAGCACGATTAATTGATTATACGAGGTTCATCAAATTCAAAGCATCGATGGTAGGTCATGCATCGGTCGGTCGGTTCGACCGACCACCAAAACCCGTAAACCGAAAACCGAACCGAACTATACTTTTTCGAACCGAACCGACCGATCGAATTATCCGATCGACGAAAACCGAACCGAAAAATCGGTTCGGTTTGATCGGACCAAAACCGAACTTTGTATTATATATATAATATATTCTAAATAAACCTGTTTTTATCTTAATTTCAAAGCATAAGCATCAAACATTTCAAATGTCACAAAGCGTCTTAAATAAACTTCTTTGAGTACATTTGATTTCCATGTTATAGTTCCATCAAGTAGCGGTGGGTACTTTCCACACCAAGCTCTCGTCGCGATGCAAGAATAATATCCCGAGATCAAATTTCTATTCAAAGCAAAACTCGTATCAAAAATTTCGTGCTTTAGCTCGTACATCAATCAAGATAGCTCCATCTCCTCGCCGAGGCCTCTTTCCGTGATAAGCGGACTACTAACGACTTCTCACTTTTGGTGTCTCGTATAAATTTAAATCGACGGTTCACTGCTCAAAGTGTACATTCCACAGCGGGCAAAGCATGTTTCTAGCTTGATTGACATATTTGTACTCATCGAGGTGGAAAAGGAAATGAATTGAGTATATTTATATATACACATAGGTTCTTAGTCGTGAAATTCATAAATACAGATATTGATTAGTTGGTATACCCATGAGGAAGATAGGGCTCTCGAAAGATATGCTACTCACATATATTGTGTATACCGAAATCTCATTGTATTTCCACAGACGATATATACATACTTTGTCGATAGAAATATTCTCTTGATTACAGGATCGCCACGCTTTCCCGTATTCTTAGGTTGAATTGTACAGAGAATTAAAACGAAAAAAAAGGTTGATCCCAAACAAGTACAATGTGACGAGAGGAGGAGTGATCACAAACCATTTCACGCATCAAACATTTCAAAATGTCACAAAGCATCTTAAATAAACCTGCTTTTAGTATCATTTTCCTGAACTATTTATATCTCGCTACTATTTAGTGTTTGCGATTTTATACTCTTAAGATCTTTATACTTTTATTTTAAAATCTTCTCCAACCACATACTCCATAAACAGTAAAATAAGCTACTGACAAATAAAATAAGCGAACCCGACAATGAAAAAAAATGAAAGCGAGTAAGTTACCTCTAATAATTTGGAAAGGTAGAAGGAGGAGGCTCGGAGGAAGGCAGGCGATAGGACCGTGGGAGGAGGCGGTGGGCAGCGTCGGCGATGGAGAAACCATGAGGAGTGAGGCGTGGAGACAGCAGGGAGACGGCCAGCGGCGGAGGAAATGAGAGGAGGCCGTGAGGGGGCGGCGTGGACCGGAGTGGCGGTGGGAGGAGGTGGCGGGATGGTGGGAGGAGGAGGAGAGCGCGGACGTGGGAGGAGGCAGGAGGCAGAATGAGGGGCCTTGTGATGTGGGAGGGGCAGAATGGGCTAACATTAGGGTTTATTTCAGTTTTTATTTAAGTATATTAATGTATATATATATATATATATATATATATATATATTAATAGCTTTGAGTTCGGTTGATTCCGATCGAACCTAAAATCGAACAAATAACCAACCGAAACCGATTTCACCAAAATTTATAAACCAACCGCTAACGATCACTTTAAAACCGAACGAACCGAACCGAATCGGATCGGTTGATTTTTTCGATCGTTCAATGCTTGCACACCCTAATCGAGAGGAGGCGCAAAGTGCAAACTGTCACAACGAGAGTTAAGTGTACTTTTAGTTTTCTCTTTTCTTATTATTATTATTATTATTATTATTATTATTATTATTATTATTATTATTATTATATTTTGGCGGTAAATCAGGACTAAGGATCTCTATTCTAAATCTATTGAGAACAAATATATTGTCGAAACAGGGAGAAAACTAATTTTAACGTAATTTTTTATTAGTGATTTTGTTCAATTCCTTTTACTTTTATGTAATTTTTTTTTTATCTTGATGGCCTTGTGGGTACGTACTGGTATATGAGTGGAGTACATCAGTTAGATAAATTTAAAACTTTTCTTTTTACAAGATTAGAATGACTACTATGGCAGTGGTGACGAGTTAGCGGCGGCAATTCGGTGTTAATGTCGATCACGATCGATTCAAATAAGGGGAGTCTTGTTCAGAGTGATACCAGTTAGCAAACCCATTGATTGTTGAGACAGATGATCAGTTGGACTGATAACTGATATGCTTGCAGAATGTGGTGGTTACGTGTCTGCCTTTACAGAAAACTCAAACTGGCATAAAACACTTAGTTGAATATAGGCCTAGTCAGTTTTCAGTTTTATCTCTTCGGAATCAAATTGATACTGGTAGAGTGTTTCAAAATAATATTGTGTTGGTGATGTCAGTTCAATAATATAAAAAGTAAAATATAGTACTAAAAGTACACAACACTTGATTTTTACGTGGTTCGGAAAGATCAGCTCCTACATCCACGGCCTGATTGCTCAGTCAATCCACTAACTGAGATTTGGTCTTGTTTACGGGTATAAAATATAAACCTAGATATAGACTTAACATTTATGTATCCCGTCGAACTAGGCGTTCCTCTTACACTTACTGGTGCTAGAAAATCTATGAATGTTTACTCGTGCAGTCGACATAACATCTTGCTTACAGGTACAAGATAACCAAGCTTTCAGTAATTAACACTTTGTTTTCTACTTGCCCAAACTTCTACTTAAATTGGGGGTTTTCGTAGAGGGTTTTCCAACTAAAAGTTGAGTTGTCATGAGCGACAGACTCAATATTTGTAGGTTTGATATATATAAGAAAGATATACTAGACTTAAAGGAGTGTATGCTGAAACATTTAGCTTATTGATCGCTCCCTTTTTCACACATAAAAGGCGTATATAGAAGGTAAGTCGAGTTATCGTATCCACGTGGATTGCAATCCGAAACACGAAGCTAATTCAACAATAATTCATCATTATCCAAGCACGAAATTTGGGTTGTGAATTTTAGTGCTTGAGATAATTAAATCCAAAGCAAAAGGTAACCAGCGTAAATAAAATAAAGCGATAAAATCTCAAAAGATAACTATGAAGAAAGACTAACCCTAGGGATGCATCAATCCTATCCACAACGATGTTTATCCTGCTATTATTAACCGTTTTAATCGAGACAAAACGGAAGATCACATATATAACCAACAACTTGATTCACGACAATTGCGGCGATGAGATTACTAATTTTCCCTATCACGATTCGTCTAGAGGAAAATAAGCAACTCAAATGGATCACTAAGAATATGCTTCCTACGAATGTCCTATCTCGATTCGACTCAAGGCTTATTCGTATCATGCATTCAAGATCGATTGACAATTAATACTGATTACGTATTAAGCGGCAACTAGATATGCATCAAGATTGATCGAAATCAACACATATAAATAAGCACCATGAATCATGAATCGATGCACGGAAGGTAAATAGCGATAGCAGGAATCACAACATATAGGATCGAATCATGCAAACCCTAGGATTAGAAATGTAACTTTAGCTAGACATAATTAACTAATAAAATACGATAAAACATAGAAACGGAAAATAAATATATAAAACCCGTAGGAAGGCGTCTCGAAGAACAATCGTTGGTCAAATCACAACGGAAAACGGAAAAAGATGGAATTCTTGAGACTAAAACGTTCCAAAGCGTAAACAATGCGAAGAACTAAACTAGAACAACGGAAAATCAATACTAGAATTAAACTAAATGAAGACTAAAGACTAAAAGCTGTAAAACCGAGGAAAAACTGAATAAAAGAGGTGCAGGGGCGTGTGGGCTCGTCCAGAGGCGCAAGGGCTCTCGCCTATTTATAGATAAGGGTGAAAACCTAATTTGCTGGCTCTGCCATGTGTCTCGCGATCGCTAGCTCGACCATGAGGCATCTCCCACAGCAGCTCTTCTTCGCCGCGGTCTCTCCTTGCGCCGCATGGTACTCATGACCAAAGCTAGCGGTCGCTAGCACTCAAAGCGGTCGAGAAATCGTCCGCTGGCTTTCTGCCGGGCTTCGCTCATGGCACGAGGTCGCGGTCAGCGGTCTCGCTGGGTTCCTGCGCGGGTTGCTTAGCGGCGGCCTAGCGACCGCTAGACAGTCGCTAGAAACTGGGTAATTGCAATTTGGCTCGTCTCGCTCCTTGCTTCGATTATCAACATATAAACCTACAAAACGTCAAAGGAACACCCAAGAGCAGTATCTTCGAGAGATAGATGAAACATTAAGAATCGATACATAAACGCACATTAAATGATCTAAACTCATCTTTAAATATCAACAATAAACGTGTAAAATGCGCGTTTATCAAACCCCCCAAACTTAAAGCATTGTTTGTCCTCAAACAAAAACAGAACAGAAAGACAAACGAAAGATCAACGAGCGTAGCAAAGAGGATAACCATTATAAGCCACAGAAACATATTAACGCTCAAAAACATTAGCGCACATGACGACGTTAGCCAACTCAACACAAACAACCATCGAGGGTAAAAACTCATTTAATTCAACCCTCACAACGGCATGTGTGTAAAATATAGGATACACTCAACTCATAAAGAAATGTAGGACGTGTATACACTCAACGATCAATGCAATACAACATCTTACCATAGGCTTGCCATTTCTCTAATATCTCCACCGCATCAAATGTGTTCAAATAAGGATCCAAAAGGTCTTTTCATAGGTTATAATGTAGGCACATTGGTTAAGGTAGGATAATATATGGCTAAGTGACTCAAGTAAACTCCAAGCACTTCCATCTAAACAATCAACTCATATGGACTTTGTCCATTTCCCTTTCCTTTCCAACATGCTATTTCATATTTATGCAACTCAAGGTACCATATACTATGACAATTGACTTCCTTTATGCTCATACTATACACAAAATTTTTCTTTTCACTTTTACTTTTCTTGGTTTTGTAATAGAGCTTATAGTATCTATTCCTTTTCACACGGGTACCATCCTTTATCTTGTATCACCACTTAGCATATCAAAACAAATGTTTCTCCCATTTGATTCCCATATCCATCCTCACATCCTATCATCCGGTTGGCCGAAAGAAAAAGTCTAATAAAGGCTCAAAGCAGGCGACAAATGGTATATATCATCGGGTTAGTGTTTGGGTGAATATGTGGTTAACAAAGATGGCCTTTATCCTTTCCAAATTGAAACACATATTGCGGCCTCGATCTGTAAACACGGCAAGTTCTAGAAGATAATCACATGCACGATATCACACAATTAATGTAAATCAGATCAAGATGTTTATACAGTGAAGCTCAAGTCTCACGGGTTAAGCAATTGGTGAAAAACAACAAGTTTAAGCAATCTCAAGTCGTTCATGCGTCATTTTCTAACATATCATGTGCACTATCATTAAATTTCACAAAAAATTTCTATCGTCATTGGCCACATGGATTAAAACACTTCGCTTAAACTCGTTGATCGACCGACACAACAACGAAAAGAAAAACAGAAACACGACAAAAAGCAACACAAACGAAAGACACGACAAAACACGAAAACAAAAACAAAGAAAACGTTGGGTTACCTCCCAACAAGTGCTTAATTTAACGTCTTTAGCTAGACCATTACTAACCTTTTTCAATCCGGCGTTTTTGTGGCAATAGACATCTTTCCCAACTTGTGGATCCTCCTAAACTTAGCATTCACGGATGACCACCACTGACTATGGAAGTGGCCCCCCAAACTTGAACGATACACTCGGAGTTCCATGCCGAGTCCACTTCTTCCTTCTCGCAGCTTCCTCGATCGGTCGAGTACCCTCTAAACGCGAGACGTGTGCGGCAGCAGCAGTCATGATCGAGCAACAATCTTCCGGCTTTCCACCGTCGTGTTGCTTGATGGCGTCATATATGGAAATCTTGAGCTCCTCATCGTTAACACGAAACGTGAGATTGCCTTCCTGCACATCAATCAACGCACGACCAGTTGCTAGAAAAGGTCTACCTAAGATTAGTGGTTGTTGTTTGAATTCGGGAATATCTAAAATAACAAAGTCGGCAGGAAAAACAAAATCCCGAATTCTTACCAACACGTCTTCGACGATACCTTTTGGATATGTGAGTGACCGGTCACCATCATGATGAAATCTTCGGCTTCATCTTTCCTAGGTGTAGCGGTTGAATACGTTCAACGGCATCATATTGATGCTCGCCCCAAGTCGCACAAAACATTTGGAAAGTGCGCGGCGATCTCGCACTCTAACGAAAGCCGCGGGATCCTTCGCTTTAGAGGAGCTTACTTTGCAAGGCAAGACCGCATTCTTCGGATAGGGTAATTTTCTCAAATTTCCCAGCTTTCTTCTTGCTTGCAAGCGTCTTTTAAGAATTTCATGTATCCGGCATGTTTCGCAGGTCAAAGAGAGGTAAATTGATCTCAACTTTTGAAAAATCTCTTTGAAACGAGCAAATTCCTCGTCATATTTCGACTTGATTAGTCGACTTTAAACGGACCGGAGGAGTGTATGTGCGACGATTTGCTACAGGGGTGCCTCGCGGTCGACCTCGCGATCACCGGAAGGTCGCGAGGTATTGGCCGGACGCTGGACTCCTTCTTCGCGGCGAGCTATGGGCGCGAAGTTCGCTCGATTTTCGGCGACTGCGCTCGCACTGATTGCTGTGGGTGGCATGCGAGCGCTGGGTCGCTCGTGAACAAATCCGCGCAGCGACACTCGATGGCTCGTGGTCAGGTGCGTGGGCGCGTGCTCGGTCGATGAGCTGCGCCGAGGACAACTTTCTCGACTCTCGTCGCCATGAGCTCGGTCGCGATTCTGCTCGTGGTGCTTTCATGCTCTTCTTCCTGGCGTGGCTCGGGTAGGCTCGCCCTCCTCGCCGGATGGCGAACATCGATTTTCGGGTTCACCTCCGTATTGCTCGGAAAGTGGCCCGTCTTCGGCTGTGCATTCTGCTGAGCTGCTATCTGTCCGATTTGGTTCTCCATTATCTTCATGTGTTTGCCCATGGCTGCTACAGTGGATTCTAACTGTGTTATCCTCTGGCCAGTAATATTGATGAACGAATTCTGCTGTGCGGCCATCGAATTCTGATTCGTCGTCATTTGTTGGTTGCTCACAACCAACTGCTGCATCAACTCTTCTAGATTTGGCTTCTTCGGCTCTTGAATCACACCATTCTGCACAGTGAAGCCTGCTGGAGGTTGTTGGAAATTCGGATGATTCCTCTGATTGATGTGGTGGCGACGCTCGTCTCAATCGACTCTTCAAAGGTGAACTTCTTCATGAGATCGTCATATTTTGAATCACTCTCAACAAAGTTTGCTTTGAACCTTGGTGTTCTCTCCGTTGGCCATTGATAGTTGTTGGCAGCCATCTCTTCTAAAATACGACTCTCCTCGTCTACTTGTCGGTTCAATAAACAGCCCACCGACACATCTACCATGCTCCTCGCCCGCCATGTCACCACCGTAGAACTGTGTGATCTGTTGCTGTTGGATAACCCATGTTGTGGACATCGTCTCAATAGACCTCGAATCTCTCCCATGCCTCGAATAGCGATTCGTCGTGGTTTTGGCAAAATGAGAGATTTCGCGATGATCTTCAAGGCCACGGCGAAAGTATTTCGAAGAAACTTCTCAAAGTTTCCCCAAGTGTCGATGCAGATTCGTCCAAACTTGAACCAATCTTTCGCTTTGCCGTCAGCAATGAGAAACCGAACATGCGATCCGGATCGTGTCTTGTGGCACCCATTACATTTGATGGTGTCACAAATATCGAGAAAAGTCTCGAGATGCACATTCGGTCTTCCGTGACTCCTCCCCAAACCGCTCTCCTTGGACCATACCGATCGGTACGATTTTAGCTCAAAATTGTTTGCATCTACGTGCGGCCCCAACCGCCTCCTTGAACTGCTCGGTGGGATGTCGGTACATGTGATTGAGGTCTTTCCTCCGGAGCGAGGACAATGATTCCATATTCGCCATCCGACGCTGCATCTCTCGCAAAGTCGGCTAGCATGCTTGCGTGCCTTGCTCGGGAGGAATGCCCTGATTCATGGATTGGGCGCCATTGCAGCCGTCTCTTCTCTCATCCTTTCTCCTTGAGAGCTTTCGATCTCGAGATCTAATAATACTTGAGGTCCACGAGATCTTGACGCATAAACTACCCGAGAAAAGAGAATTTAGATCGACAAAATAAATAATAATATATATAACTTGAATTAATAAATCCAAATCGTCAAATTATTCCTATGCAATCTTAACAATCCCGACAGCGGCGCCTAAAATTTGATCGCTCCCTTTTCACACGTAAAAGGCGTATATAGAAGGTAAGTCGAGTTATCGTATCCACAGGGATTGCAATCCGAAAACACAGAAGCTAATTCAACAATAATTCATCATTATCCAAACACAAAATTTGGGTTGTGAATTTTAGGGCTTCGAGATAATTAAATCCAAAGCAAAGGTAACCAAGCGTAAATAAAATAAAGCAATAAAATCTCAAAAGATAACTATGAAGAAAGACTAACCCAGGATGCATCAATCCTATCCACAATGATGTTTATCACCTTATTATTAACCGCTTTAATCCGCATAAGACGGAAGATCACATATATAACCAACAACTTGATTCGACAATTGCGGCGATTGATTACTAATTTTCCCTATCACGATTACGCCTCTAGAGGAAAATAAGCAACTCCAAATGGATCACTAAGAATATGCTTCCTACGAATGTCCTATCTCGCCATAACTCGAAACTTATTCAGTATCATGCATTCAAGATCGATTGACAATTAATACGATTACGTATTAATCGGCAACTAGATATGCATCAAGATTGATCGTAAATCAACACATATAAATAAGCACCATGAATCATGAATCAATGCCGGAAGGTAAATAGCAATAGTAGGAATCACAACATATAGGATCGAATCATGCAAACCACAGGATTAGAAACGTAACTTTAGCTAGACATAATTAACTAATAAAAATACGATAAAACATAGAAACGAAAAATAAATATATAAAACCCGTGGGAAGACGCCCCAAGAACAATCGTTGGGTCAAATCGTCAACGGAAAACGAAAAGATGGAATTCTTCGGAAAACGTTCCAAAGCGTAAACAATGCGAAGAACTAAACTAGAACAACGGAAAATCAATACTAGAACTAAACTAAATGAAGACTAAAGACTAAAAGCTGTAAAACGAGGAAAAACTGAATAAAAGAGGTATGGGCGTGTGGGCTTGTCCGGGAGGCGCAAGGGCTCTCGCCTATTTATAGATAAGGGTGAAAACCCCAATTTGCGCTGTCTGTCGCTGTTTATGATCATTGCTCATGATCGCTAGCTCGACCATGAGGCATCTCATGGCGCTCTTCTTCGCTCATGATCTCTCCTTGCGCTCGCATGGTACCTCGCGACCAGGCTAGCGGTCGCTAGCAATTCTGAAACGGTCGCGAGAAATCGTCCAGTGGCTTTCTCGGCGCTGGGCTTCGCTCGCGGGCACGAGGTCGCGGTCGCGGTCTCGCTGGGTTCTCGCGCGGGTTGCCTAGCGGCCGGCCTAGCGACCGCTAGACAGGTCGCTAGAAACTGGGCAGAATTGCAATTTGGCTCGTCTTCGTTCCTTGCTTCGATTATCAACATATAAACCTACAAAACGTCAAAGGAACACCCAAGAGCAGTATCTTCTAGAGATAGATGAAACATTAAGAATCGATACATAAACGCACATTAAATGATCTAAACTCATCTTTAAATATCAACAATAAACGTGTAAAATGCGCGTTTATCACTTATAAATATATTTGAGCTCTGAATGTTTACTGATAACTTTGTAAAGTCATTTCTTCGAAATCACTATGTAAAAATTCTTGAGCTTTAACTGTTTTAGACAATTCGAATGCGCAGCGTTTTGGTAACCTTCAAAGGTTGGGTTTGTACGTATTTATAGAGGAAACGATGAATAGTATCATTGGAGGGAGCTCCAATCACATCCATTCTAGTTGTCGTTTAAATGTTTCTGTTTAAATCCACGTACATCGCTGTCAGGGTCTGTATCATCGTACATTGTAGCTCTGCAACTCTGAAAATATGATCTGACATGTCAGGATCTTCTGTAGATACGCTACGATATGTGACGAGTCAAACATTCAAGGCTAAAATATCTTCGTATTTTCTAGTTGAGTTGAATCCGTGTTTTATCAGTATGTTGACTTCAGATTGGGCCAGCCGAGACTGCTCCATCTTTTATCAGCAGGTTGGACTCCCGTCTTTTGTCAGTTTGAAAATCTAAGTCAGTATGACTCTTCAGCTTTTACATAAAAATAGTCACATTTGACTACTTGTCACCAACTTAGATTTCTAGTAGTCAGTTTTGACTTGCATCAGCTAGTTTTAGCTATCCAGCTATTGGTATGGCAGTCATATTCCTGAGTTATTTGTTTTCAGGCTTTAGTCTTTCGACGTCAGTCTTCAACTACACTCTTGAAGAGCTACATTCATCGGCATGGTTGTACATCCGTAATTAGTCTTCAGTATGCGATCTTCAGTCAGTGCTTCTCTAAGTTGCGTCGGTACTGATACTTCTATCAGTATGATTGGCTTTAGTGCTACTTGAACTCCATTTGTCTTGGACCTGTCAAAGCTGACAGTTCTTCTGCTAAAATCTATAAAAAAAAAGGTTATCCTCTCCAACATGTGAGTAGCACTAAGTTATATCAGTAGGGCATCATTAACAGTTATAGGTCCCGCAGGATACGTACTGGTGTATGGAGGAATACACCAATTAGGTAAATTTAATTTTTTTTTTTCTAGAGACAAGATCGACCGGTTCTCGATATGGCCGGTCGGGTAATTAACGATCGATCTTGGTGTCGATCGCTAGTCTATTAAGATAGAGAATGTCTTGTCTTGAGTGATATCAGTTAGCAAACCTACTGACTACTAAGACAGCAAGTCAGTTGGACTGATAACTGATGTATGTACGGAATGTGGTGGTTTCTGGATTTGCTTTACTAAAAACTGAGACTCAAGTTTAAATACTTAGTTGAATATTGATTAGTCAGTTTTCAGTTTATATCTCTTCGATATTGAACCGACATCTTGATATAGGGTTTCAAAAACAATGTTGTGTTGTTGTATGCTGATGATGATAGTTCAATAACATGTAATTGTAAAGCAAAGCTGAAAGTAAATGACACGTTAAGTTTTACGTGGTTCTGAGAGATCAACTCTACATCCACGAACTGATTTCTCAGTCAATCCACTAACTTATGATTAATCTTGTTACGTGCAGTATCGAGCCGAACCTCCCAAGATGCGGTGTGGTTGGGGGCGAACCAGCGGAAGTTGGTGGGCATGTGGCGCCCGGGCGTGAAATACGGAGTGATCGCGGTGCGCAGAGGCATGGACAAGGAGGCGGCTCGATTAAGGCTTCAAAGCGAAGGGTACATGAATGAACCAAACGCACGGAATGAGAGGATTTCGAGAATATGCGGGTATGAGGCGCATATTCGAGAGAGCTTAAAGGATTTGATATGTGCTACTCATACCAACAAGATGCATCTTCTTTAGGAGTCCATCTCATAAAAACTCTAAAGTTAAGCGTGCTTGGCTTGGAGCAATTGTGGGATGGGTGACCCACAGAAAGTTTTCTCGGAGTGTGTGAGTGAGGACAAAGCACACTTAAAAGACTCGTGTTGGTCTGTGGGGTCAGCCGTCAATCCGGAAGCCGGGTCGTTAAAGTCTCTCCATCAAAAGGGATTATCAGGTTTGGATTGAAAGGAAAACTAAGACCCCGTTTTATTGGACCCTATGAGATCCTAGAGAGGATAGGTCCAAGAGCCTATAACTTGCTCTTCCGCCAAGTCCGGGAATGTACACAACGTTTTCACGTGTCACAACTAAGAAAATACGACACGACCCAAAACACGTGATCCATCAAGACGGCGTGATCCTCAAGCGGGACGTGAGCTATGAAGAAGAACCCACGCAATACTCGACCATAAAGTTCAAAGCAATTACGGAACAAGTCGATTCCGCTAGTCGAGTCTTTGTGGAGACATCACGGACAAGAGGAAGCCACGTGGGAACTTGAAGACGCTATGAAAGAACGATACCCCGAATTATTTTTTTCTAAAGGTATGCAAATTTCGGGATGAAATTTCTTTTAAGGGGGGTAGAATGTAATACTCCGAAGAAACAAAAGCCTATGTACGATATTGAAACCCGTGAATTAGGGTTTTGCCGAATATTAAATTTGAAAGACATCGAATATTGATTTCGATTCAGTCACGAAGTAACGAATTCCTTTTATATTCACCGAGAATTTTGAATTAAGGAATAGAATGTTATGAAGTAGTTCTAAATATAATTTTAACGTCGATCACGTATCGATAGTGTAATTTCATGAAATTTTCTAAGCAGCAAAGCTTGGAATTAAATTCCTATATAAATGGAATATTATTAAGAAAGTAAGTACGATCTTACTACGACCATTTTGAGATGAGTCGATTATTAACGTTTTGAGACGTTTCGAACGTTAACGTCTAGAGACGATTTGAAAAATGGGTTTAATGATCAAGGAATTATAATAATTAATTTCCTATGATTATTTTATATAATTAGAGTATTATTAAGCATTAGAAACAATGCTAAATCATGAAGAACTCGATAATGGCTTATTGCAAAAATTCGAAAACCCTAATTCGAATTTTAGGGTTTTCTCACATGAAATGATACCATTAAATTTTCTTATGTTATAAATTATTATCTAAACCATATGTTATGACATATATATGTATAAATGGCACGAAATAATGTACATAACCCTTGAGAATCGAAAATGCCGTACCATATGTTATTTTCCACATTATTCACGCCATTTTTGTTATATGCTTTGCTATGCTATGTTTTTAATTAATCAAATGACATGTGTTTATTTTAGGATTATATCTTGATTAATACAATAGTATTAATGTATAAGAAAATAAAATCACACCCTTTTGAACCATGATGGCCGACGGCTATCACACCCATTTTACAAGCTTGATTTATTCCAATGCCCAATATAATGAGAGGCTTTTAACACTAGCTAATCATCACTAGTGAGTCATAATCCCACTATTAGGAGGCTGCCAATTATTTTATTATTTTTGTAAAGAGCCGTGTGAGAGAGAGAGAGGGATATAGGTGAGGACTCTTCTCCTTCTCCTCACTTCACTCATTTCAAACTTTGGAACACTCTCAAAACACTCTCTCCACTCTCTCCTCCCTCTCCCCCATTGCTGCAGCCGTGACCTTCTTCCTCCCATTTGAAAGATTCTTGTTCATCCTCTCTTCTTCCATTCACCAAGCTTGATACATTAGACATTGTTCCTTGAATCCATACCACTCCTAAGGTAAGAATCGACCATAGGCTTCGATTTTCCTCTTGTTTTTACAAAAAAAATTCGAATGAATGTTCTTAGTAAATGTAGATGTTCTTGATGTCTTTGTTTATGAAATATTATTTATGTATGTGTTCTTGATGATCTTTGTTTATAAAAATAAGAAAATGCATGTTAGGATTGACCTATGTTATTGCATGTGTATTATTTGTAAAGATCTAGCCAAAGCATGTTAAGTTTGAAGCATAGAGCATGTTTAAAAATTTATTCGAAAGTGTTATAGGATTTTGGTTGATGTTCGAATGTTTTAAAAATTATTTTGAGGATGGATTATTGATCTATGATATGATGGGAGCTCATAGTGATTTATTTGGAATTTTTAGAAAATCCTATCCTATGTTTGTGAAAATACCGAGAGCTTTAAAAAAAAATATAACTTGGTGTATGATTTTTATTTTAGACATGCAATGGTATATTGATGATCTAGGACCTTGATTATGTTTTACAAGAATTTATTAGAATTTTTGGAAATCAATTACACATTTGATTCAAAAAAGCCGTGAGCTTCATGCTCAAATATGGTGATGATTCAAATGGTTTTTGATGAATATTATGATGTTATATTGTTATACTATAGTATATAAGCATGGTGTATAATTATTAGAATTTTTGGAAACCAAATACCCATTGTATTCAAAAAAGTTGTGAGCTTCATGCTCCATATGGTGATGATTCAAATGGTTTTTTGTGAATGTTATGATGTTATATTGTTATACTATAGTATTTGAGCATGGTATAATTTTGTTGGAATTTTTATGAATTGTTTGGTATTTATTGGAAATTACCGTGAGCATAAGGATATTAATCCTTGATGAAGAAATGGTTTATGATGGACTATAAGTTATAAATGTGTTATAAATTAATGTTGGGACCTTGTACTAATTATATAAAATTTTTGAGAATTGTTGGACAATATTTTTGAAATTACCGTGGCTTATTGTGATCAATAAGGTGATAATCGATTTTTATATGGTTAATATTAATGCATATTAATGACCATAGTGTATAATAATACACTATATGAATTTAGAAAAAAATTTGGAATCCATTGGTAATTTTTACAAAATTACCGTGAGCAATTAAGGATTTATAAGGATTTTAAATCCTTTTAATTAAGATTAATAATATATTATATGTCTAAATATTATTTTAGACATATTTGGATTTTATAAAATTTTATAAACATAAATTACTAAGTTTATGACGAAACGTTATATTTAATAACGTTATAAAAGAAATATAATGTTTAATGAATAAATGGATTAATATTTAAGGAAAATATTAATAAAGTCAATCGATTTACATGACAAATCGAGAGTTAGGACTTTACGAAAGAAATCGATTGAAAATCGATTTATTATATGAATTAGTAAGGAAATTACTATTGAAAGTCAAAATTGTTGACTTTTAAAGTCAACGTACGAAATACGTTCGATAAATACGCTAATACGCGTAAAACGTACTAATTAGGTGAAGAAACCTCTTTGATAAGAAAGAATTTCATAAATGAAATCCTTATATCGAGAAACGTATAAATACGTTGAACGTTGAAACCGGAAAGGTTAAAACGAAATAGTTGAACGTATCTCGAAGAACGAGAATGATTTCATTGAAATACGCAATTGAACAGCGTATTGAATTCGTTAAGGAATTCAGTTTATATCGATATAGAATATCGAAGTTTATTCTAGACTTTGAAAGTCTCGAGAAACGTGAACGACGTACTAAACATCGCTTTTACGTAAAGGTGTGGACGCTGACGT
This sequence comes from Salvia rosmarinus, assembly GCA_036937905.1. Taxonomy (NCBI): domain Eukaryota; kingdom Viridiplantae; phylum Streptophyta; class Magnoliopsida; order Lamiales; family Lamiaceae; genus Salvia; species Salvia rosmarinus. The sequence goes on from CM072819.1 coordinate 105,370,188, forward strand.
GACGGCTGGACGTTGACGAGAAATCAAGTTAAGACGGACAATAGTCCAGGTGGGCTTCTTATCCAAATAAAATGTGACTTTGCTATACTTTCCAAATGAATTTATTTACGATGCTTGTTTCAACTGTTGAAAAAATGTTTACAAGATTATCTGCCAAAAATGTTTATGTTTTGTGTATGTATCCTATCTTGAATGAATGATATGAATGTGTTGGATAGCTTCCAACTTATGAATGAAATCGATATCGGATCCTATGGGAAGGCTTATACCGCTAGGATTAACGTGTACACCTAAGGTGATTGTGTTGTAAGGAAAATTCACGGCGGTCACGCGTCGTAGAGGAGGCCTCGCTTCACGACGCTCGACTATGATGTTATGATGAAAGGATAAGGATACGGATCTTACACGCAAGTAAAATGCTTGCGCAAGCAAATGTTTATGAACTGATGAAAATGTTTTAAGTAAGCATAAGGTATTTCAAATAAAACCCTTATGACTTACCATGATATGGCAGTGTAATTCAAGAATGATAAAATATTTTCGGCATGAGTCCACTGAGTGCATTCTTGTACTCAGCCCTGCATGTTTATTTTTTAAATGTGCTGGTTGAGCTGTGATGGTGATGATGGAGGGTGTTGAGGAGCCAAGACAGCCTTTTTCGATTTATGTTAAGACACCTTGAATACATATCGTCATATATGTATTCACACGTTTTCCGCTGCAACTCTGAATTATTTACTGCTTTGATGACACAATGATGTTAACAGTTGAAGTCCGGCAGATCATTGTATTCTTTTGGATCTGTTGGTCTAACCTTTCTAGTACTTTATGTTATTAATGTCTTCATGTTTGAATCATGCTAAGTTACGTACTATATATCCCCGTAACAGCCTTTCATGAACCCTAAGTCCTGTTCCTTCACACAGCCCTCCCTAAGTCATAAGGCGGGCTGTGACAACAAGAGAAAACTTAAACATTGAGGTGACTTTACAGTGTTTCGCCAAATTTGGCGTTCTTCCTACGTTTCCTGGTGCTAGAAACCACTAACTGCTTTCAGAACGTAGTCGACTTAACCTCTAGCTTGCGGGTGCTAAAAATCAAGCTTTCAACAACTAACATTTCATTGCTTACTTATCCAAACTTCTGCTTAACTTTTGGAGGGTTTAGTAGAGTGGTTTTCCAACTAGGGATTTAAGTTATCATAGACGATAAATTCAGGATGTTTAGGCTTAAGATATACAGGGTGAATATTCTAGACGTAAGGAAGTGTATATTGAAGTCTCGAGCTGATAAGTATAATTGAGCTCTTGAGTTTTGTTGATATAATGAATACTTTCTTTTTGAAATATTTGTTTGATTGACTTTGAGCTTGAATACTTGAGATTTCAATTATGCAGCATTTCGGTAACCTTCAAATGTTGGATTCTGCACAATATATATAGAAAAAAATAAGAATAGTGTCGTTGGAGGGACAACCATTCAAATCATTCTATTTTTCTTCTGAATTCTTTCCGTTGAGAATCATCATACGTCTTCTGACAAAAGGTCGTATCATCGTATATTGTAGCTCTGCAACTCTGAAAATGTGTTATGACGTGTCAAGATCTTCTGCAAATAAGCTACTATACATGGCAAGTCAAATACTCAAGGCTTAAATCCTTCCATGTTTCTTCAGTCGAATTGACTCTGTGTTTTGTCAGCATTGACTTCAGATTGGGCTAATCGATGTTGCATCTCCTTTTCATCAGCAGTCTGGACTCTGTCTTTTGTTAGCTTAGAACTGTTGAGTCTGTATGATGCTTTTAGTCAGACACAAAAACTGATAGTCATCTTGACTTTAGATATGTAACTTTGACTCTTGGATATCAATTTTGACTCATGGCAGTCAACTTTGACTTCGGTACCCAATTTTGACTTACGCAAAGAAGATAGTTCGCTATCCGATATGACACTTAGTCATATCTCGACTCTTCTCGTCCTTGATCTCGACTCTTGATCTTGATATTTCAATGTTAGTCTTCGCCTTCGACTTCACTCTAGTAGCTCGATCTTCAACATCACTTGTACTTCAGTATTTAGACATCAGTTGGTCTTTCGTTATTCTTCAGTACGCAATCCTTGGTTGAGTATGTCGTTAGTTGCGTTGATACGATACTCTATCAAGTATGGTGATTCTCGATCGCTTGAACTCCTTCGCCTTAGGTGCAAAACCGGTAGTTTCGTCGTTGAAACCTGTAATATAATCACCTAACTCACAAACAAGTCAGTAACATTAGTTACTTCAATAAGAAAATCATCAAAAGTTTTAGGATCTAATCAAAATACACAGTTAAGATAGATTAATTTCTGATTCACATGAATTTTCTAATATTTTCGATACTTAGGAAATTTTCCAACAAACAAGTTTTGAGATCTAATCAAAATGCACCGTTAAAAGACATAATTTTCCAAATAGATCCATTGTTTAATTTAATTATTGGACCACATCTTGTGTCAAGAGAATCATGTTTCTTAATGTTATGAATTGGATTTTGATTTGTATATAATTTTGTTCAATTCCTTTTAATTTTGTGTGTTTTTGTTTTGATCCATTCTTTAAATTAATTATTGGGCCACGTTTTGTGTAAATAGAATCATGTTTCTTAGTGTAGTGAATTGAATTTGATTTATATATGATTTTGTGAATATATATTTTCACGATTAATCATTAATTCAATGACTAATTATACATATTGCATAATACTGAAAACTAGCATTCTTTGATGGTAATTTTTTTTCTTTATTTTATCTTATGTTATATAGAGTAATTTTTGGTTCGAATCCTATCATCTATAAAATATAGAGTAATTATAGTTGGATTCTTCGATTAAAACTGGGATGTTGTAGGCTTGTAGCCAATACAACTACATCAAAATGAGACAGGAGCTCTCTAGCTAGCCATGAATAGATCTAAAAACTTTTCTTGATTTGAGCTTCAAGATAGTACAACGCAATCCTAGGAATGTTCTAATTAGATATGAGTGTTCTAATTTCACAGGGTAAGGTTTGAATTTACATATTTTGAGTATTGCTTTCTTTTTGTCTTCATTATTCATTATAGTTTGCGATGTTAATGTAATACCAAATTGTGACTTTATTTACTTTGATAATTTGCTAAAAGAATATAAGTCAGTAAAATCTAAATGAGTTCGAATATTAATCAATATGTATATGAGAAATTTTTCTCTGTTTTTTTGAATCTTTTGTTTTTTATATTATTTATTTATTGATTTTCAAGTTTTTGTTGAGACAAATAACCAATTATTGTAACAACTTGTATTATAAATTTAACGGGGTTCGAATAATTACGAGTATCACTATACCGGTTTGAGACGAGAACGGGAATTAAAATAACATTTTTAATCGTGTTTGGGACGAGTTCGAGTATATGCATTTTAGATGGGTCCAGCTGGTTGAACCATAGCCTTATTATTTCGATCTATTTGTTGCTCCATTGCGATCAACGAAACCAAGTGGTACAACTCTAGCCTCATTGTTTCACTTCATAGTTGTGCTCTGTTGCAGTCAACAACTCAGTATGATTGAACCATAATCAAGTGTTAATTATTTTTACAAAAAAAATCGATTTACAAATTACAACGTAATATAATTCTCCGTCAGATGTCGATGAAATATAACTTATATATCATCCATATGCATCACCCAAATGTAAAAATGGTTTGTTTAGCTATGAACATAAACAATAGATATGGGCATTCTCTTTCAGATTTAGGACTTCACCTACCAGAACTTGTGTTTACTTATGCTTACTCTACGTTACAATCTCACAAATCACTAGCAAAAAAGACCCCCCAAGTTTAATCTGTGATGAGGACACCAACTAACATGGTGTATGATGAAACTTTTGATCGATTGTGAGATAATTGTAAAATTAATTTTTCACATTTTAGATAAATCTTTATTATAAATTAGTCTCTACTTTCTATATTTAGAACAATATTTTATTGTTATCTTTTAAAAAATATATGTTTAATTTAATTTCTATTGATTTCGGCAAATTAAGGAAGTAGGAAAATAAAAATAAAGAAACATTCCTCTACACATATTTTTCTTATTATAATTTTAACAATCTTATAACACTTCTTTCAATAAATTTTCCAAATACTATCCTTTAGACATAAAATATTGACTTATTTTTTAAGTTATACTTATATATAAATTACAACGTATGATGATTACTCGTCGAAACTTAACGGGTATACACTAGTTATTCCTAATAATATTGTTCTGAGTTTTCTATTACATATTGTCCTTTTCCTAAGGGAAAAGTAAATTTCATAAGTCAACAATCACATAGTAAAAGAGCATATATATAATTAATCAGGAAAATTATCTATCCATACAAGATCGGATCAGAAATTGTTTCTAAAATTACAGCAAGAAGCATGAGCAACTTTATTCGATGACCTACAAGCACAATTTACTGTTCAAATTAAAATAATATTTCCTCCGCCCTATCAATATAGTTTATTTTTATTTTTATTTCACACATATTAAGAAAATATATTTAATATTCATTGGAAAATATGATTTATATGCAATTGCTCCATTTTGCCCTTATTTGTTGTTCCAAAATGTTCTTTTCACAAACATTAAAGAAGGTTAATTTACTAAAGAAAATTTTGATATATTTCAAATTAAAAAATAGACTATATTTTGAGATATCCTAAAAAATAAAGAATTAATCTTGTGGGACGTAGGGAATAGATGTTATTAACTAATAAAAGTGTTATCGTAGCGTGCGTGTGTTGGCCTAGTGGTAGAGTGGTTAATGCCCGATGCTAAAGGTCTCGGGTTCGAGTCCACCGTGACGCGACCTTTAAATTTTTGTATTAAATTGACAAAAAAAAATATTGTCGTACATTTTCCTTTCTCGTATTTTAGTCTTCCATAAGATGTTCGTTTTTTTAAAAGGGACATTATGTGCAGTGGCGGAGCCAGACATTTCATGTTGGGGGGCCCAAAAATAATTTTTATAATAAAAATAAAAATAAATAGTATTATTTAAATTACATTACAATATTTAAAAAATAAAAGTTAAATACAATCACATCAAATCTAACCTTATCTGATACAGCTACAGTCGCAATTTAGAAAAAATTAATAATCGCAAACTACGTAAACATCTAGCTTGGGTTAATCTTGAAAAAAATAATTGCAGTTTGTAGGGATTATCAAACATCATACGCATATTTATTTATAAGAAATTGAACATTCAAGTTCAGTCCCCATATTTATTTATAAGAAATTAAACTGTTAAATTCGAAACTTATCGGAGTTAGAGGATCGTCGTGGTCTCGCCGATGTTCCCGATGGAAGATCTCACTGTTGGGGGAAGAAATGTAACGAGAGAGAGAGAGAGAGATAAAAGAAAGGCTTCTGTGCAGCTCCAAGATATTTACTGTATATGTAATAATATATTAAAAAATTTAATTAAATCGTGAAATTACTAAAATACCCCTGTATTTTTTCAAAATTATTGTGGGGCCCATGGGCCCCCCAAGACCCTCTTGGCTCGTCACGATTATGTGGAAGACCAGCCTCAGCAAATATGGCTCGCTTGCCTCTCGTGTCGATCAACGGCTTCAAGCACCCAGTTCTTGCAGTTTATCAAACTCAACACCCAGTTCTTACAGTTTCTTCTTTAAATTTTGGAGCTACACAATTTTAATTAGATGTTAATAAAAAAAAATCAAATTTTATTAACAAATGAGATTTAGGTTGGTCAATCATAATCTTGATTCCATGATTAAGTTACATGAATTTTATATTTGAATATCAAATGATTATTTTAGATGAATTTGTATGATTGAATTAGGGGTGAGCATTTGGATTTTGGATTTTATTTTTGTCTAATCCGAACCGATCTAAAAATCCAAATTCTTAAGAGAAAAATATCCGATTGGAACCATATTATCTGAAAATCCGAATTGAAAAATCCCAAAGTTTTGTTATCAAATCCAATCCGATCCAAAAACATCCAAATAAAATATGAAAAAAAAAATTCTAAAATCCAAATATGTTTATTATTATTTATGACGTTATTTAATATTTTAACTATTTTTAAAAGAAAATCCCATTTTCAATGGAATTTAATCATTTAAGTAAAATAATATATATATATATATACACACATTAAATATAATTCAGATTTTAGATTTTTTTTTATTTTAAAAATATTCCATTCGAAACCATATCGATCGAAAATTCAAAATTTGAAATAATAAACCCGATCCGACTGAAAATCCAAAAATCGAACCGATTTTAAATTTTGATTTGATTCGAACGAGTTATTCAATTTCGGTATTTTCTCACCCATATTTTGAATCATCAAATGAGTATTTTGAGTGAATTTGTATATTTGTAATATAATTATAAAAATTATAAAGTAATTTAATAATCCAAAAATCAAAATTAAAAAATGTCATTTTAAACAATCAACTATGTTAAGTATCATTAAATCAGAGATGTCATAATCAAATTGTTTTTCTACTCAGAATATATTAATATAATAAAATTGGTATGAGGTGTATAATTTTTCATAAATGGACATGGAGTGTATCCACTTTTTGAAAAGGGGATAGTTTATATAATTCCCCTTTTTATTATTATCAATATAAATATAAACACTATAATTTAATATGATCAATATATAACTATTGGAACTATTGACCTATATGAATGATTATAAATGTGTGGATTGCTATATGATTTCATGTCACACACAATAATATATTAATAAATTTATATTTTTTAATTTTTATTGTCAAATTAACATATTGTCAAATTAAACAAAAAATCCTATTTGCATCTCTATCAACACCACAGTTAATGAAGAAGAATACATGATCCATAATAGTTACTTGGTATGGTTGGGGACACTCCAATCACAAATAAATGTCCTCCCAAACTTGAATAGCGAAAGAGCACTAGAACATGACGTGACTCGATGATTCCAAAGATCCTGAACAAAAGATACAATTATTTTAGATTGACAAAAAAAAAAAGGAGTCTGTTTTCACAAGATTTTATTTATAGCAGTCCTATTTTATAGAAGCTTCCAATAAATTATGTATGATACTACAAGCTTTAAATGGTCGTGGAGTTGGCGATTAACTTTTTTAAATTTTCAAATTGATTATTTGCTGAAGAAAAACGTGTGGAAAGTACGCCACATCTAACGAGGGAGACATTAACTGGGCTAATGTGGTCCATTAATTTTCTTGTACGTTTGAGAAACCTCTAGCAAAAAAAAGTGTAATTAAGTTACTATATGTATTGAATGAGTTAGAAATATGAATCAAAAACAGGTCTACTAGAAAGTTTTTGACTATAAAGATGCTAATTTAAAAATATTTAAAAAAAATAATCATAATATGAAAATATAATATGTTTTACTGGAGTTGAGTTGATCACCCCACTCCGCCTCCCGCCTATATATATCTACATAATATTGTTACCGACTCAAGCACCACATTAAGCTGGTGAATCTAGCTATGTGAGTGTCTGAGATTTATATAAAGAATAAAGAACACCTGTGCTTTTTACGTGGTTCGATCGTTAATGAGATCTACGCCCACTGAGGAATGATTCCTCAATACTTTTACTAGAGCTTGTCGCATGCAGAGTATTGATTATGCCTCAGATTCAAGAAATTGTTAACCCTTCTAACATCGGTTTCCTTCTATTTATACAGCCCGACCGCCATCAGTGGCCGCCCGACCTCCATTGGTCGTGGTGTGACTCTTCCTCCGCATGCCTTCCATCGACCGGAGCCGGACCTTCGCCTTTCGTGCGCCACGTGGAGGTGGCGCCGACTGTTTGGGGCGCCCTCCATCGCCGAGGATAGCGGTTCGGGGCTGGTTTTGGCGATGATTAAGTCTCGCCTTGGGCTCGACCGCGTGGGCGCATCGGCGTTAGGCCCGGCTCGTTTGGGCTCGTTAGTGGACCCGTCGGTTGGGCCATATCCCATCATAGCCCACGAATAGCCGAGGGACGAGGCCGAGGAGGAGAAGGCGCGCCGCCGTGAGGTGTGGCTTGGGCGAAGTTGTTCGAGTTGTTGTCCTTTTAGTGTGATGGTCTTCGTGCCGAAGAGATGTGGCATCGAAAAGTCGAGGTCCGACCTAGATATCGCGCCTCTGCTTGTTACGCCGAGGTAGTGCAGTGGTGTTTCTCTGTGGTGGGCGCCGATGTCCGACCGGCGACCGCCACCGGGATGCCGTGGTGTGTCTCGGGCCGCATGACTCGCGGCCGATTAGCCGAGGTCCGATCTGGTTGTAGGCTTTCCGTAGGGTCAAGCTGGCCGGTGACAGGCGCCGAGGTCCGATGTGGATTTCGCATTTGTGGGAAGGACGAGGCGCGACTCGAGGCGCCGCTTATCCGGAGGACGCCGGGGTCCGTATGATGATTGCTAGGTCAGACTGGCGGCCCGTCCTATCCTGGCGTACGTCATACGCGCCAGGCGGTAGTTGGGCACTCGAACCGCGTGCGCGCGTGTAACGCACATCCAATCACGTGTAGGCGCGTGTTGAATTTGAAACGGCAATTTGCAGGCGCCCCTAGTCTTATAAATAGGCGCAAAAGAGGCAACTGTTCACTTTCTTCTTCTTCGACACTTAAAAATTCTGAGAGAGAATTTCTGAGAGATTTTCTGAGTTGATCCCGATTTTCGCTGAAGTAGCCGTATACTCGCCTGAAAAGTAAGTATGTTTTCTTCATCTTCTTCTCGCTCTGAAAGTTCCCTTTCCGCCTCGGGTTCTGGGCGTGAGTTGCCCGGTGTAAGAGACTATATGTGCTACAATGGTTTGGGTAGGTCTGTAGGGCTGAGTTCTAGTATTCCGCCGGTATCCTCTGTATGGGATGGTCTGAAGGTGGGCGCGGCGAGGTCGGATTTGACGTTGCGTGAACTTTTGAAGTTGTTAGGGAGCACTGGATTCGGAGGCGTGGTGGTGTCTCGCCGATCCGGACGATAGGCGATGGCCCTCGGGAGGGTTTGTTACCGTCTCATGTAGGCTTGTTTGAGGCAGTCTTAGGTACCTCTCGTCCCCATTTATCTTAGCCTTCAAGAGTATTTCCGGATCCCCATTTGTCAATCGACCCGAATTCCGCTAGGTCGTTGGTGGGCCGGGACTCTCTTGTTATGGCATTGCCAGGAGTTGTCCTTCGAGGTATTGATGCGTTTTTAGCGTGAAGACCATAGGAGGGTGTACTATCCGTCACCCCGCTGAAATTTAAGGTAGCCGTCCCTCCAAGGTGTCCCATCGCGTAATAGGTATTTCTTTTCATGGTGAGGTGAGCCGAGGTATGAGTGGCATATCGACACTGTTGGTGGACCCGAAAATCAAGCCCTTGGGCCATATGGAGGAGTTGTTGAGCAGCCTTGTGAGATCTTATCCATAAGTTACACCGAGGACGATCCTCGAAGGCCGGCCGAGTGTTTTCTGTCCCAAGCGTCGGGACCGGGTCCGACGGGGTGAGGCATCCCTTTTCTTAGTCCTTATTCGCTTTATTTTTTTGTGCTAATGTGTCTTTCTTCGACGCAGTTGAAGTTGAGGGACGAGGTGGAGCCACCATCGCCGGGCGAGGCCAAGAAAAGCAGAGGCATGGGCCGGACCTAGTAGGGCCCGGAAGGTGGACAAGATGGGCACCGATGAGTGGGCTCGAGCCGGGTCCACCGGCCTCAAAGTCGCGACCTCGTGGCCGCCTGAGTACGGGTACCGCCTCAAGCTTGGTCGCATCCTCCCCGAGGTACGTGAGCTTCTTCATATTTAGATTTGTTTGCTTCATGATCGGTCATCGACTTGTGCATCTCCTTTTCGTGGTGGGAGCTCGATGATGGGGCCCTGCACAGGCTGCTTTGAGTCGCTGCGGTGTCGCCACGGCTTGCACACGAGAGCTCAGCCCGCAAAGAGGGCTGAACGGAGTCAGGCCGCTGGCGGAAGCTGAGACCGCGCGTCTGGCCGCGAGGGCGGAAGCCGAGGCCGCCAGGCTTCGAGGCGGGAGGGCACGCCAAGCCGCCTCAAGAAGAGGCAGGCTCGGAGGCGCCTGGGGAGGTCGAGGAGTCAAGGAGGAGTTTGGGCGGGCGAAGCGAACTCGCCGACGAGAGGAAGGTGGTGGCCGACCAGGGACCCTTGTTGAGGGCTTTGCCACTGGCTCATCGAGTCTGGAGAGCTCGACTTTCATTGCCGATCCGCCGCGTCTGCCGGCGAAGGTGGTGTCGGATCACTGGGAAAGCCGGCGGCCGCCATGCCCGATTTTGATAAGGTCGGCATGGGTGGACCGAGGTCGACCCAAGAGAGGGACAAAGCTACGCCCGGGTGATCTACTGGCCGACTCCTTCCCGTGGCTGGAGGCTCGCATCCACCTCATCCTCCGATCACCGAGGTCGCCGCCCAATGTAAGGAGGACGAGGATCATGAGCCTGGAGCCTCACGAGGTCCGGGCAAGCCGGCGGCGGAGGAGGCGAGGCGGGAGGAGGCGGGGTTGAGCTCCCGGCCGAGGTGGGCGGCCGGAGCATCGTGAGGTCGCCGAGACCGCCATAGCCCGAGGTCGCTGGACCCGATGTAATAATGAACCGCCGGGGTCGATAGGACCCCGAGTCTTTGTAATAATTTTTCCTTTGTTGAGTAATAAACGCAATATTTTGAAGATTTGTGTTGTCTTGTTTATTTTCGTTATTCCGCACCTGAATGGATCGGACTTGACCATGAATTGTTGACAAAGTTAAAAGAGGTCCGAGGTGCCTTGGCTGAGAAGGACGAAGAGGTACTTTCCGAGGAGCCGGTGCCGAAATGACCCAAGTTTGGCCACTATGGAAGTCACCGCTTAAATCACGATCGAAGAAGAAGTTGGACGAGGCTGATCGGAAGTGGCCCGCCTCCCGCCGAGAACGAGGCGCTCAAGTTGAAGGTCGCGCAGCAGGCGGAGTCCGAGGCGGACATATCGCACGACGCTATCCAAGGACGCTTGATGCAAAGGCGAGGAACAACTCGAATTGATCGCGGAGAGGCTCGCTCGGTTGTCGGAGTGAGCATGCAGAGTACGAGGCGGATCCCGCCGAGTGGTGGGACTACCATATCCAAGTCGACGATCGAGTCCAGAGCTTCTTGGCGGAGGCATGGTGCTAAGGGATGAGGAGGGGCCCAACAGAAGAAGTTCAAAGCCCGCGCTAACTCCGTGGTGAAGTTTATGGAGATGTATGATATCGTCCGAACGTCGCATGCCCCGGCCTGCGGGGAGGCTACAGCCGGGCTCGCCGACCCGATCATAGAAGAACCCGCAGGCGGGCGGCCATCTGATCATGCCGAGGTGCCGAGGTTGACGGGTCCCGCAGGGGCGGATTATCTGTGGGCGATCCTCCGGGAGCGGACGGCGACCGGCGACCTCGTGTCGGCGGGAAGAAGCGGCGGGTAGGGTCGGTAGTACTCCCGACCGATGTCCGGTCAGGTGTGACCTCGGGTGCATCCCCACCGCCGGAATGCTCAGACTTGGCGCCGCGCCACTCGTTGTCCTGCGAGCGGGTGAAGGTGACTCGAGTCGATCTTCCGTCCGGCCGCCTCCGAGCCCGCGCCGAGCGCCGGGAGCAGTCAGTGGTGATTCCGGCCTTATCGACCGGGTCAAGGCACCGAGTTCGCTCTGCATACATCGTCGGCCGGAGATTTTGTAGAGAATTGCGGCTTGGCGAGTCTGGCGGAAGTGAGCCCTAAGCCCGAATGAGGCTATGTATAGTATAGACCTTGTATGTAGATATAAATGTATTTAGACTCGCTTCAAGTGTATATTTTCCTCGAGAGGTACAAACATAACTTAGGACTTCGTTTTGGTCGTAAATGTATTTATACCGTATACATAGGTGAGTATTTTCCTAATAAAAGGGTATAAACGAGCTCAAGCCCGGGTTGTCTTCAGATATGGCTTCGTACTTTGTTTGTAGTCGTTAATGCATTTAGACTTTATACCGGAGTGCATATCTTCCCAAATAAGGGGTATGAGATGGCGAGATCGGTCTCGATGTCGCTTGCATGTAGACGCCCAACTTAATGGGTAATCAGATGCTTTATGTGTAGACGCCCAACTTAATGGGTAATCAGACGCTTACCCTACTTGGTGGGATTTTCATCTTCGTAAGGGCGCCCCTTGTGAAGGTTTAAATGTGGTGTATCCAAACAGATGTTCACATATGTATGAGACAGTTGAAATATTCATTATAAAACAAGTGTTTTATTGAACATGTAATCAACATCGATTTGGCAAAGCAATTAAGGAACTAACATGATGCCGACTTTAAATCGAAGCTATGTAAAATACCTCTTAAATGCATAATGTGCCAAGTTCGGGGACAAGTGCACCGAGAAGTGAGCCGACTTGTAAGCCCCTTGCCGAGGTCCCGTGAACAGTGACGGCCTTCCCATGTCGGATCCAGCTTTGTTAAGACGCTCACCTCCACCGGCTTCATTATTCCTTAGGACGAGGTCGCCCACATGGAGCCGGAGGCTTTGACCCGCTTGTTGTGGCACCGTGCGACACTGGCCTCAGATTGCTTCGTTTATGAGGCGAGCTCGCCTCCTCGAGGGCATCAAGGTTGGTCCGCAGTCTTCCTCGCCCCGGCCCGGTCGAAGGGAGAGTGCGAGGGCTTCGCCGATCTCACCCGTATGACGGCCTCAAGATCAGAGACCCGGAGCTAAAGGGTCTCCCCGCGCCGTCCGAGGTGTGGTCCCAGAGACCGAGGACTTGAGGAGATTTTCACCCCATCGCCTTTAGCTCGATCCGGCCTCTTCTTCAATCCTTGTACGATCGTGCGGTTCGTCACCTCGCCCCGACCATTCGTTTGCGGGTGTGCGACCGAGGTGAAGCGTTGATCGATCCAAGCTCTTCGCACCACCCTGAAGTTTTTGTCGACAATTGAGTGCCGCTGTCCGAGACCGTGATGTGCGGTATGCAAGCGGCGCACTATATTTTTCCACACAAAGGTTTGAATCCTTCCGCCGTGAGGCTCGAAAGTGGCTCGGCCCGACCCATTTTGTGAAGTAGTCATGGCTACGACTAAATATCGAAAAGTGACACGGTGCTCGGTCGAACGGGCCAACGATGTCGATCCCCACCGCATGAAAGGCCACGGACTGCGGCCGCTCAAATCGCCCGAGGCTTTTGACCGTGGAGTGAATCGGCACTTTGGGCACTTCGACGAGCTCGGCCGAATCTTGTACAAGGTGGGCCGAGAATATCCCGACCTCGCCTTCTTTGAAAGTGCTCGCGACCGATGTGGCTTCCACAAGACCACCGGTGAATTTCGTTGAGCACGTAGTCGGCTTCTTCCGCCCGAGGCATCTCGTGAGGGTGAAGGTAAGACTTCCGTAGAGAGCGCCTCGTGCATGAGATACTTCGATTTTGCCATCATTTTTGGCTTCGAGCCGATCGAAGGTAGTGCGCCGTGTTCGGTAGGCTCGGGAGACATCCAATTCGGCTCTATCTCGTGATGACGCCGACGTGGGACTCCGCTATGCTTTCGAACGAATCTCTCCTGGTGGACTTGTTGACGACGCAATTTAACTTTGCGAGGACGCCACCCGGTGTTTCCCTCGGGGATTCGGTGGATTTGAAGTACCGAACGAGGTCAACATCTCCTTCGCTTCTCGAGGTATTGTTTCATTCGGTCCTCCTTGGCCTCGATTTGCTTAACACCGGTTCACGACGACCGGAATCGCCAAGATTTGGATCTCATCCACCGCCTCCTTAGCGGGCTGAGTCCCGAGATTGTGGGCCTCATACTCCACCTCGTTGTTGGTGGTCGGGAAGGTAAACCGAGCGCGTGGGTGACTTCTGCTTATCTCGGGCCGAGGAGGAGGATGCCCGCCCTCACGCCTGCCTTGCACGATGCTCCGCCCACGACATCCGCCAAAGAACCATCCGTGGTGTTAGGGCTTCCTCCGCCGTGGGGGCGGAATGGAGTTACCTCGCCGCGAGCCTACCTCGGTGAATTTGGCCTCAACCAGAAGTCGGCAGAGCTTGCCCTTTATGGCCGATGCCGTGAGTACGAATGTCGTGCTCGCCGAGCTCCAGGCCCACTTAGCTATACGTCCCGGACGACTCAGTTTCAACAAGACTTGTCTCAAGGGCAAGCCGGCTTAGCACCGGACGGAGTGAGCTTGGAAGTAGGGTCTGAGGCGCTGCTTGGCGCTCACTGTGCTGCCACTTTTTCGAGGCCGAGTACCTTGTCTACGGTCCTTTGAGAGCTCGGCCGATAAAATAGACGGGAGTGTCGTCCCACCTCATCCCGCACCAAGACCACACTGATGGCCTCGCCCGAGGCGGCCAAATATAGGGAGAGATTCACCTGCTTTGGGGGGATGGTCGGCAGGTCGGCGAGGTACTCCTTCACCGCGAGAAGGCGGCCCGGTGTTCCTCCCTGCCAGTGAAGTCCCGAGCCCTCCTCGTGATTTTCAAGAATGGGAGCTGTTTCTGCGGCTCGAGAGAAATCACCGAGGGCGGCTAGGCACCCGTGAGTTTGTGGTCTCACGGATGGTCCTCGCACCGCATGTCGAGCACCGCTTTCACCTTGGTGGGATTGGCCTTCAGGCCCTCCTGAGAAACCCAGCATCCCAAGAACTTGCCGGTCTTCACCATAAATGTACATTTCTGGGGGTTGAGTTTGAGGTTGGCCGACCTGAGGAGTTGGAGGATGGTGCCGAGGTCGCCACGCAGCCTCCGCTTTCGACTTTGACTACTATGTCGCCGACGAGACCTCGACGATCTCCCCGATGTGGTCTTTGAATGTTGCATCCACCATCCTCTGGTAAGTAGCCCCGGCGTTTTTGAGGCCGAAGGGCATCTTCCGGTACGCAAAGACGCCGAAGTCGGTGATGAACGCGGTCTTTGGTGCGTCCTCCGGCTCATCAGATTTGGTGGTACCTCAGATAGATCCGTGAAGTTTAACATCTCGTGGCCCACCAATGCCTCCACCTTCTTGTCGATATCGGGGGGTAGCAATCTTTGGGCGATGTTGTCGAGGTCGGTATAATCGACGACACGCGCCACCCTCCGCCGAAGCTTCGGACCACGATCGGATTAGCCATCCGGTCGGTATTTGACCGAACAAGATCTTCGCCTTGAAGTCGAGTCACCTCCCCTTACGACCGGCCAGCCCGCCGCGAATATCCTTTTCTTCACGGACCGGCTTGGTAGCCGGGTCGATGTTGAGGCGGCGAGTTATGAGCTCGGGTGACACTCGGTCATATCGGCGGGGACCAAGCAAACACGCCCCTATATTCTCTCGTGGTCGATGACGTGGTCGCTTGACGTCCGCCGGGCCCAGGTGCCGACTGGATGACCTTCAAGGATCTTCGTCAGATAGTTGGAGGCCCCCGGTCGGTCATCCCGGGGTGCTGGCCTCCGAGGCTCGGTAATTGCTATGTCCGGGCGAGGCCGCATCTTGAGTCGAGAGTCGTGGCATTCTTTTGCCGCCGCTTGGTCTCCCCGGATGCCGAGCACTCCCACCGGGCGGGAATCTCGACGGTGGTGGTAGACCGAACAGACGGCTTTGGTGGCGTCTGACCAATCTCTCCGAGGATGATGTTGTACGGAGGGGAGCTCGACCAGAAGAATCGGATGGCCTTGGTGACCGACTGAGCCCGCCTACCGTGACCGGAAGCGGTAATGACCCCTGGCCGGACCGCTTGAGTGAAGCTCCGTGAATCGGGAGGCGCGGGAGTACACAATGCCTCCGACCAAGCTTGTCCGCATACTCGGAAGATGATGCCGACGGAGGCTCTGGCGTCGATATAGACCCGTGGACGTTTTGTTGCCCACCGCACTGTATCGTGATGGCGCCCGTGCGGCATGATCTTGGGCACGGGTCCTCCTCGAGAACGTTATGTTCTCACCATCCCGAGTCGCTTGTTCTTGGCTCTTCGGGGCCGGCCTCCGGCGTCGTTCTGACGAGGGCGACCTCGTCGGCGAGTCCGAACAACATAGACCGCTCCATAGCGTTGGGACCTTCGTCCCGTCGCCTTCAGTTGGGTCGCATTTGGGGTCGGCCCGCAGGTTGTCGCCACCTCCGTTCCTTTAAGGCTTCGCTTTGACCAGCTCGTCCGAGGTATTTCTTGAGGGCCCTCCTTTAACGAGCCTGCCGATCCGTGAGCCTGTGTTTCGCAATCTCGGTATCGTGACCATACCCTTGGTGATAGTCACAATACTGCCCTGTGGACCCTTCTTCGATCCCCTTTCATAGGGGCGGGTTTGAGGAAGAGCTCGGTGGAGCTCGAATATTTCCGCCTTGATTTGAGTAGAGGGCGCTGCCGCTGTGGTTGGGCGAGGTCCGAGCCTGACTCAGGGCCCTCTCTTGATTCATCGAAGGCTCTGCGATCGGCGCCTCGACTCCGATCATCCGGCTTTTTTCTCTGACCGCTCGTCCCAGCATTTCCGCTTCCGATCCGACTGCCTCCTCGACGAAGTTGTCCACCAGTTCAAAGCTTACTCGCCGTCTTTGGTTTCTCCTCGGTGATTTCTTTGTTCGCCACCGGTCGGATCCCATTTTGAACGTTGATGATGTAGAGGTCGTTCATTGTCGTCAATTTTGGCGACTCTTTGATGAACCTCGAGACGAAGTTTGACATCGTCTCGCCCCGCCATGGCGGATTGTGAGCAGTCGGAGGAAGGTTGGGCGGCATCTTACGATAGAAGCGCCATTTGAACCGATCCATGAGGTCCCGGAAGCAGTGTATCTTTCGACGGCGGGCGAGGTGAACCAACGCGTCGTTGGAGACCAAGCCTCGGGAAGATTTTGCACATGTGAAAATCTTCCATTCCTTGATTCGCCATGTTGGTGGTGTAGGCGAAAAGAAAGTCGGAGGGTCTCCGAGGCCATCGAGGTCGCTATATTGGGTGCCCTGTATCACTGGGCGATGGGCGTGTCTAGAATCTCCCCGGAGAAAGGGTGTGAGGAAAACATCTGTTAACCTCGCCCGAGGATCCATCTTGGGTGTTTAATTCACCATACATTGATTATAAACCTAGCATGCGCCTATATAATTAAATCGCAACACGCTGGGGTTTTCACGTGTTTACCTTTCGATCCGCCGAGGGTGGATCGAACAGGATGAACGGATCGAACGGATCGAGACTCGTGCTTTGACCTTCTGGACTGTATCCCGATTGCCCAATCTCCAACGTCGAGTGAGGACGATCTATGGAGAATGCTTCGGAAAATCACCCAATGCTCTCTACTCACAACTTTCAAAATTCTCTTCTTAATACTAGAGAGGGCGAAAATTCTAGCTTTCAATATGTGAGCATACCTAGACATTATCTCATACCTTATATTTATAATGCACTACCTTAATCCTATATGGAATATTACCATAATCCTATATGGAATATTACCATAATCCTATATGGAATATTACCATACACTTAGGATTATTTCCATACTCTTAGGATTATTTCCATACTCTTAGGATTATTTCCATACTCTCAAGATTATTACCATAATCTTATATGGAAAGGATCTATGCATATTCCATAAATATAATTATATCCTTGTAGGATAAAGAGAATAAAACCTTACCATTGGGAGCAAAATAGGCGTATGATTTTCTTACGCTTAAGGGCACGGACGGGCCAAACCGAGGATCAAATGCAAGGAATAAAGATGGGCCTCAAATAAATTAATTATCTTATGTTCATTGTAACATAAATTAATTTATAAACATTCGATCATGCCACTAGAGAAAGAATGTCGACTTACCCTTTATTACGAAGTTGAGTCGGGCTTGCACTTAGACATTACGAATCCCGTATTTAAGATATCGAACGTCCATTAATCATTTCTAGCAATCTGATCGCTTAAACGATTAATATCCTTATTTCTCAAGTAGTACCACTCAACCTTATTATTGTACTTGAGCTAACTCAACTGCGGGGTTTAGTACAATAAACCTTTGAGCTCCTTAAGGGACGCCATCATCCTAAACGGATACGGTGACTCGTCTGAGATAACTAGCGTGACATACAAGATCGCCACCACCCAAGATGCGGAGAATCTTGGGTTAGAACATATAACCCTCACCCATAACAAGTCAAAGTGATGGTCAAGAACTCATACTCACCTAATACCTTATCGAGGTTTAGATCATCGAAGTCACCGAGATCTGGTTCTTCACGACGGTCGGAAAGAAGAACACATCTCCACCGTGATCCTTGATACGCCGAGACGCATCAAAGCATAGACAAGCAACCAAGTCAAGTCACTTCTTATCTATCTGCAGCCTCAAACCGACAACTCGTCCTTAAGTCGCCCTCATTTGTGAAACTTTTATATCTCATTAAGCTTGACCAATCATACGGACTTACGTGATCTTCTACACATCGTATGATCTAACTTATATATGAGATAAGGGGACACGATATATGCAATCAAGTATTCAAATCGGATAGGAGATTGTAATAGTGGTAACAGGAAACATTGTATACAAGCTCAACCAAACTGCTTTCAGTATACAAATCCAACAATCTCCCACTTATACTAAAGCAAACTTTTAGTATACAATGTGTCTCTCTACTAGCTATTACAAACAAAACCATCACTTTGCTTCTCCCACTTATACAAAAGTTTCCTTTCTAAGTGGGTGCCATCTAGCGCAATTCAAGTCCTCTAACGTCCCTGACGTAGACTTATTGCGGCAGGATTTAGCGGATGGATCGGCTAGGTTATCCGTCGTATCAATCTTTGCTATCAGCACGTCCCCTCGTCTAACGATTTCTCGTATGACATGGTACTTTCTCTCTATGTGTTTGCTTGCCTTGTGGATCCGTGATTCCTTCGAGTTTGCCATTGCACCTGAGTTATCATAGTAAACCATGATACTCATGGGCAAACCAGGTACCACATCTAGATCCATGAGGTAGTTCTTGAACCATACAACCTCCTTAGCAGCCTCCGAAGTGGCTACATATTCGGCTTCCATGGTAGAGTCCGCAATGCATCGCTGCTTTGCACTCCGCCAGGATACGGTTCCACCTCCCAAGGTAAACACATAGTCTGAGGTAGACTTATTCTTATCACGGTCAGCTTGGAAATCGAAGTCAGATAACCCAAAGGCATTAGACTATCTCGCATGGTAAACTAGCCTATAATCTCGAGTCCTTTTCGGATACTTGAGTATATGCTTTCTGCGATCGATGTGCTTATCCGTGGTTAGGCGATATCTAGCTACTATGCTTATCGCACGCAGATATCGGGCCTCGTGCGTAGCATTGCATATATGAGACTTCCCACGGCGGAAGCGTAGGAACTAGTCTCATTTCCTCTATCTCCTTTGCGGTCATAGGTGGCGCCCTTTAGATAAAGGGCGCCATGTCCGAAGGTAGCAATCCTTTCTTGGCGGTCTCGCATACTAAAACGAGTAATCACAGATCAATGTAAGGCGCCCGAGATAAGCTCAACATTTTCCTCTTGCGATCTCGGTAAACCTTGATCCCAAGAATGTACGCCGCCTCCTAAGTCTTTCATTTGAAATCGATCGGATAAACAACTCTTTCGTCGATAACAACTTCACATTGTTGCGAATAGAAGAATGTCATCTACGTAAAGTGCAAGAAATACCACATTACCGTTGACATCTAACCGATACACACAACTCTCGCTAGCAGCTGGGTAAATCCATGGGACTTTACCACCTCGTCAAACGTAAGTTTCATGATCTTGTATCATTGTCTTGTATCGCCTCATTTGTCGTCCATGGGTCGATTATTGCTGCTCGTTTTCGGGACTAAATCCGACGATTCACCCACGAACATAAATCGCTCGGGTTTGACGAACAACCCTCCCACTCTGACGGTGCTATAGACATAATGACAACGGTGGGTGCGAGAACTTGTGGTTCTCTATCTTGCACAACTTGTTTGTGTAGGTACCAACATGCGGTCGGTATCTCAGTGGAACTCGACCCACTTCAATTTCTTGAAGTATCCGGTGTCGATCCTCCCACTAGACTCGACATCTCGCACCTTTGCCTAATCGGTGGTGGAATACGATCATCTTCTAATTCTTGAAGAATGATTTCAACTTTGGACTTATGATTTTCATGTAGTCCTCTTCTAAGAATCGAGCATTAGTGCTAATAATGACCTTCTCGATCCTTAGGACTATAGAATAAACCACCTTCGTTCCTCTAGGATAGCCAATAAACGCTTGCGTCGGATCTAGCCTCCAACTTGTCGACCTTCTTGTTCAAAGACATGTGCCGGATCGCCCATATCCTTATGTGGCTTAAAGCGGGCTTGCGCCCAAACCACAACTCGAAAAGGGTCTTTTTCGACTTGACTGACGGTACTAGATTTAGCAAGTATGCCATGATCTCTAAGGCATATCCCCGTAGCGAAATAGGCAATGCAAAGATAACTCATCATCGATCTAACCATTTCCAAAGAGTCCTATTTCTTCGCTCGACACACCATTTTTTGTGGTGTGCCGGTGAAGTCTTGTTGGGATGTAATCCCACATTTCAATAGATAGTCCATAAACTCGTTCTTGAGGTATTCGCCACCGCGATCGGACCCTTGATGACTTGATACTCTTACCTAGCTTCGTCTCCACTTCCGCCTTAAACTCTTTGAATTTCTCAAAGCATTCGGACTGCGGTGAAGCGGTATATGTATCCGTACCTTGAGTAATCGTCGATGAAAGTGACAAAATACTGTACCCTCCACGAGCTTGTGTGGACATAGGTCCACACAGTCGAATGGACTAACTCCAACATTTCTTTGGCTCTATAACCCTTCGCTTTGAAGGGTGCAGTCGACATCTTACCTTCTATACGGATTCGCGATGAGAACAGAGTAACCGTGAGATCACCCAACGCTCCATTCTTAGCAGGTCTTTGGATCCTATTTAGATTGATGTGACCTAATCTAAGATGCCAGAGAAAAGTAGAGTCATCTTCTTGAAGAAAACTTTCTCTTTTGGGTTTGATGAAGATGCTGACATAGTTATAGGTATTATGTTTTGCGAAATAGTATAAAGCGAATTATATAAAGTGCCAACACGAGATAACCGTCATTTCTTATGATAGAAACACCACTATCAAAAATAACGAGAATATCCATGAGTAAATAATTTGAAACGAAACAAGGTTCGCGAAAATCCGGCACATATAAAGCGTCTTTCAAAACTAAAGCTGTTGTCCCAAAACATAAAGAAACATCTCCAACTGCAACGACTTCGACTTTTGCCGCGTTGCCCATGGAGATCGTTATCTCGCCATCAAACAGCTCCTTGTCGCGGGAACCCACGCAGGTGTAACAAACATGATCGATTTAGCCCGTATCTACTACCCAAGAATGGGTAGAACAAGTCGCTAAACATGTTTCCGTTACTAAAGCAAACGTACCTTGAGCTTTGAGCATAGGGCACTTGGCCTTCAATGCCCGTCTTACCGCACTTGAAGCACTTGCCCTTCTCCTTTCGCTTCTTCCAAGCCTCCGGTGGCAACCATGTTCTTGCTCCATTCTCCCACTATTTCCTTGCCTTTACCACCTTTGGCACCCCTTTTCTATTTCCATTTTGCAACTTGAAAATTTTGGGCCCTTAGATGTGCTATCAAGAGCATGTGCTCCTTTTCCCATAACTCCTTCCATGACAACGAGATCATTAAGCAACCGACTAAGTGTAAACTCGGTCTTGCTCATGATCGCGTTCACGCGAAAGTTCTCAAAAGACTTGGGCGGTGTATTGAGGATGATATCGACCTTGGCTTCGTCAATACCTCCTCCCAACCGATCAAGACTATCCGTGAGATGAGTCATGTGGGAGACATGTTCATGGACGAACTTCCTTCTTCCATCTTACACGCCAAGATTTCTCTCATTGTGTGGAAGCGGATCGTCCGATCCGATTGCCCAAACTTACTCTCGAGACTTGACCAAATATCGATCGCGTCGCCGCCATCGATCTTTGCGGTACTGCAAGCCTTTGGACATCGTAGTCATCATATAGCATTTAGCCATATTGTTTGACTTATTCCAAAGTCCGCTTGACTCTCATTGCTCATTAGTCGATCGTCGATAAGGACATCGGGTTTAGGAGTAGTGAGAACAAACATGTGTTCTTCTTGATAAGAACATATTCCATGTTTCGTTTCCACTCGATAAAATTTGGACGGATAACGGTTTTGTGCGAGCATATTGATAATCGGCGTAAGAGACATATCTGAAACGATAATGTAAACACATAAGCATCGATCGCATATAATTCGTAACAATAATATTGTAACCTTTGATAAAACAATATTAATTGAAACCTCCAATCGCCGAGGAATTCCACATACGAGCCACGCGTGTGGGCGTTTACATGAACCCCCGACCGGACTAAAATATACCTTTTAGTCGTTTAATTTCAATCCATGTCAACTTATCCTTATGACAAATGAAATTAATGATTGGACCTTACTAGACCACATCACTATCACAAGAAGGGACTTGGCGGGAAGTTGTACTTGAGGTGATGTCTAAGCAATGACCACAATTTTAACGTGAAGATGAATTCTTAGAATTGGTATACTCACTCGGACCATACCGCTTCCAATTCAAATTCTTTTGTTATCTCATTTATATCTATCTCTAGAGAACTTATGAAAAATCGCACATGCAAGCCAGCGTGTGGGCGTTTACACATGAAACTCCCACTACTCAATAGATTTAAAATGTTTTATTTAGAAATCTCATCTAACAAACTTATGATAAGCAGTGCAAGCAAGCCGCAGCGTGTGGGCGTTTACTCACGGTCGTCTCACTTTGTTTAGAGATCAAAAAGTGGAGGTCTTGACATTTTAATTTGAAAAATTAATTTGTCGGGTTGCTTGCTTAGTCTTTTTATTCAAAAGGTTTGTCCATGCAGATCACGTAATCTAGCATGCTTTTCTATAGAACTCAACATGTAAAACATGCTCGTGAGAATTCTAAAATATGCTTGATAACGCGATAAACCTAGCATGCTTACTATGCGCATCCAATTCGTAAAACACTTAAAGGTTTGTCGGCGTAATTTAAACATACATAACATGCTACTTGCATAATTTAAACATCCACGACATGCATATGAGCGATAAAAATAAAATAAAGCGTTCATCGCATTGATCGTGAAAACTGCACAATTAAATCTAATCTATTACATAGATTTACAAAGTACGATATTTAAACTTCAAACAGACCTCGCGTGCGGGCACGGACGGATTCTACATTGGGCCTCGGCGTGCACGGGCACGGACGGATTCTACAATTGGGCCTCGCGTGCGCACGGGGCGAATTACGGAAAAAGCAGTCCGGGGCGGTCGGCCCATAAAGTCTTTGGGCAGCTGAGGGCTGAGGCTAGCCCGATCGCGCGCCCGGCCTCGCGCGCCGCCGCCGCCCGCTCCTCGCCGGGCTGCCTCGCGGTCGCTGCGGACCGCGACCGTCGGCTGCTGCGTGCGGCCACGCCCAGCGCCGAGCGCCCGCCTCGAGACGCCGCCGCCACGGCCAAACCTCGCGACCATGAGTGCGCTCGCCATGCCGCCGGGTTTCGCGCGACGCGCGCCCGTCGCCGCGACCCTCGCGATCGCTTTAGCGACCGCGAGACTCGCTTCATGAAACCACCGAGGCACCGAGAACCTGTTCTTCCGTCGTTTCGTTCTTCGTTCGTTCGTCTTCGTTCTTCTTTTACGGATAAGATTTACATAAAAAATCTAATCTAACCACGGATTTTCTCGTGGTGTAAAACAAAACCAACAAAACAAAGCGAGCCACGATGAGCGACAAAACCACAATTATAATAACGCGCGTAATAATCAAGCGTGAATTAATCCAGCAGAGCCAAGATTACGATCCGGGCTCGATACCAGTGTAGGAAAACATCGGTAACCTGCGCCGAGGATCCATCTTGGGTGTTTAATTCACCATACATTGATTATAAACCTTGCATGCGTCTATATAATTAAATCGCAACACGTTGGGGTTTTCACGTGTTTACCTTTGGATGCATCGAGGTGGATCGAGCGGGATGAGCGGATCGAGCGGATCGAGACTCGTGCTGACCTTACGGGTGTATCCGATTGCCCAATCTCGGCGTCGGTGAGGGCGATCTATGGAGAATGCTTGGAAAATCACCCAATGCTCTCTACTCACAACTTTGAAAATTCTCTTCTTAATACTAGAGGGCGAAAATTCTAGCTTTCAATATGTGAGCATACCTTAGACATTATCTCATACCTTATATTTATAATGACTACCTTAATCTATATGGAATATTACCATAATCATATGGAATATTACCATAATCCTATATGGAATATTACCATACACTTAGGATTATTTCCATACTCTTAGGATTATTTCCATACTCTTAGGATTATTTCCATACTCTCAAGATTATTACCATAATCTTATATGGAAAGGATCTATGCATATTCCATAAATATAATTATATCCTTGTAGGATAAAGAGAATAAAACCTTACCATTGGGAGCAAAATAGGCGCGATTTTCTTACGCTTAAGGGCTGGATGGGCCAAACCCGAGGATCAAATGCAAGGAATAAAGATGGGCCTCAAATAAATTAATTATCTTATGTTCAAACCGAACATAAATTAATTTATAAACATTCGATCATGCCACAGAGAAAGAATCTTGACTTACCCTTTATTACCAAGTTGAGTCGGGCTTGCACTTGACATTCTGAATCCCGTATTTAAGATATCGAGCGTCCATTAATCATTTCTAGCAATCATTGCTTAAGCGATTAATATCCTTATTTCTCAAGTAGTACCACTCAACCTTATTATTGTACTTGAGCTAACTCGACTGCGGGGTTTAGTACAATAAACCTTTTGAGCTCTTAAGGGGCGTCATCATCCTAGCGGATACGGTGACTCGTCATGATAACTAGCGTGACATACAAGACCTTGCCACCACCCAAGATGCGGAGAATCTTGGGTTAGAACATATAACCTCACCCATAACAAGTCAAAGTGATGGTCGAGAACTCATACTCACCTAATACCTTATCGAGGTTTAGATCATCGTAAGTCACCGAGATCTTGGTTCTTCACGACGGTCGGAAGAAGAACACATCTCACTGTGATCCTTCAATACGTCGAGGCGTACCGGCAGAACAAGCAACTAAGTCAAGTCACTTATCTATCTGCGCCCTAAACCGACAACTCGTCCTTAAGTCGTCTCGGTTTGTGAAACTTTTATATCTCATTAAGCTTGACCAATCATACGGACTTCGTGATCTTTACACACTTGTATGATCTAACTTATATATGAGATAAGGGACACGGATATATGCAATCAAGTATTCAAATCGGATAGGAGATTGTAATAGTGGTAAAGAAACATTGTATACAAGCTCAACCAAAGCGCTTTCGATATACAAATCCAACAAAGGGAGATGATCCTCCCGTGCGGTCGAACCCGGAGATCGTTGCCATCTCTTTACGGAGGGTGGGGATCGATAGCGGCGCCTATCGTCCCTCCAGGGGTTCGACTCGCTTTCTTCCTCCTCTGTTTGCTCCGCTCTACAGTCGGCATGACGAGGTGGAGATCGGCTCCATGACGGCGGGGCGATCGATGATGGCGGCTCGCCCGCGGTGGCGGCTCCGCGAATGAGGGCGGCGGCTCGGCGCGCGGCGGCTCCGCGAATGAGGCGGCGGCTCGGCGCGGCGAAGCGGCTCCGTAGCGTCGGGCGCGATCGCGTTCTCGGCTATCGCGCGAGGTGGGATCTGCTATTTCGGATGGGGAGGCGGCAGGCGGCCGTGGTGTTGATCAGGGGCCTCGAGGGCCGCTCCTTTGGTCCTCTGGTTGAGGAAGCTTTGGAATTAGCAAGATTGGCGTGGAGGAACTCGCTCACGGCTCGGCCGAGGACCTCGTGGGACGAATGAGTGTTGCTTGCTCGTCCTCGTTGAGGTCGACATCTTCCCTACGTTGGGAGGCGGTCATGAGGGTGTATGGAAACATTTTCCATGTTGCCCTCGTGAGTGTGGGCGCCGTGGCGTCCGCGATCTCCTTTCCGCGACGAGTGACCACTGGTCGTCTCTCGGCCGGTTGTTGCCAGCGTGGGCGGCGGTTGTGCGTGTTCTTGCCATTTAGTTGTAGAGGAAGCGAAGCTTTCTTGTTCGAGGCTTACACGACGGCGCCAATGATTAATCTAGCTATGTGAGTGTGCGAGATTTATATAAAGCAATAAAGAACACCTGTGCTTTTACGTGGTTCGATCGTTAATGAGATCTCGTCCACGGAGGAATGATTCCTCAATACTTTTACTAGAGCTTGTCGATGCAGTATTGGTTACAAGCCTTTGTATTGAAGAAATTGCTAACCCTTCTAACATCGTTTCCTTCTATTTTTATAGAAGCCCGACCGCCATCAGAGCGCCGACCTCTCCATTGGTCGTGGTGTGACTCTTCCTCCGCATGCCTTCCATTGGCGGGCCGGGACCTTCGCTTTCGTGCGCCACGTGGAGGTGGCGCCGACCTTAGTTACAGGCGTCCTTCCATTGGCCGAGGATAGCGGTTACGGGGCTAGGGTTTTGGGCGATGATTAAGTCTCGCCTTGGGCTCGACCGCGTGGGCCTGCTCGAGCGTTAAGCCCACTTCGTTTGGGCTCATAGTGGACCCGATCGGTTGGGCCATATCCCATCATTAACCGACATGCTACTTTTTCTCCATTTCCTTTTCCTATTTTTCTAAAATCTTGATTCGTGCCTTATTAATTTCCATATTTTATTTTTAATCATATTCTATTAACTAAAGGTCATTTGATAAGTTCTGAAGGATTTCTGTCGGGTGGATTTTAATTTCCAAAAAATAAAATAAAAATACACGAGTGTAGAACTAAATATAGAGCTAGGTGGATTTAATTAATTCAAATATTTTGAAATGCAGGTCTTCTCTTTATGTTTCTTTCCGGGGAACAAACAATCGCAGACTTTCGTTCCCACAGCCTTCAATTTGAAAAGAAAATGATAAATCTAACACAAAATCTCCATATGTTTGATGTAAATGAAAAGGACTCATCACCTAATTACAAAAAAAGTATGATAAGATGTGGCTTGTAGATAGAATATGACGCCTTTGGCACTTTCTATTTGATTGTATTAACGGGCCGAATCGGGATTTTCTTTATTCATGGTTTGATAATATGGAGTAGAGGAATCACACCAATCCATTCTGAATTTTGATTGTCAAGCTTTATTTATACTGTTAAAATGGTCATCTAATTCACGTTTTTGTTATCTTCTTCAATAAACTCCATTGTTATTATGCATGATTCAAGATTCATTTGACTCGTTTACAAGTAATTCTCGAAGGGGAAGTTTTTTCATTTGGTTCCACTCTTCAAATATTTTTAGATATAATTAGAATTTATGAGCATTGGGTTATTTTAAATTTATCTTATTAATCTTTATATATACATATATACCTCTATATATATATGAGTGAGTTATGGTAGAAAACTCTTTAGTGTAGGAAATATGAATAGTATCACATCTTTCATATTTGTGAAGACAATCGTAATTACTATGTTGCATATGTTAGTTTAGTACATATTTCATCCATTCGTAACACATATGCTAAATATATTAGTTTAGCACATCTTTCATCGCAACAGAAGACAAGAAGGGTTCTAGTGGTGCACAATAATCCGCGTAGCACAAAAACACAAAATTATAATGCGACCAAAATTAAATCTCAATCATTGATCCAAGTAAATCAACTACTGATTCATTCCCATTTACTATCAAATTATCATTTCATACCTGAACCATTTCATATATATATATATATAGATATATATATATATATGGTGTGGTTCCTGTGAGAATGAAAATAAGTGTAAGAAATAAGAATATATCATATCCATAGATTTTTTCCTAATCAATGGTGGAGATTAATAGTAATATTTAATCGATTTTGTTGTATTTTATAACAAAAAATCGATGGAGGGTAGATTAGGTATTTTAAATAAAAATTCATTATCCTCTTCCTCACTCCCCAATTTTCGATCCATCTCTTCATCTTCAATATGCCAAATCCTTAAATGTAGGTAATAAAATATTGCAAATTCAACAAATCTTAGTGTTATGTACAACATTAAATAAAAGATATACAATACAACGCTTCTACCAATGCAATATAATCTACCACATAAATCAATAATGTTGCAACATTTATCACATTGAAAAAATTGAACACGAAAATCAATAAATCTTAGTGTTATGTGCAACATTTAATAAAAATATGCAATAAAACGCTTCTACGAGTGCAATGTAATCTACCACATAAATCAATAATCTTGCAACATTTATCACATTGAAAAAAACGAAACTGAAAATCAATCAATCTTAGTGTTATGTGCAATATTTAATAAAAAAATATGCAATAAAACGCTTCTACCAGTGCAATGTAATTAACCATACGTATGAAACAATATATAACTTCATGGATTGGTTCGTTTGTATCTTCAATAATTTTGTATATAGTAATTAGTGAAACATAAATAATGTTGAAGATAGAGATTTAAATGATAAGATATAACAAATCCCTATTTATATGTATATAAACCGTGTGGTGCCTAAGAATAAGGAAAAAAAACTGATTAGTAAAAGTTGTAATTACTTAATTAACCTTTATTTAAAACACAGATTTTTTTTCATAGCACAAATAATTATATTTTGTAGCACAACAAATATAAATCTTGTCCATTGATTTACTGAAATCAATGGTTTAGATTTATTCTCATTTCTCACAAATATATCTATTCTCATATGATCTCTCCTATATATATATATATATATATATATATATATGATTGGGTTTCAAGTATCCGATTCCTCGTGTAGTATGTAGATTTCAATCTGCACCACATATTGTGGCCATGTGGATAGTATAGACAAGCGACACGTGGCATAATATTTTTATTATTATTTTTTCGCTGAGGGGCAACACAATAATTTTCTTATTCTTCTTTGCAACTGCTATTGTTCACTGGAGAAGAATATGAATCGACAATAGCGATGTCACAATGGAGGTGATCGAGTGGCGGTGAATACGAAGACGACGGTTGCAATGGTGATCATTGCACCGAAATTATAGTAAACTATTGATTAGTTGTTGGATAAAAGAATTTTAGAGAAGATTGAGGTATCGAGAGAAATGGTAGCTATGGTCGTGTTTATGGCGGGTTCGTTGGAAATCGGAGTAGGAGGCGTAGTTTGGTAGAGTTTGTCGAAAATCGAGAATGGGGTAAATCGGAGAAGGAGGCATCGAGTTGATGTCATCTACGAAAAATATGCATATTAATACACATAAACTTGTATATGCATAATAATATATGGACATGCATATTAAAAAATAAAACATGCATACGACTAAACACAATCCTGCATGTTTTAAAATAAAATTATCATTCTTGATATATTTTTTTCTCTCTTCTCTAGTATGCACAAACACTTTTCTTTTTGATCATTTGCTTTCTTTCTTGTTAGTCATATGTTCTTTCGAATTATGAAGCTAAAAGTAATTTATCTAAACTAGAGAAAAAAATTATGAATAAATCAATCTTACATGTATTTTTGTGTTCAACATTATACATTTTTTTGTTTTAAAACATGCATGGTTCGTTTTTCTGTGTCAAATAACAAATCAAATTGTGTAATTTTGTGTTCAACTGTATGCAGTTTTATGTATAACAATGTGCATCTGTGGAATTATATACAACTACAGATTTTTTCAAAAGTGTGTACTAATTTGAAAAAATAGACTAATTTTCTTGTTTTCGATCGACTAATGTATGTTTCGGTCAATAGGATAGAAGGTTTTTCGATTAGAAAGAGACATTAGTCATTGAAGCGAGAAAATTAGTCTATTTTTAATTTATCCACACATTTCTTTATTTTCGGTAGACTAATGTCCGTTTCGATCGACGAGAGAAGACTTTCTTGATCGTAAAGCAGACATTAGTCGTAGAAAATAAGAAAATTTATCTATTTTTCAATTTATCCACATATTTTCTTGTTTCGATCGACTAATATATCCAGTCGAGAAAATTTTCTCTCCGGTCGACCGAAAATAAAGAAATTAGTCTTATTTTAATGTAATGGGTATATGGTGTAGGAAATTTTAAAAAAGATTATGGGTGACATATGTTTTAATAAAAATGGTTAATTAGGTTTGGATTCCTATGCATTTTTTTGTTCAATTGTATGCAGTTTTCTGTTTAATTATAAACATGATTTGATTTTCAGTATCACATAACAAATCAAATTATTAATTTACCATTACTATAGCGCAATCAGCTAAAATAAGCTTAAAAATCCAAAAAATCTTCACCATAAGATCTATGAAATGAATGGATAAGATTAAATATTACATACTATTTTAAATTCGAATACTATATGATCCCTTATATATATTGTAAATAGGCCATAGGGGGAGTGGGAGAGGGTGAGGATTAACAGTTAAGGTATTTGAAAGGACAATCACTTAAAAAACATGTAATATGTACATGCTTTCCTAATTGGAATTTAAATGTTAATTAGTTATCCAAATCGAAGTCAATTTAAGGAGCGTTTACTTTTCATGATTATTATTTTGAATGATTGAATAGTTTATGGATTAAATGTATGATAATTTATTTTTTAGCTATCAATCCTTTCTTTACTATAAAGGACATATGAGAATTAAAATTGAGATAAATAACTTTATCTTTGTTTGGTGAATTATTTTAATTCCATCTATATTGCTTGGATTAAAATTAATTGGAGAACAATTCAAATGATTAAAATAATCTCGAATTTTGAGATATTCTCAAATGTTAATCTTTAGAAGTAAATGCTTGATTAGGCTGGATTAATTTTATTTATCCAACCTAATCATGTAAAGTAAACACCTCTTTATGAGGGTATTTACTTTTCATGATTAGTATTTTGAAGGATTGAATATTTTATGGATTAAATGTATGATAAAATAATTATTTTTCTTTATTAATCATTTGTTTACTACTGGATGAACAGTTGATACTAAAGTTGAGATAAATAACTTTTCCTTTATTTGGATAATTTTCCAATCCCACATATATTGGTTGATTTAAAATCAAGGGAGAACAATTCAAATGATTAAAATAATATCGGACATTGGGATATCTTCAAATAACAATAATTAAATATAAACACTTAGTTAGGTTGAATTAATTTTATATATTCAATCTAATCATGAAAAGTAAATACTCATTAGAATATTGAAACTAATCCGCAGCCTAAGGGTTAATTACCTACTTAGTAATACGGGGTTTCAAACTTAAAACAATTAAATTATATTGGTTCAAGTAAAAAACAAGTATGGAATTTTCTACCTAAAAGCGGTACGAAATATCAATTTTTTTCTTTAATTAATAATAAAAAAATAACAATAGTTGTTTGTGAGTGTGGCATAGACAAAATTCATTTTTGCACAATAATATGTAAACGGTAAAAATTGCGAAATTAACAAATTGTACTAGAACAATCGCATTACTGCATTAGACAAAGTTCATGTGATCATGTGATGAACTTTATACAAAATTCGAAAACTTTAAGATCATAATTTCTCGATTACAAGATTTATCGGTCTATCGACTAAATCAGCGTATCGATGAATTCACATGGAACAAAAGTTATATGTCAGTAGATGTTTTTAGGTTTGTTAATGAGTGAGTTTTATTCGAATCGAATCGATAAATAAATATATATTGTAATTTTGGAATCGATCCATTAGATACTCAACTCAGACCGGACTATTAATTATGAGTCTGGGTCGAGTAATTACCCAAATGCTAATTTATTTGATTTTTTTTATTATTTAATACTCTCAATGTCTCTCAATTTCCTTCCTAATTTTCTTTTTTTTTTGGTACGTCTCTCAATTTCATTCTTATTCAATTTATGGAAAGTATCCCATATATTAAATACTCCATAATCGATATCCTTAACAACACTTTTATTTATATTTTTATCACTTATGATCCACCACTATCTCTTTTCTTACCCCAAGAACCCACTTATTTATACTTTTACGATCAATGATCCACCACTAATTATTAATACTACATTAATGTGAAACTCTTACTCCACTCAAAATACACTCAATAACTTTTATTAAAACACGTATCGAATATTTCTAGAAAAGAAATTGGAGGATGGGGGAGTAAAAAATAGTAATGAATTGTAATAAAATATCAAAAAAAATTCGATATAAATAGACAAGTCTATAGTACACAAGAAAAAGAAAAGATCGGACGAAATTAGACCTAAAACAACCGACAGATCTAAACTGGATCGAATCTAAACAACTATGGAACCAAAATCACTGCTAATAAGTTATAAGTGGTTCTGGATTAAGACGGGTAAAACTCGCTCATGTCCTATCATTCATGATTTTTTGATTAGATTATATTCATTCATGATTTTTTTGATGACATCCGCTATTAAAAGACAAATAATAAGTAAAAAAAAAGAATAAATTCACTGTCCAAATCTCTGCACAAAACCAAGATTGTGAAAAATCATCATGTATTTATTGCCACATGACTAAAACTAAGTGGTTCATTAAAATTTTATTTAGATAGAATTTTAATATTATATATTGTAGATAATTATTTATAAAATATAAAAAAAAATTACACCGAAATTCATCTTCTTTTTTTCTTTATAAATAAAGCTTAATATTGTTATAGTTTCCCAAAATTTAAATGATCTCATTTTCATATATTTCTCTTATTTTTAAGTGTATGGAATTTTTTTACTTAAAATTATGGATTTAAAATATAAAATAATTTTTTAAATATTTTAAATATAATAAAACTTGTTTTGGATAATAATTAGCATAAAGTAAAGCAAATAGAAAAATATTATGGATTGGATTGAACTGGTGTCATTGATGGAGTATAAAAATGATAAATGGATTGGATTTTAGATTATGGATATAGATGAAAGAGAAATGAATAACATATTAAAAAATTAGATTGTGAATGAGAGTAGTGTTATATTTAAAATAAAGGCGCTCGATTTTATTGCAATTGCGACACTTTCTAACAACCACACCTACATCTTATCGCTAATGATAATATTTATATAGGTTTATTGTATACATGACTATGTGAATTATCTTCTCTAGAACTTGATCAATTTGTAAGTCAAAATTGCCCCGAAAGGAAAAACAAAACAAAACAAAAACAAAATAAAACAAAACAAAACAAAAAAAAAACAAAAAAAAAACAGAACTTCAAATTTATTTCCGGTGCAAGACCTACATGGCTGGCTACGAGGAAATCCAGAAATTTGTTAAATAAATATCAAGTTACTCAATAAATTTTGAAATTTATTTAGATAACTATACATGTGAGTGTATAAAAGCTGAGAATAATTTAAATAAGTTAACAAATAAACTCTAAAAATTTCAAAAATTAATATCTATCTAAAAACTACATAATATTATCTAATTTTCAAAATTTACTTCTTGTTACTTGTAAAAAGTTAGGATTTAATTTCAAGCCGTATTCAAATACGATATGCTCTTTTCGAAATGAAATACCAAGAATCTTATGATTCAGTATTGTACGTTAATTCTTTTCATAGGCAATTAGTCTGATTGCAGTTGAAATTATCCTCCCCAAACTCAATAATAAGAAAAAGTTTATCTAATCAAATTCTATCAATATTCAATAGTATTATCAATTCTAATTAATGAAGACTGTATTATGATACATTCCAATGCACATTATACCCATCATAATCAAATTTAAATTGTATATATTATAATTAAAAATTAATATAATATAATATAATTAAATATAATTAGAATGGATAAAAGGGTAAATATCAATTAAAACCTTAAACAATGCATGTTTTATCAAAAATATCTTGAACTTTCAAAAATATCTATTAAAACCTCAAACTATCATATTTGATACAAATTAAAACCCCAAACTATCATATTTTTGATATAAAATATGATAGTTTGAGATTTTAATAGATATTTTTGATAAAACATGTATAGTTCAGAATTTAAATTGATATTTACCCTAGATAAAATGTACAAGTTTTTGCCATATTCCAAATTTCTAATGTAAATATAAGAATGAGTAGTTATAATCGAGGATGGTTATTGTAAAAGTCTCGATTAAAGTATGACCGACGAACACATTGATTAGTTTAAATTTGTCGTGAAAGTGTCGAATTCAAGAAAATTAAATTTCATCTTTATGAAATTCGAACTCAGATATTTAAATTCATCTAATAAAATGATAAATTTATCAAAAGTATTCAAAATCAAATAATTGAAAATAATTCACATATTATGTTTTAAGATCAATTTCTTTGATCCAATTCATTTCTAATCTACACATCTTCTAAAATTCCGACATCAAATGTGCGATCAAGCCACGCGGCACAACATGATTCGCCCGACATTTACTGTGATAACGATTAGTAAATGTACGGGTCTCACTACATGATAGCGACACGTCGGTACAATCGAAGGGCCGCGATTCAGTAGCACGAAGTATCAATTTTTCACGTGCTTAAATGATATAGATATTTTATTTTACTTTATTACAAAATTATTTATTACAAAATTAATAACGTAGACCGGAAGAGAAAGGGAACAATGAATCATAATGTTTTAGAGAAAGGGAACCATGAATCATAATGTTTTACCCGCATATCCTTGAAGTGCATCTGTTTCAAACTTGGAATAGAAAAAGAATGTATGATATTTTATAATTATAAACTTTTTGGCTAGCATGGTCAAGTAAATACGATCTGAGAATTGTACGGACAAAATTGAAAAACTAAGTATTTTGCTTACCTCTTTCTTTAATGAGTTAGTTTCTCTAAGAAATGGTAAAAAAAAGGGTAGATAGATTTTATGGCAATAAAACTTACAGCTGAACATCAAATAAGCAGACTTCACGTATAATAAACAGAGTAATTAAATGTGCACAATTATGTTAGATCTCTATCCCATCACAGTCAACTACACTAGAAGCGCATTATGGTCAATGAGATATTAAAGGGTTAACTATAGTTTATGGTCCCAACTTTGAGCGTTTTTCAGTTTATGGTCCTAACTTTCAAGTTTTTTCTTGTAAATATTCTGAACTTTGAGAAATATACTAATTTATGGCCCGATTTTTTTCCCACATCGGAATGCTGAGTAGGACGTCGTCTTATATGAGGTGACTGTTAATAACTGGTACGTAGAAATGCGAATATAACGTTTAAAGAGAATGCTTATATAAAACCGAGGCAAGAGTTAGACTCTTTCACGAAGATAATATTGCTCCGCCACACGATGCGCGGTTCAACAACAATTATCTCCAAGATATAACGGTTTAACAAATACAGTATTTGCACTACTAGACGTATTTCCGCGAACTACTAAATAGTCGGGACGAGAGGATTTTGAAGAATGAATGGATAGATTGATTATCTTCGTTTTGTGTGTTTAATCATCTTCGCAGGTCTCTTTTATAGCCCCAGGTGCACGTTCGTGAAGTGGTGCGGAGGCCCAATCACGACCGAACTAGTGCGTCGATCCATGGTCGATCAGTTAGCCGAACCGGCGTGATGGTTCGTCAAGCACGAGCCCAACCGCCCGCCACGTGGTCGAGTCCGACGTGTCGCCCGAGCCATCTCCGGTGCCATGTTGGCAAAACTTTGGCTCCTCAAAGCTCGCCATGACGATGCGAAGTGCAAAGTGCGCCTCTAAAGCGCCCAACGCGACAAGTGCGGCGTGCACGTGCTCGGACTCGGACTCCGGACTCGGATGGTGCTTGCACCATCCTCGTAGCATTGGATTAGCCGTAAAATAGCTAATTAAAACCCACTAGGGTGCACCATAGATTGTGCACACTGATTATTCCTTATTGATGTGAACTCATTTATATATAGCTTAGAACTTCCTTATTTTTCCAATGTGGGATAGAAAACTTATTCCCACCATTAAGAAGTCATCTTTGTGCATTAATTGTTCATTCATCCCACAATGGATTTGAACACATAAATACACTAAATTGATCTACACAAAATGTAGATTCCAAATCTAAGCTCATATACAAATTTATTCCAACAATCCCCACATGAATGACGATTAATGCAAATGCAAGTTTTATCAAAGTCCGACGACCTATTATTGCATTAGGATAGGTAGTTGTTGGCTTTGAACCTTCCTTAGTATAGTGTTATCGGTTTACTCACCGCTCGGTGAACACGATGTCTTGAACCAACCGGTTTTGTGTAAACCAAGACAATAACACATACACAATAATAGATACACTATCTTTCGTTCTCACGTTGTGTCCATTTGGCCTGGACCATATCTTGATTCATAAGTGTTATTTATTTGAAGTGGCCTCACTTCACACTTAGATAGGTGATCTCTATGAAGAGTATCCGCTATACTCCACCAATAAGGCTATAAGAATCATTAAAGTTCTTTAAAACTTACCATTTACCACGAACTGAGGTTACACTTGAGCGACTACGAGAATGGATTATTGAGATTTTAAGTGTATAACTTGAACCTTCATAACTTAGTTGTCTCTTTGAACCAAGTTTTGGGATCTCCAATCATCATGGTTGAGTTACCATTATGAACGTTCTTTAAGCGTGGATTTTAATCCCATTCCCTTCGCATTGTATAATTGATCACGATTAATACCTTTAGTAAACGGATCCGCTATATTGTCTTTTGACCTTACATAGTCAATACACATTATACCCGTCGTAATCAATTGTCTAACGGTATTGTGTCTTCGACGAATGTGTCGAGACTTACCGTTATACATGCTACTCTTAGCTCTCCCTATGGCTGACATGCTATCACAATGCACCATAACGGAGGTACGGGTTTTCCCAACAAGGAATATCCTCTAAGAAATTTCGTAGCCATTCGGCTTCTTTGACTTTGTCTAAGGCAATGAATTGATTCCATTGTAGATCGAGCTATACAAGTTTGCTTAAAAGATTTCCATGACATCGCTCCTCCACCTATGGTGAACACGAATCCACTTGTGGATTTGGAGTCTTTTGTATCGGATATCCAATTTGCATCACTGTATCCTTCCAAAACAGCTGGATATCTTGTGTAGTGTAAAATATAGTTCAAAGTATGTTTTAAATACCTTAGAACTCTAGTTAATGCGGTCCAATGATCCTTGCTTGGATTACTTGTGAACCGACTCAACTTGCTAATTGAATATGATATTTCGAGTCTTGTACAATTTGCTAAGTACATTAGACTTCCAATGACCCTAGCATAGTCCAATTAGGATATCGGGTCTCCTCGATTTTTGGCTAAGTGTAGACTTAAATCAACAGGTGTCTTAGCCGGAGGTAGATCATAAGCTTTGAATTTCTTAAGCACGTTTTCAACATAGTGAGATTGTGATAAGACAATTCCATCATGTGTTAGAAATTTTAATTCCTAGAATCACATCAGCTATCCCCAAATCTTTCATATCGAATGTCCTCTTCAACATTTCCTTAGTATTCATGATTATATCATGATTACTACCCATTATGAACATATCATCAACATAAAGACATACAATGACAAAATTATCGGATGTCCCTTTAATGTAAACACATTTGTCGTATTCATTAATTTTGAATCCATTTGACATCATCACTTGGTCAAATTTCTCATGCCATTGTTTGGGTGCTTGTTTAAGTCCGTATAAAGACTTAACAAGTTTGCAAACTTTGTTTTCTTGTCCGGGGATAACAAACCCTTCAGGTTGTTCCATGTAAATTTCATCTTCTAAATCCCCATTTAGAAATCTGTTTTACATCCATTTGGTGTACTTGAGGTTATGCAACGCACTATAGCAAGTAGCTTTCTTATGGATGTAATCCTTGTAACAGTGAGTATGTATCAAAGTAGTCATACCCTTCCTTTTGTTTGTAACCTCGCTACCAAACGTGCTTTGTACTTATCAATAGTTCCATCGGCATTGAACTTTCTCTTTAGAATCCACTTGCATCCTAAAGGTTTACAACTAGGAGGAAGGTCAACGATTTCCCAAGTGTGATTGTTCAAGATAGATTCAATTTCACTATTGATAGCTTCTCTCCATAGAGCAGCATCAGGACCAGACAATGCTTCCTCGATTGTCTTAGGATCATCTTCCAATGAATAAACCACAAAGTCTGGACCAAAGAACTTTGCAGTTTTTGTTCGTTTTCCTCGTCTTGGTTCAGGTGTTGGCTCAACACTTGGTCCAATATTTTCTGACGAGTTTTCTTCATAAGTTCTCTTCTTAGAACTTGCGTCGTTCTTTTCTTTCTTGGGAAATATAGTTTCAAAAAATATAGCATTTCTTGATTCTATAATCATTCCCTCATGCATGTCGGGTATTTCCGACTTGTGTACCAAAAAACGATATGCGCTACTATTGTTTGCATATCCTATGAAGATGCAATCAATAGTTTTAGGGCCTATCTTAACTTGTTTTGGTTTTGGTAATTCAACCTTTGCGAGACACCCCCACACTTTCGTGTATTTGTAGGACGGTTTCCTACCTTTCCATAATTCATATGGAGTTGTATCTTGTTTCTTTTGGGGTAACTTGTTTAATATTTTATTTGCGAAGGATAGCTTCCCCACATGTTATGTGATAAGCCCGAGCTAATCAACATAGCATTCATCATTTCCTTTAACGTTCTATTTTTCCGTTCGGCAACACCATTTGATTGTGGTGAGTAAGGTGTCGTTGTTTGATGAATAATACCGTTTTCACGATGAATTCTTCAAGCGGTGCAACATACTCGCCACCACGATCACTTGAATCATCTTGATTTTGGCATTGAGTTGATTTTCAACTTCACTTTTGTAACTTTTGAAAGCTTGAATGCTTCGTCTTTGCTTCTCAAAGATACACGTAACAAAATCTTGTGCAATCATCTATAAATGTTATAAAATAATTCTTTCCACCTCTAGTTTGCACAAGTTTTAAATCACATAAGTCGGTGTGAATCAATTCTAGAGGTGTAGTTGATCTTTCCACCGAATGAAAGGGTTTCTTTGCCATTTTCGCTCAACACAAATTTCACATTTATTATGTTGATCAAAAGATATCTTTGGCAATAGCTCTAAATTCACTAATCTTCGTAGTGTATTTAAATTTGCATGTCCTAATCTATGATGCCATAAATTAGGAGACTCAATCACATATGCAACGCTTTCCTTTATTTCATCATTGGAGATTACATTGAGTGCGCTAAGCTTTAAAAGGCCATTATCTAGATAGCCTTTTCCTATAAAGTGACCATTTTTGTCATTACAACTTTGTGCGCTTCAAACACTAGTCTAAAACCGACTTTGCTCAAAGCGTAACCGGACACAAGATTCTTGCGAATGTCGGGAATATGCAGACGTTGGTCAACGTCACTTTCAATCCCAAGTCATCTTTAGCACAACTTTTCCCGTTCCAAAGATCTTGGAAGTGCGGAGTTGCCCATGTACAACTTCTCTTTTCGGTGTGAGTTCATAGGTGGAGAACATTGACTTATCAGCACAGATGTGCTTTGTGGCACCAGTATCAACCCACCACCCAGTTGGGTTGCCTACCATGTTGACTTCATCTACAACAGCAGATAAATCGAGTTCAGATAAGTCAAGGGGTACCGTTTTTTCCTCCGTCACGTTTGCTTGTTGATGACCATCTTTCTTCTTTGGTTTTCTACAATCCTTCGCCATGTGCCCGGGTTTGCCACAGTTGTAACAATCTCCTTTGATCCTCTTTTGCTTCTTCGGGTCTTGCTTATTCCCGTTGAACTTCCGTTTCTTGTTGTTGGTGCTCGACTCGGCTAGATTTGCCTTTGCCTCCATAGACGATTTCTTTGCCATGTTGTCGAGTTGCGGTTGTCTTCTTGATCCTCAACCGTATAATAAGATCTTCAAGTCCCATCTCCTTGCATTTGTGTTTGAGATAGTTCTTGAATTCTTTCCACATCGGTGGTAATTTCTCGATGATCATGACAACTCGAAAGGATTGAGAAAGTTCCATACCTTGGCGAGAATATCGTGAAGGATCAACTGGAGTTCTTGCACTTGTTCAAGTACCGTCTTGCCATCCACCATTTTGTAGTCTAGGAAGCGTCCGATGATAAACTTCTTTAGACCAGCATCTTCCGTCTTGTATTTTGTCTCTAAAGAGATCCATAGTTCCTTGACGTCTTGGCATTAGAGTAAACACTATAGAGAGTGTCGTCTAACCCATTGAGGATGTAATTGCGACACAGAAAGTCGCTATGATGCCATGCATCTAATGCATTGCGTTTTTGTTCATCGGTCTCATCTTCCTCCACAGTAGGAGGTGACTCATTCAAGAAACGGGCCAAATTGAGAGTAGTCAGGTAAAAAAGCATTTTAGATTGCCAACGCTTAAATTCAGAACCTAAGAATTTTTCCGGCTTTTCGGCATGAACAAGGGCATTCGGAACGTTGCTTCGACTTGTCGCCATTTCCACAGAATATTATCTTGCGATTGTTAATAACTGGTACGTAGAAATGCGAATATAACGTTTAAAGAGAATGCTTATATAAAACCGAGGCAAGAGTTAGACTCTTTCTCCGCAAGATAATATTGCTCCGCTACAGTGCACGCGGTTCAACAGCAATTATCTCCAAGATACAACGGTTTAACAAATATGAGTAGTTGCACTACTAGACGTAATTCCGGCGAACAACTAAATAGTCGGGACAGAGAGGATTTTGAAGAATGAATGGATAGATTGATTATCTTCATTTTGTGTGTTTAATCATCTTCTGCAGGGTCCCTTTTATAGCCCAAGGTGCCTGTTCGTGAAGTGGTGCGGAGGCCCAATCTTGACCGAACGGCGTCGATCCATGGCTGATCAGGTTAGCCCGAACCGACATGATGGTTCGTCCAAGCACGAGCCCAACCGCCCCGCCACGTGGTCGAGTCCGACGTGTCGCCCGAGCCATCTCCAGGTGTCATGTTGGCAAAACTTTTGGCTCCTCAAAGCTCCTCGCGACGATGCGCACGTGCGAAGTGCAAAGTGCACCTCTAAAGCGCCCAATGCGACAAGTGCGACGTGCACGTGCTCAGACTCGGACTCTCGGACTCGGATGGTGCTTCGCACCATCCTCGTAGGCATTTGGGTTAGCCATAAAATAGCTAATTAAAAACCCACTAGGGTGCACCATAGATTGTGCACACTTGATTATTCCTTATTGAGGTGAACTCATTTATATATAGCTTAGAACTTCCTTATTTTTCCAATGTGGGATAGAAAACTTATTCCCACCATTAAGAAGTCATCTTTGTGCATTAATTGTTCATTCATCCCACAATGGATTTGAACACATAAATACACTAAATTAATCTACACAAAATGTAGATTCCAAATCTAAGCTCATATACAAATTTATTCCAACAGTGACATCTTTTTTCTCCATCCATACAAAACGACGTCGTTTCCTGCTCCCAAGTCATTATAATAAATTAAAACAAATAAACAATCTTTAATTACTTATCATCTTCACATTCTTATGAAAAGAAGA
Source organism: Salvia rosmarinus (assembly GCA_036937905.1). Taxonomy (NCBI): domain Eukaryota; kingdom Viridiplantae; phylum Streptophyta; class Magnoliopsida; order Lamiales; family Lamiaceae; genus Salvia; species Salvia rosmarinus. The sequence continues at coordinate 105,411,838 of CM072819.1, forward strand.
GGAAATGGAGGTGTGGCTACTCAAATTCATCGTGACCATTGACATCCATCTTGATTTCACAAGATATCTCAAGCTTTTGGGGTGGTGGTTGGTGTTAGGTGGGCAGCTAAGAGGCCATGATTGAGGCGATGAGCATGTGGCTAGGAGAAGTAGTAGTAAGATGAGGAGATTGTCAACGAAGAGTGAATTTTGGGGTTGTTTCACTGTTGGCGCCGCAAGGAAGAGGAGAGGAGGCGGTGGTGGTGGTGGTAGGGTTGGTATTCGAGCGCTGAGGGATCGTCAAGGTCGTGGCGGTGGCAACCGCATGCTGCACATTGAGGAGATGGGTTCGGTGGGGTTGGAGGTGGGCGAGGCATGAACTCGACACGGATGTCGACGGGGTAGGGGTGGGGGTCGAGGTGGTGCAGCAACGTCATGTGGCGCTTGAACATGTTGTTGGTGAAGCGGCATGGGTGGTTTGGTGGGGTTGCATCCATAAAAGTTAATTTATTTCCTTTTTTATCTTTTATCTTTTTTTTCTTTTATAAAATGACGTGGGGAGAAACAATGTCGTTTCAAATATCCATGTGGGAAAAAAATATCACATCAAATAAAGTGTCGTCCTATTCAATATTCTGATACCGGTAATATTTAGAAAAACTTGAAAGTTGAGATCATAAGTTGAAAATTGTTCAAAATTGAATCCTTAATTATAATTCATCTAATATTTAAATCCTTGTGCAACCTCACAGTCATCCAGAAGCCAACCTAGTTTTCAAAATCCCTATCCGCGTAAGATATAGTCTACTACAAATTCTTTTTGGCGACATTTCTATTAATGAGTAGATTTGGTAAAAGGCGGAGCAGGTGGTCCCGACCCATCGAGCTTGTTATTTTTACCGGATCGGGCTGGCCCGGCCCGAAATGATATCGAGCTGAAAATATGGTAGCCCAGCCCAGTCCCATCTGGGCCACCGGGCCAAACCCGCCCAATATTTAATCTAATAAAACATTATTTTTAATTTTAAAAAAACATGATAACAATAAATAAATTAAATCTACTAACATCAATTTCAAAGTAAATAAGATAAATTACGTCTAATAGCATCAATTCCAAAGTAAATAAAATAAATTAAGTCTACTAACAAGTCTAACATCAATTTCAACGTAAATGTGTGGGCGGGCTTTTAGGCCCGTTAACCCCAGGCTTTTTAGCCCCAAAGCCCGGTCAGCCCGATGGGCTATTTGGGCGGGCTTTTTAGGCCCAATTTTTTTTCTGGTCACTATTTTCACGAGCCCAACCCGATCCCAAATGGATTAACTGCGAAATAATTTAATGTGCCTAACTATTTTTATTATTTAATCCCATCTTTTTTAGTTTGGTGATATTTTATTACAATTTCATGCACAATGTCTAAATGGAATTAAACTAAAATTAGATTATGTATATGCTTTAAAGTTCATCGGTTACATGCCATAGATGATAGAACTTCATATGAGCGTGGAGTGTCACATCTCTCACATTTTTTGTGAATAGAACATCGTGGCTAATTTCATGTCAAAACATACCGTGGAAGATAGGTAATAGGCTTTCTCCTCATGTTGATTGATATTGTTCTTTTTCTAAATTTATGTGGAACTCATAGCCTCTACTTTCGATAGGCATTAGGTTAACATCATGTTTATATGCAATAGTCTGCAAACCACACATAATGGGTATACTATACTTGAAAAATTAGGTGTCACAGATTCAAATTCATAGAGGCGTAGTGGGGTTCAAACCTGTGATATTTTGGCCACATGAACTCATTTTAACATTAGACCGTCTCAAATGGACAATAGACATCATGCTTATTCTAATAATTAGAAACCAACATAATTGTATAAAGAAAAAAGCATTATGTTATGGGTAAAAAAATATAAGAAATAGAAAAAACAATATAAGAAATAGAAAAAACATAGTTTTATAGGTGAAATCATAATACTGAGAAAATATTATCTTATGTGTAAGAAAACTCATCCCATTTGAAAAATTAATCTTGATTATTCATCAATTAAGATCTATGAATCAGATTGATTTCTAGTTACTAGTATAAAATTTGTTTAAAGTAAATCATATCCTCATATATATATATAGGGTTGAGTTATAATAAAAACATATTTTTTCGTAAGAACCTAAAAATCAATGCATTTTACGTATAAAGTTAATGCATTTTATGTATAAAACTAATGCACCATTGAGTTATGGTAAAAACCAACACTATTCATCAATATTTTGTAGTGCAGTAACTTTATACATAAAGTACAGTAATTTTATATTTAAAGTGCATTGGTTTTTAGGTTTTTACGAAAAAATTGGTTTTTATTTGAACTCTTCATATATATATAGAGAGAGATGATCAAATAGAAATATAAGTTTTTGTGAGAAGTAGGAATAAATTAGCCATTCATTATACATAATGAATTGATGATATTTATTGTTTATGTGTATGCTGCAAAATTAAAACGCAACATTATTTTTAAGGGAATATTAGTAATATTATTTTTAATGTATATAAGTTATTTTCTATCTATGTGGGATTTGCTATAATCTTTTATGTAACTGTTTAGTTGTTTAAATTCTTTATTTTCTCTGTAAATTCCTGTTTTACGATAAAGAGAGATTTAATTTTATGTTCAGATCAGTTTATCAATTTTTGTTAAGCAACTATTTAATGGAAGTCTAAGGTTTGTTTACATAATTATTTGTGGGGTTGTTATAATAGTTTCGTTGCTTTGATATTTGAGTTCTAGATCATTAAAATCATAATAATAAAATACCACAACTAAGCGGTGTCTATTGTAGTCAACTAAGTTTAGTATCGTATCCACAAGGACCGAAAATGCGAAAAGACATCAAATAACACTGACGCTTCACAATTATCCAGGCTAAAAAAAAGCAAATATGAGAAAATAAATAATAAAAACAAAATAAAACAAATCTGAAAAATATCAAAGTAAAAGATTGATATTTGGGAGTATAATAATATAATAAAAAATCACACAATCAATCTATAGCTTTATTAACCATAATTAAGTCAATTCAGATGAAGAATCACATAAATAACATAGTCTCATGGATCGGGAACACGTAGTAATAGATTAATACATGTTCTATCTTCACTAGGTCTCAAGAACACATAAAACTCCCAAAAGCACCTAAGATTTATTCTCCTATAATTAATACTAAAATTGTCAAGGATTTAGATTAATTGTATTATGAATTCTGAATTCGGTCACCTAATTAAAACCACTAAATCTTTAATCGGGCAATTAGCATGCATCAATAATGATCGGTTATCTAGCATAAAATAGCACCAAGAATAATAAATTATAAATTGACAGATAAATAAGCTCCATAGATGAATTATATAAATTCCTACTACATACATAATACAAACCCTAAAATCAATAGAAAATTACTTACCCATAACTGACATTAAATAACAAGAATAAAGAAAAACATAATTGACATAAATAGATAAGACCCATGTAGATATTACATAATGAAGATCTGAAGACAAAACTTGAAAATAAATATCTAACTATTGCAGAAAGCTCTAAAAATAAAATAAAACTCTAAGAAATATGAAAAATGATTAATGGGACTTGAAAATTGAATGATGTAAAATCAAGTACGTGGAAGAAGTATTTATAGGTGGAGAAATCATCTTGAATCCTAAGGGATTGTGATAGGTAGAGGAATACTAATAGAGATCAACTATAGTTAAATAAGGTAATTGATCAAAATATGATCAATCATAATGGGAGAAGGTTATTAGATCCAACTAGAAATCAAAATAAAAAAAATAGAGAAAATCCTGAAAAATTGTAAAAATTCAAAAATTCTCGCCACGGCTCGCGGTAGATTGCGCGACTTTCTTATTTTAGCTCGTTCTCACTCTTCCAAACTCTGAATTACGATCTGTCATAATCGCTATCAGTGACCTATGGGGGGCATCCAACGAGGAGAGTGACATCTATCAAAATAGGATCAATCATGATGGGAGAATGTTATTGAATCTAACTAGGAATCAAAATACACAAAAATAAAGAAAATCCTCAAAATTGTGAAAATTCGGAAGTTCTCGTCACGACCAGCGGCAAATTACGCGACTTTCTTGTTTTGACTCATTCTCTCTCTTCCGAACTTTGAATTAAGATTCGTTTGTACCTGTGGACTTCTATCAAGATGTATTTTAATTTTATCCAATTTTAAATCTGTAATTCGTTATCCAACTTTCTTAAAAAAATGGCAAAAATTTACCTACAAATATCAATTCTTCAAATTAAAACAAAACTAATCAAATACTCATTCCAAATATGATTTTCTCTATCAATTAAGTCACACATATGCTTTAAAAATCTTTGAAAATCCACGTTTGTCAACTCCTTCAAACTTAAATGATTGTTTGTCCTCAAACAAAGAAAAACAAATGACAGAACACAAGCATGACTAAATAGATTGATGACAATAAATGGCTTTTGAAACTTTCAAAAATTCCACAAAGAATTCTCGCATGTGACATCCATATCTTGTCACAAAAATAAATAAGCATCAATACGTAGCCTCTCAAAATCAAATCCTCACCACATGGAAAAATATATCAAATAAGCTCTCATCTCTCAAGTGTATAAGGAAATGACGTGTTTACATTCATATTCGAATTACACATAACATCTACATGGGCTTGCAAATCGTCTAACTTCTCCATCGCTTAAATATGTGCTCTAGAATTAAAATAAAAAAGGACTTTATTTATTTGTTGTAATGTAGTCTCTTTGGTAAGGTTTGGATATTTTTAGGCTAAGCGACTCATTATTCTCAAATAATTCGTCAAACACTTCAACAAGTCAATGATATCTAAAATGTTCACCAATGCAAGCTCATCCTGTCAACCAAGCCAATCCTTTGGATTTTTCAACGTCAAACATCACAACTTATGAGAATTTCTCAAGCTTTGTTACGACCACACTTGCTCTTTATTCTTTTCCATTCATTTTTTTTCTTTTCTAAGCTTATTCCAATAGTAGCATTTTTTTCTTTAGATTCTTTTCTCGATAATATCAACTTCTCACGACTCATTCTTCTTCACATCATATCATTTTTTCAACAATAATAATTTTCTAGCCCAATCCCCAAATGTTAATCAAAAGAGACGAACAAGGCTCAAAGAGGTTATCAATAAATAAGGACAACGATTGGGATCAAGAAAATAGCTATGAAAGAATGCCTAAGATCATATCAAAATTCATAAGCACATGATGCAACCTCGAAGTAGAAGCCAAAGCAAGTTCTAGAGACATACATATAAGTTTGAACAATCTCACTCAAGAATGAAATATGACTTTCAAAATGTCATAGTTACAAGCTCAAATCTCACATAGGCTTATTTCATTATTTTCATTCTTAGAGGCTATCATATTAACACTTATCAACTCATGCTTAATCAATCAACAAACGTCACATCCAAGAATTCACCAAATAAAACCATTTTTTTTTCGTTCTCATCATGGACCTCATTACCAATCACTATCTCATGCTAAGACAAAAAAAAGGCAAAACAAGACTCAATAAAACAAATAAAAAGCTTTTAAAGCGGGGCTAAGATGACCACACTTCACTCCCCAAACTTATTTATCACAAAGTGACGAGATAAGTTTGCAAAAGAAAGAAAGTGGGCGAATTAGCACAAACTCATCCAGGAAAATCAAGGTGGTGGATAGTGTGGCGGCCACTCAAAGAACGTGCAACTCGCGTATCATCTGAATCATGCTGGCCATGTTTGACCTCATCAAGGTCGTGTCACAAGACAACTCCCAAATCTGCTCGATTCATCTCCAATCCCATGAGCAGACACCTTGTGCCCAAGAACAACACCCTCTTTTTTCACATTTCAATTTTTGCACAATGGAACTCTGTTAAGGTTTGCATTCGTAACATATGTCATAGCTCCGAGTTTGTTTTATTCATGCATGAATACATACAATAAATTTACAATTGAAGTTCGCTACAAAAATGGAACATGGTGCAACACTTAGTTTCGTGCTACATAATTTTCTTCAGTGCAACACAAAGATATACTACATGATATTGCTTGCGTGTTACGTATTTATTATATATGTATTGTAAAATGCATAGATTGAGAAACATCAAACTGAGTATATGTAATAAATATGCTACATAATATTTGTTTTGTGCTTCAAGTTAAAGAACTACAATTACTACAAAAAGGTAAAGTAAAATGTTTTATTGCACAAAACAAATTCATTTTTAGTTGAAAATGTGCAACAATTAATTATCATGCTAATGCAATAATTAATTTTCATGCTAATACAATAGTTGTTGATATGTTCTACATAACATTTAGTATGTGCAACAATAATGCAATTATTAACAGATGAAATGCAATACAACCACCAAACTAAACATAAATAATTTATGTAACAAATTTATTTAATATGTGTTATGAATTCAAATGAATATTCTATAGATAATTTTAAATTTATCCAAAATAATCATGAACAATGTGTAATAAAATGAAATAATATGTGCTACATGAATGAAACAAACACTCCAAATATTGTAATGTGTGCAACTATTAAATGACTTGCATTAACGAAATCAAAATTGGGAAAAAAATATATTTTCTAGGACCATTTTAGTTATGAAATCCAAAATCAAGTACAAAAATAAGTTGATAAAAAAAATATGTGTCTGACAAGGACTATTCCCAAGTCAGAAAATGACAACATTCAACAAAATATAGATACATAATGCAATGCAAAATATTCAGTAGAAGCGAACTAAGTTTACTTCAATATATGCTAAAGAAAGTTTAGTTTGTGCAATAACGATTATAGTAGAGTATATGAACCATGATTATAGCATAGTATTGGAACAACGTTTAATTGCACAACTAATGCAAGTTTTTAATTGCATTCTTGTAACAAAAAAAATGAAATTAGTGTAACAATAAATTAAATTACAAAAGGTATAATGTGTCCAATAAACATAATCAAATCATTCACAATTTCTTTTAGATCATAATACATGAACAGTTCCTGGTTCAACATTAATAGGGTGTATGTGCTATATTTTTTTATATAAGTATAACATGTTCTATAAATTGCTCTGAAATATTCAACACATATTTTGCAGATCTATGCATATCAAACATGAACTATGTGCAATTAAAAGAACAAAGTATGCTACATGCATGATAGAAACGTTCATAAATTTGTTGTGGAAGATGCAGAAGAATCCATATAATTAAAAGATGTAGAGATATTATGGGAGTTGAAGAGACGGATTACCATTTTTACCCCTACACGTTTATTGAAATTAATTAAGGTTGACATTATCAACTTAATATGGGTGATTTATGATTATGATCAATTCTTATTTCTTACGCATATAGGCATTCTCACCAGATCCAGATCCATATATATATATAGGGTTGAGTTATAATAAAAATCTATTTTTTCGTAAGAACCTAAAAACCAATGCATTTTACATATAAAGTTAATGCATTTTATGTATAAAACTAATGAACCATTGAGTTATGGTAAAAGTCAACACTATTCATCAATATTTTGTAGTGTAGTAACTTTATACATAAAGTGCGTAATTTTATATTTAAAGTGCATTGGTTTTAGGTTTTACAAAAAATTGGTTTTATTTGAACTATTCCATATATATATATATATATATATATATATATATATATATATATAGGGTTGGGTTATAATACAAACCCCTTAAAATAAGAAATAAGAATTCATCTTGATCATCCATTTGCCATTAATCAATGGTTAAAGATTAAGTTATCACATTCCTATAATTAAGGGACGGTTATTTTCGTAATATTCGTAATTACCATTATACCCTAATTTGATTTAATCACAACCACACATCTTCAAAATCAATGGTTCAAATTTGTTCTCATTTCTTATTTTTGAATGTGTTTTATTTGAACAATCCTATATATATATATATATATATATATATATATATATCTGTATGTATTTTGTGTGTGTGTGTTGGTTATCTAGAGTTCTTAGATAAAACTAATAACTAATAATCACCTTTAGATTGAATAAGATCGAGACGATTCATAATTATTTAATGATAAAAATGGTTAAATCCATAATATTTTGGTTATTTGATGATCCAAATCTCGAAAATCTCTCACATTCAATTTGGAGACCGTTATCCCAAAAATTGTTAACATTATGTTCTTCGTTGTTCGTGTAATTCATATTGTTGTTCATGTTATCGTAGTTCTTGTGCATGCTATCATATTCAAATTCATTGTTATGTTAATATAATTCATGTTGTTGTGCATGTAATTGTAGTGATTGTGTATGTGGAAAAGTTACCATATATAAATATATAGAATCCCAATAAGGCTGAAACGGTTACCATTAAAATATGAGGATAATAAATAATTTAGAATTAATCTTGAACATTAGATTATTAATAATGAATGAGCCACATTAGTTCTTAGTTCTAAAAAAAATTTGAGTTCTCATTTAATCCACTCTATATATAAGGATTAAATAGAAATCATCCATATATATAGAAAGAGTTAATATATGAAAATATATATTTTATATAAAATAAAATATTCACTCATATAAAATAATATAAAATAATCAATTTTGTATTAAAGTATTTATTTGCTCTTAATTTAGATTTAAATAATATTTAATTTTTCATTCTGAAATCTAGGATTATTATTATTATTATTATTATTATTATTATTATTATTATTATTATTATTATCACACCTGCAAATTGTAAAATCGTATTCCGAACTAGATAGGATTAATGTTAGTTTATTTTATTTTTTTCAAAAACATATCATCGAAACTATAAAACCGTCTATCTCCTCAATCACGTCGAGATTAAAAGCAACTCCAATCGTTGTTGTATTGTAGCGTTGAACGCTTCTTTGGTGTGGTTCTTCTCTCCAATGGAGACGGTACCCCACGCTTCAATTCTCTCCAATGGAGACGGTACCCACGCTTCAATTCAGTTTATGAACAGTAACCCATTTGTTGAAGCAGATTATGTTCATCCACGATAGTTTTTTTTTCTGTGCCTTTTTTGTGTTTTAATTAATTTTATTTTTTTTAATTTCTTTTTTTCCAAATATGTACAATTATTTATCTAGTTAAATTAATAGTTTTATAGTACATTCCTAAATATCTTTATTATATTATAGTTTTATTGTTGACAGATGTTTAATTTCACTTATTAATGCATTTAAATAATTATTACAGTATTATTTATATTTGATACTAGCATAAATATATACAAGAACACTGCAAATATATTATATAAAATTTTAAAATGTAATAACACAAATTACAATAATATAAAATTACAATAGCACAAATTACAATATATGATAATAATTACATAAAAAAAAGTAATTCAATAAAGGAAAGAATACAAGTGGAATATTTCATTGTAGAATTAAATGTAGAGTGAATTATTAAAACGCATATAAGATTAACTCTATATTTTACTCTAAAATAGAGTTACTATTGGATTTGCGCTAAGGATGGTAATTCGGGCAACATTACAGATAAGTTATTTATAGTTTAATTCACGAAATAAGGTTTGTCCAGACAACAAATCACGAATTGTACAGCTTTGGAATCACTAATTGTGAATTAAGGGTAATTGAGCTGAGATCCACAAATTAAAGGGTGGACGAACGTTGTATATTCACAAATATTTATAAGACCCATGAATTTATTCAATTCTCGACAAATATTGTTGTTTTCACGTTATCTCGAGAGTAATCTTCGCGAATCCTTATACTAGAAAAACTGATTTATGCATCTAAGCACATGGAATTCGTGAGTTTGAGAACTAATTTGTGAAAATTCGACATTCACAGACAATTTACGAAGTCATAAAATCATTGTCGAATTAATTCGAAATTTGATGAAACTTATCGGCAAAACATTAAATATCATGTTCAGTTTATTGTACCAAACGAGGACATTGAGAGGCAGTCGAGCAAAACCTCTTTACATCGCCTTCTGGCATTGGATATATGGGCATGTAACAATAACCAATTTTTTTCAATTTAATATAGAAATTTAAAGCCGCTCACATTGGAATCGAACAGGGCATTTGATATCGGACATTCCACTCTACCACTAGATTAGACACGCACACTATAACCAATTTGTTCAACAGCGACGATGTGCTACAAAGAAGACGTCAATAACGGTCTAACTTCACGAAGCGGCTACGACGGAAGGTTTTCATTACATCGGCAGGTTTTTCATAAACGGCTTTTCATGATGTTTTGTAGAAAAAATACTGGAAGTAATTCTGCAGATTTCAATTAATAATATTAACGATTATATCAACAAGAATTCGAATACAAAATATATTGTATACATAAGATAGGGTACATAGGTAACGGTGATTAATTTTTATCTTTTCTATATTTATGTCTATATTTTTTATCTTCACTATAAGATAATTGATATTATATTAACAATAAATTATCAAATACATTTATGGTATTGGCCACACGAAAATATTTTAGTAATTATCAATATAATTAATTAACAAAATAATAATAATAAATTAATGTGTTAATTATTTTTACATAAATACCATTTTTCCAACTATTTTTTTAATGTAAAACTAATTTTTTAATAAATCAAATATTAAATAAACTGTTTTTTATTCAATAAAGTTTTATTATACGATCACATTATATCGAATAAAGCATCACTCTTATATTAATTAACTACAAAATGACGTGTTTCTTGACGTTGAGTACTCATTTCCCTAATTCACTTCTTCTTCATATGGATTTAAGGCTTGACTCTTTGCCTCTTCTGTTTGTAAAGTCCTTCGAATTCATGCTATGTTTTACTTCTTCATATATAATTTCTTTCGAGGGTACCTTCAACCCGATTGAATATTATACATAACAAACAAACTCAAATATAGTCTCACGTGAAAAAAATACGAAAAACCAAGAGGGTATTAATACACGATATGAAATAGTAGAAAATATCAAACTAGTTAGTGCTACTAGCATCTCCCAAACTTCAATTTGGAGCTCGTGTTTCATGCATCTATGTCCTTTTCCCCTTTCACAAGCCCCACCATTTTCTTGAATTTATATGCAGACCACTACACCCCCACCTCACACCCCAAGCCAAATTCCTTCTCAATTTATCTCCACTCTTAATTATCACGTGCTCAATGCATCCAATAAAGACATCTCCTTCTCCACACAAATTCAAACAACATTAAACTTCAAGGAAAAGAATTTTGATAACTATTCCAACTGTTTGCCTACCTCGCTCGCCTAACTTCCTCTTTTCCCATTTACTCCCAATTTTTTTGCCCCAGATTCATCACATTTTTCATCAAGAAACGCTAACCACATTTTTCAGCTCAAATCTCTGCAGAAGGGGAGTTCTTTTTATTTCTCTTTTCAGCTTTTCATTTCGTCAAACATGTGGGGTGCGAAGAACTCCTCTCATGGCCAGAGGAAAGGGAAGGCGCTCGAGATATCGAATTTCGCCCAAACCTGCAATCTTCTCAGCCAGTACATGAAGGATAAGGGCACCCTCAGAGATTTGAATCTCGAAATCGGTGGCAAAGTCGAAAGCCTCGAAGTTCTAGGTAAAGATTTCTTACAGTATAGGTAAATCTAGAGAATTTTGGGATGAATGAAACTGCCTTAAACAAGCTAAAAACCGTATCTACTGTTTCCTTTTCCCCTTGTTTTTATTCAACAAGAAAACAAGACTGATTATTCACTATTCAGCTGGTAAAATCAGTGTTTTCCTTTAATTTCAGTGAAGCCCGGATTGTCTCTTGCTGCACCGACATCTGCGAACTCGGATTTGCCGACAAACAGGGGGAAATCTGCGCATCCGACGTCGGAGAATCCGATTATAGTGGTGGAAGATGCTTCCGATAAAGCTAGCACAAGGTTCTTATCTTTTTTTCCGTTGTCTTCTTCCAACTACTTTTCTGCTTTCATTTTTAGGGAACTGTTCACCATTTAATTCGCTCTCTTATTGTAAAGCACACGTTGAAAATGTTTACGGCATTTAATTAATTAATTTATAGAAGCCATTAAAATATTGATGGGCTTACCTATGCATACATGAGAATATGTGTGTTTGTAGATCCAGAATAAACCATGGGTTTCGTGAAAAATAATTTAATATGAGGACTATAGTAATTTTTTATGTTTTATCTATCTATTCTCTTACTTTTTGCACTTCTATCCGATAATATTTATTATATATTAGGTTAAATACTCAAACATATCTTAATAATTATCAAATTATTTTTTTAAAAATTTTGTTTTAAATCATCAACTTTGCTCAATTATTACCCAAACTATAACAAAATTATGCAAATTTATTCATTGACAAATTTTGGGTACCTGAAGCTGAGAGATTGTCGCTAAAAAACTTTTCCCAAGATAACATAAGTTCAAAACGACATAATTTTTTTGTAAAGTGAACCATTGCATTTACATAGTACTTAAAAATCTAATTTCCAACGTCAAATTCGAGAAGATCTTACTTAGTTTCACGTGAAATTGAACTTAGTTTGTGTAGTAATAATGAGCTTATTTTTATTTTTGAACCGTAATTGAGTTTACATAACATTATAAAAATCATATGTCAAATTTGCAACAATCCTACTCAACTTTTAATAACATTGGACTGTGTATTAGTTGTAGAAATCCTTTTTGAACTGTGATCGTATCTATGTAAAGACGAGGAATACCACTAAATTTATGTTACGATCTTGTTTCTCTTTCAGCAAAGATGGACGAAGCAAAGATCCCAAGAGTGCGCAATTGACGATCTTTTACTCAGGGAAAGTGTTGGTTTTCGACAATTTTCCATCGGATAAGGTAAGAGATGTCGTGCACGTAGCTAAAAGGAGCAGTTCACGAATGTCTTACGGCATTACGTCGAGCGGTGCCGTTCACGAGAGACCAAATCCTGCGGCCTCGACGCCAGGGCTGCGCAACGGGCTGCCGCCGCGGCCTCAAGCTGCCGGAAACGGTAAGCAGCCCGTTGGAGTTTCGTCTAACACCTGCAAGGAGAGAATGAATGGTAGCACAAGTGAAGCTGGGCCGTCTAATTCGGAAGCTCAGGAAGAGCTCTCACCTACTTCTGAGGGCAGTGGATCAGGTGATTGAGTTTGTTGGATTAGGAAATGGAGGAATTTTGTTGAATTTTGTGTTTTATGGTAAACTGTTTTTTTTGGGTTGCAGATTTGCCAATTGCAAGGAGATCATCACTTCATAGGTTTCTTGAGAAGAGGAAAGATAGGTATGCAACTTTTTCCTTTCTCTATTTACTTATCTTTGGGATTTTGGGTTGTGTTTGGAGGGAAAGTCTTGCGTGAAAGAATATTGATTGATGAAATTTATGAATTTCAGTTGAGATTTCAAGTTACAACAAGAAATGTCATTTGCTAAATTAATATTTTCTTAATTACATCTTATCAAACTTTTTTCTTTTCTTTTCAGTTAAGACATGAACGATTTTTTTGATTTAGAATTATTGATATGGATGCTGGATTTTATAAATTTTGCAAGTGCAAGTCATAGTTTGATATTTTTGGATCATTCACTATGACAACAAATATATGGTATTCTTCACCTTCAATACATGACTATCCCCTTTTCATTCTTAAAAAATGCAAATTAAAGTACTATATAGTTCATGAGGTAGTAACGGATTTTTGTAAATTTTGTCATTAACCTTTCTTTTCTCTTGTTTGAAATGATAATCTTAGCAGAGGATAGATGAGGTATGTGTAGAACAGATGTAATTTACTTACATGTATGTATGGATGTGCACATAGTAATTCAATTTTAAAGACACAGTGAGAGTAAAAGATAGAATTTTCTTCTTTTCTCTGTTGTAGTGAAGAGGACTTTCATTAATGGCATATAATTATTTTTCCGATTGTATTATGAAATTAAATAAAATATATTATATATTATTATAATTAATCTTAATTTTGGAAACTCACTAATCCTTGCCTCTTGTTCCAGGGCTGGTGTGAGGGGGCCATACCATAATCAAGAGAATGTTGCCCCCACCTTTAAGGGGGATGAACCGATTGACCTAAATAACTTCCCTTCTCAAAAAGATTAGGGAATCAATTTTTGTATAATTCTTTATTATATTAGAGTAACTTCTTGATTGGTCAAGTCGTAGTAGTGGTAATATAATATTATGTAACTTTTGTTAGATTCGATCATATTTTTTACCATGGTATTTTTCCTGCCAATTTAAGTTGGCAGTTGATTTTCAACTTTTACCATCTATTATATAAAGCCGATAACATGTTGTACACGTTTGAATGAAGATACTGCTCGTGGCTACATAATTTTTCTTGTGAAACAGACAGACGAAAATGAATATTTTTTCTTACGTAACGTTGGAAAAAATGAAAAAATCGAAAAAGATGAAAACTCAAACTTTTGCTTTTGTTTTCTTATAATAATTATGGGTTAATTATAGTTTGTGGCATGATATATGGAGCAAGTTGCAAAAATGATAAAATTTTTAATATATGTAAAAATACTTTGACATTTTGAGAAAATTGTAAATATGGCATGAAAATATATTTTTGGACTTAAAAATTCTAATAGAGAAAACCTAACGATATAAATATTTGCCTTTAATTTGACTTCAAGTCGTGCTGCTCTCTCTTTTCCTGTGAGTAGGGGTGAGCAAAATATCCGAAAACAGAATAACGAACCCAACCAAACCGAAAAATCAAATTTGGTTCGGTTAATTGGTTATTTAGTTAATCGGTTAAAACCGAATTAAAATTGATAATTCGGTTTCGGTCGGTTGAATATTTTTAACCGAATAACCGAAAACCGAATTATATATATAATATTATTTATTTATTTATTTGATATTATAATTTTAATATATCAATATCTTTAATCATATTCATTTCTCTCTCCTTATTATATCAATATATAATATTTGTAAAATATAATATTATTTATTTATTATATAATACTATCAATTATTTGTTTTGCAAAATAATTTGTATATATATATAATATATATAAAATGTATTTTATGTATATAATATCAATATATATATTATTTATATATTCATTTGAAAAAATATTTGTTTTCCTAAAATAAACCATTTTATATATATAATATTATTTATTTATTCTTTTGAAAAAATATTTTTTTTGCTAAAATTCAGTTTAACGAAATAACCAAATATATTTCGGTTATTTCGTTCGATTCTCGAATAAAATTGATTCGGTTCGGTTATTTTTTGAAAAATTTGGTTAATTCGGTTCGGTTATTTTTTCGTCCAAACCGAATAGAATAACCGAATCTCACCCCTATCTGTGAGGCCTCTCTTTCATTCTTCATCTGTCATTTTTTTCTTTTTCTTTCTTTCTTTCTCTTTTTTTTCCTTAAATCTTGATTTTTATTTTCTTTCTTCACTTCCTATCGCGACAAACCCTAACACTCGAGAAAATTATCTTCGATCATTTCATCCGGATAACTTATGTTACATTTCAATCGAAAATGTTGAATCAGAGATTGAAGCAGCAGCAGCCGTTGATTCAACAAGCTCTCATCCAACAGCAGTCGATGTATCACCCCGGTCTCTTATAGAGTGAGATGGTTGATTGAGTTTTTTGTTGGTTCGATTGTCTATTGCGTTTCACTGTTTGCGAAAGAGATCTTGAGGATTTGAATGTTTGTCTCGTTTATTTATGCGATGTACTGATGTTTGTGATGGCTGTTAGCTGTTTTGCTGTGCTGCGTTGATTGTCTAAGAGTGTCTGATGGTTTTCGGTAACATTGTGTTATTGTAATACAAGGCTCTGTGTTTTCGGGAATAGTATAAAGTTTCAAGTATTCTATGAAATATTTTATGTTTGAATTCGTTGGCCTTTTCATATTTCCCCATAGGGGCCATTTCGAGGTTACAAACTTACATGTATTTTAATTTTAGCTCATTTACTGTTTTAAAGGTTAATATTTATAATTGGGGTGGTCTCCTTGCGCGCACGCACAGTGAGACCACCCTAATTAATTAATTGATTAATTAATTAATTTGTATTAATAAATTTTAATTATATTATTAAATCCTAATTGTGAATTGATAAATCTTAATTGAAATTAATAAATCCTAATTATGAATTAATAAACCCTATTTTGAATAATAAATCCTAATTTTGAATTAATAAACCCTAATTATGAATTAATAAACCCTAATTTGAATAATAAACCCTAATTGTGAATTAATAAACCCTAATTTTGAATAATAAATCATAATTTTGAATTAATGAAACTTAATTATAAATTAACAAATCTTAATTATGAATTAATAAACCATAATTATGAATTAATAAATTCTAATTTTGAATTAATAAATTATAATTATAAATTAATAAAATCTAATTATGCTTATTCATCATAGTTAATATATAATTATTTTAACAAAAAAACAAAGGTGAGCTCACGGTGAGCGGATCTCACCCAAGTTTTTGTCTTTATAATTTATGTGTGGAAGTTGAGTTTATCTCACTGGGATCTGAATTTTGAGTTTGCAACTTAATGTAAGCTCCCATGATGAAGTGATACTTGAGTGTAGATAGTTATTGCTCCAACCTTGTATGCTTCTTGAGTGTTGAGCTTGTGGGTGTTCATAATGAAGAGAGGGTAGCTGTAGCTCTGGTGATGTTTGCTTAAAGATGTCAGTTTCTTGTTGGGTTGAAGGAGAATGGTTGACGTACAACAAACAGTATCCTCACCTTAAAGAAATAGAGATTGTTTGCTTACTATCTACACCATTTATCATCTGCATGGAATGGTGGATGATAGTGGATGGTTAAGTTAATCACAATCTGTAGGACACGAACTTTTGGAAAATATATAACAGAGGCTGTCCTTAATTGAAGTAGACATGCTATGTTGATGTGAGGGTCATTCTTTCCTATAGGTGAAGGGATCATCCTAGGTTTATGTTCTAGGATCTTATCTGATCATATAATATAAGGCTAGTTCATCTATTTTATCAAGGTATTCCAGAAATGGATTGTGAATGGAATATTTAGAAAACAGTATTTGGTTTCTAATGTTCTGTTAGTACCACTTCTGGTGTAACGGAAAACAAGTGATATTTTGTATATGGAGAATGTGATTTATTAATGGTTACAATTACAATTTAGATGTTTCACATGCTGGTGGCTTAAGTTTGTCAATAAAAATCAATTTCACTTTGCGTTTTTATTTCTATTTACACTTTTTCTGATGCCAGTAGTGGCAGTCCAAGACTTGTACCATGTGCATAAATCGTTTCTTTTTCCTCTTCAGGCAGTGGATTTTACCTTAGGGGTGGATATAGTCAATATGGGCAGATAGACTAGGATTTTTTCTTTATTTTTATTTCATTTTTCTTTTCGCCTTTCCATTTTTCTAATCGAACCAATTCCAAGTGGAAATCTGCCTCCTGGGTTTGATCCAAGTTCTTGCCGCAATGTGTGAGTGTTGTTCAGACAATTTTTAATTTTTCCTTTTTATATTTTCGTTTCCCCTCTTCAATGCATGCTCTTGTAGCTTGCACATGCCTTATATAGTTCAAGTTGCATTTTTTTGGGTATAGATTGTGAGCCAAGTCTTTGCATCATTAGTCATGCTTCTTGTCTCGTCTTAATCTATATGCCAATATGCAATTAAGGCCAAGTTGGCCAACATGCATTCAATATGTTGGTGGTTTTGTAATTATCTCCTACTCTCATGTGGTCTTATATGTGAAACTTTATGCTTGTTCAGTTATCATTTGATATCAAGTGAAGGCTATTACTATATTTCATTGTTTTGTATTTTTGGAAGTTTATGGTTTTTGATCTTTTGAGACAATGCAGGTATGTGGGAAATATCCACACAGGTGACTGAACCACTTCTTCAAGAAGTTTTTGCTAGTACCGGTCCGGTGGAGACTTGCAAGCTTATCAGAAAGAAAAGGTACTCATTTTTCTTGAATATCCTCTTTCCCACAAATCACAGTATTATTATCCATGTACCAGTTTGAATTGTGTGTGTAGAGCCGATGTTGACATCAGTTTGAATTGTGTGTGTAGAGCCGATGTTGACATCTATCATCTTTTTGCTCTATGCAGTCATCTTATGGCTTTATACACTACTTCGATCGTAGGTCAGCTTCACTTGCAATATTTACCCTGAATGGGAGGCATATGTAAATAGATATATTTGAATGTTAGATCTTGCATTTTCATTTAAATTTCGATAGTAATATATATTGTGATAATTAGGTTTGGGCAGCCTATCAAAGTCAACTGGGCATATGCCAGTGGTCAGAGGGATTACCAGCAAGTGAGTTTATGTTGTGATGTTTCACATTCATGTGATATCGATTCAACTTTGGTATATGACGAGGATACATTCTTAGTTAGTGTTATTGGTTCCTCATAATTGTTTTTAACTTAAAATCGTCTACTATTCAGGCCACTACAACATTTTTGTTGGTGATCTATTACTGATGCAATATTGTTTGCCTGCTTTTCTGTGTACCCTAGTTGTTTGTAAGTTCCTCTTTTTCTCTCTGTTCCTCCCTTCAGAATCGGGCACATGGCCTTGAGACTGCAGATTACTTTGACTTTGTTCTCGATAAAAATTGAATAGCTGGCTCATAAGTTTCCTTTGGTAGCTATATGTGAATTGCCCTAGTTTAGTATGCCCTAGTTTAGTAGTTGTTGATTGTCTCTCTCGTGGTCATAGAGATGCAAAGGTTATGTGGGATATAAAGACTGGGCGTTCAAGGGGGTTTGGATTTGTCTTTCAGAAATCAACAGGTATTGTGCAAACTTTACATGAATCATCTGAAAAAAACCGATATCCTTCACTTAGCTGAACATTTGGATTTCTTATGCAGGATGTGCAAAGTGCAATTAATGACCTAAGTGGTGAGAACTGTTTGCCTTAATGTCTTTTGATTATTTCTCTTTATTTATATAAAGAATTGTCATTGGACACTCTTTGATCTTTTTAAATTGATAAGGGGAAAAACGTTTACTTTCCACATTTCGTACGACAACTTCCTAGGTAAATGGCTTGGCAGCAGGCAGGTACGTTGCAACTGGGCGACAAAAGGTGCTGGAATCAGTGAGGACAAACAGAATTCGGATTCTAAAAATGTTGTAGAACTTACAGCCTCAAATGGATGAAAGTAATAACTCATGGTTGAAAATTGGGAAGCCTTTTGACTTAAGTTGTGCTAGCTCAATTAAGATCATGAAAATGACGGAATGATGGTGAATGGATGGAATGGGAACCTCATGCCTAATATTTTTTAAAACATCTTATCTCTATGATCTACTTGGCGGGAAAATGATGCTGAAAATAACTTTTTTTACAGAAGATGTTAAAGAGGCTGCAAGTAGCGATGCTCTTGAGAATAACCCTCAATATACAACTGTGTACGGTGGCAACCTTGCTCCAGAGGCAAGTCCTCTTTTGCTTTTTGCTATCTCTTTTGATGAAAACATTTCATACTCCAGAGTACAAAACGTACGTCTCTGTTTTCAGTGCTCCCCAACCTATATGTTTACCTTAGTCTTCTTTGATTACAAAGAATATTTTAAGATTATTCAGAGTTGGTAACTTGGAGGTTTATGGCCAAACATCCCTCCTGTATATTTGGTCCCTCAGTCGAGTAACTAAAATACAAAAGAAAATACCCTTGAATGTTTAGTAAACTCAGTTGAGTCCCCCTCTGGTGGTTGGACATAATCTTTTGAATTTGAATATTCTACTACACAATTTCTAAATCTTTCTTTTCTTGATTGTGATTGCCAGGTAACCCATATTGACCTCCATCACCACTTCCATGTGCTCGGTGCTGGATCAATTGAGGAAGTAAGGGTCCAGCATGATATAGGTTTTGGCTTTGTTAGGTACAGTACTCATGCAGGCGCAGCAATGGCTATTTCAATGGGAAATGGTCAGTCGTACCTCTGCGGTAAACAAATCAAGGTGGTGTACTCATCTAATTGCCGATTCTCTAGCACTTGTGATAACTGCCACTTTCCTTTTCTTTTTGCTGCTCGTGATTCGTTCCAACTCCTAATACGGGCATTGAGACTTCTTTGCCCAGCTCTGTTCTAGTGGCTTACCTTTGTTATATATATGTATGCGTTCAGTGTTCATGGGGCAACAAGCCAACTCCAGCTGGAACGGGCTCAAACCCGCTTCCCCCACCGGCGCCAGCATCCATGCCGGGCCTCTCTACAGCCAATCTTCTGGCTTATGAGCGGCAAATTGCAATCGCAAAAATGGGCAGCGTTCATCCTCTAATGCATCCGCATGGGCAACATCCTCTGAAGCAAGTGTCTACGGGGATGGGCGCCGGTGCAAGCCAGGCTATCTATGACGGTGGATATCAGAACGTTCCTGCGGCCCAACATCATCTCATGTACTACCAGTAATTGACAGATTTATCAGTACGTGGAAACCTAAAACAACAGCCCCTCAGTTAAGGCCAGTGATTGAGTGTTTTATATTTGTAAGATTTATGTTGGGCGACTGAAAACTAATATTGGTTCGTCCATATATGTCCTATACGACCTATAAGGCTATAATGCTTATTTTTTCCTATGGAAATGAATGTTGAGTGGCTTCTTTAGTTATTTTGGCTAGCTATATATTTCATTTAGTTGACGATCATCGGTAGCTTGTTTGTTTCAGATTGTTGTACGTAAATTAGGTTTTGATTATTTTTTTCAAGCTGATAGTTTGAGATTCGATTTGGATTCTCCATTTGATTGGTGGAAATATAAGAAGAAAAAGATAATTGATTTCCGATTTCCGGTGGTTTGTTTCATTTGTTTAGATTCTGATAGTTGCTGAAATATCATTATTTTGATTTTGGAAGAGAAATTGAATTATCTATATTGTAATCATTTTCGTTTCATATTGACATTCTATTTCATATTTATGCGACTTATTTATGTGATGTTATGTGAGTATAAACATCATTATTTATTTTGTGACGAAAAGTGTCTTTAATTAGTAATGATTATTATTTAATGTCAACCTTTAACATGGGGCAGTCTGTTTCATGTGTAAGAGTATTTTTTTTCCTTTGTGTCAATTAATAAGAAATTATTTAAAAATTATGGTGAACTCGAATCTAAGATCTTTGTGTCCATGTATTAATCATTCTACCATTAAGATAACTAGAGGTGGGAAATGGTTCGGGTTTGAATAAGCGCATCGATTTTTTTGGTTAACTGAATCGAAATTTCCATAAATTGTAAAATTGAAACCCAATCGTTTATTAAGTTCGGTTATTCGAAACCACATCGGTTATCGCGGTTCGACTTTTGGTTAATGGATCGAAAAAGAAACTATGGCTTTTTCTAATTTTATTACTTAAACTACATTAAATGGTGTACATATTATGTAGTTACTATTAAATAAATTTATGATAAAGTAACTGTTGCTTTATTTTTAGTTTTATATGGTTGGCTTCAAATAATTTATTTAATTAGTAGCATATATTAATTAATTACTCAATTATCATGCACATGATTTAATGTTTTGATATCCTACGATTACGACTAATTACAAGTTTTCTAGTTACTAAAATGAAAAAACCACATGCTCACGATACACAAATGTATTATTTTATTTTTTGATAATTCTATTGAATTTTACTTACAAATAAAAATTTATTAACATTTTATGATGAGAACATAATTATAAAAACAAAAATAAAAAATAGATTTTTTTGTTTTTTGGTTATTAACCGTTCGGTTATCAGTCAATCGATAATCGAAAAAAATCAAAATATTTTATTGCAAACCGAATATGCAGTGTTTGGTTAACCCAATATGGTGCTGTTTTGGTTTGGTTCAGTATTAACTCGAAAACAGGAAACTATTTTCCCAGCCCTAAAGCCAACCCATGTATACAAAAGTGTTTCGTTACTTTAAATTTATTTATGTATGTTTCAATTCTTTGCAAATTCATTGCTTCCAATATTCTTCCTTTTGACTAATATGGTAAATTAGTTTTGCACTACTACTCAATTGCAATATAATTTACTGAGTGAACCTTTTAGCCCGAAACCTCATATCTTTTCTAGCCCGAGGTTTTTATCGGGCAAACTTTTTAGACTCAATTTTTTTGGGTCTCTAATTTCGAAGCCCACCCTAGACCAAATCCCGAGTAGGTCCATTGGACATGCCCATTTTGCCGACTCTAAAATACATTCTTATAATTTTATTTTAGTTTCTTATTATTGCTAATAAAATTTTAGATCAAGTCAACCAAAGCCCTGTAAAAATTTGGAGAATAAACTATATTTTTTCATTCAAGTTAAAAATGTGTATGGCACTTACTTCTAATTATAATTACATATTCACATACAAAATTTTACCTTTCTTCATCAAATAATCTAATTTATTTCCGAAAGTGCCTACACTCGTTCAAGAAAAATATCTAAAAAAAACTCTAAAATATATGGTATATCTAGGGATGTCAATGGGTATATTTTACCTGGATCGATCCAGAACCGTTCAAAACCCATTAAATTTTAAAGCAGTGGTTTTGGTTCCGGTTCCGATTCCAGACCCGCTTTAGACCTGGACCGTTTAGATCCATAGTTTGATGGTCCGGTCCGGATCTGGTTCTGGTTCTGGTTCCAGAACCAGAATCAATATTTATTTATTGATTCTGGTCCGAGTAAAACCTGTCTATTGAAGAGCTTAAGTTTAAATAGGCTTGTCAATTAGCTAATTTTATCCATATCGATTCAAAATCACTCATAACACATTAAATTATAAAGCAACGGTTTCGGTTCTAGTTCTGGTTCTTATTCGATTCTGGTCTGGTTCTAGTTCCAGACCCGTTGAGATCCGGACCGTTTAAGACCCATAGTTGATGATCCTGGTCCGGTCCGGATCCAGTGTCTAATGGATCGAATTCAGAACCAAAACTATTAATTATTTATTGATTTTGATTCGGATAAAATTCACCCATTGACATCCCTAAGTATATCAATACTTTTACGTGGTAAAGTGCAAATTTCAGACTGATTATTTATTCTCGACTATAATATTAAATACACAACAAATTTCTCTTGCAAATAATAAGCAAATTGCTAGACTCGAATCTGCGCTCTCTCCTTTTTTTTTTTTTTTTTTTTATCATGGAGAACCACAGTCCCTACTTTTGTCTTGATTGGCTAAACCCCACTTTACGTGCAATAGCGCGCACCACCACATGACAGTGTAAACCACACTGAAAAACCAGGGTGTGGTGATTCAAACCCATGTAGGCGTTTGATGAGATTGAACCTGTGATCTCTCGACCACAGGAACCTACCTTAACTATTGGGCAGTCCATAGGGGACTTCGCTCTCTCCCTCTCTCTCATCACAGATACACACAGAAGAAAAAGCAAATCATTTTTTGTAATTTGCTCTTTAACACATGAATTTTATGCATTTTATCTGAAATTTTCAAGTTTCCGAGATAGTGAATTCAGTTGGCAGAGATCTCTATAGTTATGGGGATCTCGTTTAAGGTTTCCAAAACCGGTAGGCGGTTTCTCCCGAAACCAGTGCCGTCAAACGCCGCCGTTTTAGATGCCGACGACGAAGAATTGAACGATGCGCCAATTGCTGCCTCGAAGCCCAAAACTGATGCCATTTCATTGTCTGCTCGGAAGCTGGTGAGCTTGCTAATTTCCCCTTTCTATTTTTCGTAATTTGGCGATTTATGAATGCACACCGAAGTTATAGGCTGTATAACTTGTAGAATTACTTAGCTGAATATTTGTATGTGAGAAGTATCATCAATTTTGGTGAATGTTTGGAACTGGAGGCCTATCATTTAGAACGAGCTTTACATGAGCAGTTATTGTTTGGAGAACACGTTTTTTGCCCGTAGGTTTTGTGTTTGTGTCTTAGCATGTGATTTGGGATTTTTGAATGAAATTGTGTTGGGAGCTGGGAGACGGCGAAATACATGTTAATTGACATTTTTTTTTTAAATGATTAAAGATGATGAATTGTGTTTTAACCCAGTGAGGAAAAAAAGAGGCAGTTTTGAAGTTCTACTTAGTTGCTTAATCCAGTTGCATTTTGTAATGATATCTATTTTTGTTGGACAGGGAGAGGCCAGAGAGAACAGGGGGATAACTAAAATTGGCGGTATGCAGATATCCTCTTAAATATATACTCAAGATTTTGATTTTGCTCCCACCATCTTAATATATTTAGCTTCATCAACTATTATGCTTTTTCTATGTTCCTTCTTTCCCAGATAATGAAGTTTCGTTCACACTCAAACTTTTTCCGGATGGATATTCAATCGGGAAACCTGTTGAGGTCTGCCATTCATCGTCCCTTTTAATTGATGCATGAAAGTCAATAGGGCTTCCATGTTAAAGATGAGACCTTTTGTGCTAAGTGTATAATTTGCATGTTGCTTGACTATATTTACTATGAATTTCAGAATGAATCTGACAATCAGACATCCATCGATGTACCAAAGTTATTGCATCCATATGATAGAGCATCTGAGGCTCTTTTTCGGTAGGTCTATAGTTTATATCTCCATTTTATAGGAATTTTGGTCGTTGCATGTTTTATTCCTTATTTGTAGCAATAGGTTCTATAGTGTCATAAATTGTGTTAATCTCAACAAAATCACAAAGTTTGTTTTCCCAACATAACGATATAACTTGTCATAATTAATTCAACTATTTGACTGTTGTCTGTTAATTGACAGATTTTGTTAACTTCCCTGTCACAAAATTTTCTTCAAGTTGTACACATATCAGCTCGTTTCTTTACCTACTCTATTGCCAAATATTATAATATGATCATCCCGATCGGACTAACTTTATGTAGTTGTTGGTTGATTCTCTTCTCGACTAACTAGGAGCTACCTTTTCGATATTAATGTAGTTTGTTAGCATAAAGATCCTGTTCGCATTCTCTCACCAGCCTTAGTCCTTTTAATGTTGGATATGCTTTTAAGTTGTGCTCAGAATCAACATAAATATTGGATTAGTTATTCACTCTTTTGGTGAAGTTCTTCTTTGAGTTGCAAATCCAAATCCCATGTTTTATAGCAACTTCTTAATCAGTTTCCTCATTTATAACCTATCTACTTTTTCTTGTAAATTATTTTGACGATCTTGCTTACTTTTTTGGTGGAAGGCAATTGAATCTGGTCGATTGCCGGGAGATATTCTGGATGATTTACCATGCAAATATATTGATGGGACACTTATCTGTGAGGTTAGTTATCCAATGTTCAAAAGAGAGTTGTAAATGATAGTTTGCCTAAACCACAATAACCTTGAATGAATCCTTTATCTGAAAATGCTTTTAAGCGGAACATATATTTACAAGCAAATTTTGTTATCAGTTTGGCGATGATTTGATATTCTGGTCAAGATATTCTGCATACTTCTTCTGAAAACATTCTCCTCATATTAATGATTTCACCTTATTAAGATAATACTTTTTTTGCTGTTCCTCTTCATGTTTCACGTGATGTTGCTCTGTTTTCTTTAACTGATTTTCTGCCCTTCAGGGCAGCTGGTATTTTCTGCTAGATCTTCATGTCTGGTTTACAATTTTGCAATAATGAAATATGAAAAGTGGAATGAGTTAGTGTGACTTTCTGGCAAAAGCTCACCTGCAATTAATGATTCGATGTAATTCTTACTACAGGTGCGAGATTATCGGAAGTGCTTTCCTGAAGGAGTTAATGTGGCTTCTGGAGAAAGCTCACCTGCAATTAACAGAGTATCTCTTAAAATGTCACTAGAAAATATAGTGAAGGATATTCCAGCTATTTCAGAAACTGGTTGGACATATGGTGATCTGATGGTAAGTAATCCTCTGCTCTAACTCCATGCAGTGGAAGGATATTTTCTTACTTTGAATTATTAATTTTTTGGGTAAAGGAAGTGGAGTCTAGAATTTTGAAAGCTATACAACCGCAACTTTGCCTAGATCCATCCCCACAGCTCAACAAACTTTCGGAAGATCCAGTTGAAAATAAGGTTTGTCCGTTCTTTTTTTCTTTATATGGTGATTAAATTTCAGGTTTTAATTTTTGGTGTACCTATATGTTTAGTTAAATTTAGAACTACGCAGCATGCGAAGGAAAAGATTGAGGCAGATTTCTGAAGCTAATAACCATGGAAAGAAGGTAAGTCTTGATAGAGTTCCGGAAAGTTCTAGGTTGGGAGATACAGGAACTTTAGTGCAGCAACCTACCTATGAGAATGCGAACAATCAAAATAATGTTTCTAGTGCTATGCTTCAACTAAGGAGCAATAGCTTTGGGTCAGATGGCTCTCTTCTGCCTTCACCCATGGCATCTTACCAGTCAAAATATAGTGGAAGTGGAAGTCCAAGAATTATGAAGGATCAGCGAACAGGAGCAATTTTGAACGCATCTGTAGGTTCTCCTGGTGGGCAGGACATGATGATACCGTTCGCTGATAATATTGCCTCTTCTCTTCATGGTAAGAGAGAGAATCAAGATGGACAATCATCTCCATTGACCAACAAGAAGGCTAGGATTACGCATACAGGTGCTGAGGGGAATATACAGCACTTAGGTTCACAGATGGATACTTTACATGGGTCTGAATTGCACTGGAAGAACACATTAATGCAGCAGCAGTCAATTGCAAGAGGAATTCAGTATGCTAACAATGGCATGCAAAAGTTCCCTCAACAGGTATATGAAGGGGGTCTAAATCAGGAAGGAGGGCCGATGCCGTTCACTGTTGGACAGCAAGGAATAAGATTCAACCTGAAGGAAGAACCAGTTGAGACAGATAGATTGGATAAACCAGATGGTCATGTGGCCATGGGAGAAACAGAATTAACAAATATTGACTCCCAGCAATCGCGGTTGCAGCACAGGATGCCACATCAGATGATGAGATCCGCTTCCTCAATCTCCGTGGAACAATCATGGACAGCCTCTTGATAATAATTCTAGAAAGGAGGACCCTTTCCAGAAGAGAAAATTGGTTCAGAGCCCTCATGTGTCTGGTGGAGGCTTACCTCAATCTCCTTTGTCATCAAAGTCTGGAGAATTTTCTAGTGGTTCTATGGGGCATCAATTTGGAGCTGTCGTAACTAGTGGGCTCGTATCATCACAAAGGAGAAAAATGCAGTCACATCTGTTGGTGTTGGTGGCAATCCGTCTTTCACTTCAAGTGCTAATGACTCCGTGCATAGGCAACATCATGCGCAGGCAGCTGCAAACGCAGATCTAATTCTCTTCCTAAGACCCCTGCGATAAGTGCAGTTGGATCTCCAGCAAGTGTTGGCAATATGAGCCTACCAATAAATGCAAGCAGCCCTCCTGTTGGAAGTCAGGCTTTGGGTGATCAGACCACATTGGAGAGATTCTCAAAGATAGAAATAGTAGCTATGAGGTATCTCCACCAATCAATATGCCCTAATTTTTCATCATTTTAATGTTCAATTTATCCCCACCAAAATATCAACTTAGATACCATATTTATATGTTCTGTTGCACTTCTGAGCATGAAATTAAGTCAGAACAGCCATTGAACTCGGTTACAGAATCCATGCTAGGGAAACACAGTTCTAATGGCTTCTTGTAATATCTGATATTAAAATTGTGTAGATATGTTGGACTCTATTCTCAAATGTTGTCTTGTCTCGAATTATTGGTTTGATGTTAGATATAATGAAATCTCCTCTGTGTTCCTTGTGCACGTTATCTTTTGCTTTCAGGTTTCAACTTAATTGCAAAAAGGGTAAGGTGGATGAGTATCCTATCAGGAAGCCTAATGCATATTCAGCTCAACTGCTGATGTCTCAATTCTCAAGTGATTCAAGCAATGAGAATTTGAAAGATGAAACATGTCAAATGCCACTGTCAAAGTCCCTGGTTGGTGGCAGCATGAATGTTTGCAAAACCAGGATTTTGAACTTTATTCAGACAGAACGTGTTCAAGGTAAATTGACATTCTAATTTTTATTATAATACCAGACCCGGTAAACTGAACTTGGCTGATCCTCACGATTGATCTTTCAGGTAATAGCTTCCAAGTTGTTCCAAAATCCAGAACTAGGATGATCATGTCGGAGAAACCAAATGATGGTGCCGTCATAATTCATATAGGGAAATAGAGGATGCTGAATACTTGGCCGCTGAGGATTATCTTCCAACATTGCCAAATACTGTAAGCTTTTATAAATTTCTCTCAGACGTGGGGATGGGTTGGTTCATGACCAAGAATCTGTTTTTTCTTTTCAAGTACAGATTTTCTATTAATTAGCAACATCGTTAATACCAAAAAGTCCATATTTGTATACATGATGTTTCTTGTTTCTGTAATTGATACTCATTTTGCTCCTTGAATGTTTTGCTTGTGCAGCATATGGCCGACCTACTTGCAGCTCAGTATTCTTCACTGGTATGTTAGCACTTCAGTTAAAAATTCAGTGATTGCGATTTAGTTTCCTGAAATTCGAAAACCCTAGGACCCTGAATTTCGAAACCCTAGAACCTAGTGCTCTGATACCATGTTATCATTTGAGATGGGGAATGAAAAGTACATTTTATTCAAAGAAAAGAGCTCCTATATATACATGTGAATAACCCTAATCCTAATAGGATTCTAACCCTAATCCTAATAGGATTCTAATATGCATCTACCATATATATAATATTTACATATATAACAGCTTCCTACTTTGAGCTAATAATATATACTTGAGCAGATGACACGGGAAGGTTATCACATGGAGGACCTCGTCCAACCAAAACCTGTTCGGATGAATCCTAACTCAGGAACCCAGCCTAATACTCCAGGAATTTCTGCCGCTAGTGCAGCACCTGAGATGCAGCAGTTTTCTGAATGTGTTTCTTTGCAACAGTCGGGCGATGTTCCAAAACCTAGTAATAGTGGTAATTCAACCTCATCACAGAGCCTACAAGGCCCAAGGATGATGCCTCCAGGATGTACTCAGGCGATTCAAATGTCTCAAGGACTTCTACATGGGGTTTCAGTGTCATCGAGGCCTCAGCAACCCGAACAGCTCCCACCTATGCTACAGCAACCTCAACAGCCACAGCAGCATCCTCAATTCCAGAGGATGCTCACAACGAACTCGATTCAGCATCTGAATAATATAGCTCAGAATGCTAATATGCAGTTGGGACCTCATACGACAAACAAGACTACTGCTCTCCAATTTCAGATGATGCAACAGCAGCAACAGTCGCAACTTCTTCAGCCGCAGCAGCAGCAGCAGTCAGCAATGCAGAGAAAGATGATGCCTGGCCTTGGAAATGTCGGCATGGGCAATATTGGTAGTAATATGGTGGGGCTTGGAGTTGGAGGCTTGGGTAATGTCATGGGAATTGGGGGTGCTAGGGGTGTGAGCGGATCGGGTATTTCTGCACCAATGGGGTCTATGTCAAACATAGGAAACATGAACCAGAACCCCATGAACCTGACTTCTACGAGTCTTACTAATGCCATTAGAGCTGGGACGCTTACTCCGCAGCACGCAGCTTTCATGAGAACGAGGATGGGAAACCAAAACAGAACGAATATGTTGGGGAACCCGCAATCAAGTATTGGAGGCATACCTGGAGCTAGACAGATGCATCCAGGATCTGGTCTTTCCATGCTTGGCCCAGCTCTAAACCGGGCCAATATGACCCAGATGCAGCGTACGGCTATGGGTCCACCGAAGATACCGGGAATGAATCTTTACATGAACCAGCAACAACAACAACAACACCCGCTTCAGCAGCAGCAGCAGCAGTTACACTTGCAGCAACAGCTACAGCAGCAACAGCAGCAGCAGCAACAGCTACAGCAGCAGCAGCAACAACAACAACAAATGCAGCAACAGCTGCAACAACAGCAGCAGTCGCAGCCACAGCAGCAAGAAACAACATCACCACTGCAAGCTGTCGTTTCACCTCCACAAGTGGGATCACCTTCGAGTGTGGGGATTTCCCACCAAATGAATCAGCAACAGCAACAGCAGGCCAGTCCCCAGCAAATGAGCCAGAGAACTCCGATGAGCCCACAACTTAGTTCAGGGGTCATGCATCCGATGGCTGCTGGTAATCCGGAAGCTTGTCCAGCCAGTCCTCAGTTGAGTTCCCAGACAATGGGCTCAGTCGGTAGTATTGCAAACTCTCCAATGGAGCTGCAGGGTGTCAATAAAAGCAACTCTGTAAATAATGCACAGTGCTGAGGAGTTTCTCCATCTTCAAGAACTTGGTTCTCTTCAAGTAGGCCTGGCCATGGTCATGACAACCAGGTAAGGCGTGTTGATTGTGTACCCGTATACCATACCAAATAAATTTTAGAATGAAGAAGCCCTTTTCAGTGGGAGATAGTACATAACTCCTTTCATCTTCAATGATGAATGTTGTAAGTGATATACTAGTGTTAATACTTATGTTTTGTACTACAGTATGCAAAGCTAGGAGATGTCATATTGTCCTGTGCTAGACTAGGATTTTTTTTTTATATTCGATTTTATGTATCAAGTAGTAGAGTAGTTCTTAACGACCTTGTTTAGGCTGTTAGGTGTCTCTTCCTTTTCAGTTCATCAAATGTACTGGGATGAATTGTGCATTGCTGTCTGTATAAGGATGAAGATGGAACAGTGCTTTAATTTTAAACATCATCTTCGATTCAGCTGCATCTTTAAGATTAACAATTTGCTGTTAGCTGCAAACAAAAGAATGGATAGTTGTATCATAGTAATTAAAACACAACTGAAAGCATAATGGTTAAGTATAGGAATGGTGAATTCTCATTTGCTTCTTGCGTGCCTAGGTTGAAATAAAAATTTTCAGTCCTACGTAAAATTATCTAAGTTGAAGTCGAGACTCTAGTCTCATGTAACCCTAATATTTATTGTGCCACATTGATGTCATTTCTTCTCACTTTGGGTAAAATGTGATTATATAGTATGTGTGGTTCCGTAGAGGAAGCCGTTTGAAATTACTGATCTGGCAGATTCTGAAACATATCTTACGTGAATAAATATAACTACTTCCTCTAAACAATATTATAACAACAATCGAAACTGAAGTCGCATGCATCAAGAAAAGAACCGAACTGAATTACCTGAAATTTTGTAGAGTAAGCGGAATAGAAAAAATAAAATAAAAAAACCCCGATAAAACAAAATAAATTAAAATCAATAAACTTGAAATCAAAATGTTTTATATTTTATTATTTCTGATTTTATTATTACTAAAAAATGTAATTTTTGATTCCATTTGTATAGTTATAATTAATTTATTCAGTTAAAATTTATATATTATATATATAATTCAAACTTTGGTTTTATTTGGTGTTGAAAAATCGAGCTATATGATATTTCGATTTGGTTTGATTATTCGATTTTTGAAAATTTTGTTTACCTCTGGTCATGATAAAAATATAATTATATGAGTAAAACAAAAGACAAAGACACAAAAAAGAAGATTCTTTGAGTAAAGTAATTTGTTCTTGTGATGCATTCTTTGGTCACATTGGAAGTATAGTAATTTGTTCTTGTGATGCATTCTTTGGTCACATTGAAAGTATTCTAAGATTCTATGGTAATTTCTACTTACTTTACTTTACGTGAATAAATCCAACTACTCAAGTTAATTATTTCCAAAAGTAATTTCTAAAGTGTAATTTATAACTCCCTCATCTATAGTGCTTGTGATTATGATCTAAGGCATACAGATCAAACCCTCTTATTTGCTATATATAAGAGGTATATCGCTTGAAAAAGATCACAAAATCTAAGAAATAATAGCTGAAGATTCGAGTATGTTGCTAAGTTTGTTGTCGTAGTATTCCTTACAACACTTTGTGTTGTCTTCTATAAGTTTAGAAGTCTGAGTGTGTAATCACAAAGTTGTGAGGAATATATTTTTGGTAGTAGTCGTTAGGTCTACTCAGATGTGCAACATTAAGTTGGATAGGTTGTGATGTTTTGTAAAGATCTTTTTGTGTATAGTGGATCGTTTTGCTAGCTTGCATCCAAAATTATATTTATATAGCTTGTAGAAAATTATCTTAATTGTTCTTTTAATTTATCCAATTGTTTTAACTCTGTGTTGGTGTGTGTTTGTAAAACATTCTACACAACACTTCTTTCTGAGTGAAGTAACAATTTCAAATTCTTTGAGTAAAGTAATTAGTTATTGTGATGCATTAATTATTTCCTCACATTGGAAGTCTTATACAACTTTTGTTTGTATTTGAAAGATGTTAACATTGTAATAGATGCTTTATGCCCTTTATATATCTGTCTACGCATGTAAACACACACAAACAGAGAGTTTTTGGAAGGAAAAAAATAAGACATAATGAGTGAGAAAGAAAATGAGATGATAGAGGAGGAGGAGAGTGTTGATCATTGGAGCCACGAGCATCCACTTACTTTGGTGGAAACTCTGAGAGGAAGTCGTTGTGTTGGTTGTGAAAGGCGTTTTAGTAGTGGAGAGCAAGCCTACGGATGCAGCGAGAAATGCGGGTATTCACAATTCTTACATGAAGAATGTTCAGAGATGGCAAGAATGATACGACATCCATTGCACCCTCAACACATACTCATTCTGCAATCCTTCAAACCATTTCAGTGGTCGAATTCATGTGAAATATGTGAAAAGTTTATACATGGCGAATTTGGTTACAGATGTACAAGCTTAGGATGTCAGATCGTGATGCACATGAGGTGCGTGCAAGGTAGCAGCGTGACGGATGCTGCAGCCGATTATGATGATGATGTCATAACTCATCCAAGTCACCTCAAACATAAATTGAGGTTATTTGGGAAGCATTCCTTCAAGTGCGATGCTTGCGGCACCACACGGAGAGATAATTCCTATATATGCACTTGTTGTCAATATTGGATCCACCAGAGATGCGCATCATTGCCTCAAACCATGAAAAGGGAAGACCACAATCATTCTCTCTCTCTCTCCTTTCATATTCCACTTCAATATCTCAAATTTCGCTACAAATGTGAAGTATGCAACAAATATTTGCTCCCCAAATATTGGATATATCATTGTCACCTTTGCAGTTTTGCTGTCCATCTCAAGTGCGCCTTCACCAAAACCAATGTGTACGTGCATCTTCGTTTTATTTCTACACCATTACTTAATGCTTAATTAGTTAATTTCTTGCTATATCAAATTGTTTATTTTCGTTTTTATGTCCAACAGAAATGTTGTCACTGAGAAAGACATGATTCGGCTTCCAACAAATGACGTGGCAGAGGAGTTAATTAGACCATTTGTGATGAGACGAGGAGGAGAAATATTAGCACCCACCCCCACCCCTCATATGGTGAAGGTGAAATATAAGTTTCTCCATCACCAACATCAACTTACTTTGATCTCATCACCATCATCGTCATCTCATGGTCATCAAAACCAAGAAGATGAAGATGATGGTAAAAGATTAGAAGAATTAATATGTGACAGATGTGTTACTGCTATACGTTCGTCTTCATCTTTTTTCATGAGTTGCAGCACAATCTTCACATGGCGTGCTTCCACTTGCCACCTCGCCTCCCCTCTCTTCCACTCCATCCCCACCAAGATGGTCACGAGCTAGTCCTCCAATCTCCTCCTCCTAAAATCCAATTTCATGTGTGCAGCGCCTGTAATCTCATTACGAGTGGGTTGTTCGCTTGTACAAAATGCAATGACTTCAAAGTAGACATCAAGTGCGCTGCTATGCCGGACACCATATATCACGCAGCTCACCCACTACATCCCCTCAACCTTGTCAAAAAGAAGTATCCGGGGAGACACCTAATTTATTGTGATACTGGTTGTGGTAAAATCACTAGTTTTGGGATGTATTACGCGTGTGACAACTGTGATTTAATGTGGACGCTGAATGCGTGATGCTGCCGGCATCAATCAGGAGCTGCAGATGGGACAAGCACCATCCGTTGCCGTTGACGTACGATGCCAATCTCAACCATCCTGGCGATTTCTACTACGATGAATGCGAAACACAAATGAATCCCAAGAGTTGGATGTATCACTGCCGCCATTGCGATCTATCCTTCCATCCCAAATGCTTCCCTGCTACATCCGGCTTCTACAGAAACATCAAGTTCGGACAGGAAGCACCTCAGCTTCACCTACACCCGCACCCGCACCCTCTCACCTTTCAACTTCTCACCACAAAACGCCGCTGCGACCTTTGCCATCTAAATCAGTATGAGTGGCCTGGATTTCACTGTGCATCATGCAACTTCTTCATTTGTTTAATGAAATGCGGTAAAAAAATGCTCCAAGATGTTCACAAGCAGGCCCTCGATTGAGAAACTTGTCAGATGCAGATCGTTCCTACCTCTTTCTTCTTGTATCCCTATGTTAATTTGTGTGCGCGCGTTCATATTTTATATTTCTAATCATTATGTAATTTTTTATATGCATAATTATTTTTATATTTCAAGAAGCTTCTGAATTATTAGGAAATGTCACGTTTGCATGCCATTTGGCCCATTATAGGCATGTAATCGTCCTTAATTATGTAACTTGTAATTCTTTCGTTCTTTCTTGTTGATGCCAACTTGCTTTCTCTTATTAATACAGAAATTTTTAAAAATTATTTTACAATGGACTCAAATAATCAAACTTAAGACATTTGACCTTAATCATTGACCGCTTTATTACTAAGACAACACAGTGAACAAATACATACGTTGTTGATAACAACTTCTACTGATTCAACATCAGTTGAAATAATTTATTTTGATATATTTATTAGTCCTGTATACGAATCGAGCTGAGTCGAACACTATCAAGCTCGAACTCGACTCGTTTAAATTTTATTCGACTCGAGTTAGAATTCGAACTTTAAATTAAATTTGAGCTCGCGAACAGCTCGAATTCGGTTCGATAACTTTCCGTTTAATTTTACTTTTATTTTTGACAATTGTAATATATAATATTTTCTTTTTCCATACTGACACAAAATGTCATTTACACTAGTATGTGAGTCTGACACATCTTAGGGCAATGTGTACAGGGGAAACGATAAAGAAGGCTGATTTCGGAAAAACCAATACGGAGCAAAGTTGCAGAATTATATTATTTTAGGGGAAATGAAACCATAAAGATCAAACTTGCTAAAATAAAAATTATTTTTTCTATTTGCGTGCATGGGTGTTTAAAGATGATATAGTTTTATCTGCGTATTTTCTTTATTTTTGTTTTTGTCAACACAATTCAAAGTCTGTTAGCTTGAAATGTGCTAACGATGGAAAAAGCCCTCTAATTATAAAAATAATTGAAGTACTTCCAGTTTATTGAAAACTTAACAACGGCTTTTCCCCCCTCCTTTTTCCAGTGACTGCAACTAAATTATGGCAATACATCAGAAAACTAAAATAGTGCTTGGATGGTAGAAGACCATTATTCGTGATTCATGCTTCAAATTAGAAGTCTGAATTTTATGGATTTTTGCCAGCCGATGGAGTTAATTTTGGAGCGAGTGATGTAGTGCTTTAGTTCTAAGCTTAATGATTGATTCAAAACTTTTCTACTCTTATTTTCTAACATATATACATGTTTACAGATTAACCTACTCTCTAACGACTTTTAGATTTAGTGGGAAAGAAAATGTACTCTTCTCTCTGTCCATCAAAATTTTAGATTGCTTTGGTGGTACAGTGAATAAAGAATTAGTCAAATATTGTAAGTGTGAAAAGATATTCAAAAGAGAAAAATACAAGCTTTCAATGAACGGATAGAAAATGAATTAAATACAAGTTTTTGGTGGATGGAGAGAGTATTAATTACCATTTTGTTGTGTAAATGCTTGAGTTCCTACCATATCAAATAGTTAATTTGTTTGGATTTCGGGAATTTACTCTGTCTGAGTCTTCTAACTTATGAGGTGATTGTGAAATATTTCTGCACCCCTTTTCAGTTTTTAGCTCCAGATTTAATTCTTATTCTTTTTGTTTCAAGAATTCTTGACATTCTTAAGGTGGTGTGTGTGTTTCTTTTCTTCTTTTTTCTCTTTCTTAATAAAGTTAAAGAGAAGATGCCAAAGAAGAAGAAACGAAAAGAGAAAAGCAGCGACAGGAACAACGATGTCTGCTATTTTACTTTTTTTTTTTTTTTCCATTCCTTTTTTTGGTCTTATTGTTTTTCTTCCAGTTCTTTCTGCTTTTTTTTTCTTTGTTTCCTATCATTTTCCATGTTAACGACAATATTTCTCCTCTCATGATTTCTCTTCTCACACGTTTTGTTCTCTCTCTATCCCTCTAGAAAATTATATAGACAAAAACTCGTATATATCCGTCCACACCATGTGGATGGACAAAACTATAATTTATTATTAAAAAAATATCATTTCCATTAAAAAATTTGCTTAAAGATCATTTACATGGAATGAAAGTATCAAATATTATTTACACTGAAGAAAAAGTATTAAAATCTGCATGTACGGACGGAGGTATATAAGACCACCTCAATTATATATTAGTCAAATTTCCATAGTTTACCTAGTTTTAATTAAACATATAGAGCGTGTCGGTATCTCTATGTTCCACGCCTTGCGTTGTTATATTTATGTGAGCATAATGTGTGTGTGGCAAATGGCAATCATTCTATAATGTGTGTATGTGTATAATGGAAAAGATACTGAACTCCCCCTTTAGCACATTCAATTTATTGAGCAAATTTGAAAGTTTATCTATGTTAATTTTTTAGAGCTACATTTGGTGTTTGCTTCGCGGTTCTCTCCTCCCAGCGAGATGGGCCAAGGTTAACCTTTGACTTGTGTCTTAACAATCTTTTTTCTTCAAGAACCTCAGGGAAAAGTGAATCAGACTTTCTAATTATGGATTGATATATGCGAAAATTTAATTGGTTGATGTGGTTTTAACATAGTGCATCACAAGTTATTAATTCAAAAATTGGACTTGGAAGAAGAAGATTATTAGAGTGAATTATTGTGATACATTATTTGCTCACATTGGAAGTTTTGTATGATTCTGTTCCAAAATGTTTAATTCAAAGATAGTGCCGTTTTGTTCTTTCCCTGTTGTCTCTGTTGTTCTATAAGATTACCGACCATATTCCTACTAAGTTAAAGTAGATTATAAAGGCCAGTTTGTTATCTTGTAGTTAACTTGCGTTGTCATTATATATGAGAATTATTTCCAGAAGTCCTATATATATTTACTTAATTAATTAATGCATGTAGATATTACCGAGTTCTAGAATAATTTGATATCTGTTATACTTTTTACATAAGACAACACATGTTGCTTTTCCTATATCTAAATGGCAATGCATGAACCGTATTTGAGATACATGTATATTTACAAATACAAAGTCACGTGCATGAAGAAAATAATTAAATAGACAGTTGATGTCTTTTACGTGTCTGCGAGAGAGAAGTTAGTTGAGATACAAAAAATAACACATTATAATAAGTGAAAGAAAAAAGAAATTTAGGAGGAGAAGGGGGAGATTGTTGATATACTATAGTAATATACAACATGATACATTATGAATAACTATTGCTATTATAAAAGTGTATTCTTAATTTTTTATTATTATACTATAATATCTATATTTAAAATATTGAGGATAATTTAGTAATTTAATATATTTTTAGTATATATTTGATATAAGATAATATATATATTTTATCTAAAATTCTTCAAAATTGTGATAAGATGTATTGTATTTTCTACATGCATATATAATATATTTATTATTTAAATCTATGTTTTATGTGTGTTGCACGTAAGGATGTCAATTGGTGGATTTTACCCAGACCAGAACCAATAAATAAGTATCGATTCTGGTTCTGGAACCGGCCCATTAGATATTAGATCCGGACTGGACCCGGATCATCAACTATAGGTCTGAAACGGTCCGGATCTAAGCGGACTTAGAACCAGAACTGAAATTGGATCAGTAACTGTTGTTTTATAATTTAATGGGCTATGAGTGATTTCAGATCAGTATATGGATAAAATCGGCTCATTGACAAGCCTACTTAAGCTTAGGGTTGTCAATAGATGGGTTTTAATCGGATCATAACTAATAAATAAGTACTGATTCTGAAACTAGAACCATAACTGAAACCGTACCGGATCGGACCATCAAACTATGAGTCTAAATGGTCCAAC
This sequence comes from Salvia rosmarinus, assembly GCA_036937905.1. Lineage (NCBI taxonomy): Eukaryota > Viridiplantae > Streptophyta > Magnoliopsida > Lamiales > Lamiaceae > Salvia > Salvia rosmarinus. Next base: position 105,450,128 of record CM072819.1, read on the forward strand.
TCTAGAACCGAAACCAGAACCGGATCCGCTACTTTAAAATTTAATAGACTATGAATGATTCCGGATTGGTCTAGGTAAAATTCAATCATTGACATCCCTAATCTCACGTACTATCCTACTAATTATTTTGTATCAACAACATTCATGGTTGGACAAACCAACAAAACGGTTACAATTAAACCTACATATCAGATCAGATCATCTATCTTCAATACTATGTCCTATTATGTACAACAATCATAATTGAAAAGAATAAGATTTAAATTACAGTTACCTATACTTCAGTTGTGCACAAATGATCCAAATTGCCTACATACACGTTTAATCATTAACCTATTCTCAAACGGCTTAGTTAATGAGAAAAATTGGTGTTATGTACATAAATTTTCTTTGCATGTGATATTTTGTTTCGATTTTGGAAATAAGATGGTCTCTTGTAAAGATGCGTGAGGACCACACACTAGATGTATATCCTTGCCTCAAACCATAAAGAACGAAGACCACTATCTCTCTCTCTCTCTCACTTGAATATCTGAAATTTTTTCTGCAACCAAATATTGGATATATCGTTGTGAGCTTTGCAGATATGCACCGTCCATCTCAAGTCCGACTTAAACAAGTCGCCTCACACCGATGCCCATGTGCATGATCAATTTATTTCTGCATCAAATTAATCGATTACCTGTATCCTTTCTTGCTCGATTAATTAAATTGTTTATTGATGGGATATGGCCCAACCGCTCAAGCCACCGACAGCCCAAACGAGCTGGGTCTCGACATTAGTAGCGGGGCCGCGCAGATTAAGCCAAGGCAAACCCTAATCAGCCCCAAAACCCCAGCCCCGGAACTCGAGTCGGCGCCACCTCCACGTGGCGCACGGAGGTGAACATCCTACAGGCGAGAGGAAGAGCCCTACACGCTTGAGAAGAGTCCGTCAATGGAGGAATGGGCACGCCTTTAGGAGCCCTCGGACATGTATAAATAGGAGTTAGATTGAAGGTAAAGGGTTAGCAACTTCTTGAATACTAAGAGCTTTTAGCTATACTCACCGTAATCAAAACATAGTGAAAGTATTGAGGAATCACTCCTCCGTGGACGTAGATCTCATTAACGATCGAACCACGTAAAAGCGCGATGTTCTTTCTCGCTTACGTAAATCTCGCATATCTGCATATACTAGATTTATCATTGGCGCCGTCTGTGGAAACACCGAACAAAAAGCTTGTTTTCTACAAAATTAATGGCGAGGACACGCGCAACCGCCGTCGATCTTGGCAACAACTGGCGGGGCGACCGGTGGTCACTCAAGACCGCGGAAGGAGATTGCGGATGCCACAAGCGGTCACACACCGAGGGCAACATGAAAACGTTTCCATACACCTCGGGATCGCCGCCTCACGAAGGGAAGACACCAACCTCAGCGAGACGAACAGACGATTCGTTCGTCCCACGAGGCCCTTGGCCGAGCTGTGACCGAATTCCTTAACGCCAACCTTGGCCAATTCCAAAGCTTCCTCCACCAGAGGACAAATGAAGCGGGCACCTCCCGAGTGCCCGAACTGGCGAATACGGGCGCCCGCGGTCACCCACCCCACCGAGGCGGTCAACGCTCACCTCGGCAAAATAGCCGAGAACGCGTACACCAATCCGCCGCCAGAAGTCAATCACCTCGCCAAGGGGGTCGCAACCATTCACCACCTCGTCACCCGCGAAGCCGCTCTCCACCTCGGCATGCCGCCCCGAGAGCCGAGCAGAATAGGAGAGAGGAAAGGCGGAGCCGAACTCCCCCTCGGAGAGACGATAGACGCCGTTATCGGTCTCCCACCCCTCCAAGGAGAGATGGCAACGATCTCCCGGGGTTCGACCGGAGCGGAAGAATCATCTCTCCTTTCTCCAGAGAGATTTTGGACACGCCCTTGCCCCAGCGGTATAGGGCACCTAACATCGCCGCCTACGATGGCCTCGGGGACCCCTCCGACTTCCTTTTCGCCTACACCACTAACATGGCGAATCAAGGAATGGAAGATTTCCATATGTGCAAGATCTTCCCCGAGGTGCTGATCTCCAACGCCCGACGCTGGTTCACCTCGCTCCGCCAAAATAGTATACACTGCTTCCAGGATCTCATGGATCAGTTTAAGTGGCGTTTCTATCAGAAAATGCCACCCCATCAGCCTTCATCCGACCTGCTCACAATCCGCCAAGGGCGGGACGAGACGATGTCGAACTTCGTTTCGAGGTTCATCAAGGAGTCTCTCAAAATCGATGAGAGCAACGATCTCTATATCATCAACGCGTTCAAGAACGGGATCCGACCCGGCGCATTGAACAAGGAGATCACCCGTGAGAAGCCGGAGACGGCTAGTCGCCTTTGGAACCTGGTGGACAACTTCGTCAAAGGAGACGAATCAGACCGAAAGAAGAGGGAGACACAGGACGAGCAAATGGACCGAAAGAAAGAAGCGGATGACCGAGCCGGCGCCGAACGCCAAAGTGCCTTGAGAGAATCGGGAAGGGCCTCCGGAGTCGTGCTCGGACCTCGGCCAGCCCCAGCGGCAAAGCACCTCATCTGCTCAAATTGAGGCGGAGATATTCGAGCTCCACGCGAGCTCTTCCCAAAGCCCCTCCCATGAAAGGAGGATCCACGAAAAGGTCAACGGAGGAATATTGTGACTATCACGGGGTATGGTCACGATCACCGAGGATTGCGAGGAACTAGGCTCATGATTGACGAGCTCATCAAAGAAGGAGCCCTCAAGAAATACCTCGGCCGAGCTCGGCCAGGGAACAAAAAGCGCAGAGGGAAGAACAACGGTGGCAACAACTGCGGGCCGACCTTGACGGCGACCCAGCCCAAAGACGACGAGGACGAAGGTCCCAACGCTATGGAGCAGGTCTATGCCATTACCGGGCTCCCTGTAGGAACGACGAGGTCGTCGTTAAAAAATGAGGCTCGGAGGTCGGCCCCCGAGGAGCCGAAGAACAAGCGACTCCTGGATGGTGAGGACATCGTGTTCTCCAAAGATGACCCGGTGTCCAAAATCATGCCCCACCAAGACGCCATCATGATACAAGCCGTGGTGGGCAACAAGAACGTCCACCGGGTCTACATCGACATCGGTGCCTCCGTCGACATTATCTTCGGTAGCCTGCCCGGATAAACTCGAGGTCGGAGGAATTAAATACACCCGCACCATCTGGGTTGCGGAGTTTCACTCAAGAGGCGGTTCAACCCGAAGGGTAATCACCTTCCGGTTCCGTGTAGGCGCCTCCTGTGTCGGTCACAAAGGCCATCTAATTCTTCCCGGTCCGAGCTCCTCCCCGCACAACATCATCACGGGAGAGGCGGCTCTATGCCACCAAGGCCATCTACTCAAGATACCACCTCCATCAAAATACCCACCCGGTGGGAGTGCTAAGCATCGGGGTGACCAAGCGGCGGCTAAAGAGTGCCTACGAGTCTCAACCCAAGATGTAGCCTTGCCCCATGCATAGCAATTATAGAATCCTCAGAGGCTGCCACCTCGGGACGACCTGACCAAAGACCTCCAGCTATACGACGATGACCCCTCCAAAGTTGTCAAGGTCGGCATCTAGGGCCCAGCTGATATTCGGCAACGCGTCGTGCAGCTTCTGAGGGAGTACAGGGACGTGTTCGCATGGTCCCCACTCGACATGACCGGAGTGTCGCCCGAGCTCATAACTCACCGCCTCAACATTAACCCGGCCACCAAGCCAGTTCGGCAGAAGAAGAGGGTGTTCGCGGCAGAGCGCAGCCAGGTCATAAGAGACGAAGTGACCCAACTCCAGAAGGCCAAGATCTTGTTCGAGGTCAAGTACCCGACCTGGATGGCTAATCCAGTCGTGGTCCGAAAGCCAGGAGGGGGGTGGCGCATGTGCGTCGACTACACCGACCTCAACAAACACTGCCCGAAAGATTGTTACCCCCTCCCCGACATTGATAAGAAGGTGGAGGCCAGTGCGCCACGAAGTCTTGACTTCACGGATGCGTACAAAGGATAGCACCAAATTCGATGAGCGGGAGGATGCCCAAGACCGCGTTCATCACCGACTTGGCGTCTTTGCTACCGAAGATGCCTTCGCCTAAAACGCCGGGCTACTTACGGAGGATGGTGGGCGCAATATTCAAAGACCACATCGGGAGATTGTCGAGGTCTCGTCGGCGACATCATGGTCAAAGTCCGAAAGCGGAGAGCTGCGCCGACGACCTCGACTATCCTCCAACTCCTCGGTCGGCCAACCTCAAGCTCAACCCCGTAAATGTACATTCATGGTGAAGACCGGTAAGTTCACGGGATCTTTGGGTTTCTCAAGAGGGCTCAAGGCCAATCCCACCAAGGTGAAGGCGGTGCTCGACATGCAGGTGCCAAGGACCATCCGTGAGATCCACAAACTCACCGGGTGCCTAGCCGCCCTCAGCAGATTCCTATCTCGAGCCGAGAAGCAGCTTCCCTTCTTTAAGATCTTGAGGAGAGCTCCGGACTACGCTGGCGGGAAGAACACCAGTCACCTTCGACTGGCGAAGAGTACTCGCCGACCGCCAACCTCGTCCGCCCAGAAGAAGGTGAACTCCTTTCTATATCCGCCGCCCGGACGAGGCCATCGTGTGTATTGGTGCGAGATGAGGTGGGACGACAACTCCCATCTATTTTATCACCGAGCTCTCAAAGGACCTGGAGACGAGGTACATCGACTCGAAAAGGTAGCACTACTTGGTAAATGCCAGCGACGCCTCAAACCCTACTTCCAAGCTCATTCCGTCTAGGTACTAACCGACTTACCTTTGAGATAAGTCTTGACAAAGCCGAGTCATCCGGACGTATAGCAGTGGGCACTGGAGCTCGGCGAGCACGACATCTCGTACTCACGTGCCGGCCATAAAGGCAAGCTCACGACTTCTGGTGGAGGCCAATTCACCGAGGTGGGCTCTACCACGAGGTCACCCAACTCCGCCCCGCAATCGAGTAAGTCGTCCTTGCACCGCCCGATGGTTCTTGGCGGATGTCGTGGGCGAGCTTCATGCAAAAGCGGGCGTGGGCGGGCATCCTCCTCCTCGGCCCGGATAAGCGAAGTGACCTCGCCTCGGTTTACCTTCCGACCACCAACAACGAGGTGGAGTAACGGCGGCGATCTCGGGACTCCGCCTCGCAAAGGAATTGAAAGTGGACAAGGTCCAAATCTTTGAGACTCCCAAGTCGTGGTAAACCAGTCCTAGGCGGAATACGAGGCGAGGAGGATCGAATGAAGCAATACCGAGAAAGCAAAGGAGATCTTGACCTCATTCAGTACTTCAAGATTCATCGAATCCCACGAGGGAAAAAAATGAGCCGGCGTCCTCGATGAAGTTAGTGCGTCATCAACAAGTCCACCGGTGGAGGAGGTTCATTCCGAAGCATCGCGAGTCCACGTCGGCATCATCACCGAGATAGAGCCGAGCGGATGTCTCCCATAAAGGCCTATCGGAAGATGGCACACTACCTCAAGATCGGCTCGAAGCCAAAAAGATGATGGCGAAATCCCAGGAGTACCTCATACATGAGGGCGCTCTCTACCGGAAGTCTTACCTTCAACCCCTCCTGAGATACCTCAGGCCAGAAGAAGCCGATTACGTGTTCAATGAAATTCACCGAGGGTCTTGTGGAAGTCACATCGGGTCGCGAGTTCTCTCAAAGAAGACGCTGAGGTCGGGATATTACTGGCCCACCCTCATTCAAGATTCGGCCGAGCTCGTCAAAAAGTGCCTGAAGTGCCAGCTTCACTCCACGGTCAAAAAGCTGCCTCAGATCGATCTAAGCAGCCTGCAGAGTCCATGGCCTTTCATGCAGTGGGGATCAACATCGTTGGTCCGTTTGACCGAGCACCGGTCGGCCGATACTTAGTCGTAGCTGTAGATTACTTCACAAATGGGTCGGTGAGCCACTTTCGAGCCTCACGGCGTGAAGATTCGGACATTCGTGTGGAAGAACATAGTCGACGCCTCGCATACCGCATTCGATCTCGGACAACGGCACCGGTTCGTGGATAAAAATTTCAAGGAATGGTGTGAAGAGCTCCGGATCGAGCAACGTTTCACCTCGATCGCACACCCGTAGGCGAATGGTCGGGACCGAGGTGACGAACCGCACGATTGTACAAGGATTGAAGAAGAGGCTAGACCGAGCTAAGGGTGATTGGTGAAAATCTCCCCAAGTCATCGGTCCTCTGAGCGACACCTCGGACTTCAGCGGAGAAACCCCTTCGGTTTGGTCACGGGACCGAGGCCGTCATACCTGCCGAGATCGCGCACCAAGCCCTCGCACTCTTCACTTCAACCGGGCCGGGAACGAGGAAGACCAGTGTGCCAACCTTGACGCTCTCGAGGAGAACGCGAGCTCGCTTCATAAAGCCAAGCAAGAGAGGCCGGTCGCACGATACTACAACAAAAGGTCAAAGCCTCCGCACTCAAGTAGGCGACCTCGCCCTACAAAATAATGAAGCCAGAGCCGAGCGTCTTAACAAGCTGGATCCGACATGGGAAGGCCCATACCGCGTTCACGAGGACCTCGGCAAAGGGCTTACAAGCTAGCTCACCTATCCGTGCACTTATCCCCGAACACGGCATATCACTCATTTAAGGAGGTACTTTACATAGCTCGATTTCGGATCAACATCATGTTAGTCCCTTATTGTTTTGCGAAGTGCGATATTATTTATCTCTCGATAAAACGTTTATTTTTCTAGAAAATATTTCACTCATCTTATACACATGTGAACATCTATTGGATATACCACATTTAAACCTTCACAGGGGATGCCCTTATTAAGATGAAAACCCACTAAGTAGGGTACTCACTAAACGCGCCGCGACTCGCAGATTACTCATTAAATTGAGCGTCTCGGTGCAAGGCATACAGACTACTCATTAAATTGAGCGTCACATGCCCGCATACAAATTACCCATTAAGTTGGAATATCTACATGCAAAGACATCCGGATCGGATCTCGTCAAATTATGCCCTTTATTTGGGAAGATATACATACATATCTGATCTAAATACATTTACGACCAAAACGAAATCTAAGCTATGTTTGTACCTCTCGAGGGAAAATATACACTTGAACAGTCTAAATACATTTACGACTACATACAAAGTCCTAAGCTATATACAAACTTATTCGGGCTTCCGAGCTCCACTCCGCCACGACTCGCTGAAGCTACACCAGTCCTGCACAAAATTTCCAGGTCGGCGATGAACTCCTGGAATGAACTCGGTGCCTTCAACCCAGTCGACGAGGCCAGCACCCCAATGACCCGCTCCCGGTGCGCTCGGTACGGCCTCGGAGGCACCCCGTCCTGAAATGGGGACCCCAGCATCCCCGAGGCCTGCTCCAGGGACACTCGGTACAGGCTCAGAAGTGCTCCGACCTGAGGAAGAAGCTCCAGGGGCCGAGGTTGGACTGGTCGCTCGGCCGCGCCCCCGCCTACGACCCGACCTCGGGCGCTTCCTACCTGCTTCTGACCCCGGCGGACTCGTCGCCTCTTTCTTCCACTCGGGGCGCCACGAGACGCACTGGGCAGGCGACCAAGTAGCCTCAAGACGGCGTGGTCAAGATAACCTCCCCATCATCGGGTTCTTCGACCACGACACCGATGGGGTCGGCAATGGCTCGCTACTGGCTTGGGCGGGCGGCGTTCCGGACGATCTCATAAATCTCGAGGTACTTCACGAGGGAGTCGAGGAAATCTTGAAGTTTTACTATTCGGCCCTCCTCGTCCCTCGGATCATCCCTCACGAGGTGCTCGAACCCGCTCATCAACTTTGAGATGGTCGCACCACGGATCGGCGAATCACCGCCAGATTACGCATGCTCCTCGGAGACCTGTGCCAGCTTCTCTTGCGCCAGCTCGAGCTCCTCCTCACACTACATCAGGCGCCCATGGATGACATCGGCAGATAAGTCCGCCTCCTGGAGCTCGAGATGCACGATCCTTAACCTGAGAGCCTCATTCTCGGCCAGGAGGCGAGCCGTTTCACAATCAGCCTCTTGCAACTTCTTCCTCAGGTTGGCAGACGACGTCGAGCTGATATCCATGCTGGCCAAAACCTGGGTCAGTTCGGCAGATCGGCTCCTCCAGAACAGCACTTCTTCGTCCTTTTCGGCCAAGGCACCCCAGACCTATTTTAGCTTAGTCAACAAGTCATGGTCGAGCCCGAGGTATGGAGAAGTAGAGTGCTAAAAATATAAGGACAACACACATTTCAGAAGTCGCAACTTTTATTATTCATAAAGTGGAAATGTTTACAAAGCTAAGGGTCCTATCGATCCCGGCAGTTCAACCTATTACATTAGGCCCACTGACCTCAGGCTCTTTGCCGGGCTCGCCGGCCTCCACTTGCACTTGCTGCTGTTGCAGTGCAAGGCCCCCTTCGGGAGGAAGCTCTGAGCTCGGTTCCTCCTCCTCCTCCTCCTCAGCTTCGGCCCGCACCTCGGCAAGTAGCTCCTGGAGCTCAGGATCTTCATCCTCCTTGCACTGGGCGACGACCCCAGCCGTCAGAAGGATTGGATGGGACGCGGGGCCTCCAAAGATCGGGAAGGAGCCAACCCCGGAGATCACCCTGGCGTAAGCCTTGTTCAGCTCTCGGAGGTCGACCTCGATCCAGCCGTGCTTGACCTTGTCGAAGTCAGGCATGGCGGCCGCCAGCTTCCCCAGGTGATCTGACACCACCTTGGGCTTGAGCACGGTGGCAAGTTCGGTGATAAAGCCCGAGAAACTCTCCAACTCGATGAGCTTCGGCAAGGCCCTCGGCAGGGTCCCGATCGGCCACCGAGCACCTCTCGTCCATGAGCTCCTTCTTCACCCCTTGCCACCGCCGCGAACCTCTTGAGCTCCCGGCGGCCTCCAGTGCCAAGCCCCTTCTTAAGGCGGCCTCGGCGGCAGCCCGGCCTCGGCGACCGCTTGCGGCCTCGGCTTCGCCCGCCGCCACGGCGGCATCAGCATCCGCCCGTGCCGCAGCAAGCTCCCGCTCCAGCGCCTCATACCGGGCTGAGCTCTCAGCGACCAGCCCGGTGGCGAATTGCAGCTCCCCAGCAGCACGCTGCAGGGCCCCCATCACCGAGCTCGCACCCTAAAAAGAGCAACATAAGTTAATCTGATTGCAGGCGGATAAATCCAAATGTGGAAGAACTTTGTACCTCGGGGAAGGGCACGACCGAGCTGGAGGGCGGTACCCCGTACTCGAGGTGGCCACGAGGCGCGACTCGGTGCGGTCGGACCCCTTTGAGGCCCCGTCATCAGTTGGCTGATATCGTCGACCTTCTTCGGACCCTTGGTAGTTCCAGCCCGCTTCGCCTTCTACTTTGGAGGCTCCTTGCTCGATGATCGTGAGCCCTTCTCTTGCCCCGTTAGCTTCACTGCATGACAGAAGAAAGTCGTGTTAGCACAGCAAAATCAGACTTATAAGGACTAAGAAGATGGGGATGCCCTCACCCCGTCCAGACCCCGATCCCGACGCTTCCGACCCATAAACACTCAGCCCGGCCTTCTTCAGGTCGTCCTCGGTGAAACTTATGGATAAAATCTCACCAAGGCTGTTCAGCACCTCCTCCATGTGGCCCAGGGGCTTGATTTTCAGGTCCTTCATCGTACCGAGGCCCCACTCATACCTCGGATGCCCCTCAGCCCGCAGGAAGAAATACCTATTCTGCCAATGGGACACCTTCGAGGGAGCCGCTATCTTAAGCTTCTGCCGAGGAGACAGGTAGTACACCCCTCCTATGGCCTTGACGCTAAAAAAGCGCATCAACACCTCGAAGGACAACTCCTCCCCAACACCATAGCAGGACAGCCCTAGCCTCACCACCGACTTAATGGAATTCGAGGTCAGTTGACATATGGGGATCTGAAAGTATTCTTGAAAGCTAAGGAAAATTGGGGCCAAAGAAACCTAAGGCCGCTATCGCTATCTACATACGGTAATAAATCCTCGGAGGGCCATCGCCCTATCATCCGGTCGCGGCAGGCACCACCACGCCTCCTCCGGAATACGGTATTCTCTCGTTACCTCAAAAAGCTCCTCCAGCGTCAACCTCGACCTCGCCACGCCAACCCTAAGTCCGTCCCATACCGATGATACCGGCGGACCCTAGCACTAAGCCCCATGGACTTACCCAGTGGTTATAGCACACATAATCCTTTATATCGGAAGGCACACGGCCAGAAACCGAGGCAGAACCAGAATTTTCAGAACGAGAAGGAGAAGATGAAGAATACATACTTACTTTTCGATGAGATGTTTAGCTCCTTCAACAAGTTCAGAAAAAGTGGGAAGATTTTCGAAAAGTATAATCTCTGATGCAAGTGTGGAAGAAGAAAGTGAACAGTTGCCTTATTTAGGCCTATTTATGGGGCAAGTGGCGCCTAAAATGGCCGTTTCAACTTCCACACGTGCCTACCCGCGATTGGATGTGGAGTTCACGCGCGCACGCGGTTCGATCACCCAACTGCCGCCTGGCGCATATGACGTACTCTACGGTAAGGCGGTCGCCACTCGGATCGTGTGATGATTACGTTGACCTCATACACGGCTCGGACCTCGGACCTCGTCCGCCCACATCGAAGGTGGCACCTCAGATCGGACCTCGGCGTCTCCAAGTCGGCACCGCTAAGCCACACCTCGGCATCCCCGGAGGCGGTGTCACTCGGGACGGACCTCGGTGATCATCCAAAGATGATATCTCTATCCGTATGCCCCTGTGTCGGACCTCGGCATCCTCAGGAAGAGCGATGCCGCCCGGATCGGACCTCGGTGTAACCTGTACCGGGGTCCCTATCCAGGTCGGACTTCGACTTCCTTTCGCAGCACATCTTCGTCAAACGACCGACGACTCCAGCTCGGTCCCCAACAAGCGGCGCATGCCCAAAATGCCAGACCGTCTATCTCAGTTCGAATCCAAGCGAACCGATCAAATCCTAACACCAAAGAGACCGAGAAACCTTCGAGAATAGCATCAGCCGAGCAACATCCTACCTCGGCAACGCGCATTCTTCACTTCACCTCGGCATGGCTGTTACTCGACTATTCGGGTGGGGCTATGATGGGATATGGCCCAACCGCTCAAGCCAGCGACAGCCCAAACAGTGGGCACGACATTAGTAGCGGGCCCTGCACGGTTAAGCCAAGGCAAACCCTAATCAGCCCCCAAACCCTAGCCCCTGGAACTCGAGTCGGCGCCACCCTCCACGTGGCGCACGGGCGAAAGCATCCCTACGAGCGAGAGGAAGAGCCTTACACGCCTGTGGGAAGAGTCCCGCCAATGGAGGAATGGGCACGCCTTTAGAGCCCTCAGACATGTATAAATAGGAGTTAGATTGAAGGTAAAAGGGTTAGCAACTTCTTGAATACTAAGAGCTTTTAGCTATACTCACTGTAATCAAAACATAGTGAAAGTATTGAGGAATCACTCCTCCGTGGACGTAGATCTCATTAACGATCGAACCACGTAAAAGCCTTGGTGTTCTTTATTGCTTTACGTAAATCTCGCATATCTGCATATACTAGATTTATCATTTATCTAATTTGTCATAGTTTTTATGTCCAATAGAAATATTGCCACTGCAAAAGAGTTCATAATCCGGCTTCCATTAAATGACGTGGCTGATGATACAATTAGACCCTTTCTGATGAGACAAGGAGGATGAGGAGAATGAGCAAATAGCAATAACACCCATCATCCCTCATGTTGATAATGAGATGAAAAAAGTGAAATATATATAAGTTCCTTCATCATCAACATCAACTCACTCTAATCGCATCACCATCACCATCACCATCGTCATCGTCATCGTCATCATCTCATCATGATCAAAGCCAAGAAGAATTAGATAATTATGGAAAAAGATAAGAAGAATTAATATGTGATGGGTGCATTACTCCTATATCTTCATCATCTTCTTCTTACATGAGTTGCAGCAGTGAATATTACAAATACAATCTTCGCATGACGTGCTCCACTTGCCACCTAACCTCCAATCTCTTCCACTCCTGAGCCACCAAGGTGATCACGAGCTCTACGTACACCTTCAATCTTGTCCTAAACTCGAATTTGATGAGTGGTCGTAGATGGGACAAGCACCACCTGCTGCCATTGATGTACAACGCTCATCTCAACGCAATGAATCCTAAAATGTGGATGTATCACTGCCGCCACTGCAATCTACCCTTCCACCCCCACTGCTTTCCTACTACATCCGCAGGCATCAGTGGAGTGGATTTCACTGTGCATCATGCAACTGCTTCATTTGTCTCTTCCCATGCAATGACAACATCGCCAAAGATGGCGACATTCAGGCCGTGGGTCGACAAAAAAAAACGATATGTTTTTCTCTCTTCTATGTTTTTCTCTCTTCTTGTATATCCCTACTACCTTTGTGTGTGTTATTTAAATGAAAAAATTATATTATTTCAATTATTTTAATTCATTGAAAGAAAAATACAATTATTGAAAACTGTATACAGAATTGTAACATCCCACCAACCGGCCATATCGGTGGCGAAAGGCTTGCGATAGGTGAAATGAGAGATGAGATACAAAAAAGGGTAAAAAAGAGTAATATAAGCTTAAATTAAGAGGTATAATTTCAATTTCTTAGGATAAATAACTAAGGTTTAGGATTTCTGGTGAAAAGTACTAATACAATATATTCAATAGTAATTTTTAAAGCTGCCTAGAATCAATTGAGTACAGTGGAAGGCTTGGCCACCAGGAATGTAATATGATCTTTCTGCAAACGGGAACTCTTGATTAGGGGAACTCTTGACTAGTAAAATATTTTGCAATATTTGGGTTAAGTATTAATGCACTCATGCCCCTTTTTGAGAAGACAACGGTTCATAAATAATATTAAAAAAATAGCATGCTAAAAGATATATATATCATGGAGCACATATTTAAAAAGGAAAACTAGCCATACATATATAAAACATATTTACTCTGAGCAAAGCTCATATAGCTCAATAAACCTTTCTTGCTCATATCATACGTGCGATACCTACTCTGACCATAGCCAACGTTGCGCTAATGGTCTACATCATCAAGATCGGGTAACTTGGCAGTATTCACACAGCCTGGACTTCTATGTACATTACCTCGACTAGCACTTATCTCAAGGCACGATCGTTAACTAATGTCAACAGAAGGTCCTAAGGTTAGTACTAAGTAATATGCACAAAAACAACATGCAACTTCTCAATTTTAATAAACAATTTAGAGCTTAATAACTCGAAATATTTTGCAGAAATTAAATTCCACATATCACCAAAGTGGTCTTGATCTCATGCTCGCATCACAAACATAAATTACATTGGAAAAACAAATACGAGCAAGACAACTTGCGGGCGTATTCTGACTTAAAGCAGAAAAGTAAGTAGGAGATCAAAACTAACAATGAACTTAAGCGAATTGAAGCGAAAATGAAACAAAAGCAAGAAGCTTATCTTTGAGTCGAGAGGCCTCTTTACGCAAGACGAGATACGCCCGGTAGTGCTCTCGGTTACGGCATATCGTCCCCAAAGATGAAAGCGGCGTCTCGTAGGTGGCAGCACACGCAGACCAACGAGCTCCGTGAAGCGGGACGGAGGCGAGGCGAGCTTGAACACAATATATGTATGCGAGAGAGTGCTCTTAGGAATCTTTGGAATGCTTTTGCGATGGGTGACTAATCTTTGGGAGACATGTCCTATTTATAGCGTCGTCCCCTCATGGGGAGCATCTTTGAGTCAACACCCACATTGATATCGGGTGTTACGGAGTTATGTCCCCATTGAGTGCGAGAGGGTTACACGGCGGTTTACGGAGACAACATGCCCACGTTTCCGCAGAGCCATCATGTCGGAACGTTGCCGGCGATACGACGAATCTGGACAACGCGTGCGCCCAAGTTCGTTGGACGTATCCGGACGCCTCTTGAAGTGCCTGGCAGCAGCCCAACGGATTGGGCCACACGAGTTAGCCTCCGGACCAACTCCATCTTTGGGCTCGATCAAACATTGATCCAAAATATACGAGCGATGGGCCGCGGAACCCAGCCCATGAAGCAAACCCAGAACAGCCCAAAGAACAACCCAAAGACCAATTGCGAATCCAAGATCCAAGGACCACGGACCACGGAACGGAATCGAGGCGGGCCGGGCGCGAGCGACGGGCGACGGCACCGCACCGAGCCCGGACGCGGGCGCGGGCAAGGGGTGGTGGCGCGGCGTGGGCTTTCGGCCCATCACTTGTGCACATAATTATACTAAGTGTTCAATGAACCACTTATATAGACAATTAATGAAGGTACATTAATCAATGTGGGATAAGGATTAATTAATCCATGCTTATCCCTTAATCACATAACTCCATGTTTAAGTGACCAACTTTGAGAATGTGAATACACCACGATCATCTACTCGAAACGTAGATCGATCCTATGCCGCTTAATTTCACAAAATTAAACATCACGTCACTCAAAATCTTGGTCAAAGTAGCTTCCTGGAAACTTGACCATATATATATATATATATATATATATATATATATATATATATATACACACGATTTTCAACAATCCCCCACATGAGTGGAAATAGCCATATGCATGTATGCAGACATTTCGATCCTCAAGAGATGTTAAAATATTTGGACGGTGGTTTATGGCCTCGAACCTTCCATAGTTAGTACCATTGAGTACGAGACGGATTAGTGGACACGATGCCTTGAACCATTCCCCCACAGCGTGCACTGAGACAATGGTATTAACACTTTAACACCTCAACCTCATCCGTTCTCACGTTTGATTCCATTTTGGCCATGGACATCCACTTTGGATTCATAAGTGTTTTGTTTGAAGCGCCCCACCGCACTTACATAGGAGATTCTTTCTTGAGTATCTTGCGATACTCAACCTCCTCGAGGTATCTTAGGAATCATTAAGAGTCAACGACTCAACCTCACCACTAAGCGAGTTTTTCAACACTCGTTTGATTTCTGGGAACATACTAACGAGTGTTTACACACGAACTCCTATAGTTTAGTTCTCCCATCAATCAAGTTCTTAGGATCTCAGGTCATCATGGTTGGGTTACCACTATGATTGTTCTTAAGATGTGGATTTTAATCCCATTCCTCTAGCAACTTGATCATTTGATCCGGTTCGACCCTTTGGTTAACGAATCCGCCAAATTATCTATCGACTTGACATAGTCAATTGATATAACCCCACTGAGATCAAATGCCTCACGGTATTATGTCGCCGACGATATGTCGAGACTTACCATTATACAAACCACTTTTCGCCCTTCCAATAGCGCTTGGCTATCACGGTGAATCATCACCGGTGGCACGGGTTTAGACCAACATGGAATATTTTCCAAAAATTACGGATCCACTCAAGCTTCCTCACCGCCTTTATCCAAAGCTATGAATTACGATTCCATGGTGGATCGGGCTACACACGTCTGTTTCGTGGATCTCAAGAAACAGCACCTCCCCAATCGTGAACACGCACCCACTTGTAAAAGTGAATCTTTTCGTGTCGGATATCCATTGGCATCACAAGCACCCTTCAATCTTGTGGGATATCTCGTAAAATGCGACCCATGATTTTGAGTATACTTCAAGTACCTCAAAACTCTCACTAAAGCCTTCCAATGCTCCTTGCTTGGATTGCTCGATAACGACTCAATTTGTTCACGGCGAAGCTATGTCGGGCGGGTGCAATTTGTAAGATACATCAAACACCGATGACCTTAGCATAGTCTTCTTGCCCAGCAAAGTTCACCCTCGTTCTTACTCAGTGAACATTGAGCTCAATGGGTCTTAGCGGACAAACTATCAAATGTGTTGAATTTCTTAAGTACTTTCTCGACATAGTGAGATTGTGTCAAGATAATTCCGTCGATCTTCTTAGAATCTTGATTCCAAGAATCACATCACTAAACCCATGTCCTTCATGTCAAAATTTCTATTTAACATGCGCTTTGTGTCATTAATGACTTGAGTATTACTACCCATGATCAACATGTCATCTACATATAGACACACTATAACATAACCATTATCAGTGTTCTTCATTTGTCACACTCGTTGATCTTGAAACCATTTGCCAACATTACATTGTCAAATTTCAAGTGCCATTGCAACGGCGCTTGTTTCAAACCATATAGAGACTTCACGAGTTTGCATACCTTGCCCTCTTGACCAAGTACTACAAACCCTTCAGGCTGCTCTATATATACCTCATCCTCGAGGTCACCATTCAAAAACGCAGTCTTAACGTCCATTTGATGAATCTCAAGATTGCGCAAGCGACAATTGCGAGAAGCACCGAATAAGCGTAATCCTCGTCACGGTGAATAGGTATACGTTCAATCAAAGTATACTCTCAATTGACTCGCAATAAATGCGAGGTGTTATAGTAGGGAAAGTTAACCCTAGTGGTCTCTCGAGGAAAACTTAACAGGGCTAATGTTCGTGTTGCTCACGAAAACGATTAAATCCTAAACACTCTAATACCAACATGATTTTTGAAACATACGAGGAATCAAACACGAGAATTAAGCGACAAACTAAGCCGGGGTTGTCAATCCCGAAATGAACTATAAAGCAATAGATCTAAACTAGAGGTTGTCAAACCCTAGATGATAAACTACTAAACACGGAAACAAGAAACAAATCAAAAAGCAATTAAATTAGATCTTCAAACAAGGATTGATGAAATTCAACAAAGAACCATTAATCATGAATTTAAAGTTCAACACCACTTGCATAGAATTGATTATTAAAGCGGAAATAAGAACTAATCAAGAACCCAACAAGAGCAGAATTTAACGGCGGGATAAATCGACACGTGAGCGAAACATCAAGATCAACAGAACAAATAACTGATAATTACTTTCGATCCAAATCCGAAATCACACAAGGTATTGCAATAATTCGTAAATAAAATCAAGAAGGCGAAAATCGATTACAGGACGTTAAACAAATGTCTGAATTGAGGAAAATTGAAGAATAGATGAACTCGAGCTCCAGCGGCGTGATTCAGAGAGAAAACAAGAAAAATACGTAAAATCCGAACTGCGGAAAATAACCTAAAATAGCCTATATATAAGAAGGCAACTGAGCACCGGTGGAAGCGCTTTCGATTCGCCATCGAACGAACGCAGCGGTGCGCGGGCGCGCGAGGCGTCTTGGCGGAAAGAAGCGGCGGCGCGGCGGAGGTGCGCGGCGGCGTAGCGACACGCACGTGGTGGTGTTCGATCCGGCGCACGAGGGAAATTAGGCAGCAGCTCGGGTGAGCCGTCGCTCGGCCAGGCGGGCGCCGACGCGTCTGCGGACGGTGGCGCTAAGTGCTGTGGTGTGTGCGCGCTCACGAGCGCGCGGGAAATTCTAGCGTGCGCTGGAGTGGCGGGCGTGCGCTGGTCGTGCGGCGTCGCGGCGTGTCGCGGCGTGGATGCTCGGCCATGCGACGGGGCCATGCGCGACTTCAACAATTCGTCTCGTTCTCCTTCGTCCAAGTCGAATTAGGATCTCTTTCGCTTATGAAACTTATCGCGATGCTCTTCATTATACTTGATCCTTGGTAGATTCATTTCATCCTATTTAATGCCAATTTTCTGCAAAACATTGAAACGAACCAAGTAAGTCGAAACGATAAATAATAATCGAACTAACGGCATAAATGGGATAAACTAATGAAGACAACATGCAAAACAATACCAAGAATAAGCACAAAATGACACCAAACAACTCCCCACACTTATTCATTTGCTTGTCCTCAAGCAAAGTCTATCAAACAGAATAGAAGAATAGCTCATGCAACTAAACTCTTAATCTAATCAATCAAACCTCTTTTTGCAATTCCCCCAAACATGATGAGTACATAATCAAGGTTAATGTGAAACAAATCTAAGATTGTGAGAATGTCAAATAAACAAGAAGATTATTTTTGCTCAGACCCAACTCTCCGTTAGGGACGAATTAACTAAAATGGTTACCTTTAGCAACAAGTTTCTTTTGAGAACACAAAGAAAGTATAAACAAATTTTGGAACAATGTTGAAAGGTGAAGTCTCGATGAATTGAGTCTCCTATCGTGGTTTCCATGCCCATTTCTCAATTTACGAGAAGAGGCGTAATCCCATCCTCCATTTATACAATCTCAACAAATTATTGGAGTTTTCATTCTCCTTCTTTTCTTTTCTTATTCACTTTTTTTTTTTTGAAACAAGTATATAGGTAACCAAACTGTTAACACTCCCCCTAACATTAGCCGGACAAATCACATCAATAACCCCCGATTTAAGATTTATTCACACAACCTCGTTCATTCACATTGCACTTCAATAACGTAACATCACGATAAAAGAGAACACATCAAGGTTTGACCAATACCACAGAGTTCAGGTGCATAAATTACAATCCTAACTTATTCGCATAGACAAAAACTTGAGTACAAGATGACAAAATAAGCATAGATGGCAATCATTAAGCATACAAAATTTATAAGAAACGCATACAAAACTGAGTAACGCATCTTTTCGGGTGCAGACGTGCGCAGTTGCGCCAGTGTCGATGAACCATCCACCTTGATTCTCGACGTGGTTGACTTCTTCGGTCACCACAGCAGCCAAGTCATTCTTGTCCCATTTGTCGAAGTCCTTCTCGACAACGTTGACAACTTGTTTAGCTTTCTTCTTCTTTGGTCGACGACGATCCTTACTCTTGTGGCCATGCTTGCCACAATTAGAATGATCCCGTCAAACTTACGGCAACCATCTTCCTTTGCTTTGTCATTGACATGGGACGAACACGTTTGTTGGAGGGACCGCCTTCTCCAACAACAGTTTCGTCGATCGATCAAACCTTTCGCTTTCAATTTGCGCTTCACATCGAATCGATCGCGCAGTTTGACGATCAAGTCTTCAAGCGTCATATCCTTTCGCTTGTGCTAAGGTAGACCTCAAGTCTCTCCACCCGGTAGCTTCTCATCAGCATAGACGACAAAGCCGTCCAAAACGGTGTACCTTCGGCTTGAACCTCGTGTACAATGAGTTGAAACTCTTGCACTTGTCCATGATCGGTCGAGAATCGACCATCTTGTAGTCCAAATAATCGCTACAATGAACTTCTTTGTACCGCATCATCACTACGGCATTTCTTTTCTAACGCATCCCACATACATTTGGATGTCATTACAACAAAGATAAACACTATACAAGGTATCTTCTAAACTACCAAGTATAAAACTTTACAAAGATAGACGCCGGTCGCGGTTGTCATATCTTTGCTCGGACGTGAAAGTCCGTCACTTGACCCGGGCGGCGGGCTCATCTTCCACCAAGAAGTTGGCGAAGCCCAACGTCGAAGGTAAAAAGATCTTTGTCGCCATCTCAAGTCGATCCTCCAAACTTGGCGGCTTCTCGGTGGCGGCATCATCCTCGCGGTATGAGCAAAGCGAGATCGATCCATAACCGGAACCACCAACACCACTTAAAGTGTCTTGGAACATGGAACTCGAATGAGAACCACCAGCAGTTAGATCCCATGGATCCAACAATGACCCAATCGAAAAGTGCAGCCTCGAACCAATGGAACCACTAAAAGTGGAACCAATTGTTGAACCACTAAAAGTGGAACCAACAATCGACCAAAAGGTCCAATCGTTGACCTCAAGGCATCGAACCAAACATGACCGAAGCCATTATGCGGTGTGGCGGCAGAGGGAGGCGGCGGGCGGCGGCGGCGGCGGCAGCAGGCGAAGTCGGTGGCGAGGCAGGCGGCGACGAAAGCACGGCCGGGGCGGGCGGGAGGCGGCGGCGGCGGCAGGTGGGCGCGCACGTGGGCTTTCCACCCATCACTTGTGCACATAATTATACTTAGTGTTCAATGAACCACTTATATGGACAATTAATGACATTAATCAATGGGATAAGGATTAATTAATCCATGCTTATCCCTTAATCACATAACTCCATGTTTAAGTGACCAACTTTGATCCACTATTTGTCACTCACCGAAAATCGGATTTGAGAATGTGAATACACCACAATCATCTACTCGAAACGTAGATCGATCCTATGCCGTTTAATTTCACAAAATTAAACGTTACGTCACTCAAAATCTTGGTCAAAGTAGCTTCCTGGAAACTTGACCATATAATATATATATATATATACACGATTTTCAACAAATTCATCACAAACATCAACTCACTTTATTCTCAGTTTCTCGTGATAATCAAAAGAAGAAGATGAAGACGATGATTATGAAAAAAGAATCATAAGAATTAATATGTGACGGGTGCATTACCCCTATATTTTCATCTCCTTCTTCTTCTTCTTCCTCAAGTAGTAAACATTACTACTACATGAGTTGCAGTGAGTGCAAATACAATCTTCACATGGCGTGCTTCCACTTACCACTCAAGCTCCCCTCCCTCCATTCCACCACAGAGCTAGTCACGACTTAATCCTCAAATCTTCTGACAAACATTATATGACTACTCTACTAATGAGATGTTTTATGTTTGCACAAAATGCAATGACTTCAAAGCAGACATCAAGTGCGCGTCTATGTCGGACACCATATATCACGCAACTCACCCACGACATGTCCTCAACCTCCTCCCTGAAGAGGATTTTGAGAGTGGTAACTACTCCTTATGTGCTGCTGACTCCCATTCTGTAGTATAATTGTTACGCGTATGCTGCGAGCATCAATCACGAGTCGCATACACCCGCTGCCATTGACATACGACGCCCATGTAAACCATCATGCTGATTTCTACTTCGATCAATGTGAAAATGAAATGAACCCCAGGAGTTGGATGTATCATTGTCGCCACTGCGATCTATCCTTCCATCCCAGAGGCTTTCCTGCTACATCCGGCAACTACAGAAGCATCAAGTTGGGGCGCGACCTCACCGCCACACTCTCGCCTATCAAATTCTCACCACAAAACGCAATTGCGACCTTTGTCGTCAGGATAGGCATGAATATTGCCTTGGATTTCACTGTGCACCGTGCGACTTCTTCATTTGTCTCTACTACTGCGGTGAAGAAATGATCTTAAATGGTCACATACAGGCGGTCGATTACTAAAAAAAATGCTATGTCGCTTGTGTTTACCTCTTTCTTCTTTTGCTCTCCCTGCGCCTTGAGTGTGTCATTTCAAATTCAATAAAAAACTAATTGTTGTTTCAGTTACTTCATTAAAGAAAAAGATAAAATACAATTTACTAAAAATTCTACTCCTTTGTTTGAACAAGTCAATAAAATTAAAGCATATCGTCCAAAATCATGTTTCACTCTCTATCCCAAGCGTAAAACACTGTAGTTTTGAATTTAATTTCTGTAACAACCTTTTAGTTATCCTCATGGAACAAAGAGTATGAAACAGCAATTAAACCTAACTAGCGGATGATTAGTTAAGTTTTGACGGAAACCACTTTATGTTATCTTTGTGGTCATAGTAAATGAAATATCTATTAATTATTTAAACTCGTTTAAATTTATAAAATATTTAATATAAGTTATTATAGTGATAAGTTATTTATCTTAATAAAACTCTAACATTAAAAAGTAAATTAATAATAAAAAAGTATAGATATATGTTAATCGTAGAGCGGGCAAAATGAGCCCGGCCCGAAAAGCCCGCCCGCGGTACCCGGGGTTTGGGCCGGTTTGGGCTTCAAAATTAAAGGCCCGAAAACAATCGGACCTAAAAGCCCTTGAAAAAAACCCGGCTCACTGAGTTTTGGGCCAAAAAGCCGGGGTTTTGGGCTAAAAAGCCCTCCCGATTTTTATTAAATATATATATTTATAATATTATTTAATATACATATCTATATTTTTAATAATATTAATTATATTTTATATAATTATTTATTTTTATAGTAACAATTTTCTTACTAATTCACATATTGGTAGGAAAAATAAATTGAAAAATAATAACCTCATAATCATTCAAAATAATTCCTAAGAGAAATGATCTCCAAAATATATACATTGATGATTAATGATCTTATAGTATGTAAAATCTATTTTGAATCATTAATTTTAAAAATATACAGTATAATTAATTTATTTTATTCTATTATTTTATGAGTATAAGTCGGATTGACGTTTAATAATATCATTTATCTTTGATTTGTAATTACTAATATTTTCTCTTTAAATTAAAGAATTAAAATCATATTGCATTATAATATCATCGCATGAATACATAAATAGGTCAAGATATACAAGAAGCATTATCATAAGAATAAGTAAGCTCAAAATACTCTCATCACTGATTCTTTATTTAAATTAAGGAGTTATGAGATCTTAATTAAATAATTATTTTTTTAATTTAAAATATTAATTTTACATATTAAAAAAATTAAAAAATTATCTAAAAAAAGCCCGTCCGCCCTAAAGCCTGCCCGGGGTTGGTTTGGGCTTCATATTTTTAGGCCCGAAAAATTTTGGGCTCGGCCCGACCCGGCCAGAAAAATTTAAAAGCCCGACGAGCCCGGGGTCGGGCCGGCCCGGCCCGCTACTTTGCCACCTCTAGTTAATCGTCTGTTTTTGTCTCATACCCGTACAATAATACCCCCTGATTATCCGGACCCATTTTAATTTATAAATATAAGAAGTTACAATAATTGACTATCCATCGTAATTATAAAGTAAACATTTATATCATATATAGTCAATAAATTAAAAAATTAAAAAAATTTCATGCAGGCATATTGATAAATGTTCAAACTCATTTAGAATTATATACTTGTGCCCGTACAAAACTCAATTAATTACTTAAATTCATTTAAATTTATAAATATAAGTTGTTATAGTAATTAGTCGTTCCTCTCAATAAAAATCAAACATTACAAAGTAAACATTAGTAATAAATAGTATGAATAACAAGTTAAATATCAAAAAATGGAGAAAAATTCATGTGGCATGTTGATTAATGTTTGGACTCTTTTAGAATTTATACATTCGTTCATATCTCAACCTTGATCAAAAAGTGAATTCACTGATCGTTCTCGTCTCAAATCCATATCGCTAACTACCTATACATGCTAAATTTATAAATAGAAGTTTTTACAGTAATTGATTATCTATCTCAATAAAAACTCGAACATCACAGAATAAATATTAATAATAAATAATATACAAACAACATAGTAAAAATAGAGAACATTCCACATGTATGTTGATAAATGTTCATACTCATCTATAATTTATATACCCGTGCCCATATAATAAAAATAACAAAAGACTTGAGAATGAAGAAAATTTCATATAGGTATGTCAATAAATTTTCAGACCCCTCTAAAATGTATATACGCGTACTCGTTCAAAGTTTGGTTAATTAATTATATTCTTGTATTTAGGCTTTGAATTAATAAATTCTCATGAAAAATCAATGCGATATTCAAAATTTATCATTTTATTTATATTTTCAATGTTGGATTCCAATTTTATTTTAAAATTTGTATAAATAAATCATTTTATGGTAAAATTAAATTGAAGAAATAATTTATTTAGCCGAAACTATTTATTTGATAATACTAAATTAAATAAACATTTGATTTGACCAAATCAAATTGGCGATACAATTGAGTGAGAGAATATAATTATTCTTTTATATAGGTTTCATTTGATAAAGTCTAATAAAAAATTAATGTGAGATTCAAGTATTTTCTTATTTATGTTTTGAATTAGTGAAGTATCATGAGAAAATTAATGTGGGATTCAAGTATTCATCTAAATTTTAAATTTGTGGAGTCTCCCAAAAAATTGATGTGGGATTCAATTAAATTTTGTCCTTTTATTTAGAATTTCTATTGATGAAGTCTCATGAAAAATCAAAGTGGGACTAATTTTTTAATTTAAAAAATACATAAATATCTCTTTTTGTGGCCAAATTAAATTCAAGAAACAATTTATTTAGCCAAAACTATATTTTTTTTTTATCAAATTATATTATATAAAAATTTTATTTGGCCAAATTAAATTCAAGGTGAAGTTTGAATGGTATTAATATCAATCACTATGTCAATTAAATGTGATTTTGGTTGAGATAATATAAATATCCTTTTATAGAAGTTTTTATTTGGTGAAATCTCATAAAAGTTGATGTGAATTGGTAGAAGATAATTATTATTGAAATTTAAAAATTATGAGAACGTAAGTAAAATGAGAATTGAGATAAATAAAAAGAAAGAATATAGGACGACACATAGGATCTGGGAATGATGTGGCAATATTTTTCACTAATCGTATTATATATTGATACTAATCAGTAATTTGAGAACTTAAATCAATCCTGAACCAGAAAAAAATACTTACAAAATCTTCCATACACAGTCACACATGGATGAGCTTGTATTAAAATCAATAGATCTGATTAATGTACCAACTTTAGTTGACAAATTCGAACCTCTGTTGCAAAATATTCTCATTTGTATATAGAAGATGCATAATGATATGGTTATCTAATAAACTAAATTGGCATGAGTTGTACATTGAAGTCACTATAATTTATGTGACAACTAACTTCATACTTTAACTAATAACAAGTTTTTGGAAATGATGTAATGGCCAATGGAAATGATGTAATGGCCAATGAGAAGTTGACATGAATGGAGAAATATATCATTTTTGTACTTACTATTTGAAACAAAGTGATTGACAAAGGGTATCTACAGATAAATATACCATCTTGTGCTTCATGACAGATATTAACTTCCATGAAAACCACTAATTTTTCTGCATTCTTCTTTAGTTTTTTATGGCAAATTGCCATTTTGGGCTAATCTATATATTGTCCAAAAAGAAAGAGCAATTACGCAATAGAAGTTTATAATTTCTAATTTTTTTAGGATAAATATAACTTTAAACTTCAAATTATATCAATTTTATCAAAAGTATTCCGAGTTTTAAAAATATTATTTTAAATCCAAACTATACATATTTTATCAAAAATATCTTGAATTTTAAGAAATATCACTTTAAACTCAAAACTATTAACTTTGTATCAAAAATATCCCACGTTCATTTTTTAGCTTCCGAAATTCTTTTTTTTTTTTTGGTCAATTAATGCAATTTTTAAAGGTCACACACGGTGGACTCGAACCCGAGACCTTTGGCCTAAGATTAACCACTCTACCACTGGCCAACACACACACTTCCGAAATTACGATGTGGCTCGTGGGATGAGAAGAATATATCATGCGCCTAATTTCAGGAGCTAGAAAATGAACGTGAGATATTTTTTTGATACAAAATTAATAGTTTGATGTTTAAATATATATTTCTTAAAGTGTAAGATATTTTTTATAAAATGAATATAATTGGGTTTAAAGTGATATTTCTTAAAGTTTAGAATATTTTTGATAAAATGGATATAGTTTGAGGTTCAAAGTGATAATTACCCTCTTAAAAAAAATAGATTGGAAAAGATAGATTATCTCAATTTCTAAAAAAAATCTTGGAAATCTAACATATTTTTCTTATTTATTGACCTCAAATTTTTTCCTTAAACATCTTAAAATATATAGGAGTTTATAAATTTCCCTTTTCTTTTCTTAGTTTGGGGAGGATGGAGTAGTGGAGAATTGGACCTCATATCCATTTGCACACGAAAGGTCCACCTTTTTTGAGCTGCTTATCAATTAATTATTTAGCACAAGGTATCAAGTTTGTATATTCTAAAAGATTTTGTATTATTTTATAAATTAATCTTATTGCGATTGATTTTCTTCTCCTTTGTATATATATGAGTCATATTTAATCATATACTCCTTCCGTCCCAATACTCATGACTCATTTCTTTTTACACGTAGATTAAGAAGGGTTATATTTTGTGTGTGATACGAAATTCGATACACTTTTTTAGTGTAAATTTTTTTTTTTTTTGGAAATGAGCTAATAATAATGGGACAGTCCAAAAAGAAAAACGAACCAACAATAATAGGATGAGAAGGGTAGCATATTTCAAACAACAGCATCAAATTCCCTCCTCTGTGGGGACAATGTTACCTCCTTTTCTTATCAGTTTGTAAGGCCTAATGCCTGCTCTGTACTAAACTCTTAGCTTTTCATTTGGTCCTCTCATCTAAAAAAAACAGCATCAAATTCCCTTCAATATCCAAAAAATAAATAAACAAACTGAGCTGGTTAAACGGTGATGACATATTAACGTCACGGGGCACGGACCATTAACTAGGTGGTATTTTAGTGTCCATTAAATTTGAACTATTACTATTATCCACTAATTTTTGAATATTTTGCTGACAATGAAGAAGCGCCAAAACATGTAAAATAAGGAAGAGCTGGTTTTTTAAATTTTTTAATTTGTGTGTGTGTGTCAAATATCTTTTATCGGTGTTCATCGACAGGATACTACCAACCATTGCGCCTGAAGATCGTCTGATACAACGCCCGACTATAAGCCCTACCTATGTAAGTTCGGTCCCAAAAGACCTCAACCAATATGTGAGTTCGCCCAAGAAGAGGCCCAATACAAATGGGCCTCGACTATAACTTCGACTATGTGAGTTCGACCAAGAAGACTCCTCAACCAACTACAACTCAAATCGCAAGTGGAGCGTAGAAGATTGGGATGCATATCTAAAAGAAT
The DNA here is from genome assembly GCA_036937905.1 of Salvia rosmarinus. Classification (NCBI taxonomy): domain Eukaryota; kingdom Viridiplantae; phylum Streptophyta; class Magnoliopsida; order Lamiales; family Lamiaceae; genus Salvia; species Salvia rosmarinus. The sequence continues at coordinate 105,476,798 of CM072819.1, forward strand.
CCTTATGAGAAAAGACTTTGTATTAGAGTCAAGCTCGATATGATAGTGTATAAACAGAGGCTAGATTAGGCGAAGAAGATCATCTACACACTTTGTAATCGCTTACACACTCAATACACATATACTCTCTCGCTCCACGGACGTAGATCTATTTCAATAGATCGAACCACGTTATTTCCTTGTGTTCTTCGCGCATTTATTACCCTACGAAATTAAGATCGATCACTGGTGCCGTCTGTGGGAATCGAAATTTTGTGTTTTCGATTAACTTTTTCTCGTGTAACAATCGAACGATGAGGAGCACAAGAAGTCTTGCATCCGTGGTCATACCGCAAGCAACAACAACGACAGCAGACGCGCCAAACGCGGCTGGGAAAAGCCCGATAAGAGATACGACCCCCGAAGGATACGTTCAAAGTCTGGATGAGCGAGGCTATCCTATCCTACGGGAAGAAGAAGATTACCGCAGCGAAGCGAGGTCGCAATAGCAACAGAGAGCAATCCTGCGCGCGTATTGAATCTCGGCGAGACGGTTAAAGCGGTTCTCGAAAAAATAAGGAGATTTTCCTCCACTACCTCGGAGAACAAGGTCGGCTTCATCATGAAGAGAACGAGGCCAAAGCCTCATCAAAACACGAGGCTGCACAGCGAGGTAAATCCCCAACCTTCAGATGGTAGGCACTCGTGCTGCGAATAATACCTCAACACGAGTTGGTTTCAAACCGATCGCATGAGGACGAAAGCGGCAGTAGGGCGTGTCGTCGTGATCACCGCGAGGTCGACCCCCACAATGATAACGAGTCCAACTGACGAACTCGACATCACTCTCCAGGAGACAGGTTCGATGGATACGGGAAGATTATTACCCCTTTTTCCAGAGAGATACTCGATACCCCACTCCCCGACAAGTACAGGGTGCCAAGTATCGCCCCCTATGATGGACTGCAGGATCCACAAAACTTCCTGTCCCAGATCCAATACAACATGATTAATCAACGTCTCAACACCATCCACATGTGCAAGCTGTTCCCGGAGTGACTGATCGACAACGCCCACCGGTGGTTCGACAGTTTACCTCCTGGTAGTATTAGATCTTACCGAGATCTAATGGAAGCCTTTCATCGAAGGTTCTTCCAAAAAGTCGAGTCCAAGACCATATCGGCTCATCTCCTCACTGTAAGACAAGGACGAGGTGACTCCATCAGCGACTTCATGACTAGGTTCAATAAGGAGAGCTGGTCGAGCGAAAAACACACTCAAATTTACTCGCAATCGTACGAGGTAATTGTAGCGTGATAAGTTAACTCTAGTCGTCTCTCAAGGAAAACTTAGCAGGGCTATTGTTCGTGTTAAACACAGAAAACTGTAAATCCTAACACTCTAATACCAACATGGGTTTTTGATGAAAACAGGAATTGAAAAGCTAACAGGACATATAAATTAAAGCGAGAAATCTAACTAGGAGTTGTCAATCCCTAGTTGATAAACTACGAAAACACGAAAGCAGAAAGCTAATCAATAAACAATTAAACTAGATCACCAAACACGAAGCTATGAAATTCGACGAAGAACAATTAAACATATAACTAAACTTCAATATAACTTGCATAGAATTTAGATTATCAAAAGCTGAAAGAATTAGAATCAAACAAGAAACCAACAATCCAACAATAATCTTAGATCAAACACGTAAATTAATCGATCGAGAATCAACAGGAAGAACAAACTAATAAATCATTATCAATCCAAGTATTCGAAAGTAATTGTAAATTGACATGAATAATTAGAGAAAACAAACTGAATTATCTATCTGGATCGTCTGGAAGCTCCCCAAGGAAAAACGTGAAGAACAGCGGCTGAAGAAGATAAAACTGGAACTCCCAAAAATGACCTAACGCGTGTATTTATATTTAGAGAGAGGCGCCGATTTGGAGGCGAAAGGCTGCTCGAGAACATCTCAGAATGAAAGTGAGCTACCGGCTTAGGGAAGCGTCGGTGGAAATCATTCATCTCACAATGGCGTCGGCTCAAGGCGAGCGAGGGAATTGGCGAACGCACCGAGATAAACGCCGGATGAAGCGGCGCCGGAGGTCGAACGCCGGGCGAGGGGTGCTGGCAAAGTCAACGGGCGTTGGGTTCCAGCTACTGGACGGGAGCGACGCGAGGCGAGGCGCCGGTTAGATGGTCGCGCGGGTGGAGAGGCGAGCGTCCGAAGCTGCTACCGAGATGCCGCGACGGAGGTGAAGGCCGGAACGTGCGCGAGGAGGTGGCGTGGTGATGCGCGTGGCGGCGGGCACGGGCACGTAGCACGGCTGGTAGGTGTTGGACGGCCGAGCGTCGGACGGGCGGGCGCCGCGGCGGCGACGCCGCAGGCAGATACGGCAGGCGTTGTTACACTAACGCCGGGTGGCGATGCGTGTGGGACGGGCGCCGATTCCCAACGCTGGACGGGAGGCGCAGCACACGGCGCGAGATGGGCGCTGGAGGCATGGTGTGCGGGCGAGGGGCGTTGGGGCGCGGTGAGCAAAGGCGCTGGCGCTCGGTTGCTCGTGCGCGACTTTGACGTTTCGCTCCGTTCTCTCGCGTCCGAACTCTGAATTACGATCCGTTTGCGCCTATGAACTTCTATCGCGATGCTCTTCAATACACTTGATCCTTGGCAGATCCAATTCATCCTATTTTAATGTCGTTTTTCTATAAAATATCAAAACAAACTAAATAAGTCCGAATCGATAAACACTAATCAAAACGACGGCAAAAATAGGACAAACCGTAGAAAAAAACATGCAAAACAATACCAAGAATAAGCACAAATTCATACCAAACATCTGGTGGGTTGTGCCTTTTATGCGGGAGTTAAATGCATCATTTTTAAAATTTCACCTTTTAATTAGAAATAAAACGTCATTTTTTTGGTCAATCTAAATGTAATTCTATCAATAAATCTTGCCTATCCATAAATACTTTATCAAAGGTAAATATTTATTACCTTTAGGTTTTCATCTTATAGTTAGTCTTCATAATAATCACACAACTTGTATATCATAAAGATAAAGCTCAAGTCTACATAAAAACCTCTAATTGACAATAATTCAAAGTTAGCCTAATTTTAATATAGTTTGCCCAACTGTCTTAACTTATTTTCAAACCAATTTATGTCATATGTATAAGCATTAAGAAACAACCAGGACGGGTTGTAATCATCACTTATTATGATCAACCATAATGTATATTATGAATTACTAATATTTGATGATTTGGTATTCCAATTTTTTATATAGCCTTTAAACTTTCAAATATTTAAGTTTTAAGTGTTTAACCCTAAATTTTACAGAACATATCTTTCTAGTATCCAACTGTTTGACAATTTGAAAAGTTAAGTAATCGAATTATTTTAAGAAAATTAAGCATTTGCAATCTCTAGATATTTAATCAATGTCTAAAACTGAACCGATTATTAAAATTAGTTCTAGATCGAAGAATGAAAGCTACAACATAATCATAATTTCCAAGTACCTTAAATAGTAACCGCGAATTTTCCTAATAACAATTAGTTAATAATAAATCATAATTAATTAATAATAAATCGTATATTCACAAAACAGAAGATCAAAAACCATAATCAAGCATAAAATGACGACGGCTTTCAGAAAAATGGGTTAGCCGCCGTCGAAATGCCGTCAGAGGGGTTAGCCGCCGATGTGTGCTCAACGGCGGCTAACCTCTACGGTGGCACTTCGACGGTGGCCAACCGATTTTTGTGAAAGTCGCCGTCATTTTATGCATGTTTGTGGTTTTTTCTTTTTTTAAACATGTTAAAATAAATTATTAATATTATTTACATAATTCACTCACAAATTCAATAATTAAAACATAATTCAATAATTAAAACATAATGATAAATTGGTATGATGACAAAAGCTAATAATAAACAAATTAAATCAATAATTTATTTACCCTTTTCTGGTTCTTTGAGAAAAAATTGCTTAAGTTGCTCCTCAAATAATCGAAAAATTATTTCTTCCGCCTCTTTCAAAACGATTCTCTCCATTTTATGTTGAGTTTGTGTCTGTGTGTGTGTTTGTGTTTATATTTGTGTCACGCCTAGATTTAAATTCAAAATAAATAAATAAATAAAAAGATATTTATTACACGCGGCCAACCTCAACTACACGCACAACTACACACATTGAATGCAATTTCCGGTGGTCAACTTGTTACCCGACGGCCAACCTCAAATACACGCCAATTTTCGGCGGCCAACCTTGTTTCCGGCAGCCAATCCCCTAAACCGGTGGCCAACAACATTTTTAGCCTTAATTTCCAGCGCCTAACCCATTCCCAGCGGCCAATACATTCAATTGCCAACTACTTCTCTGTCAAAAATTAAGTAAATCAGATTGATTTCATTGTCTGTTGACCAAACTTTTGCAGCGTCTGTCACTTTTCGAAAATGATTAAGGATATTTTCGTAATTTTACTTTAAATTGGATAAAAAGAGTAGTAACTTAACATATGAGTTAAATTAAGTATTGAAGTTAATATTTGAGGTATTTCTCCCCATTAACACTTCTTAAGGTGGGGTGTGTGTGTTTCTTTTCTTCTTTTTTCTCTTTCTTAATAAAGTTAAAGAGAAGATGACAAAGAAGAAGAAACGAAAAGAGAAAAGCAACGATAGGAACAACGATGTCTACTCTTTTACTTTCTTTCTTTTTTTCATTCCTTTTTTGGTCTTATTGTTTTTCTTCCAGTTCTTTCTGCTTTTTTTTTCTTTGTTTCCTATCATTTTCCATGTTAACGACAATATTTCTCTTCTCATATTTTCCTCTCATCGAGATTTCCCTTCTCACACGTTTTGTTCTCTCTCTATCCCTCTAAAAGACTATCAAGACAAAAACTCATGTACATCCGTTCGCACTGCATCGGATTTTGATGAAAAGATAATTTATTATTAAGAAAATATCATTTAAATTAAAAAATTTTACAAGATCATTTACATCACGAAAGATCAAATATTATTTATATCAAGAAAGATCAAAAGTCAGATACGCGAACGAACGTATGCGAGACCACCACAATTATATATTAGTCAAATTTCCATAGTTTACCTAGTTTTAATTAAACATATATAGCGTGTCGGTATCTCTATGTTCCACGCCTTGCGTTGTTATATTTATGTGAGCATAATGTGTGTGTGGCAAATGGCAATCGTTCTATAATGTGTGTATGTGTATAATGGGTGCAATGGAAAAGATACTGAACTCCCCCTTAGCACATTCAATTTGATATCTATTATACTTTTTACATAAGACAACACATGTTGCTTTTCCTATATCTAAATGGCAATGCATGAACCGTATTTGAGATACATGTATATTTACAAATACAAAGTCACGTGCATGAAGAAAATAATTAAATAGACAGATGATGTCTTTTACGTGTCTGCGAGAGAGAAGTTAGTTGAGATACAAAAAATAACACATAATAATAAGTGAAAGAAAAAAGAAATTTAGGAGGAGAAGGGGGAGATTGTTGATATACTATAGTAATATACAACATGATATATTATGAATAACTATTGCTATTATAAAAGTGTATTCTTAATTTTTATTATTACACTATAATATCTATATTTAAAATATTGAGGATAATTTAGTAATTTAATATATTTTAATATATATTTGATATAAGATAATATATATTTTTATCTAAAATTCTTCAAAATTGTGATAAGATGTATTGTATTTTCTACATGCATATATAATATATTTATTATTTAAATCTATGTTTTATGTGTGTTGCACGTAAGGATGTCAATCGCATGGATTTTACCCGCATCGTAACCAATAAACAAGATCGATTCCTGTTCGAACCTACCATTAGATATTAGATCCGACCGACCCGATCATCAACTATGGGTCCAAAACGTCCGGATCTAAGTCGATCTAGAACCGTAATCGAAATTGATCAAGAATCGTTGTTTTAAAATTTAATTGGCTATGAGTGATTTCGGATCAAGATATGGATAAAATCGCTCATCGACAATCCTACTTAAGCTTAGGGTTGTCAATAGAGCGGGTTTAATCGGACCATAACTAATAAATAAGACCGATTCGAAACTAGAACCATAATCGAAACTGCACGGATCGACCATCAAACTATGAGTCTAAACGGTCCAACTCTGTAACCGAAACCGAACCCGGATCCGCTACTTTAAAATTTAATTGACCATGAGTGGTTCCGGATCGGTGCTGGTAAAATTCAACCATCGACATCCCTAATCTCACGCACTATCCTACTAATTATTTTGTATCAACAACATTCATGGTTGGACAAACCAACAAAACGGTTACAATTAAACCTACATATCAGATCAGATCCTCTATCTTCAATACTATGTCCTATTATGTACAACAAGCATAATTGAAAAGAATAAGATTTAAAATTACAGTTACCTATACTTCAGTTGTGCATATGGTACAAAGTAGGATATAGTATGGGGACAAATGATCCAAATTGCCTACATACACGTTTAATCATTAACCTATTCTCAAACGGCTTAGTTAATGAGAAAATTGGTGTTATGTACAGAAATTTTCTTTGCATGTGATATTTTGTTTCGATTTTGGAAATAAGATGGTCTCTTGTAAAGATGCGTGAGGACCACACACTAGATGTATATCCTTGCCTCAAACCATAAAGAACGATGACCACTATCTCTCTCTCTCTCTCACTTGAATATCTGAAATTTTTTCTGCAACCAAATATTGGATATATCATTGTGAGCTTTGCAGATATACACTGTCCATCTCAAGTCCGACTTAAACAAGTCGCCTCACACCGATGCCCATATGCATGATCAATTTATTTCGCATCAAATTAATCGATTATCTGTATCCTTTCTTGCTCGATTAATTAAATTGTTTATCTAATTTGTCATAGTTTTATGTCCAATAGTGATGATATACCAACCGTCACCCCCAAGCTGAACCTGGACCGACCTAATAGACGGCCCTACACGACAGTTCACAAACCCAACATCCAAATCCTATTCGAGCCGGATCAAAGAATGGATATGAAGGAGATATTCAGGATCAAGATATGGAATAAGATCTGACCCACGCGCAAGTGGATCCAAAGATAATCTATAGTGATCCACCACATGTATAAATAGATGTTAGGTGAAGGTAGAAGGGTTAGCAACTATTTGAATACTAGAGTTTTTCAATACATTCATTGTAATCCGACATAGTGAAAGTATTGAGGAATCACCTCCGTGGACGAGATCTCATTCTTGATCGAACCACGAAAAGCCTCTCGTGTCCTTATCGCTTTATAAATCTCGCACACAAGATTTATCATTTGCGCCGTCTGTGGGAAATCTGAACAAAAAGCTTCGTTTTCTACACAAAATCAATGGCAAGAACTCGTGCAAATCCTAGCACCGCCGGTGATGCACGCAACGAACGGATGGAAGACCTCGACCAGGCTGTGGCACAGCGCCGAGGAAACGAAATCGTCGTCGCCAACAACAACACAACGCCTGAGGATTACATAGAAACCCTATCTATACACCCTCATGATCGCCACACCCTACTGAAGAGGGAGATGCCGACCTCAACACCGGTGAACAAGTAGTTCCCCAATCTCACAAGGTCCTTGGCCGAGCCGTATCTGAATTCCTCAACGCCAATATCAGCCAATTTCAAGATTTTCTGAGTCAGAGGGCGAACGGAGCAGGCACCTCAAGAACGCCCGAACATGCAGTCACGTGCGCCCGAGGTCGCTCACCTCCTCGGAATGACCAAGGGCATTCACCTCGGCATAATGCCCGAGGTCGGTCACCTTCACCTCGGTAACATCCGCGAGGTCGGTCACCTTCACCTCGGCACCACCCGCGAGGTCGGTCACCTTCGCCCCGGCGACATCAACGAAGTCGGTCGCCTCGATACAACTACCGAAGTCATTCGCCAAGACACGACCGCATAGCTGGACGGGACAGAAGAGAGGAGAGGCGGAGTCGATCCCCTCATCAGAGAGACGATAGACGTCGTTATCGGTCTCCCACCCCTCCGAAAAGAGATGGCAACGAGCTACCGGGGTTCGACCGACACGACGGATTATTTCCCTTCTCGAGGGAAACTCGGATACGCCTTTGCCCCAACGATATCGGGCACCCAACATCGCCGCCACGATGGCCTCTGGGATCCTCCGACTTCCTTTTTGTCTACACCACCAACATGGTGAATCAAGGAATGAAAGATTTTCACATGCAAAATCTTCCCGAGGTGCCGGTCTCCAACGCCCGACGCTGTTCACCTTATCCGCCGTAACAAAGATACACGCCTTTAGTGATCTCATGGATCGCTTTAAATGGCGCTTTCACCGTGGTGCCACTCAAAGAACCATCGTCCGACCGCCACCATCCGCTAAGGACTAGACGAGACGATGTCAAATTTCGCTCGCGTTTATCAAGGAGTCCTCAAAATTGATGAAAGTAACGATCTCTACATCATCATTTGCTCAAAAATGGATCCGACCGCGACCGACCGGGACGCAATGTAAGGTCGAGGAAGAAGCCGATGATCGGCGAAGAGGCATCGATCGTCAAGTGCCTTCGATAGATCAAGAAAGGCCGATCGAATCCAGCCGACCTCGGCCAAACGGCAAGCAACCGCCTCATCGCTCAAATCGAGGGCGGAAATATTTGAGCTCAAGTCGAGCTCTTCCCAAACCCCTCCCATAAAAGGAGGATCCAAGAAGAGGTCGATGCACAAGTATTGTGATTACCACCGCGGTATGGTCACAATACCGAGGATTGCAGTAAACCCGAGCTCGCAGATCGACGAGCTCGTTAAGGAGGACGCTAAGAAGACTTCTACCGACCGAGCCTGGGAATAAGCAGAGGAAAGAATGGAGGTGGCAACAATCGGGCCGACCTCGACGATGACACAACCGTAAGATGACGAGGACGATGGTCCCAACGCAATGGAGCAAGTCTACGCCATCACCGGATCGCCCATAGGTACGACGAGATCGCTGCTGAAAATCGAAGCTCAAGACCGATCCCCGAGGAACCAAAACAAACGACCGGACGGTGAGAGCATCGTAGTTTTCCAATGACGCACCCAGTGCTCAAGATCATGCCCCACCAAGACGCTATAACTATACAAGTCGTAAGGGCAACAAGAACGTCCATTGTGGTCTACATCGACATCGGTGCCTCACAAGATCATTTTCCAAAGCTTCCTGACAAACTCGAGGTCGGAGGATCCAAATATATCCCGCACCGTCCAAACTACGGAGCTTCACTCAGAGGCGGTCCAACCGTAAGGCGTATCACCCTTCCGCCACCGTGACGTGCTCCCAAGTCGATCACCAAGGCCATTCGCTCTTCCCGGTCCGAGCTCCCTCTCCATACAACATCATCCTCGGGGAGACCGGCTTTACGCCACCAAGGCCGCCTCGCTTTGCCTACCACTCACCATCAAATACCCACCCGATGGGGTGCTAAGCATCCAGGTGACCAAACGGTAGCAAAGAATGCCACGAGTCTCAACTCAAGACGTGGCCTCACTCGTGCTGCAGAATTACTGTAACCTCGTAGTCGCCGCCTGTGACGATTTGACCGACGATCTCCAATTATATGACGACGACCTCCAAAGTCATCAAGGTCGGCACCTGTGGTCCCAATGATATCCGACAAGCACATCGCATGCCTTCGAGGGAATACAAGGACGTGTTCGCATGGTCCCCACTTGACATGACCGAGTTTCACCCAAGCTCATTACTCACCGACTCAACATCGACCCGGCCACCAAACCGCCTCGCGTAAAGAAAAGAGGGTTTGCGCAGCGCAGCCTGTGTCATAAGAGACGAGGTGACCCAACCCGCGAGGCCAAAATCCTGTTCATGTCAAGTACCGACCGGACGGCTAATCCACCATGGTCCGAAGTCGGGGGTGGCGATGTGTGTCGACTATACCGACCTCAACAAACACCGCCTAAAGGATTGTTACCCCTCCCCGATATCGACAAGAAGGTGGAGGATCGGTGGGCCACGAAACCTTCGCCTCGGATCTATACGCGGGTACCACCAAGTCTTCATGAAAAGGAGGATGCTCCAAAACGGCGCTCATCATCGACTTCGATGTCTTCGCACAGAAAATACCTTTCGCCTCGAAACGCCGAGCTACCTACCAAAGGATGGTGGACGAATATTCAAAGATCATATAGGAAGATCGCCGAGGTCTACGCTGACGACATCGTGGTCAAAAGCCAAAAATGTAAAAGTTGCGCCCGACGACCTCGTAACTATCCTCCAACTCCTCGTGTCACCAACCTCAAGCTCAACCCCAAAAGTGTACGCTCATGGTGAAAACGGGAAATTCTTGGGATGCCGGGTTTCAAGAAGGCTTGAAGGCTAATCCCGCCATAAGACGATACTTGATATGCAAGACTAAAACAACTGTGAGATCCACAACTCATCGGATGCTTGGTCGCCTCACAGATTTCTATCTCGTCGCCAAGAAACAACTTCATTTCTTCAAGATCTTGAGAAGAGCCCCTGACTTCCTCGAGGAAGAACACCATGTCGCTTTCACCCAATTGAAAGAGTACTCACCGACCGCCCACACCGTCCCCGCCCCAAAGAAGCGCGAACTCATTTCCTTATACCGCCGCCCGACGAGGCAATCGCGGCATCTGCACGAGACGAGGCTCGGACGATAACTCCCAATTTACTTCATCGGCCGAGCTCTCAAAGGACCGAGACTAGGTACACCACCGAAAAATAGCATTGCACCTGTGAACGCCAAACGACGCCTCCGACCTTACTTTTAAGCCCATTCCATCCGGCATCGATCGACTTACCCCCGAGACAAGTCTTGTCATAACCGAATCATCAGACGATATAGCTAAGTGGGCACTGGAGCTCGCCGAGCACGACATCTTATACCCCTGCACCGCCATAAAGGGCAAGCTCTAGCCGATTTCCGGCAGAGGCCAAATTTATTAAGGTCACCCCACCAGAGAGGTCACTCCGACCTCCGCCTCACAACGGAGAACCCACCCCGACCCACCGACGATCATTGGCGGTATGTACGTGGACGGGCTTCGTGCAAAAACAGTATGAGTGGGCATCTTGCCTCGCCAGAAAAACAAGAAGGACCTATGCACTTGTTTTCCTTCCGACCATAAATAACGAGGTGGAGTATGAAGATCGATCTCGTGACCGCCTCGCAGTTGAATTGAAAGTGGAAAAGATCCAAATCTTTGAGATTCCTGTGTCGTGGTAAACCGTGTCTTAGGAAAATACGAGGCCAAAGAGGATCGAATGAAGCAATACCTGAGAAGGCTAAAGAGATCGCGACCTCATTCGGTATTCCACAATTCATCATATCCCGCGAGGGAGAACAATGAAGCCGACATCCTCAAGAAATTAGCTTCATTATCAACAAATCCACCAGTGGAGGAAGTTCATTCGTAGCATCGCAGAGCCCCACATCGGCATCATCACCGAGATAGAACCGAATGGATGTCTCCTATAAAAGCATATCCGAAAAATGTATACTACCCCGTGATCGGCTCAAGCCAAAAGACGATGGTTAAATCCCAAAAGTACCTCACGCAAGAAGGCACTCTACAGAAATCCTATCTTCAACCCCTCCCGAGACGCCTGGGCCGAAGAGGCAGATTATGTACTCAACGAGATTCACATAGATCTTGTGGAAGCCACATCGATCACGAGCTCTCTCAAAGAAGACGCGAGGTCGGGTATTATCGCCCACCTCATCCAAGATTCGGCCGAGCTCGCTGTGTGTTCAAGTGCCCAGCCACGCCACGGTCAAGAAGCTACCAGACCGACCTCGCAGCTCTTCGTAGTCCTCGCCTTTCATGCGGTGGGGAATCGACATCGCTGGTCCTTCGACCGAGCACCGTGCCGCTCGATATTTGGTCGTAGCTATAGACTACTTCACAAAATGGGTTGAAGCGAGCTCTTTAAACCTCACAAGCGTATGATTCGCATATTCGCTTGAAAACATAGTTTGCCGCTCGCATACCACATGTCTCGATCTCGGACAACGGCACCCGCCTCGCTGACGTAAACTTCAAATAGTGGCGTGAAGAGCTCCAGATCAAACAACAAGCTTCACGCGGTTGCACACCCACGGTGAATGGTCGGACCGGCGACAAACCGCACGATCGCTCAAGGATTGAAAAGAGGTTAGATCGAGCTAAAGGGATTGGGTTGAAAATCTCCTCAAGTCCTCTCGGTCGTGCATCTAGCCACACCCGGACTTCGCACGAAGAAACACCCTTCGCCTTAGTCTCACGGCACCGAGGCCGCCATACCACCGAGATCGCGCACCGAGCCCACGCACTCTTCACTTCAACCAAAGACGACAACGGCGAGAACCCACGGTCAACCTTGATGCTCTAGAAGAAAACGTGAGCTCGCCTTCATCAATGAAGCCAGCACAAATGCCGTGTCGCTAGTACTACAACAAGAGGGGAAAGCCTCCACACTCCAAGTAAGCGACCGCCCCACTAAACAACGAGGCCAAGAAAGCCGAGCGCCTTAATAAATTAGACCCGACATGGAATGCCCATACCAAGGCCCACGGTGACCTCTGCAGGGCCTATAAGCTTGTTCACCTATCCGGTGTACTTATTCTCCGAACTCGGCATATCACTCATCGAGGAGGTATTTTACATAACTTTGATTTCAAATCGGCATCATGTTAGCCCTCGCTTTGCTTTTCGAAGTGCGATGTCATTTACTTATCAATAAAACATCTTTTTCTAATGAGTGGATTACTTCGTCTCATCTTATATTTATGTGAACATCCGCTCAATTCGGATAAAACACAACTTACCTTCAAAAGGGGACGCCCTTACGAAGATGACACACCTACAAAGTGGGTACTCAACTTAACGCGCGCAAGGGGACCACCCCTCTCGATATTTCTCAACGAACAAGGCACGCATACAGATTACTCATTAATTTGAACATCTACGTGCAAGGCATACAGATTACTCATTAATTTGAACATCTACATGCAAACGACGTCCAGATCGAATCTCATACAATTTATACCCCTTTATTGGGAAGATATACACTTCGGTAAACAGTCTAAATACATTTACGACTAAAACCAAGTCCTAAGCTATATTTGTACATCTTTAGGGGGAAAATATACACTTTGCACAAAGTCTAAATACATTTATGACTATAAACCAAGTCCTAAGCTATATACAGATCACTCGGGCTCGAGCTCCACTGCCAAGACTCGCTGAAGCTACACCAGTTCGAAACAAAGTCTCCGGGTCGGCGATGAACACCCGGGATGAACTCGGTGTCTTCCACCCAGTTGACGAGGTCAGCGTCACCACGACCTACTCCAGGCGCTCTTTGATCAAGTGCAGAAGCGCCCCGACCTGAAGTGGACGCTCCTGGGGCCAAGGTCGAATTCCAGCCTCTTGATCTCGAGACCCCACCAGGGGTACGACCTCGACCTCGACCCCGACCTGACATCCTTCCTCGCCGACCTGACGTCCTCGCTCGTCCAACTCGCGACAATGGACCCCGACCACGAGATGACATTTCGACATGTCCGAACCCATTAGCCTGAGCACCTCAAAGATGGTCCATATAGCCGCCGCCCACCTCGACTTCTTTAACTCTCATCGTTTGCAGAGCCCGATTGCGGGCTCGGCATACGCCGCTGCGGACAATCTCATAACCGAGGCACTGACCGCCTCAAGGCATCTTTAAAGCTCTTACTATCGGGCCCTCCTCGTCCCTTAGTACCACGCCTTGGCCAATGAAGTTGAGCCCTATCGTCACCGGATATGGCGATACCACCGGATCGGTGGATCACTCATATTCAAAGATGCTCATCCGAGATCCGCACCAACTTCTCTGCGCCACCGAAATGTTTCTTCACACAAGATCAGCGACCTTGAATGACGTCGTAAACACCCGCCCGCTAGACTTCCGGATGAATGATTCTTAGTTTCAAGGCTTCATTCTTCGCGGAAGACGGCAACCTCACGCTTAGCCCCTTATAGTCGCCAGCCCGGCCGACGATGTCGAGCTACCGACCTCAAGCGATTGCTATCCATGCAGGCACACCGGGTCAACTCGGCCGATCGGTTCCTCCACACCACCTCCTCATCCTTCTCACCAAAGCACCTCGGACCTCTTTCACGGTCAAGAGATCGTGATCTAGCCCGATATAATGAGAAGAAGAGTGCTAAAAACAAGAGAAACACATTCATTTCAAAAAGGTATATTTATTATTCACAAAAGTGGAAATTTACAAAGCTCGGGATCCTAATGACCCCGGCACTTGAACCTATTACAATGGCCCGCTGACCTGAGCCTCTTGGAGGCTCACCGGCATCCTCCTCGCACGCTTTCTTTCGCCTGGGTCCCTTCGAATGGAGACTTGAGCTCGGCCCGCCTCCCCGCCTTCGGCCCGCACCTCGGTGAGGAGTTCTGAAGCTCGGGGTCTTCATCTTCCTTGCCTTTGGTCACGGCCTCACCGCCGAAGAGACGTGGAGGAAGCTCAAAGTCTCAAAGACGGGAAGGAGCCCGCCGGCAATCACTCGGCGTAGTCCTTCGCAGTCATTCGAGGAACGACCTCGACCCACCCATGCTTTACTTTAACGGTCAGCATCGTGGCCGCCAACCTCTAGGTGGCCTGATACCACCCGGCCCCGAGCACGGCGGCGGTCGGAAAGAAAGCGGAGAAGGTCTCCGATTTGACGAGTCTGCTGGTGAAGGCCCTCAAGATCGGCCCCTGTCTCCGCCGCCAGGCACCTCTCCTCGATGAGCTTCTTCGCCGCCTCGCCGCCCGCCTGCGCGCTCAAGCTCGGCCCGAGCTATCTCCAATGCCCGAGCCTTTTTCTTCAGGGCGGCCCCAGTAGTGGCCCTCGCGGCCTCGACATCCGCCTTCACAGCAGCCAGCGCGGTCTCGGCAGAGGCCCGCTCCCTCTCCACCGCCTCATACCGAGAGACGCCCTTGGCGATGAATCCGGCCATGCGGTGCAGCTCCCCCATCACCAAAGTCACATCCTAAAATTCAAAAAGTCAGGAACGCATCACAGAAGGAAATAACGATGAATAGAAGAGACCAGACACGAGGAAATGACAGAGGCGAGCTTGAGCCGGCACTGTGACGTGATCCGAAAGTGCAGTGTCCTCTCCGAGGTCGGACTTGACCTCTACCGAGGTGTCGACATCAATCGACCGATGTCCGCCACGACTGTGGGCGCCTTGCCAGCTCCGCCTCCTACCTTCTTGCCGGTGGCGCCTGGCTCGGCGATCGTGTAGGGGGCGACGAGGCCGGCGCCTTTGCCTTCTTACGTGGATCGAGCTTCACTGCACAACAAAGAAAGAAGTATATTAGTACAATGACATCAGACATAAGGCAAATAAGGAAAAAGGAGGGGTACCCTCACCCCGATCCGACCCCGATCCTGAAGCCTCCGACCTATGTATACTCAGCTCGACATCATTCAGGTCTTCCTCGGTGAAGTCACAAGATATTTCACCAAAGTCGTTGATCGCGCCCTCTAGGGCACCCAAGGGTTTCTCCTTCACATCCCTCATCTTGCCCATACCCCACTTATAACACGGGTGTCCGTCAACCCGCAAAAAGAAAAACTTTCTTTGCCACTGAGGCACCTTAGAGGGGGCAGTCACCCTGAACGATTGCCGAGGTGACAAATAATATACACCTCCTGAACTCTTGACGCTAAAAAAATGCATCAAGACCTTGAAGGAGAGCTTCTCGCTAAGGCCGTAACAGGCAAAACCTAGCCCGACCACCGATCTAATAGAGTTCGTCAATCGGCATATCGAATCAAAATATTCTCAATGCTCAAAAGATGGGGCCAAGGGAACCTAAGCCCACCTTCGTGGCATCTACATACATGTAGTAAATCCCTCCGAGGGCCATAGCCTATCACCTTTTGCGTGCACCACCAGCCTCCGCCTCGAATATGGCATTCTTCGCTATCCTACATAAATCGAAATGGTCGAGACCAGCTAGCATCCCGACCTTGCACTCATCCTGTGTGATGGTATCACGGAACCACGCGCTAATCCCTCGACCTACCCATCAGGTATGGCACATATAATCCTTGATTTCGACCTCACTATCGGGAAGAAGATGATCAAGCGACCTGCACAAAGATGAAGAAGAAGACATACTTACTTTTTCAAAGGAGGAATTTTGCTTCTCCGATGAAGTTCTCAAAGAATTTTGGAAAAGCTCAAATTTTCTCTCGAACAAACGAGGAAGAAGAAAATGAACAGCTTTCCATCCCCGCTATTTAAAGTATAAAAGGCGCCCAAACCGCCTTTTCAACTTCCCACGCTAACCATGATTTGACGTGAAGTAGACGCGCGTGTTTCGAGCGCCCACCAACCGCTGGCGCGATAAGACATATTCTAGACGAGCATATCGCCGCCTAATCGGCACTCATCGATCGACATCGCCATCCAACAGGACGACTCGCTCGACCTCGCATACCCCGACGGACCTCGCCATCCAATGTGGACGATTATTCGCCGACCCGGTGCCTTCACCGACGACATCATCGCCCAACCGGTACGACTCGCTCAGCACTAAGCATACCCCCGACGGACGCCGCCATCCAACACGGATGATTCAGCCAGACTCGGCATCCTCCGACGATATTAGCATCCAACTTGAGCGACTCGCCGGAACGTGGCAAATAGTCTAATTCACCCGTAACAAAGAAACCGTCAGCCTCGATTCGGATCCGTGCAAATCTATCCAACCCCGACATCAAAAGATTGAGAACCTTCGACAACAACCTCACCGAGCAACAACCAACCTCGGTAAACGAGCTCTTCACCCCACCCGCACGCTTGTTGCTCGACTAATTGGGAGGCTATGATGGATATGGCCCAACCGCCAGCCCAAGTGAACTAAGCTCGACCTAATAGACGGCTACACTATCACGGTTAAGCCTACACCCCAACATCCAAATCCTATTCAAGGCCGATCAAAGAAGAGATATCAGGAGATATTCAAGGATCAAGATATGGAAGAAGATCGGATCCCACAAGGCAAGGGATCCAAGATAATCTATAGTGATCCACGACATGTATAAATAGAGGTTAGGTCAAGGTAGAAGCGGTTAGCAACTATTTCAATACTGTAGCTTTTCAACACATTCATTGTAATCCGACATAGTGAAAGTATTGAGGAATCACTCCTCCGCGGACGAGATCTCATTCTCGATCGAACCACGAAAAGCCTCTCGTGTCCTTTATTGCTTTCACAAATCTCGCACACAAGATTTATCAAATAGAAATATTGCCATCGCAAAGAGTTCATAATCCGCCCATTAAATGACGTGGCCGATGATACAATTAGACCCTTTGTGACGAGACAAGGAGGATGAGGAGAATGAGCAAATAGCAATAACACCCATCATCACCATGTGATAATGAGATGAAAAACGTGAAATATATATAAGTTCCTTCATCACCAACATCAACTCACTCTAATCGCATCACCATCACCATCGTCATCGTCATCGTCATCATCTCATCATGATCAAAGCCAAGAAGAATTAGATAATTATGGAAAAAGATAAGAAGAATTAATATGTGATGGGTGCATTACTCCTATATCTTCATCATCTTCTTCTTACATGAGTTGCAGCAGTGAATATTGCAAATACAATCTTCGCATGACATGCTCCACTTGCCACCTAACCTTTCATCTCTTCCACTCCTGAGCCACCAAGGTGATCACGAGCTCTACGTACACCTTCAATCTTGTCCTAAACTCGAATTTGATGATTGGTCGTAGATGGGACAAGCACCACCTACTGCCATTGATGTACAACGCTCATCTCAACGCAATGAATCCTAAAATGTGGATGATCACCGCCGCCATCGCATCTACCCTTCCACCCCACCGCTTCCTACTACATCCGCAGCATCGTGGAGTGGATTTCACTGCGCATCATGCAACTGCTTCATTTGTCTCTTCCCATGCAATGACAACATCGCCAAAGATGGCGACATTCAGGCCGTGGGTCGACAAAAAAATCGATATGTTTTTCTCTCTTCTTGTGTATCCCTACTATCGCTATGAGCTGTAAAATTTAATTGGAGCCCAATTATTTTTAATTTTAAAAGATAATAAAATATAATTTTAAAATTAATTAAATAATAATAATAACAATTTAAATAATAACATGATATTATTTGAATAGAGGTAATTATTTATATTAAATTTCTTTTCATTATGTTCAAATATCTTGCAAAAAAAATAATAAGATTATCTTATAAATAACTAAACAACCAATGAATAATATCTACAAATATTAAAATAAATAGAAAATTATAAATATTAATATTGTAAATTGTATTATCTTACAAAACTCAAATCATGATTTTCTTATACCCATTACAAATATACAATAAAATATAGAATTAACTCAAATATATAACTTACTAAAATAAATTTAAATAAATATTACCTATAACTATTATAATAAATTCATCATAATATTTTTAGAAATTGAATTGATTTTATTAATTTATATATAAAACTTTATTATTTATATATATTTTTACTTTATCAACATAAAACAATAGAAAATGAAAATGAAAAGAAAGTGAACAAAGTGGAAGAAAAAAAAAAGAACAAAGAACTGAAAGAAGGAAAAAAGGAGAAAAGTAACGCCCAAGAAAGGATTCAAACCCGAGCAAACAGAATTAGAGTCAAAGCCTAAACCAACTGGCTAGCAACGCTATTATGCATTATATGTTATATGGATATATATTAGTATTAATTTGGAAAATGTTAGGCCCAAGGGCCCTGTGCCCTAACGTGGTTCACAACGCTTACTACCTTTGTGTGTGTTATTTAAATGAAAAATAATATTATTTCAATTATTTTAATTCATTGAAAGAAAATTACAATTTATTGAAAACTGTATGCAGAATTGTAACATCCCACCAACCGGCCATATCGGTGGCGAGAGGCTTGCGATAGGTGAATTAATGAGAGATAAGATATAAAAAAGGGTAAAAAAAGAGTAATATAAGCTTAAATTAAGAGGTATAATTTCAATTTCTTAGGATAAATAACTGAGGTTTAGGATTTCTGGTGAAAAGTACTAATACAATATATTCCATAGTAATTTTGAAAGCTGCCTAGGATCAATTGACTTAGTACAGTGGAAGGCTTGGCCACCAGGAATGTAATATGATCTTTCTGCAAACGGGAACTCTTGATTAGGGGAACTCTTGACTAGTAAAATATTTTGAAATATTTGGGTTACGTATTAATGCACTCATGCCCTTTTTGAGAAGACAACGGTTCATAAATAATATTAAAAAAATAGCATGCTAAAAGATATATATATATCATGGAGCACATATTTAAAAAGGAAAACTACCCATACATATATAAAACATATTTACTCTGAGCAAAGCTCATAGAGCTCAATAAACCTTTCTTGCTCATATCATACGTGTGATACCTAATCTGACCATAGCCAACGTTGCGCTAATGGTCTACATCATCAAGATCGGGGAACTTGGCAGTATTTGAAAGTTATATGGACTAGATATTAGATATGGGCCTAATTATTAATTGTTGGACATTAGTTAATTAAGCCTAAAGCCCATACAATCTATTAGTGGGTGGTTATCTTTAATATGGGAAGTTAATCATTGTGATTAACGTTAGAAGAGAACTTTTACAAAGAACAGAAACACAGAAAACATACTGCAAAATTGAATAGGAGATTCTTGGCTTCTCTCGTTCAATTTTGATATCGAGGAATCGTTCTTGCGGCTGATTAAAGACACGTGGATACCATAGTTGTGGAAACGCTTTCGAAGGATTCCTTGGAAGTTTTACTACTACCTGGAAGCGTAATAAACACGTAAGTCTTCGATCTTCGTGTTCTAAGGCTCATCGAATGCTTTAATTATAGATCTAGATCTGTTCTTGATAGTTTTATTCCGTTGCGCATTAGATGTTGTCAAGAACGAATCCTAACAATGGTATCAGAGCCCGGGGCTCGATCTATAATTAATTCGTACTAATTTAATTGTGGATTTTGAAAAAATTTGGAATTTTGATAATCTGATTTTTGAAATCAGAAATTAATTTTAATTTTGGAAAATATAAATTGAAAATTGAAATCGAAATTGATTTTGAAATCAACCGCCGGTAATCCGCCGCCGCCGGGTGCAAGTGCGTCGCGTCGCGCTCTGGGCGGCGCGAGCACCGCTCCATCTCCGTCACACTGGGCGGCGCGACGCCACGCTAGACTTTCCGTGTACCGGGCGCCGCAGAGATTGAGATTTGTCGGTGAACGGCGGAGGACGAAGGGAGAAAAGGGCGGCGCTATGCGCTGCGCCGAAACCCTATCGCGCCGCTAGGCGTGTGTCGCTACTGGGCTTCTCGCGCGGGTCGCGCCGCCGTGAGCACGACGCCGAAATCGCGCGTGAGTCGCCGACGGACGGGAGGCGGCGATCGCGACGAGCATCAAACCCCGAGGTTGGGCTTTTCTCCGCGAATCGGGCTATGAATGCGCGCTAGGCGACCGGGCCGAGGGCTGGGCTGCTCTGGGGGCGGGCTGGGTCTTCGCGCGAGTTGGGCTTCGGCGAGCAAGTGGGCCGCTGGTCGTGAATTTTGGGCGCAAGTCGGAACGTTTTGGGTAGTTTGTGTGTACCAACTTTGGGTCAAGAAAAAAAAACATTTTCTTTTATTAATTTTGAATTAATAAAATTCAATTTCAATTTCTAAAATTAATTTATTAATTGGATTAATAAATTTAGTTTTAATATTATTATTTTACTAAATAATAACATTAATTTCGATTTTGTATTAATTCGTAATTAATACAATCTACTTATGTACATGAATTCCATTTATTAATTTAGAATTAATAAATTTAATCACAATTTTGGAAATTAATTTATTAATTAGATTAATAAATTTAAACTTTATTATTATTTTTGAAATAATAGTATAAAGTTTAATTTTATATTAATTTAGAATTAATATAAGTTACAAATGTTCATGGATTAATTTTATTAATTTAGAATTAATAATTTAATCACTATTTTGAACATTAATTTATTAATTAGATTAATAAATTTTAACTTTATTATTATTTTGAAATAATAGTATAAAGTTTGTTTTTATATTAATTTAGAATTAATATGATTTTCTAATGTTCATAATTAGAGAATTGATTTATTAATTAGATTAATAAATCTTATTAGATTATTATTTTAGAAATAATAATGCTAAATGAATATTTATATTAATTTGGAATTAATATAAATGCCTAAATCCACTTTTAAATTAGAGAATTAAATTATTAATTGGATTAATGAATTTATTCGTTGAGCCCTATTTGATGTTTTCTGTGATAAGCATGCTATTTGATTTTATGTTTATTTTAACTATAGTAGTTAGAGACCGCTTTTATGTTTGGGTAGGCGGCGCCCATAGTAAGGGTAGGCGGCGCCCAATATATGTGGTCCGTATTTCATGCCTGGGTAGGCGGCACCCAGCAATTGTTTTGATTTTAATATTGGATATTAAATATACAATTAGTATCACATGTTTTATTATCCCCAATAAAATACAAGTCTAGTTTTTGAAACAAAACGCATCGTCCATCATAATTGTATGAGGATCCTAGCCTCTTTCGCCCAAGAGTTTTACACCAAAGTGTTTACTCCCAAATCGACAAGCGCAAAGCTCATTCATAGATGCATGGTTGGCATCGTGTGATGGGGTTGATTTGCTTAATTATTTTCAAACACCAAAGCGATCAAAATAATTAGTGGAGGCATATTAATCGATTAATAAACCAAGAATTGTAAATTTATTTGTTGTGATCGGTTTTGAAACCGACTCAAGTATTATTATTGTAGTCATCACCAAAGCAGAGGCTATAATAATATAAGACTCAATCACTACAAATCAATGTTGCAATCGGCTTGAGGCTCACCGAGTGATATTATTTACAACATCACCAAAGCAGAGGTCGTAATAATATTGACTGGATCTTGGACTACTAAGATTTATATTTGTTATAAATCCGTATTTTGCATACGGGGTGCAATATATGTCAAAATTAGTGAGCTAATCAACAATAAACCCTTGTTTGATTAGTGATAATAATGCGATCCGTGTTTACTTTGTTCTAATTTTGTTTTATTTCTTTATTTTTCGCTTCGCCACGATGTCATCTATGTTGTTTAAATGCTTGGTGGAAACAAATTGTTTGACCGGGTCAAACTATCCGGATTGGTCGCGCTTCCCGCGTTTGGTATTAAGGATGAAAAGATTGAGTATTTCGACAAACCAATCAAGAACATCCCGATGAGCTTTCTCCCGAGTATGCCTCGCTTGACAAGGCCGCTCATAAGAAGCACATCGAGGATGCTATGTCGGCTCGTGGCATCATGTCGACTTTCCATGAGTTTGGAACTACAGAGGCAACATGAAAGCATGCTTCCTTATGAAATGATTCAACACTGAAAGTCCGTCACTTTACAGCACAAACTGGAGTACGAGATACCCGAGATCTATTCAAGTGTACACTTCATGATAGGAGCAAGGTCTCTGAACATGTTTTGAAGATGATTGGGTTAATTGAGAGGCTGGCTTCAATTGGTACGACCTTGCCAGCCAATGTCTCAACCAACCTAGTTTTACAATCGTTACCTGGTTCATTTGCGAACTTCATAGTGAATTTCAATATGAACAATACTAAGGTGGGATTGTCTGATCTTCACAACATGTTGAAGACTTTTGAGTCCTCTACTTCTGATGGTAAATCTGTGTTTCATGGTGAGCTCTTCCGCTCAATCTTCCAAAGGAAGAAAAGCAAAAGAAAGAAAGAAGAAGGCATCAGATGTCTTCAACCCTAAGAAGAGTGGAGGGGTTCAAAAGAAGAAGCCGATATTTGCAAAGGATGAGTGCCTGTTCTGTCATGAGAAGGGGCACTGGAAGAGAGACTGCCCAAAGTTTAAGGCACGAGGTGCATTGGGTAGCAGCTCAGATATGTTTGTCATTGAGATAAATAAGTCTATAAATAATTCACATTCTTGGGTATTAGATATCGGCTGTGCCTCACACATTTGTAATAATGTGCAGGGACTTAGTGACAGCCGAAAGGTGAATCCTGGGGAGGTCGATCTGCGCGTGGGAAATGGAGCACGAGTTGCTGCTGAACGCGTAGGGACTTATAGATTAGATCTTCCTTCGGGACATAGACTAAATTTACATCAATGTTATTTTGTTCCTGCTATTTCGAATAATATTATTTCCATTCCTATGTTAGACATTGAAGGGTCTTCCTTCCATTTTGGAAATAGTCGTTGTACTTTTTCGCTTAATGGAGTTCTTTATGGAAATGCTTCTCTTTCGAATGGTTTATATATGCTTGAATGTGAACAAAATATTTACAATGTGCAAAACAAACGACCTAAGTCGAGTAATACGAATAATACTACATATCTTTGGCATTGTAGACTTGGTCATATCAATGAGAAAAGGATAGCAAGACCGAGAAAATTGATTATCTCACACCATTTGATTTTGAATCATATGGTACTTGTGAATCTTGTCTCAAATGAAAGATGACTAAGAAACCACTTTCTCGGGAAAGGGTTACGAGCCAAAGAATTGCTAGAGTTAATCCACCGGATGTGTGTGGACCATTACCAACTCAAGCAAAGGTGGATATTCGCATTTCATAACTTTCTCGATGATTTTTCAAGATATGGATATGTGTATCTAATGAAACACAAACCGGTGCTCTTGATAAATTTAAAGAGTTTAAGTTAGAAGTCGAGAAAGAACTTGGTAAAAGTATTAAGAGTCTTCGATCAGATCGAGGAGGGGAATACTTAAGCCGAGAATTTCTTGATTACTTGAAATCACATGGAATTCGGTCAGACTGGACACCTCCGGGAACACCACAGCTGAATGGTGTATCCGAGAGAAGAAATCGAACTTTATTAGATATGGTTCGATCCATGATGAGTTTCGCAAGTCTCCATTTATTCCTTTGGGGCCATGCCTTACTAACTGTCGTTTATATTCTGAATAGGGTTCCATCTAAATCAGTCGAGAAAACGCCATTTGAACTATGGTGTGGTTAAATGGCAAGTCTTAAACATACGCGACTGGGGTTGTCCGCTTTGTTAAAAGATGCAGATCGATAAGTTGGAATCAAAAAGTGAGAAATGTTATTTTGTGGGATATCCAAAGGAAACAAAGGATATGAATTTACTCACCGAGATCACAAGGTGATCATTTCGAGAATGTGACGCTTTCTTGAAGACTCTTATGTTTCCAAGGAACAAGGTCACAACGAGGTAGATCTTGAAGCAATTCAAGAACCACAAAACGACATGAGGACGAAGGAATGTTTAATGGTGTAAACAAGAATTCGGTGGGAGTATTTGATGATCTATCGGGAGGAAAATTACTCTTGAGGGCCACCACAATCTCAAGAAGACAATGAGACTCATCAAATACAAGATGACACAATAGTTGTGCCACCTCCACCTCAAGAAAATCATGATGAAATTCTTGAGAATATCCAAAATGTTGATCGATCAACACGGAAGAACCTACTCACGCTCGTAATGAACATCCCGAACTCAAGAAACAACCCAACTCAATAGGCCACGAGGACTCGTCGTGCACCCGAAAGATTGAATCTAATGGTTGAGAACCAAGATGATGAAGTCGAATCGGATGATGATGAACCTAAGACCTATAATGAAGCGGTGTCCGCATCGATTCAAAGATGTGGCTTCAAGCCTTAATATCCGAAATTGACTCGATGTATTTCAATTTAGTCTCGGGAACTAGTTGATGACTTACCGATGGGGTTTACCCCATAGTCGCAAATGGATCTTCAAAAGAAGAGAGATGCAGATGGTAAGATACAAACCTACAAGGCTAGGTTGGTGGAATGGTTATAGTCAACGTGAAGACATTGACTATGACGACCTTTTCACCGCTTGTAAAAATCAAGTCCATTAGGATCTTACTTGCAATAGCTGCATACTACATTTTGATATTTGGTAATGGATGTCAAAATCGCGCTTTCAATGGAGAACTAGAAGGTGACGCTACATGACTCACCAAGGTTTTGTGTCCAAAGAGAGGCCGAATGCAGTATGTAGGCTAAAGAAGTTCATTTATGGACTTAAGCAAGCATCGAGGAGTTGGAATATTTGTTTTGACAGAGCTATCAATTTTTTTTACTTTGTCAGAAGCAAAGAGGATCCTTGTGTTTATAGTAAGCGCGATAATGGAAACGTTGTCTACCTTGTAATATATGTCGATGACATTCTGATTATGGGTAGCGACCGATCCATGATGCAATCCGTAAAAGACTGGTTGTCTAAATCCTTTATGGTGAAGGATCTTGGTGATGCCTCCTATATCCTTGGGATCAAGATCTATCGGGATAGACCTAATAGATTGTTGGGGCCATGGTGGACATCCAAAGCTATCGGTGACTAGGTACATCGATACTAGTTTCAAACGTAAACAAACATATTTCAAGACGATATCATCGATTAGAGAAATAATAGAAATGAACAATGTAAATTAGAAAGAGTACCCATCGATGATATCTTAGTGACCCTTTTACCAAGTCGTTGTGAGAGTCTTGTGTTGTATATGTGGGATGTTGGCTTTGATTCTGGGAGTTTAAAGTTTGTATGTTTTAGAAACTCCTTTGTTGAGACATACTTACTTTTGATCACAATCAAGATAATGTTTTATCTATGGGTTTTGTACATTTAATCGAATAATTATTTTGATGTTTGTCGTTATTCTTTTATTTGTTCCTTGAATTATCCGCTATTTTTGCCGTGAGACATCAATGATATAGTATAATTCTAAAATAGCCCTAACCAATGATCATCAAGAATGGGATATTGATGATATGTTATAGGTTAGCATGTGGTCCGCATCACATTCTTAGAGAATGTAGTGGTTCTCACAACTACGAGATATTTGATATCCGTGATGGACACATGAATACTTTGGAGAGTATTGGTATACCCAACTATTAAATCGCTTGTTTGATGTCTACGATTTCTTAGTGTGTGGAGTATGTAATAGTCCTTAGACTTGAGGTCATTATACATTTTGTTTGTTGAGTGTCAGATTGACCCAAGGCAACGCTATGAATGGCAAGACACGGCTTGGATTGGGTGCATCATGAGACAAATGAAAATGGTAGTTGAGCCAAGAATGAGATTCATTCCTCGATTAGATTTTCGAGTGAGCACTCATTTTCTATATTATTCGACCATAAAGTCATTAATAATGAAGAGATATATTCAATTAAAGTAATTGAATATGATCATACGGGTCTTATAATAAAGATGAGAAAGTCGATTGAACTATTCGATGACACGTAGCAAAATCCTAGGCTCAATCGAGTGTGTCATGAATGAAAGGATATTACATAAACTTCATGTAAAGGTTTGTTTATCGCTTTTCCACGTAAACGTCCGTCATATATCGAGTTCGCCGCACAACGCATCAAGAGTTTTGTGCGACTTTGATTAGATCATCGCGGTAATGGGGCCTATTGGGTCACACTATCAAGTGTATTGTTAATCGCTCAAGGATATATGCATGGTGCACAGATGTTGTCTAATGCTAGTCCAAGTGGGAGATTGAAAGTTATATGGACTAGATATTAGATATGGGCCTAATTATTAATTGTTGGACATTAGTTAATTAAGCTTCAAAGCCCATACAATCTATTAGTGGGTGGTTATCTTTATATGGGAAGTTAATCATTGTGATTAACGTTAGAAGAGAACTTTTACAAAGAATGTAAACACGAAAACATACCGCAAAATTGAATAGGAGATTCTTGGCTTCTCTCGTTCAATTTTGATATCGAGGAATCATTCCTGCGGCTGATTAAAGACACGTGGATACCATAGTTGTGGAAACGCTTTCGAAGGATTCCTTGGAAGCTTTACTACTACCTGGAAGCGTAATAAACACGTAAATCTTCGATCTTCGTGTTCTAGGGCTCATCGCATGCTTTAATTATAGATCTAGATCTGTTCTTGATAGTTTTATTCCGCTGCGCATTAGATGTTGTCAAGAACGAATCCTAACAGTATTTACACAACCTGGACTTCTATGTACACTACTTCGACTAGTACTTATCTCAAGGCACGATCGTTAACTAATGTCGGCAGAAGGTCCTAAGGTTAGTACTAAGTAATGTGCACAAAAACAACATGCAACTTCTCAATTTTAATAAACAATTTAGAGCTTAATAACTCGAAATATTTTGCAGAAATTAAATTCCACATATCACCAAAGTGGTACTGATCTCATGCTCGCATCACAAACATAAATTCATCACAAACATCAACTCACTTTATTCTCATTTTCTCGTGATGATCAAAAGAAGAAGATGAAGACGATGATTATGAAAAAAGGATCATAATAATTAATATTTGACGGGTGCATTACCCCTATATTTTCATCTCCTTCTTCTTCTTCATCAAGTAGTAAACATTACTACTACATGAGTTGCAGTTAGTGCAAATACAATCTTCACATGGCGTGCTTCCACTTACCACTCAAGCTCCCCTCGCTTCCATTCCACCACAGAGCTAGTCACGAGTTAATCCTCAAATCTTTTGACAAACATTATATGACTACTCTACTAATGAGATGTTTTATGTTTGCACAAAATGCAATGACTTCAAAGCAGACACCAAGTGCGCGTCTATGTCGGACACCATATATCACGCAGCTCATCCACAACATCTCCTCAACCTTCTCCCTGAAGAGGATTTTGAGAGTGGTAACTACTCCTTATGTGCTGCTGACTCCCATTCTGTAGTATAATTGTTACGCATATGCTGCGAGCATCAATCACGAGTCGCATACACTCGCTGCCATCGACGTACGACGCCCATGTAAACCATCATGCTGATTTCTACTGCGATCAATGTGAAAATGAAATGAACCCCAGGAGTTGGATGTATCATTGCCGCCATTGCGATCTATCCTTCCATCCCAGAGGCTTTCCTGCTAAATCCGACTAACTACAGAAGCATCAAGTTGGGGCACGACCTCACCGCCACACTCTCGCCAATCAAATTCTCACCACAAAAAATAGTTGCGACCTTTGTCGTCAGTATAGGCATGAATGCCTTGGATTTCACTATGCACCATGCAACTTCTTCATTTGTCTCTACTACTGCGGTGAAGAAATGATCTTAAATGTACACATTCAATTCAGGCGGTCGATTACTAAAAAAATGCTCTGTCGCTTTACCTCTTTCTTCTTTTTCTCTCCCTACGCCTTGAGTATGTGATTTCCAATTCAATAAAAAACAAATTATTGTTTCAATTACTTCATTAAAGAAAAAGACAAAATACAATTTTGTCACGACCCAACTAATTAATTATATGATTAACTAACTAATCAGGCCGTGACGGGTTAAGACAATAACATTTTGGACAAATGAATAGGTTTAAATGAATAAATTTTCAACAAACGGGCTATATAACCCTTAGAATATGGTTAAGCCAACCTGCATACAGAAAATAACTAACAACAGCAATAACAAAAATGAGGGCACAGCCTCCACCATACATATATATATACGATTTCAACATTTACAAAGTTTCTCAAAAGTATGATTTAAGGTTTTCAAAAGTTGACAATGAAGAGTAATAATGTCATATATGAAGACACAACATTCAGGCTCAACTATTTACAATAAGAGAGATCAATTAAGCTCAGCCAAGCTCAGTTTCGAGCCCACATCTCTTCCATGCTCAACCTGCAACAAATAGAAAATACTTTACGGGTATGAGTACCAGAAAGTATTCAGTGGGTAATTGCCAACATAATTTTTCAAAACTTAGAAATTTCCTTTCAAATAAGACTTTAGAAAATAATTTGAATAATTATTTCATAAAGATACATATCACCACAATTTCATTTCGAACATACCGGCATCACATACCCGAGTTGGTCCCGAAGGATCTCAACTGTGGTCATACCCTATCTACGTCATCCGGTAATGGAAGTAGGCCTCCCCAATACCATGGCGGCCTACATTTGCAAGCTCACACCATAACTCGTGCACAAGATAATATATTTTCCTACCGTAGACAGGTAAATCGCCGCCATACCCACAATGTGGTAAAACATTCATTTTTCCACGTATTCATAATGTGGTGATTGAAAATACTTTCATAATATCAATCATTTCGAAACATAACCTTAACTTTATTCAAAAATGATTTGCAAAACATTACCCACCTGATGAAGTTTAGTCCAAAAGGTTCGTTTCCTCGTCCTTTACTTCCCGATTTCCTTTGTTTGATCCTTGTAACATAAGATTATTATTGAATTTAGAAACTTTAAAAATTCATATCTCACTTATTTATCATAAGCCTATTGCTTAATTTCTCATGACATCTTATTAATGAACAATTTCTACCGAAATTTCGACAGAGTAACGTTTATAATATGAATAGCCCAATAAATCCAAATTCATCCAATTGCATCCCAAACTCCCCAATATCATCACTATATACTTAAATATACATATAAGAACTTAAAACAAGCTTAAACTCATGCATTTACAACTTAATCGCCTATTGCTCTTCAACTACATATATAGAAAATTTCAAGAGTTTTACACTCTAAATTCCATTTAGCATCAAATTTTTCATAATTATACTCATTTAGTATCAATAAGCCTTAATCCATAATCCATTCAAATCTTAACCTATTTTCATCACATAAAATCATAACTTATACTAAACTTTAATTTTGTAACTTTTACATTTCATGTCTATAAATTCCTATAAATTCAACTTAAGCATTATTTTTATCATAGATCTCAAATATCATATCAATTATATTAAATAAAATCAAGAAATCAAAGTTCAATATATGCCCTTCATTTTCGAAATTTAGGGTTTTAGTGCTAATGCATGAATTAAATTCCTATAAATTTATTTTAGGCATTATTTATATCCCTAAGCATGAATATCATATCAAATGGATCAAATAAAATCAAAATCATTAAGTTCATTTTACATGAAATTTTCAAAAATTTCAAAAATTGAGCAAACATGATTTAATTTTTATTTTCTTTGATCATATGCTGTTTTTAATCATCCCTAAACACATATTCAAGCTTAATTCAACCAAATCATAACATATGAATCATATCCAAAATTTAGGGTTTAAGTTAGATTCTTAAATTTTTAATCTTCATGCATTTGAGCAAATTAAATCTATAGTATATATTAATCAAGCTCCATAATCATAATTAAATCAATAAACATAACAAAATTTAAACAAATCAACCATAATCACACACCCTAAAATTTTCGAAAACCCTAGGAGTATAGAACATGTTTTTCATGAATTTAAATCACATAAACTTAAGTTAAATGAAGTAATTATCTTGCTTGGAGTGATTTGCTATTAATTCCACACTTAATTAAGGATTTAAAAGGTGAAAATAAAATTTGTGTGTGTGATTATGTGTGTGTGCCGAAAACTAGGAGGGAAATGAGGTTGAAGGTGATATATTATATGTATGATATTTCTAGAAGATTAATTTTAATTTCATGTGCATTTATTCAAAATTTCAAGATGATTAAACACTAATTTCAAAAATATTATAATTACACCTCTAATTTTCCATTCTTTAGTATAATTTAATTAATAGGATTATATCTCTAATAAATTATAAAATCTAATACAACTCATATTCATAATTTAATTTAGATTCATATAGCATAATTTAAATTATTTCATATGTTAAAATTCAAATATTTATAATTAAACTTCTTAATTTTCGAAAATTACATCAAATAATTCTTTTATCACTAAATATTAATAGAACAAATTTATTCAAGCAAATTAATAGCTTAAACAATAATTCATGTCATTTTATAAAAGAAATTCCATATAAAAATAATTAAGGTATTTCATAGCTTAATTCCTATTAAATAGCATTTTAATTTAAACATACCTTAATAATTCACATAATTCACTTTTTATTACAAATAAACTCATTTCTAATTAATCTCTACATTTTCTAATCTCATATCCTTCCATTGAAGAATAATCAAATTTCTATCGATTAATAATCCCTTTTATACCTCTTTATTCCTTCTTATGAAATTAATAGTTTTTAGGTCCCTAATTATACTTAATTAACCTCTAATTAATACTAAAGATTTTTCGGGTCACTACAAATTTACTAAAAATTCTACTTCTTTGTTTGAACAAGTCAATAAAAGCATATCGTCCAAAATCATGTTTCACTCTCTATCCCAAGCGTAAAAAACTTTAGTTTTGAATTTAATTTCTGTAACTACCTTTTAGTTATACTCATGGAACAAAGAGTATGAAACTGCAATTAAACCTGACTAGCGGATGATCCGTAAAGTTTTGACGGATGTTATGTTTGTGGTCACAGTAAATGAAATATTTATTAATTACTCAAACTCGTTTAAATTTATAAAATATTAAATATAAGCTGTTATAGTGATAGGTTATTTATCTTAATAAACTCTAACATTAAAATGTAAATATTAATAATAAAAAATATAGATATATGTTAATCATCTGTTTTTGTCTCATACCCGTACAATAATACCCCCTAATTACCTGTATCCATTTTAATTGACTATCCATCGTAATTATAAAGTAAACATTTATATAATATACAGTAAATAAATTAAAAATTTAAAAAATTCATGTAGGCATATTGATAAATGTTCAAACTCATTTAGAATTATATACTTGTTCCCGTACCAAACTTAATTAATTACTTAAATTTATTTAAATTTATAAATATAAGTTGTTATAGTAATTAGTCATTCTTCTTAAGAAAAATCAAACATTACAAAGTAAACATTAATAATAAATAGTATGAATAACAAATTAAATATAAAAAATGTTGAAAAATTCATGTAGCATGTTGATTAATGTTTGGACTCTTTTAGAATTTATACATTCGTTTATATCTCAACCTCGATCAAAAAGGGATTTCACTTCTGCTCGCCTCATATCCATATCGCTAACTACCTATACATGTTAAATTTATAAATATAAGTTTTTACAGTAATTGATTATATGTCTCAATAAAGACTCGAACATTACAGAATAAATATTAATAATAAATAATATACAAAAAAATAGTAAATATATAGAAAATTTCACATATGTATGTTGATAGATGTTCATACTCATATATGATTTATATACCCGTGCCCATATAATAAAAATAACAAAAGACTTGAAAATGAAAAAAATTCCATATAGGTATGCCGATAAATTTTCAGACCCCTCTAGAATATATATAAGCGTACTTGTTCAAAGTTTGATTAATTAATTATATTTTTTATTTAGGTTTTGAATTAATAAATTCTCATGAAAAATCAATGCGATATTCAAAATGTATCATTTTATTTATATTTTCAATGTTGGATTCCAATTTTATTTTAAAATTTGTATAAATAAATCATTTTATGGTCAAATTAAATTGAAGAAATAATTTATTTAGCCGAAACTATTTATTTGATCATATTAAATTAAACTTTTGATTTACCAAATCAAATTGATGGTACAGTTCGAATGATATTAATCTCAATCTCTCTATCAATTAACGTGGATTTTTGATTGAGAGAATATAAGTATTCTTTTATATAGGTTTCACTTGATAAAGTCAAATAAAATATCAATATGAGATTCAAGTATTTTTCTTATTTATGTTTTGAATTAGTGAAGTATCATGAAAAAATAATGTGGGATTCAAGTATTCATCTAAATTTTAAATATGTGGAGTCTCGCAAAAAATTGATGTGGGATTCAATTAAATTTTGTCCTTGTATTTAGAATTTCTATTCGACATGGAATTCAAATTTTATCCTTTTATTTAGAATTTCTATTGATGAAGTCTCAGGAAAAATTAAAGCGGGATTAATTTTTTTAATGTAAAAATATATACAATAATATCTTGTGGCCAAATTAAATCCAAGAAACAATTTATTTAGCCAAACTATATTTTTTATCAAATTATATTATGTAAAAATTTTATTTGGCCAAATTAAATTCAAGGTGAAGTGTGAATGATATTAATATCAATCACTATGTCAATTAAATGTGATTTTTTGGTTGAGAGAATATAAATATTCTTTTATAGAAGTTTTTATTTGGTGAAATCTCATAAAAGTTGATGTGAAATTGGTAGAAGATAATTATTATTGAAATTTAAAATTATGAGAACGTAAGTAAAATGAGATTTGGGATAAATAAAATGAAAGAATATAGGACGACACGTAGGATCTAGGAATGATGTGGCAATGTTTTTCACTAATCGTATTATATATGTATACTAATCAGTAATTTGAGAACTCAAATCAATCCTTAACCAAAAAAAAACTTAAAAAATCTTCCATACACACAGTCACACATGGATGAGCTTGTATTAAAATCAATATATCTGATTAATGTACCAACTTTAGTTGACAACTTAGAACCTCTGTTGCAAAATATTATCTCATTTGTATATAGAAGATGCATAATGATATGGTTATCTAATAAACTAAATTGATATGAGTTGTACATTGAAATCACT
This sequence comes from Salvia rosmarinus, assembly GCA_036937905.1. Taxonomy (NCBI): domain Eukaryota; kingdom Viridiplantae; phylum Streptophyta; class Magnoliopsida; order Lamiales; family Lamiaceae; genus Salvia; species Salvia rosmarinus. The sequence continues at coordinate 105,510,518 of CM072819.1, forward strand.
ATAATTTATGACAAATAAGTTCATACTTTAACTAATAACAAGTTTTTGGAAATGATGTAATGGCCAATGAGAAGTTAACATGAATGGAGAACTATATCATTTTTGTACTTACTATTTTGATTGTGAAACAAAGTGATTGACAAAGGGTATCTACAGAGAAATATACCATCTTCTGCTTCATGACAGATATTAAATTCCATGAAAACCACTAACTTTTCTACATTCTTCTTTAGTTTTTTATGGCAAATTGCCATTTTGGGCTGATCTATATATTGTCCAAAAAGAAAGAGCAATTACGCAATAGAAGCCTGTGAGTTCTAATTTTTTTAGGATAACTATCACTTGAAACTTCAAATTATATCAATTTTATCAAAAGTGTTCTGAGTTTTAAAAATATTATTTTAAATCCAAACTATACCTATTTTATCAAAATATTTTGAGCTTTAAGAAACTATACCTATTTTATCAAAATATTTTGAGCTTTAAGAAATATCACTTTAAACTCCAAATTATTAATTTTGTATCAAAAATATCTCGCGTTCAGTTTTTAGCTTCCGAAATTCTGACGTGGCTCATCGGATGAGAAGAAGATATCATGCATCTAATTTCAGGAGCTAGAAAATGGACGCGAGATATTTTTGTTACAAAATTAATAGTTTGATGTTTAAATAAATATTTCTTAAAGTGTAAGATATTTTTGATAAAATGAATATAATTTGAGGTTTAAAGTGATATTTCTTAAAATTTAGAATATTTTTTGATGAAATGGATATAGTTTGAGATTTAAAGTGATAATTACCTTCTTTTTTTTTAATAGATTGGAAAAGAGAGGTTATCTCAATTTCTAAAAACAATCTTGAAAATCTAAAATATTTTTCTTATTTATTGTCCTCAAATTTTTTTCCTTAAACATCTAAAATATATAGGAGTTTATAAATTTCCCTTTTCTTTTCTTAGTTTGAGGAGGATGGAGTAGTGGAGAATTGGACCTCATATCCATTTACACACGAAAGGTCCACCATTTTTTGCGCTGCTCATCGATTAATTATTTAGCACAAGGTATCAAGTTTGTATATTCTAAAAGATTTTGTATTATTTTATAAATTAATCTTATTGCGATTGATTTTCTTCTCCTTTGTATATATATGAGTCAGATTTACTCATATACTCCATCGTCTCAATATTCATGACTCATTTCTTTTTGTATTTAAACTAAGAAAAATTGTGTTTTGTATGTAAAGTTGTGTGTGACACGAAATTCGATGCAGTTTTTAGTGTAAAATTATTTCTTTTTTGAAACGGGCCAACAATAATTGACACCCAAAAATACAAACGAGCCAACAATAATAGGACGGAGAGAGTAGCATATTTCAAACAACAGCATCAAATTCTAGGGGTGAGCATTCAGATTTGGGTTCGGATTTTTGTCTAATCCGAATGATCCAAAATTCGATTTTGAGAGAAAAATCCAATCCGGACCGAAAATCGGAAATCCAAAATATGAAAATCCGATTTTTTATAAAAAAATCCGAACCGAACCGAAAATTCCAAAATTATGAAAAAATAGAAAATTCAAAACCAATTTTTGTTAATTCTTATATATATTTATATTAAATTTAAAAATATTTAAATAAAATATTATTTTTATATATTAATTATATATAATTTGAATTTTTGGATTTAAAAAATCCAATCCGATCTGATCCGAAAATCCGAAATTTTGAAAAATTTCAATCCGATCCGATCCGAAAATCCAGAAAATCCGAACCGAATTTTAAATTTCGATTTGATTCAGATCAGATATTTAATTTTCGGATTTTTTGACTCATCCCTATCAAATTCCCTCCTGTGTGGGGACAATGTTACCTCCTTTTCTGATCAGTTTGTAAGGCCTAATGTCTGCTCTGTACTAAACTTTTAGCTTTTCATTTGGTCCTGTCATCTAAAAAACAAAATAACAGCATCAAATTCCCTTCGATATCCAAAAAATAAATAAATAAACTGAGCTGGTTAAACGGTGATGACATATTAACGTCACGGGGCACGGACCATTAACTAGTTGGTATTAGTGTCCACAACTATTATTATTCTCCACTAATTTTTTGAATATTTTGCTGACAACTTGTGAAGAAGCGCCAAAACATGTAAAATAAGGAAGAGCTGATTTTTTTAAATTTGTGTGTGTGTGTGTGTGTCGAATATCTTTTTCTCGTGTGTCACAAAATTGCATGTGTATGATAATAATGTTATGCTTATTAATACCATAAAAAGCTTAAGGCACCAATCAGGCGGTTGTTGAGGTATGGCCAGGTACTTCACATTTTGTGTACATTTCGTATCCTATTATTAAATCTCTTATTTTGATAAAAAAAAATTAAAATAAAAATAAAAAATAATTACAAGATAACGACCATAATCAATTTTCATCGACAAAAAAAATTGAAATATAAAAATTGTAACCCTAATTAAGACAATCCGAATTTTCAAGTATTAACTTATTATAAAAATAAAATAGCAGAGATTTAATTATGAACCCTAATACATTAATGATTTTAAAATTAAATTAGATTGTAAGAAATTTAAACCAAAGATAAAATAATAGATTTAACAATAAAATACAAAGCAAATAATAAATTTAATAATGGAATACATAGCAAACCAAGATATATCATGAGAGGTAGACAAAAAATTTATAGTACTGATGATTGACAAATAGAAATTGACAATGTTTGGAGGACAACCTAGACAATATACTTCAAAAGTTCATAATTAGAGTTTATACGTTAGATGAATGTTTAGATCTCAGTTTTAAATTTGTGCAAAAAATAAAAGGGAGAATCCACAAAATCGAAAAAAAATTGACATTATTAAAACGCTTTAAAAGATATGACTAATTTGCAACAAGGTACAAAATTTATGATTTGCATTTCAATTATCTGTTTAATAAAATATATGCAACATTTTTCTTTCTTTAATCTACATATATGATGAGCCGAATAATTATCAGTAAAGTCTACGATCGAATAAAGGAACTTTAATTTATTAGTGGCAAACGAATTTAATTAGTTCAAACGTGTGCCGTGATTGATGCCAACATAAAAAATAAATAAAAGGTGAGCTATACCCGTTATTATTTTCCTAATTAAAAAATAGGTCACCAAACATTATAATTGCAGAACTTTTCGGCCGCATATATATTGAACTGTGACAAAAAGTTTTGTTTGTTTGGTTTTGTTTAATCTTTTCCTTTTCAATCAAATAAGCAAGGAAGTTAAATTTTTTTTGTTTTAATTTTGGAAACCTATAAAATCATTTTGTTTGAATATTTAGGGTAACTGATCAAAACTTTTTTTCAAAAGAAAAACTTATATCGAAAAACCTCTTATATTTTAGTTATTATACTAACAACTTTGCTATTAAGACAAATTATAAATTTAATCCTCTAAACATTCAAATTAACAAGCTTACCATCAAAGTAACAATATATAGCAGCTTATAAGCTGTACGAACATATTATAAGATATATCTAAGAGCTTATTTATTTCTTTAGAATAATTTAAGCCGATTACCCTCTAATAGTATTTTAACGAGGTTATACACTTAATTATATAATATTTTTAGATCTTATATGTCATAGCTTATTTCAAGTTAACGTATTAAAAGTTATTGATAAATTTGAATGGGCTATTGATAAATTATACGTACATTTCAATTAGCAAAATTTGTATGATATCATGCTGATTATACTTGGAGTTATATTCAAAAATTCTAATGGGTTTTTGAGTTAACTATATATATATATATATATATATATATATATATAAGGGTTGGTTATGGTGAGAAAACTCCTTAACGTATTTAAAATACGAATAGTAGACATCTTTCATATTTGTGAAGACAATCGTAATTACTATATTATACGTTAGTTTAGGACATATTTCATCAATCAGTAGCACATATGTTAAATATATAAGTTTAGCATATCTTTCATTCTAACAGAAGACAAGAAGAGTTATAGTGTTGCACAATAATCCGTGTAGCACACAAAACACAAAACCAGAAGACACCAAAATTAAATCTCAACCATTGATATAGCAAATCAAAAGTTCTGATTCATTCCTATTTCCTACCAAATTATCCATTCCTACTAGATCCATCTCCTATATATATATATATATATATATATATATATAAGTTTAGAAATAGTTTAGACTCTGCAAATGATTTATAAAGTTATTGAACTTTAATGTGTCTTTTTAATTAATATATTAAAATTAGCAGTCAGAGAGAGTATTCATTTTCTAGTAAAATTTGTACAAAAGAATCTGTTTAACATATACCATATATCAACATATACCATATATGAATTTATTTCTCTAAAATGACTAAAGAGACACAAGAAAAGTCAGAAAAACCATTAACCAAGACCCAAAAATGTCTGATAATTAATTAACATAGCTCTACACCCACCATGCATGTGATGCTCAAATAAATAAATAAAACACATGTCCTTTTCAGCAGAGACCATAGCATTTTTATACGCCAGTTTAACTAGCTAGGCGAAGAATATATGGTGGTTACTTGTATATAGTGCCGAAAATCATGCATTAAACAAAGGAAAGCCTTCAAAGTTTTCTTGAGTTGAAATTTTGGATTCTATATTTTACATGGTGATTGATTGATCCTACTAATAATCTCTTTCCTCCAACTTTTTTTTTGTTTTTGTGCATTATGAGGAACCGCTATCTATGGTGTGCATTGGGTAAATTATACGTTCATGTACAGTATCTTGCAAACCCACACTTGGAAAACAGGTGTGATAAACTTAAATTTATTGAGACGTTTGGTGAGGTTCGAACCTATGATCTACCGACCACAAAAACATACATTAACTACTGTAATGTCATAGGGGACCACTATTTTTAGTATTATAATAAGTGGAGTTTGAATTGGTGATATTATTACTATTTTAGGTTGAGATTGGAAAGGTGCAGCAGTCAGTACCAAGGAAATTTGTAATGCTATATTTATAAGACGAGCTAAAGGGGTATTATTGTATTTTTTGTTCTCGAAATAAATATTGAAATATTATAGAAAATATAAGCTGGTACCAACTATCCTGTGAAAATTGACTATTTTCTCGTTAAAGTATTAAGTACTTAAATAAAGTTCTCGTGATGATGGCAGTTTTTATTTTTATCATCACACTTTTCTCTATGTCCACCTCTTAATTTGTTTTTTTCCTACAAATATAAATTAAGAAAGCATCTGCATGATTGGATGATGAAGCCACTTCCTTTGTATAATCAAAAAAAGAGGAGTCGGTCTCCTGTACATGCGAACTTTGATAATTTTTTTCAATATAAATGATATTTGATACTTTTTTCAATGTAAATAATAATTTTCTTTAATATAAATGATACTTTTATTCGTCTGTACAGTGTGGACGGATGACGGATGTACAGAAATTTTTGTGAAAAAGGAAATCATATGTTAACATGCTTGGAATTTTATGAATTTGTTAAAATCAAAGGTTTCAAAGATTCCAATTTAATTGTACATATAGGGACAATGACACCTTCTTCTTGTCAAAGGCAAATCCCACTACTCATCTCCTCCCGGGTAAAAAGTAAAAGGAAATCAATTTAGTTTCTTTAGGATGGTTGAATGGTAAAATGAATTTATGTGGTCAAAATATTACAAGTTCTAATCCCACTAGTGTTTTTATGGATCTGAGTCTATTATAATTGATTTTCACGTGTGATTTATCTGTTTTGTATGGTTTATAGGCTATTACATATACATGAAAGTCCTTACCCAATGCACATGGAAAAAATAACAATTACAAGTTCCCCATGAACTTAAAAAAAAATTCAATTTAGCACCAAAGCTTCTTAAATTGAACTCATCACGTTTATTTTTCAAATGATATTTCATTCTTCTGTGTAATTTACAGATTATCATATATAAATGTGGTTTACCCAAAATGCACATCGAATAATGGTTATGGATTTCCTCATGGCTCCGTCACAAGAAAAAGGAAATCAATTTAATTTTAACATCATATATATTGTTGTTTTTGTAACAATGACATAGGAATGAATACTTAGGTAATTCTTAAATAACAAATTAATTAATTTTTAACAACCCAAATTCAGTAGCATATTAAATTAATATAATGAAAATCGAATCGAGCTTTACCATAATTAGGACTGTAGCTCTGAAATGGCGTGCCCTTCTAAATCCAAACATAATTATGTTTAATTTCCATAGGCGGCTAACTAATAATTTAATATAATTTGCAGGGAAAAGGTTAAATAACGATGATTTATTTTTAAGAGCCAGTCAAAAAGATATGAAAAGGCTGTCAAATTATCGAGTACTTTCTTCAGCTTTTCTCTAAGTGTCCTTTTGCCATTTTTTTTTTTCACTTTTTAATAAGTGTTTTAATTCATAATTTGAGGAATAAACTTTTATGTATTTCTCATTTATCCTTATTTACTCTTGAAAAATTGCTAATTAATTTTGTATGTATTTATTATGGTAGTTAATAAAATTATAAAAATAATTTTTATTTTTTTTAATATATGTAATTTGATCACTGACGATACTTATAAAAACGAGGTAATATATATTTTAATTAATCCATACTTCTTGAAATTAATCTGAGCATTCAAGACAACCTGTCAACCTTCATTTAGAACAAAACTTATATATATATATATATATATATATATATAGAGTTTGGTTCAAATAAAAACCATTCTTATCCTAAAACTAAGAACCAATGAATTAGTTATGAAAGTTGATGAATCCGCTATGAAAGTTAATGAATTGAAATTCAAATTTTTCACCGGGTTCGAATCCCACGAGGCGAAAATTCTATTTTTGGATTCGATAATTTTCCCACAGATTCATTAACTTTCACGGTGAATTCATCGCTTTTGGTTCTCACGTTCGCATGATAAAAATGGTTCTCACGTTAACCTCCCTATATATATATATATATATATATATATATACACTACAAAAAGCGCGAACAATGACGGATTAGCGACGCTAAAAATTCGGTCGTCAAACAATGACGGATTTCTGACGGACCACAAGCGAAATAAATTAACGACGGACATGCGGCGTATTTGAGACGGAATGTGGCGGTACTATTGCAAGACGAACATATAACGACGGTATATCGTCGCTACTACGTCGTTGATTTTAACGACGGACATAATCCGTCGCTAAATTAACGATTTTTAATTTTTTATTGTACACTTTAATTAACCGTCACGATCCGTCGTAAATTAACGGATTTTTTATTATTTATTTTTTAATTATTTTTACGACGGATTTGTTCCGTCGTTAACTTTATTTTCAGTTTTATTTATTCCAAATAAATGTTACGACGGAATATAATCCGTCGTTAAAATTAATTTTTTTTATTTTTTACACCAAGAAATACAACGACGGATATTTAAGTCGTTATTCCGTCGGTATATCTTAACGACGGATTCTTTCCGTCGTTATATTAACGGATCAAATTTGCCCATATTATAACGACGGATTTGATCCGTCGTTAAATTGATTCTGTCGTTAAATCCCTTTTTACGTCGTTAGTACGTCGCTATAGCGTTTAAATATAACGGCGGATATTTTCCGTCTCTAATCCGTCGCTAAAAAATTAGTATTTCAGACGCGTCTTCTTCCCCATTTCATTACTCGATCCGCCTAATCCCTCCCCATTGTTATTCCCCCCCCCCCCACCACCCCCGCCGCTCCCGCCTCCGCCTGCTGTGCCCCGTAGTTGCTGCTGCCGCCGCCTGCTACCTGCCACTGCTGACCCAGCGCCCGCACCGCATTCCTCGCCCCAGTAGTGCCGTCGTCGCCGCCATTGCCTCCGCTCCACCGCCCGCCACCGTCGCCCTCGGTACCTCCGTGTTTTTATTATCTATACAAAATCTAACTCAAAATCTAGAAATCTAACTCAAAATCTAAGCGCATTACACACATGTACTTATGTGTGCGATTTTATTAGTAAAATCGACTAAATATTTGTGCTAAGAATGTTAGGTAATGTTTATGGGGATTTTATGATAATTTAATAGCATGTTTGAATATTTTCCAATTTCAACATATTTAAGGAATTTTTGGAATTATGAGTTTTGTTCGTTAGATTCCAAATCTGATTGAACTTATGTGCTTACGTATACTAAAGAAGCATGCTAGGTTTAGTTGTAATTTTTGGAGCATCGTGTGCTCGTGGCTTGAGAATGGTCGAGCCCTAGAGGAATTTAGGAATTTAGGGTTTTGTATGCTTGGGCAGAATTTGATTTCTTGGCGCTTTTGTCTTGAGAAAACAATCGTGATAGTGACCAATGAGCATTTCACAATTGTGATAGCTAGAGTGATTAAGAGAACCACTTTATAAGTTTTGAGTATAAGGAAGAGTAAAATATGTTAGAATTATTAAGTTTTTAATGCATATTATCGATTAATTTCAGTGGATTAGAGAAACTCAGTGCTACTTGGCATACAATGGTATTGTGGTATTTGTAGCTTTTAGTGATAATTTTGTCAACATGGAAGATGGTAATCGAATCGAATTATTGACCTCTAATTCGATAGTAAAAGTTGTAGAAATGGCATTTGAGTTGATTGAAACCCGATGTCAATCTATTAAGGTAAGATGACAAAGAATTTAAAACATGCATGTGTTTAATAAGTACTGAGGAACTTGTGATAGTTGTCCTTGTCAAAGGCTAAATTTCTACTGAACTCTTGAAGAATTTCAGGCCTTAGTGTTTGTATTACATTTTGTTCCAAGTTCTAGGTTTTTTGTGTTTTAAGAATGTGATCTTTTTGTAATAAAGCAAAGAAGGTGGCCCGAAGGCACTTTCACGTACTATCCTGGAATTCTCCATATAAACCGAAATCAAGTTCGAGTTTCGAGTTTCGGATGTTTCATCTTCCGTAGTTTATTTTGTTCATCATTGCATATGGTTGATGATAAGATAAAGTTACTATTTGAATTTGATTGTTGCATTAGAAAGTCATAGGATTTGAAATTGAGATGATCTCGTTTAAGTTTTTCGGTTTGAGAAGGCTCGTAGCCTTAATGTTGTAGTAATTATACTTTCTAGTCCGGTTAGATTTGATGGGATTACGTGGAGAACAATAATGAGTTGGAATGAGAATTTAATTCTCTTTGGCTCAAACTTAATAAATAAACGATGGCGTTCACGTAGTGAAGAATCACGAGTTTCGAACTCAAGAGGATGACCATAAATTAATAGGTCATGCCGAATTTTTGTTTCGATCGAATTACCCAAATAAGATTTTACGGTGAAGGCCTTAAGCATAATGCTCAAAGTGGTTAGAATTTATTCTTGTATACTAATATTGTAGTTGTTAATTTGTTATTGTTAGTGCCTAATTTTACAAGATTATTACAAAAGGGTAAAATTGTGACAATATATAATATTTGTCTTTATAAATATGCACATAATGTTAGAGGCAAAGACCCAAAACATTGGTGGCGGTTGGAAGTTTTGCGATTTGAGTTGGTGATAGGAACTTTTACATAATAATTCACACAAAATGAGAGTAATTTCATAACGTAGTAGCGCCATGCTTCACCGCCTGACATGCCCCCAGGTCGTAAATCGTCGCCGCCCGCCGCCGCCGCCGCTCCGTCGAGTTTTATTATATATACAAATAATTTATATTTGTTGATTTATATATATGTATGTATTTGTATAAAATCTATTGTTTGTATGATATGTTTGTGAATGGAATGTGTTGGATTGTGGAGCCTAGAGGTCAAACTTCATTCATGAAATCGTATAAAGTTGAAAATATTCTCTTTTTGCTTTTCAATTTCGTTTCCTTGATATCAACAAAAATTGATGCGATAATTGATTGACATACCGGACGATATTGGGCCGACCTCTTTCATTTTGTTGTTCGTATTAATTGTTGAAGTATATAATGACTTTTGCTTTATTTTAAAAGTTGCAAACGATTTTTGAAATGTTTCAATAATTCTTATCACCTTTTTTATTTGTAAAAAATCAATATCATCAATTTGTCAATGATAAATGATGCATTTTCAACAAAAAAACTGGAGAATTTAATTTTCCGATAGATCAGAAGGTGATGCTATTATTAAAATATTAAAAATTATGTTAAATATATAATTAGAGGACAACAAAAGCCGGTATATTTTAAGCAAGCACCCCTTTTTAAATATGCCCAGTTTAATTAATATTTATAACTTATAAGGATCGATTAGTCTATACAACTAATACATGCATTGTGTTAAGTAGGAAAATATTCTAAAATATTTCGAAATATGTCTTTAGTCTAAACACTCCCCTCTACATCTAGATATGACCTTAGCTTATAAACCCACTCCTATGGTGGCTGTAGTAGTATGTAACTCAGTAACTCAGAGCCAGTGAATAATTCTTGTGTCTTGCAAGTGGAGCAGTTTAGTAGTTTTATAGAGTGCTTCGATTGGTTGGTCCATCAAAATTAATAAAAAACTGATGGGATAGACAGTGCATAAACTTCAATTTACCACTTTTGGATTGACAAATCTCGCTCAAAAGTTCAAGGACCTTCTTTCTTAACTTAGAAAAGGGTAATTTGTTCATATTCCATATTTTGTAAAAGCTTGTTAAGTTATGAATCTTTTGCATATTCCCAATATAAAAGTTCACATGATTAGTCTTATTTCTCTTTGATAAAGAGTAGCAATCACAAAAATTACTCTCCTAACCCTTTCACATGTGATGTAAGTGGTCACACCATTAATATTTATATGTATTGCTATATATATTAATGTTGTGTTACATCACATGTCTCACACGTGAAGGGGTTAGGAGACGAATTTTTTGTGATTGCTACTCTTTTATCAAAGAGAAATAAGACTAATCATGTGTGAACTTTTTCTATTTGGTGATGAATATGAGTATACTGTCTTTTGCATCTAAATATTATCCTAACATAACCAAACATTAGAAAATTATGCCGTATACCTCTATTTACCAATAAATAGAGTTATGCGGCATCTCTCTTTCACCTAAATTATCTCCCTCTTACAAATGTACTTCCAAATCATTAACCAAATGTACTTCCAAATCATTAACCAAATTAAAGTCGGGCTTAGTAGTTGGTACTCGAATATTTGCCTCTCACTTCATCTCCCAACATTTGCGAACATTCATCTCCCAAGATTTGCTTCTCACTTCCAGAATCCCATTTCCCCATGACAGGAACATTTGCCTCTCACTTCCTAAATCTCATTTCCACTTCCTCGTGATGAGTCAGAATCGTGAATGGATGTATAAGCGTCGCGAGACTGTGGTGGATTAAATCATGATTTTCTTCGCGACTTGAAAACTTCATTGAGTTTGCTAGTAATCAACTATCATTCATGGATGGGAAAAGATCAAGTGTCCTTGTAAGAAGTGCAATAATATATCTTATCAAGTACAAGATACCGTGCGATATCACGTTTCAAAATTTGGATTTGTTCCAAATTATAACACTGGATCTTTCGAGGGAGACAAATGTGAGTATAGATCCGACAATGCAAGATCACCCGAACCTCAATCAAGCGTACGACGACGATGGTAATGGATCTGCTGGTCCTCGGTTTAACTTTGCCGAGCCTCAAGAGGAACCAAATCTTGAGGCACGAAAATTTTACGACATGTTGACGCCGATAAACCGTTGTGGCTGGGTTGCTCAAACCATTCACAATTGTCTGTTGTGGCTCGACTTCGAGTTGGAAAGTCGAGAATAATATATCCGAGAAAGGTTTTGATCAAATAATGTAACTCATGAAAGAGACAAATCCAGATGGTAATCTTGTACCTGATGACTTCTACAGCACGAAGAAATTGTTGCGTGGCATGGGATTGCCTGTGCACAAGATAGATTGTTGTCCACATAATTGCATGATTTACTGGCGACAAGATTCGGAATTGACGAGATGTAAAGTTTGTGAGCATCCACGTTTCAAGAGCAATAATCGAGCATCTGAAACTCGAAAGAAATCACAAATTCCATGTAAGAAGATGTATTATTTTCCTCTTACTCCTCGACTACAGAGGTTGTATGCATCTGAGGCTACAGCGGAGAATATGCGTTGGCATGCATCGTCGACTGATGATGGGGTCATGCGCCATCCGCGATACACACCGCATGGAAGCATTTGAACATGAAGTTTCCTTTGTTTGAATCGAGATTCGTAATGTTAGATCGGGTCTTTCGATCGATGGTTTCCAACCTTTTGGTCAATCAGGACAACAATATTCGCTCATGGCTCGTTATAGTTACTCCTTATAATCTTCCTCCATGGATGTGTATGAAGGAACAATATATGTTTCTCACAATTCTAGTGCGAGGCCACGTAATCCAAAAGAAAAGATTGATGTGTTCTTGCAACCATTAATTTCGAGTTAGTAGATTTGTGGGAAGCGGTGTCCTTACCTATGATGTCTCATTGAAACAAAATTTTCAGATGCGTTTGCATTGCTTTGGACAATTAGTGACTTTCTGCGTACTCTATGTTGTGCGGATGGAGTACTGGTGGAAGGTTAGCTTGTCCACATTGCATGGAGGATCTTGAGCGTTTACTTTACCAAAAGTGGTAAACAGTCATGGTTTGATAATCATCGAAAGTTTTAAACCCGATCACCAATTCGAAGGGATAGAAGAGGATTCGAGAAAGAATACGGTGATTACTAGTAGTCCACCAAGCGCTATCGGAGAAGAACTATTATCTAGGATTGAAGGAATGGGACTAGTGAAGGTGGTGAAATGGGTAGTGATGCAATAAATAGTAGTGTTTCCAAATATTTTGGTAGTGGTTGGAGAAGCGGAGTATATTCAGGATTTACCGTCGAGTTCTCTTTTGATTCGACATAATTTGGATGTCATGCACATAGAGAAGAATGTATTTGATAATGTGTTCAACAACGTGATGAATATTCCGTAAGACGAAGATACGAGCAAATCAAGAGAAGAACTTAATTTGTCTCGCAATAGACCGAGTTGAAGATGAATGAGTCGACAGCAAGTATCCAAAAGCTTCTTACACACTTGACAAACATGAAAAAAAGTCTTGTGCGAATGGGTGAAAGGTCTTAGATTTCCAGACGGGTATGTTTCAAATATGGGCGATGTGTAGATATGACCAAATTGAAGATGTTTGGGATGAAGAGTCACGATGCCATATTTTTATGCAACAGATACTCCCGATCGCATTTCGAGAACTTCTCCCACCTAATGTTTGGAAAGCGAGAGCGGAATTAAGTTTATTTTTCAAAGATTTGACCTCTCGAAACATCAAACTTGAGGACATGTGCAAACTTCAAGAAAATATTCCGGTCATTTTATGCAAGCTCGAGTATATTCCTCCTAGTTTCTTGATTCAATGGAACATCTACAGTCCATCTAGCAGATGAAGCTCGTATTGCGGACCGTTCAATACCGATGGATGTATCCATTCGAAAGGTAAAACGTTCACTTTAACAATTGTTGTCCATATGTATAAATATACACATATAACTATTAATCTTTTTTATATACATTGATAGATACTTACGTAAGTTGAAAAACAACGTGAGAAATAAAGCTCGAGTGGAGGTTCTATTTGCAATGCGTACTTAGTAGAAGAAGCATCAACATTCTGTTCTTATTATTTTGAGGGTCACGTAAGAACGAAACATAAGAATGTGCCTCGCAATTATAATGTTGGGGGAGATATTAGGCATGAAGACTTCCCAGATATGCTTTCAATATTCAAGCAAGGTGGACGCCCTTTTGGAAAAATGTCGAAGAGATATCTAGATTCGAGTGAGTATGATGTTGCTCGATTATATGTGCTATTGAATTGTGTTGAAGTTTCGGGGAACTATTTAAAGTAAGTATTTATAATTTCACGTTGTATAACTTTCAATTAGTATAACTATTTAAATACTAATTGTAACTATTTGTTTTTGAAGTTTGTTTATCGATTTCTTGAAAAGATTACATCCATGCATCTCCTCCTCTGAGATTCAAAAGGAAATCGACTGAAACTTCTCACATTGGTTTGATACATATGTGAGTATATAATCTCATTAACCAGAACCTCCTTTTGTAATATTTAATCATCGATTGATAGATGTTAATTGATTTGTTGGATTTAGGTCAAAGACCATACCAACAATGTCGCCAATCCATTCATATTGGATTTAGCAAAGGGCCTTCTCCGATGATTAAGACGTATCCGGTACTACATAAATGGGTATAAATTTCACACGTTAGAGCATGGGACACAAAGAGCCACCATGAGCGATGGTGTGTGCATTAAAGGTGAAATTTATGGTGCGAGACAAGAATGAACTCGATTTTTATGGGCGATTCTTGGAGGTTTGTGAGTTGGAATACCATGGGCTACCTATGAAGACCGTAACAATGTTTAGATGCGAGTGGTTTGATCCATCACGATTGGGGACATCGGCATCCCGAATACAAATTGGTTTTGTGAATTATAGGCGAAGGTATAATAAGTATGAACCGTTTGTCCTTGCTACACAAGCCGTTCAAGTATACTATTGTCCTTATCCGAGTTTAAAACAATCTACAAAGGATTGGTGGGATGTATGCAAAATTAAAGCGAGAGCTAATGTGGAAGTCTCAGATGAATCATCTAGTTCGATAGTACCTCCGCCATTTCAAGAAGATGAAATGCCTTTAATTACAAGTGTAGTGGTTGATGATGACATGACACGAGTTCATCTGACGGCACTTTGATGGACATAGAAGAAGCGGATGACGAATCGATCGAAGATGATGAATTATCGAATCGATTCATATGAATTATCGAATCGAAAATGATAATACATTGAATGATGATGATTATGATGGAGATGAATAGAATTCGAATTATGTCTTTGCGGGTAATTCGACATTACCGAACTTTCATCTTTTAAAAAAATAAACTCGATTAACATACACTTTTTCTTCTTCTTATTTTGTGTATAAACATATTTAGAAATTCATTTAATTAATTAGTTAGATAGCAATAGCTTCCTCCACATCACAACATAATCGTTAATCTCTATATTTAAGTGTTTATTGTAAAGAAGCAAGTAGCATCAACGAACTAATTTGTAGCAAAACACATAAACAAGATATACGCCATAACCTCCAAAAGAAGGCCTCACACGATCACATGTCGGATGTGAAAATGCTGTTAAAACCTAAGTAAGTAAAATCTTTATATATACAACCACGTCTGCATCAAACATCCAAACCCAATAACCAAACCGTGAAATCCAACTCGTCCACCAACCTCGCCGTCACCTCCGGCCGCTTCCTAAGCCGCCCATCCACAAAACCCTAGCCACATGCCAACCTCCTCCCAAGCGGGACGGTTTTAGACTCTTAATTAGCCTTTAAACCTAGCTCCTTCCTTGTCCAACAAGGCGTCGCCATTTATCGAACATATGTCTGACGGCGTCGCTCATCGCCTTCTGCTCCGTACGTCGTCTGCTTTCTCTCTTCCTTCACCGATAGCTTCACGACAAAAAGATCCGTGAGCACAACTTAGGCCCATATAATGTTGGGTTAAATCCCAGCTTATTTGTGATGATATATAATTACCATAGAAAAATGTAGACATGCTTTAGCAGTTTAGCTTCTTCATTTTATCTAAATATTGACCAAGACTATACGAGTCAGACTTCCAATATTAATATCGGAATTGGCAAAAGGCTAATAGGGTTATTTCTTAAACAAGTTTTGGTTCTTTGTAGCCGAAAGTTGTCGAACGAAATAAGTTATAAATAATTCACAAGTTAGAAATTACAACTACTACAAAAATAATAATAATAATAATAATAATAATAATAATAATAATAATAATAATAATAATAATAATAATAATAATTCCCAGCTTGGCTATACCAAGTCACCTCACATCTAATTATATTTCAGTGGACGGCATGGTTGATGGATTCCCCATCATCACATCTCATTGTCGCTGTTGAAAATTTTGAACTCTCCAAGGGCCAAAACTTAAAACTTAAATATAACCTACAATCTCCATGCTTTCATATTAGCCTATTATTAATCTAATCTTATTTAACCAATTATAATATCATGTTATGTAAGATGCAATATTTTATCGAAAGCCCTAGTATTCAATTATGCACACAATATACGATAATCTCACACACATAAGAACTAATCCCTCGAAGAAACGATCTAAACAATTAGATATACTAAATAAATATTTTTTCATATTATGATTATAGATAAAAGGAAATCAGAAATCAATGAATACCCTAAGCTCCTAACAATAGCTCCTAGCTGGTCTATAGAAAAAACAATAGCTCATGGCAAGATCTCATCA
Source organism: Salvia rosmarinus (assembly GCA_036937905.1). Taxonomy (NCBI): domain Eukaryota; kingdom Viridiplantae; phylum Streptophyta; class Magnoliopsida; order Lamiales; family Lamiaceae; genus Salvia; species Salvia rosmarinus. The sequence goes on from CM072819.1 coordinate 105,526,926, forward strand.
ATTATAAATGTATGTTAAATTACAAAAATAAGATGATATTAAAGTAACGTACCAAATCTATTTTCAGATGGCAAGTCGAGGACGAGGTAGAGGAGTCCAGTCTAGTGATCGTAGGAATATTTCTGCATCTACCTCCTCAGATGAAGGAGTTGGCGCCTCGGTAGGAGGACTTACTATCGGTGGAGGAGAGGGTCGGCGGTGGGGTGCAGACGGACGATGGGAAGAAGACCTTGACTATTGTGAATGGGTACCTATAGTTAATTAGATTATTTTAACTCAATTGTACTTATTTGAATATAATGTATATTATTTTAACTCAATTGTAGGATTTTATGTCCATCGCATGATGTTGCACATGTGATCACCGAGTCGTTCAAGGTCATGAACCATCGGGTTTCGGTTGGAAATTGGTCCCCGAGGATCGAGGCGGGTGTATTTTCAAGACTTTCGGTATTATTGATTTACATTCAAGTATATTGATTTATTTCGAGACTAAGTGATAGTTAATTTGATAATATTTATATCCTTTTGTTGAAAATGATGTTTAAGGTTCAAATAATATTTATCAAATGTGATCCCTAAGGAAACAATTGTGACACAACACTATATAAGATATATGGATATGTATTTTACCTTTAGAGGACTTGTAAAATTGAAAAAGCTTTTAACATGGAGGTAAAGAGGATCTTGGGGGTTTAGCCATGAAGTGAGGTGCTTTCTAAGTCAAGTTCATTAAATGAAATTTTTAGTGCAACTTGTCTTTCATGTATTGGTTATCGTATATATGTGATGTTTTGTAATTCAAAATATATATGAATGTGCATTTCAAATGTATCATTTTCAAATTTATGCTTTAATTATTTCACTGTGGGATGCGCCGCTTTGTCTCTCAAGTAGTCTCGTGCATGGTGCCAAAAGGCGGGTGAGATATAAGGATCTTATTCATAAGATCGAGAGCAGAGTCGACGACGACGCGCCACCTCAATTCATTCCCAGATCGGATTGGCTGCGTGGCGGGATTATTGGAATCACTGAGGTGCGAGACTAAAGCGAGAAAAAGCTAGGAGGAGTAGGATGCGAGCCGGATGGTGAGGGGCGGGGATCGTTAAGCACGGGTGGCTCGGATGTGCTTTAGATTATGCTACCAACATTGTAAGTATTTAGTTTTTGAATTCAATTTAGGTATTAATGTTGTTCGCTTTCGCTCACATATATCATAATCATTAATTGCTAAGTTATTAGGCGCCACAAACTAATTGGATTAAAACATCATTAATGAAGCTTGTTTAATTTTTTATTTTTAAGTAGCAATGTACCTCTATTATATGCACACAAATACTTATTATCATTTACCTACGTGTGCATTAATAATGTTTGAATGAATGAATAGGCGAGAAGCGTGGAGTCCATATTTACGAGGTCCATGGGATGTTTTTCGAAATATCATGTCGCTCCCGATGGAAGTTATCTGAGATGGGAAGGCTCGTAGCATCATGGTAAGTAGATTAAATATTAAATATGGTAATGATGTAAAATAACTTCTATTTGGAAAGTTAAACGATTTTCTTGCAAATCTGAGGGGCGGTGGAGGACCAAGTTGATTTTGACTCAAGCCGTATGAGATGAGAGCCCAGTAGATAGGACTCGGATCCTCAAGGGTATCCCAGAGGCGCATCGAAGAAAAGAGATTGTTTGGTCTTGGTTCTCTCTCACGTACATTCATGGAGAGCGACTCTAGTTCCGGCTCTGACGACTCTCGTATGGAGTCTCACGGATATCGAGCAGATTAGCGGAGATGGAGGAGCGGATGAAGTTAGAGAGAGCGGATGGTGAGCAAGCTATTGGAGAAGGAGGCGTGAGCGGGGCGAGGCGAGGATTCAAGACACTGTGAGTGAGCATGCACCGATGCTTCAACGTCTTCAAGCTCGGATGGAAGCTCAACAGGAGGCATTCAATGATTCCTATCGGGCTCGAGTAATGATTGGACCTCGACCACCCTCCACCATATTGATTTCTATCTATCGTTTTACTTCATTTATGGATATTTTGAATTGTTGTTGTTGGATTTGAATTGTTGAATTGGATTTAGATTTGGATTTATAACTCCGTATCGAATAGTTGTTGTGAATTATCAGTTGTGGATGTATTGAATAATTGTGGATGGATTGTGGATTTGTGATTTGGATTGTGGATTTGTGATGATTTGGATTGTGGATTTGTGATGATTTGGATTGTGATTTGGATGGATTGTGGATGGATTTGTGATGATTGTGGATGTTGTTGGATTTGTGATGATTGTGGATGAATTTGTGATGATTGTGGATGTATTGAGCAGGTAAAAACACGGGTAAAACATAATCAAAGCTGGTTGTTGAAATATTTGAAGGATAGCGGCGGAATAGAGGCGAATTAAGTCGGAGCTGCGGCGGTTACGAGGCGAACAGAATCTAATTTGTCGTGGTGTACAATGACGGATCTGACGGACTCTATTAGCGACGGAAAAAATCCGTCGCGATTACGACAGTTCTGACGGAATAGCGAGCAGATGTTGCGACGGATGCGAGACTCAATTACGACGGAATTATATAGCGACGTAAAAAAGTCCGTCGTTATTTGCGACGGATCTACGACGGAATTACCCAAATGATTTAGCGACGGAAACAATTCCGTCGCTAGTTACGACGGACTTTTCCGTCGTTAATTCAACGTAACAAACGACGAGTCAAACGACTAATCTATCAACGACGGATAAGTCCGTCGCTAGTCCGTTTCAAAATTTTGCGACGGAATTTTACCGTCGTTGTATGCTAACAACGAGGTTTTTAGAGGCGGTACAAATCCGTCTCGATCCGTCATAAATCACGGTTTCTGACGGATTTTTGATGTTTTCGACGGATTTTTCCGTCATTGTCATGTGTTTTTGTAGTGATATATATATATATATATATATATATATATATATATATATGTGTGTGTGTGTGTGTGTGGCTCCTAGCCAAAATATTCGGTATATATTAAATGTAATTAAAGGCGATATTTTGAACATATAAAATGAATGGTTGAATAATTGAAATAAAATTATTCTATTAATAATATTGAAGACAATACATTTCGAATGAGTATATATACTCATAGAAAAGTCATTGCCTAAATAAAGTTCTATCTTTTGTCCTCTTAAAAAATGATTATAGCATATACACTGAAGAGTAGAATATAGTTGTGCATGAATGAAGACGCTTTAATTATCCTATATTAGATTTCCTTTTTCTTTTTGAGCCGTATTTTCATTTTATTTTTTTATTTTTTTTTTGTTATTCTGTTCCATATATCGACAGCGTAACCTTGTACAACGTGTATGAATTGCAAAGATACGTGGACCGTGTCAGATTATTATTTTTTGGATTTATTTTGTAATTTCGTTTCATACATCGAAACGTAAATATAAGTGTGCACAATAATATATGCATACATAATTTTGCATCCTCAAACACAAATGACTGATGAGTACATATATAACTAATATGAAAATTAATAAACTCAAATCTAAAAAATTGTAAGAAACCTACCATCACAATCAAATAAACTCGAATATCTAAACACAAAAATATTTATAATTAAGACCGTGTAATTAAGATGTCAATATGCCAGATAGGTTAATACTTGGATCCAAATTCACATCAATAATATATTTATAATTTTGATATGGTGTTTAGTAAACTCTGAACTCAAACCTTAATATGTCTGATCATTTTATTTATTGAATTATCTTACACAATACGCTTAGGGGTGTTTGGTTTGACTAATAAGGTTTGATTGATAAAATAATCTTATTGTATTATACGTTTGGGTTGCATGATTAAGTATGTGATGCATAATTCGACCCATGCTCCATTTGGATGATAATTTATCACCTCAAATTTGAATTGATTATTTAATCCTCCTTTATTCCATGATGCAAAATTTCAAAAACACCTTCACCAAAATTATTTATGATAATTCGTGCTTCGATCTTTTGCATTTTTGTTATATAACAAGGACAATTTCGATATTATACCATATTCTAAACATACTCCTTCAATTTATCTTACATCACACAATCACTCCATCCAAATAAAAAAAACTAAATAATCCAAATAATTGACCTACTCTATTATATCTATCTTATTTTCCTCATCTTCAAATCAGATGCCAATCAGATGCCTAGGAATCTATATTAAATGAAGTTACGAGATATTGAAAGATATTTTTAAGGGCCGATGCTTGAAAAAGTTAAAAGAGAAAAAGAGTACCTAGCAGCCCCCATCAAATACGCAATTACGTGGCATCCATAATTTCATGCAAATGATTGAAATTATTGCCATCGTTTATTTATGACCTATATATAATATATAGAGTTGATAAGCTTATCTTCAAATTCAAAGAATTTAAATTCTATTAATATTATTATAAATCAAATATGTTAGTAAAATTTTTATAATATACAAATGATCGCCATGTGTCTAAAAAGATCAAATTCTACCATATTTTAATTTGCTTATGTCTATTCATGTATATATAGAAAATAATTAAGAATTTTATATAAACTGAATATGATAGGGTTTTTTTCTGAAAAATAAAAGTTGACACACTATTATAATATGTGATCACATTCGCAAATAGCAGCAGCAGATCCCTCCTCTAAACTTTAGAAAAAAAATAGTATTATTGTTACATTATAAATGGAACTTCATTCATTCTATCTACAGCAATTTTCCCAACCAATCACTGCTCTGTTTCCTAAAACCCCCTTTTAAAAAAAAATGTCCTCTTTAGACAATTCTTTGACGGAAAACCATTTTCCTGCGAAAAAACCACCAGGAAAAAACTCCTCCTAGCTCTCTTCACCACAGTCATCCTCGTTGCCTCCGTGATCGGAGTAGCCGTCGGAGTTAAATCCAGAAAGCACAACTCTGGCGACGACAGCTCCAGCCTCAAACTATCCGCCGCTCACGCCATCGCTAGATCCTCATGCAGCAGCACATTGTACCCGGAGCTCTGCTACTCCGCCATCGCCGAGTCTCTCAACGGCGGCAAGAAGGTGAACTCCCCCAAAGACGTCATCCTTTTGTCGCTGAACGTGACGATCACCGCCGTGCAGCGCAACTACGCCGCAATCGGGAAGCTGCTCGCCGACGACAAAGGCAACTTCACGAAGCGGGAAAAGACAGCGTTAGGAGACTGCCTCGAGACGCTTGATGAGACGTTGGACGAGCTCGAGACCGCCGTTAAGGAATTGAACGAGTATCCGTATAAGAAGTCGATCGAGGCGCACGCCGACGACCTCAAAACCCTACTCTCCTCCGCCATTACCAACCAGGTGAAGTAAAACAGTCTAGTTAATTTTTGGAATCTCATCATTTCGCATCTCATTATCAAAACTATGTCATATTAATTATAATTAATTTATTTGAGATTTCAGCTAAATTAATGATAAACAAAAATTAGGTAACTATACATTTTTGTAGTTTGCACGAAACCAGTTATCATATCACAAAAGATTTTGTCAGTTGAGATATTAATGAGTAGCTTGTGCTTTTTATGTCTTACAACCGATTTTCCTATAGTGAAATTAATTCGCCTACATATATGGTGGTCGTAAAAATAATAATATCAAACGAAGTCTTAGCTGAAATTGTATCATCGTAAAATGTGTCAAAATTAAAAGTTATATTTATAATTTTGTTGGTATATATTATGAGTTTGGACATGCTTCATAGTAAAAGAATCTCACATAAGTTTTTATAAATATTAAAATATACTCATCTCTAACAATTTTTTATCGAAACTCTTAACCCAGGAGACCTGCTTCGACGGCTTCTCGTACAGCGAGAGCGATAAGCATGTACGAGAAGTCTTCATCGGAGGGCAGGTCCTTCGCGTCGAAGCTATGCAGCAACTCGCTCGCCATGCTCACCAACATGACGAAGAAAGATATGGAAGACGAGAGGAAACTCAACGGCGGGAGGAAGCTCGCAGCAGCGGAGGGCGGCGGCCGTTGGCCGGAGTGGCTGTCGGCCGGGGACAGGCGGCTGCTACAGTCTTCGTCTGTCACACCGGATGTGGTGGTGGCGGCGGATGGCAGCGGTGACTACAAGACCGTGGCGGCGGCAGTGGCGGCGGCGCCGGAGAAGAGCAGCAAGAGGTACATAATCAGGATTAAGGCGGGGGTGTACAGAGAGAATGTGGAGGTGCCGAAGAAGAAGACGAACATAATGTTCCTCGGCGATGGGCGGACCACCACCATCATCACCGCCAGCAAGAATGTTGTAGACGGCAGCACGACTTTCAACTCCGCTACAGTTGGTAAGTTACGGTTCTTGCTTTCTCCTTTATTAGTCGCATTTTCAACCGACTTTTGCTTGCAAATCGTGGGTATCTTGTTCCTGCATGCATCGTCATTTTTCCACTACTCCAGATAATAACTGAAATTTCTGCATTTACAACATTCTTAACTAAAACGTCATTCAATCTTATTGCTATTTTTTATTTGATTTTTTTCATATTTTATGTGTGCACTTTCCCGATGTAGAATATATATATCACTGTTATTTATAGCATATTCATGTAGTCTTATAGTGAGTTTATGTAAAGTAAAATGTCAGCTATAATTCGAAATGTCGGAAGTCACGATGTTCATTTTATAAATACAAATTCTAGATAAGAGTCACTTGAAAAGGTACGAAGATATATAACATTAATATCATAACATATAATTTTTTTTGTCAATAAAATACGAATATTTAAAGACCATATCGCGATGGCCTCGAACCCAAGACCTTTAACCATATACATTAATCAATGTCAAACACATGCGAAAGTGACTAGACTAGAACACAGCAGAGTTTGGGATTGGGTTGTAGTTGTGGGGGTGGGCCGGTGGGGTAGGGGGGTTGGCTGTTTTATATTGTACATCGACATATACGAATCTCTTACACATACATAACGTTAGTCTACAAAATCACATGAACTCTTTTGTTTTTGGTGTCTGTCCTTGAGATAAGATAGCAAGTGGTTTAGGTGTTATAGAAGTATTTCATATTTATATGTTTGGGGTTCCATTCCGAATGAATTAGTATTTCATATTTATATGTTTGGGGTTCCATTCCCAATGAATTAGTATGTCATGAATAAAACAAGGGTGACTAATTGCTAATCAAATAAATTTGTATCTTAACAATATTTTTTAAATCGAACTTGTTACATCACATGTATAATATATATTTAGTATTATTAGTTGTCTTTTTGTGTAATATGTGCTGATTATATATGAGCAAGATTTGTAATCATCGATAGTTAAAGTTGGTGGGAGTGAAATCAAAATACACATTTATATAATTATGCAAATTATTTGAACAGAATCCCTTTGTCTTGGACTTAGGGAAAGAATATTCTGTACAGCTAAAGACAGATTAAGATAATAATTAATTAGAGCACTCTTACTACGTACTTATACCAAAAGAATTTAATAAATAAGAATATTTGAAAAGGTTTCAAATAATTAATGAATTAATTCTTATTGGCTGATATTATTTTCGATCTTACAGTTGTAAAGTCCCGCTAGCTAAAAACAAAGACGATTAGTCAACTTGTCAATTCTCACGTAGCTGACTGAGCTAGCTTAGATCACTTTTCTGTTCTTTTTTTCTTTTCTTTTTTCCTTTTCCAATTCGTGACGTGCATGCTACATCTATATTAGGCAAATATAGATAAGACGATATATTTACATCCATATATATGACTATGTGTCCCAATATAAATATATGGCAAAACTGTGTGCATGCGTAGTGATGCATTTATTGCCGTCCAGTACTATAGCAAATATAGTCATGTTTACGGATTTAAGATTATTGACTAATTAAGAAATAGAAACGTAAAGAAAACACAGATTTACGTAGTTCACCAACAATGAGTTGGTTACGTACACGGACAGAAAATGATAACAGATTTGATTAGGAGGCTAGGTTTCAGATTACATATTATACAGTTCTCAAAAATCATATATACAGTAGTAGAGAATACACCATTGCCACGATCCGTCAGTATTAAGCCAATACGAATATTAAGACCCAATACTGTATACCATCGGGCCGGTGGTCCCCCCCCCGACCCGGGCAAGGGGCCGTCGCCACTGACCCCACTAACTTTCATGGCGGGAGATAGATTCAAGACATATCAACACATGCAAATAGTATGTATTAGTTAAAACTTATTATAAGGAATAAATACTTTATTGGTGATACAGTTAACTAATACATATTACATAGTATCTATACGCATATAATTTGTTTTTTAGGAATATATACAATTATATGATATTATCACTTTACATATATGCATGACGTTTGACGTGCGTTCGTTAATTATTTTCGTTTCTGTTATTTCTTTTAGATGTTGACTAGTTATGTATTGATGTGATGACTCATAAGTTTTGCACGTTCTTATCTTATTTTTCTCCTTTAATTACGCTTTGATTGCGTAATGTGGACAATTAAAAGTCGGGACCCCACTAATCCACCGACACAAAATATTTGATTGCTTTCTTTTTCTGAGTTCGTTAGCTAGGATGAGTTTTTTTTAATCTCCTTTTATTAGGAAAGAAAAATCGTAACATCTTTCCGTAAATTATTCGACGTAATTTGTTCATGTGTTTGTATGTACATTATCTATGATAAGTGTAAATCGTAAGATCATCATCGTAAAATAGGTAACTGCACAAGATAAAATCAGGATAATATGGTCTAACGTTTCGTAGCATTAAATTATTGTACTACTATCAACTCAAAAAAAAAAAGATTTCAACCACATTTTAATGGTTTAGTTAATAGCATTGCTTTACGAAGTAGCTGCTATCCACTTTTTACAAGTTGCTTGAAATAACATGCCATCTACTTTTTCAAACGTTGGTTGCAGCTGTAGTGGGAGAAAAGTTCTTGGCCCGAGATATCACTTTCCAAAACACAGCCGGGCACGCCAAGCACCAAGCCGTGGCACTTCGGGTCGGGTCGGATCTGTCCGCCTTCTACAAATGTGACATTTTGGCCTATCAAGACACTCTTTATGTCCATTCTAATCGTAACTTCTTCATAAACTGCCTAGTAGCCGGCACGGTGGACTTTATTTTTGGTAACGCCGCCTCCATGCTTCAAGATTGTGACATCCACGCCCGCCGTCCTGGTTCAGGCCAGAAAAATATGGTCACAGCCCATGGTCGGACCGACCCGAACCAGAACACAGGCATTATAATACAAAAGTCTAGAATTGGAGCGACCTCGGACTTAAAGTCCGTCCAAGAAAGCTTTCCTACATATCTCGGACGGCCCTGGAAGGAATATTCCAGGACCATCATCATGCAGTCATCCATAACAGACGTGATACACCCAGCCGGGTGGCACGAGTGGAGTGGCAATTTGCCCTCGATACTCTAACTTATGGAGAGTACCAAAATACTGGCGCGGGGGCATCCACGTCCAGCAGGGTGAAATGGAAAGGGTACAAAGTGATCACGAGCTCCACGGAGGCGCAGGGTTACACGCCGGGTAGGTTTATCGCCGGTGGGAGTTGGCTGCCTTCAACCGGCTTCCCATATTCACTAGGGTTGTGATTCTTGCGAGTTTGTAATTTTATTTGATGAGATTCGTTTCATCATTGAGGCCCATATATAAGGCCCATTATTGAAGGCCTATTTGAGTTGGATTAATAATCCTTTAAGTGTGTCATTTAGTGGCTTTGTGTCGAAATTAGGAATAAGTGTATCTTGTGGCTTGGAATAATATATTCAATAAAAAATGTAAACTGCGAGGTTTTTCAGCACGTTAAATTTTTGAACCCAAAGTTTGACCTTCTATTGGTGAAGGATTTTGGGCTTGATCAAAATAATCAAATTTAACTCAAACATTTCATTTCTTTCTTCCATCGATCAAGATGACTTGACGCATATACGAGTGTTGTCAGGCTCTGAATATGCAACATGGATAAAAAATCGGCAGCACGACATTTGGAGAAATATAGGGCAAAGAAATGGGATGCGATCCAATATTCCATAAATGGTATCCCTCCATATTCCATTTTTCAGTGTGGTTTCTTGTCGCGTGATTTGCGGTATTATTGAGAACGATGGGGTTTCAGGTCTTACAGACCTAAGGTAGCAGTGCGGGTTCATGATATAAAAAAAACTACGTAGTTTTGGTTTCTTTACAACTTATACATGTAAATCACAACCATCGGCTTGGCTCGTAAACTGTAGAAATCTTCTATATCTATCTTGGAATATATCTTCCACCGCAAAGAATGAAATCCTCTGCCAAACTTTCTCGTCATGGACATCTTTAATTCTTTCTCTTCCAAATTCAATCTTCTCTTCCTATCTAATCCACAAATGACAAACTGATTCTCCACCTGATTTTATTTTCATCGGTTTGTGATTAGAGAGGAAGAGGAGATTGATTCGAAAGAATAAAAGGTGTCCATGGCAAGAAAGTTTGGCAGAGGATTTCCTTGCTTTGCGGTGGAAGATATATTCCAAGATGGATATAGAAGATTTCTGCAGCTTACCAACCGAGTCGATAGTTGTGAGTTATATGTATAAGTTGTAAAAGAAACCAAAACTACGTAGTTTCAATTATGGAACATTATTTATGGCATGTTGAATCTCATCCTGCAAAGAAATACGGGCGACAATATGTGGAGGTGTCAGTATTGTTAAGACTGCAAATGAATGACGTTATTTTTAAGCTATTTAAAGCTCGAATTTGTTATAAATTTGTTTCAGGTTATTTAGTGAGACTAATATAACAAACAAACAAATCTCAAATTTCTAATCGTGAACATGCTCTTTAGCAAGTTTGTCTGTAGTTAAATATGATTTTAACTTTTACCTCATGAATTTAAACTAAATAATATTGTTTTTTTAGAATACATTTTTTGTTGAATTGAATAACAAATTTAATTTTCAAATATATTTGAAATGATTAACCTGAGCAAGTCTTTTGTTTATATCTAGGGCCGTGGTCGGTTTCAGTTAAAAATCGAAACGAACTGATTGCATCGATTAATTGAATTGTATTGAAAATTTGGACCGAATCGATCTTGTGCCTTCGATATAACCGAACAGACCTAAATTCACGTAAACCAAACCGTCGACTAACCGAAATATATATCGTATTCATCATTACCTATTTCGGTTGGTTCTAACCGAACCGGAACCCACTTTGTCCAACCATCAACCGACCGAAATATGTTTCAGTTCTTGATTTTTTAGCTGAACCAAAACCGAAACCCACTCTAAACCAACCGAAACGTATCAATTTTGTTCGATTTTTCGGTTTCGATTCCGTTATATTCACCCCTATTTATATCAATAAATTAAACCCAAGTATGTTTTGATAGTAAACGAATTTCGCACAAATATCTTGATACATGTCAGATTCGATTCTGTTTTGATAACAAACATTACATTTTGATACATGTCAGTCTCGGTTATGTTAAATGACCATTTACTATTAGGGTATCTTCAATAGGTGAGAATCAAAATATAATTTTTTTGCCGACGCATAAATGTCATATCTGTTTTTAAAACTTATCAACTTTTCTCCATCTTTTTTTTCAATCATATACCTAGAAAAGTTACGATCTTAGTTCAGTTGGTAAAGAACTAGCGGATTTCAGAAGTAAAGAAAAACAACTTTTATATGGTCCCAACCCACTACAATATATACACAATTATCTCTCTATATATATATGCATATTCATTTAGTAATGAAAAAGGAAGTAATGAGAAAAATAATAATTGATTGCTTTTTGAATGGAGCCAACTTCGAGAAATTGAATTTGTATAATATTATCCTCCCGATCTTGGACTTGTTCTTTCTTCCCGAATGGTAAAATTTGAAAGAAGACAACTCTTTTATTTAAAGATGCTAGCATTGGAGTCACCTTTTGCTTATATTTCTATGCTCGCACATACTACCATTTTTTAATTTTTTTTTACCACATTCTCACATTTGGAGACTGGAGACATCGTCACTCAAGAATTTTATAAATATGTATATATTAAACTCTAATTCATAACAAACAGAAAAAGATTTCCAATATTTTATGCATGACGTAATGTATTTGGTAAAACGGCTAGCATCAGATCAAAATAAATTATTTAATTACGAATAAAGTAGGATGAATCCTTAAAACACAAGCATATATGATTGACCCTAAACTTTTGGTTTTATGCATTTTGTCCGTTATTGATTTGGAATAACCTTTGAATGCCCAGATTTGGTCGGCAGGCAGGGGTCCATTTAGGCGATTTAATATTTTAGAATCCAATTATATGTTTGAATGTTTCATCCCAAGCTACACTGCAATACTGCATCATTCCAAATACAAAATGCTATGGCATTCCTTATTTTTAATGTTCATATTTTTTTAACTACAAGGAAGAACTATAGGACTTCAACCTTAAATTTAATCTTTTACTTAAAGAAAGATATATCCTAAATCCATGTACTTGTACAAAATGATTTATTTTAAAAAGGATAAACATCATTTAATACTCCAACGTTTGCGACTTTTTAAATATATGTCATAACGTAAACATAATAACAAGTCATATCATAATTGTTATAAAATTTTAACATTCGTGTCCTGATGATCGGAATCGACCTATTTTGCCTAGCTGACATAGTAGTTACGACCATCATTGTCTAGGTGGCATGAAACATGAATAAATAATAATAAAAAGAATACAAAAGAACAAAAAACAACGTCGTTTTATGCTCTTTTTCTTCAACTCATACATTAAAATTCGTGAAATCAACTTCTCCCTCAATTCATTTCACTCCACGCACAACTTCTTCTTAAGAAAAAGATCAAATCTTTTCACATAAATTATATTGAAAAAGATGATCCAATCCGCGAATCACCATACCCCTTTCAAGATTCAACACCATTGCTCTCTACAAGCCCCACGTGAAGCAACACCATCACCTCCACTAGCAGCAATGACACCTACGAAAGCTTGTGCCTTCATTCAGATACAATTTCTAAGATCTCAAATTCAAGATCACCAACGCCCTGATTTCCTACTCCCAATTCTACAAATAGCTTGAAGTCCTCTCCAGCCATGTGGGTTCGGTCTCTTGTCTCACCCTATGTGACGAGGTCATCCTCAATGCTTCGTAGGGGAAATACTTCATCGTATGGCAGCAACCCCATTTGCGGCAGTTCATCAAGTTCAGGTTGGGCGACGACGCCACGAAGGAGCTCTTCAGCACCGAGGCATCAAGATAGCATAATTAGGGCTTGGAAAGTTTCTAGAAGCTCCGAGAATGAAAAGACGTCATTTTTGTTAGGGATAAAATGAAAATTTTATGGTTCTCTCATGCGACGTCTTTTTTATGCTGACTCAAAGTGTTTTTTATTAGGATTTCCGGAGTTCTTTAATTTATCTCATAGGTGTATTTGACGTGGATTTTGAAGTACCACGTAGGCACAACACACTCAATTCCAATAGTCATGACATTATTATGAACCCATATGAAATGTTATAGTTTGATTTATTATATTATGTTTATATTGACATATAGATGTAAAAATTATAAACGTTTGAGTGTTAAGTGATATTTGCAGAATATGCTTACTATTAATTCTTAGAAAGGACCCAACAATGGAAGCACGTCAAAGAAGAATTTGAAATTAGAGTTTTGTATCAGACCGTTTAATGGTATGTTTAACAAATTGAAATCTATTATGTAATATTCATCTTTGAGTTCAAATACAATCGAAGAATATCATTGATATTGTAAATATAGTATCAGAGATGAGTTTGAATTCGATCATAAATACATTTGTTAAATCTTGAACTTTAAATATCTACGATACAAGTTTTTGTATAATTAGAATTACAAAAGGGACTTGGACTGCTTGATTTCCCTGTGCTATTTTAAAGGCTTTTGTACTTTTTCTAACAATGGGTTCTATTTTGAAATCGCAAATACTTCCGTGCGGACGTCTGTAATCCTTAATTGATAATAAATAAAAAATAATTATGGAGTTATTAGAGTTTATTAAATCATATATTGTTTAATTAAACTATAATTAGGATTTAATTACATTCTACATGAGGATGTTTGTATGGGAGACATCTCTTTCAAAATTTGGGGAAAATATCATTAATACCGCGTAACAAGTTAAATGTATAAATAATGTATGAATTGTTAGTGGTAATTTTCACTGCCGTTGGTTTTCACATTTGAGGAATTCGAGTGTATCTTTAGCTGCGTGGGGTACAACCCGCATCTCTATCATTGATATGAACAGGGTCGATGTTGAGTACGAATATATTTTAAATATATTTAGAGATTTGGTCAAAAGAATATTATAGCAAGGGCCCTTCTCATTTAAATTTTAAATTCATTCATCATGGTCGCAAACATACCGCAGAGGGACTTTTGCCACTGAACTCGCCACGATCAATGGTAATCACTAATCAATGGGTTCAATTTTAAAAGTGCAAAGTTATATCAATATGTACACACAATATAGAGAGAGAAAGAGAGAGAGCGAAAGGCCCTTGGCTTTTGACGCCTTTTAAAATTTCGTATTAAAGACCAAAAAAAAGAAAGAGAGATTTATTTTCAAATAAGAATTATTTTAATATTAGAACTAAGAACTATAAAATTTTGTTATAAATAAAATGAATTCGTTATGAAAGTTGATGCATTTGTTCGGAAAGTAATTGAATCCAAAAATTCGATATTCTTCACCCGGTTCGAATCTCATGAGGGACTAAAATTTCATTTTTTTATTTAATAATTTTTCCGTCGTATTCATCAACTTTCATAGTGAATTCATCATTTTTTGGTTCTCACATTTTCACGATAAAAATGGTTTTCACATTAACACTCTTATATATATATATATATATATATATATATATAATAAAAAGAATATACTAATTAGTTCATCGTATAATGTCAGGCACTCATATCAGGCACACATTTATTTATGAGGATATACTTTTGGATTAGCAAATGTGCTTTGTGTATCCAAACGTTATCTAAAATTTCTTTGAGCTACTGCTGTCGGTCGCCCGTTGTTTATGAGTATGATTTGAATAGCTTAATTTATTTGATTTTGGTTTAATTCAAACTCACAATCTTTTAATCACCAATTGTTGGTAAGACGAGTTAAAATATTTTAAAGAGACAATTTTGAAATTTTAGATCATAATAATAAACCAAGATGTATAAGAATCAATCGAAGTCAATTATCCCAAAAATATATTACAAAATAAAAATAAAATCGATGTTAATTATGTATCATTTTGTTTCAATTAGTTATAATCGAGTTTGGATTAGTTAATTAGAAACATTCATAAAGTTTGTATGCAAATGATCAAACCGTTGTACATAGACTTAATATCCTTCATAATATGAAATGCGACACAGAATAGAATCATTTGATCAATGTTAAATATTATAATCAATACATACGAATATCATATATATATATATATATATATACGCGTAACAAGTAAGATGTAATAACAAATAAAATAAAATAAAATCTCAAAATAAATTAAATATAGGATAAAAGCGCGTATTTGTCAGAAGAAATGTGAAAGGACACAGCATAGCTGACACCCGTTAATCCAGCCACAACACACTAGATTTAAATCTCTCTTAAACTAATGATTAATCATACGCACGTCACAAAACCAAAGAAGAAGAAGAAGTCAAATTAATTAACAAAACTAATATATCTTTCTATTTCAATAAATACCCCAAGTCGAAAAACACACAACACCAGACACGCACTTACACAAAATAAACCAGACACCGAGTTAAGTCAGCCATGGATACAGTCAAATCCTTCAAGGGCTACGGCAAAGTCGACGAGCGCGAAGACGCCGAGTTCAGTCGCAAAACTCGGAAGCGCCTCATCATCCTCATCATTTCAGCAATTCTTCTGATCGCTTTGATAGCTGGAGTTGTCGCCGGAACTCTAGCTCATAGAAAGAACAAAAATGGCAGCTCCGACGAAGCTCCGGCGACCACCTCGGCTGCGCTCAAGTCCATCTGCGGCGTGACTCAGTACCCCGGATCGTGCACGACGAGTTTGAGTTCTTCCAACTCGGCGGATCCACAGAGGATCTTTCAGTTCTCATTATCCGTCGCTATGGATTCATTGGAGAAGATCTCCAACTTTCCGGCGGAGTATATAAGCAAAAACAATGACCTTGATGCGAAGACGAAGCAGGCGCTGCAGGTCTGCAGCGCTGTGCTTAGCGACGCCGTGGACTCACTGAACGACACCATTGGCGTTGCCAGTGTTAGCGACGGAAACAGCTTCTTTCCGTCGCTAACGACTTGAGGACGTGGCTGAGCACCGTGATAACCGACCAGGACACGTGCCTCGACGCCCTTGACGATGCGGGGACGAATGCCACAGTAGTTGCGGACGAGATCCGGTCGCTGATGAAGAACTCGACGGAGTTCGCAAGCAACAGCTTGGCCATTGCGACGAAGGTGATCGGACTGCTCGGCAGCTTCAAGATTCCAGCGCACCGGAGGCTGCTCGGGGAGGTGGAGGACGGTTTTCCGGCGTGGATCGGGGCGGCGGAGCGGCGGCTACTCCAGGAGGTCAAGCCGACCCCGGACGTGACGGTGGCGAAGGACGGCACCGGCGATGTGACGACAGTGAATGAGGCGGTGAAGATGCTTAAGAAGAAGAATAAGACGAGATTTGTGATCTATGTGAAGGCCGGAGTGTATGTGGAGAATGTGTTGTTGGAGAAGGCGCATTGGAATGTGATGATTTACGGCGACGGCGCCGCGGTCACGGTGATTTCCGGCAGCAAGAACTTCATAGATGGAACTCCAACCTTCGACACGGCCACTTTTGGTGAGTGGTTTTAGTCTCGTTATTTATTTTTATTGAATTAATTTTTTGTAAATCATTGATGAGGTCACACTAGGAGTAAATCACGCAATAGTATAACTTTTAATTAATCTTTATATGTGTGAGGATTTTAATTAGTAAAGATGGAGATGCTATTACACAAGATGCCAATTACTAGTATAATTTTAACAAATCACGGAAGAAAGTGATAGTGCACGCAAGCCCTAGTTGCTAAACAAAACATCAATTTTGTTTTTGTGCTACATTTTTATTAACTTATATTTTACTACTCTTTATATATATATATATTTGATATAACCTAATATATATCTAGGCTTGTATCAATATTATTATAATGGAATGATTAGGGTGTTCAATGTTATCATCTTGATTTTCTTTATTTTAAAAAAACGACTCAACTTAGATTTCAAATTATAGCATCTATCAAATCTGAGGAAGCACTCCATCAATTTATGATCTGAAAATGTCAGATAACATGTGATTTGATGGAATAATGCTCCAAATAGATCTGTTATGAATGTTTTGCGCCTCCATAATTAATAATTTTGAGACACTACCATATGCATTTTTTAGGTCAGCATCATTATATTTGCAGCTCTCATTTCGGTAGTTAAAATCATGAACTTCCCACTTTTCATTTGTTTTTTCGAGTTTCAATATTTGATTTATATACATTCATTGAATATGCATGTATGAATATGATTAGATACCTATCATGTCTATTGAGTGTAGTGTCTAACTCACTCATCTCATTCACATTAATAAAAGTACATCTTGACCAATAATGTAGTCTAATTTTTTTGTTGAAATAATAGTACAACTTCTTCAAAGTAGCATGATTAGTAAATTAGAAAAAGTTAATTTCAATTTTTTTACTTCCCTTCAAAGTAGCATGATTAGTAAATTAGAAAAAGTTAATTTCAATTTTTTTACTTACCTTTGTTTCCTTCTCTTTTTTTATCAATTTAATATAGAAATTTAAAAGTCGCATCATTGTAAACTCAAACACGAGATCTTTAGTCTCAGACATTAACCGATGTTTCCCTCTTTGCATAACCTAATGACAGTAAGCAATTTCACAACCAAAATATACATAAAATGTGTTATAAGTAACGGTTACAAATAGCTAGAGAAATTATTTAGACAAGTTTAGAGTTGCAAGCCAAAAAATAGAAGTGGGCTTTTTATTATTTTATAGGTCACTTGATTTAAAACTTGCAAGCAAATTTGTACGACTTTGTTTCAATAGGACAAGATATGATTATACTAATAACAAGCTGAGGTAAATGAGTATTTTCTAGCCTGCAGCCTGCATACATGATATATTTGACTAGCTCTTCAATTAATCTTTATATAATTTTCATATATTTAGCTAGTTGCGGCTGTTATTATAAAATCATTATTTAAATTAACAAAATCCTGATGCAACAGCTGTCGTCGGCAAGGGATTCATAGCTCGAGACATAGGGTTCAAGAACACGGCCGGGGCGGACAAGCACCAGGCCGTGGCCCTTCGGTCAGGTTCCGATCAATCGGTCTTCTACAAGTGCTCCTTCGACGCCTTCCAGGACACTCTCTACCCCCACTCCAACCGTCAGTTTTACCGCGAGTGCGACGTCACAGGCACCATCGACTTCATCTTCGGGAACTCGGCAGTTGTCTTCCAAAAATGCAACATCATGCCTAGGCAGCCCATGTCCAATCAATTTGTGACCATAACCGCACAAGGCAAGAAAGACCCTAATCAAAACACTGGCATTTCCATCCAAAAATGTGTGATGAGCCCATTTGATAAGCTCTCTGCGCCAACTTATTTGGGCCGGCCTTGGAAAGATTATTCGACGACGATTGTCATGCAGACCGAAATCGGTGGGTTTTTGAGCCCATTGGGTTGGATTTCATGGGTTAAGGGTGTAGACCCGCCCAACTCGATTTTTTATGCAGAGTATCAGAATACAGGATTGGGCTCGAGCACTACCGGCCGGGTTAAATGGGCCGGGTATAAGCCCACTGTCACAACGGCCCAGGCCTCTAAGTACACTGTGGACTCATTTATTCAGGGCCCATCTTGGTTACCTGCTGCAAATGTGGCCTTTGATTCGACTTAGGATTGAGGGAGTGTGACAAAATTGATATATACATTATACTCTTTGTTTAAATTTTGTCTCTTCTCTCTCTAACAACTTTGCACTGTAAAATTAATTTATTTGACATTTGAGAATTTGTAATTCCATTAAACTATATACGGTTGCTAGTTGACATTGTGATCGATTTCTGATTTACTTATTTATATAATTGGAGTCCGCAAAAAAAGGGGGTGTATTGCATGTTATATTAAAAGATGCGATTCAATATGTAGTATCGTATAAGCCCATACATATGTAATCTAGTTTTGAAACTTAGCCAATCTATCTTGTTTAAAGCCAATTTCTAGTTTGTTTAGTTTTTTCTTTCACGAGATTAGCCAAATTCATTGTCAAGACCATTTCAAGCAAAATGTTTAAACTTGAATGCTTGGCAAACTCAAAAAAATTACTCAACCACCATTATAATAAATGAAAAACCTAACCTCTTATCGAGATAAACAAAAGCACGGTCATAAAACATTACCATCGACTATTTTGAGTCCGTATAACCTAATTACCTTTATGTACATAACTTCTAGAGCAGGCCGGAGTGAGCTGATTTTTCTAGCCTATTAGCGCTTCAAGGCGTATCGGATCAAAAATAATTCTAAGCAAAAATTTATGCGGTCCAACAGGAGCAGAAATCGGATCAGTTCGTGGTATCACTTTTGAGACTAGTAAAATAGAAAAATAAAATAAAATGAATTAGTAAAACTTAAAACCCCTAAACCACCGTGAGTCAAGGACAAGGGGTTTTACCACAACACAAGATAATACAGAGCTGCCTACGATGAACCTGACCAAAAGCGGGACCCAAATTCTAGGCCGAAATTTTGAGATATTGCAAGTATAAATTTTGGTCGGCAAGAAATCCTTAAACAATTCATCGCCTTTCGTGCCAAATTTTCGTTTTCTCTATGCGTAAAAATTAAATCTTGGCTAACACAGGAAAAACCCAGAAATTGTTTTCACGCATCACTCCGTATAACTCCACAATGCGGAAATTTGCAGCCGAAAAATCCAAAATTTTATTGGCCCACAAGAAACTTTTGGTTTCCGGTTTGCAGCATCCCACCGTTTCAGTCATCTCATCTCCATCTTCATCTCATTCGCATCATAACTTGCTGCCCCATTCGTCGCTTCTCCTGCGTTTCCTGAGCACTACTGCTGCTAATACGTCAGCTCCTTCTGAGTCTATGGCTTCTGATTATTCCTCCACCCCTGTTAAGATTGATTCGATCAATCCTAAGGTGATTTGGTTTATTGTTTTGATCTTATTTGGGTGTTTCCCTTTTTGGTCCTTTGTCGTGTTGTATTCCTTTTTTATGTTTATCTTCTGAGTTTGTGATCTGGTTTTCGGCTTGATAGGTTTTAATCGTTTCTTTCTGATTCTTGTTTTGAATGTGTTCGATTATGGGAGTGGTCATTATTTGATTTTGTAGGTTTTGTTCTTGTCTTTTGATTCTTGTTTTAGGGAGTTGTGTGATTTTGAATTTGTGCGACTTTTTAGTTGAGCTGACTTTGAGTTTTGGGTGAGGTATAGTGATGAGCTGATCACCAGCTCTCTCAATATGCCACTTTTATGTTGCTTTATTGTCCACTATTTCTGCTTTGTGGTTCATATGTGTTGATTACTTCTAAGATGGAGCATCTATTAGATATTGCAGATTCTTTTTGCTCGAATTTTTAATCTTTAGCTGGTCCTTTGATTTTAAGCTTTCCTTTTCCACTAGAAAAGTACTAATATTTTGTTTATGCTGATTAGTTGTGTTTGAGAACTAAGTGTCTTTTAGCTGAATGAGTGATGTCTATGTACTGCATGTAAAGATGTGACTTTGTTCTATCTGATACCATATCACAGATTTAGTATCATCATTTGACTGTTCTTTCAAATATTATTCTTGGAGAAAAAAGGGGGGGAAACTCATAATAATCGAACTTCTTTACCAGGTTTTGGAGTGTGAGTATGCAGTCCGTGGTGAAATTGTTAACCTTGCTCAGGTAATTAAGTTTGCTTCTTTTTCTTTTAGTTGCTATTTATCAATTATCATACAGATTTTTCTTTGTCAACTTTGAGCCTGGTCTTTTAGTCTGGGGTGTTATTTTACAAGTTTCCTTTTGACAGAAATTACAAGAAGATTTGAAGGTTAACCCGGAATCTCATCCTTTCGATGAGGTAATGTTCTACCTTGAGAATATATACTTCCTTGCAAACCATAGTGTGACATGTAAAGTATGCTAACAATTTGATCCACTTGTGGTATGTTTTACAAAGTGAGGATAAAACATCCAAACATGAAAGAATGAATAAGTTTTTTTTCAAATAGTTGTGAATGTATTTGTAAAATATGACCTGATTGATTTTAGTTCTTAGAAGCTTGCTTTGGTGATTATAATCTTTGTGAAAGTTTTGGAATTGTTACAGTTTACTAGAGTCACAATAACATTGATCAAAACACTGCTTTGTTCATTTCGCTCCTTGATTTCTGCAGATAATATACTGCAATATTGGAAATCCTCAATCTCTTGGCCAGCAGCCAATCACCTTTTTCAGAGAGGTGTGTATAATAAAATTAATGGTGCAACGAATTTCAGAACTGTTTTTAACTTATATTTCTAACATCCTCATTTCTAATTTCAGGTCCTTGCTCTATGTGACCATCCTGCTATTTTGGATAAAGCTGAAACACAGGGGATATTTAGGTAAATGCATCAAATATCATGTCCGCCAAACTTTTTATTGGATGGAGGTTTTTCAACTTTTTTATAGTATGTATAGCTTTTTTTACCGTAGAAGATAAAAAAATAACCCCGTTGATATGGTATTAGTAATGTATTTTATTGTATATTATCTGGTACAATCTTCGTTTATTAACAAAATTAATGTAGTATATCTCTAGTGCTGATTCGATAGAGCGGGCGTTTCAGATACTCGATCAAATTCCTGGAAGAGCCACTGGAGCTTATAGCCACAGCCAGGTAATAATG
The DNA here is from genome assembly GCA_036937905.1 of Salvia rosmarinus. Lineage (NCBI taxonomy): Eukaryota > Viridiplantae > Streptophyta > Magnoliopsida > Lamiales > Lamiaceae > Salvia > Salvia rosmarinus. The sequence goes on from CM072819.1 coordinate 105,548,993, forward strand.
GGACACTTTTGAAATCTAAATCACGAGAGAATTTATGTCCCATTTATTGATGTATCAAAGTTTTTCATCTTATTCATTAAAATCAGGGTATTAAAGGACTGCGTGACACGATATGCGCTGGCATCGAAGCTCGTGATGGGTTCCCAGCCGATCCAAATGATATATTCTTGACAGACGGTGCAAGCCCTGCGGTATTGACAGAGCCTTAATTATCTACCATACTTCAGATGAAATTGTAGAACAATTCCCTAACAATGTTTGCTTTCTTTTTTCAGGTACATATGATGATGCAGCTATTAATAAGATCAGAAAATGATGGTATCCTCTGTCCTATTCCGCAGTACCCTCTGTATTCCGCTTCGATTGCCCTACATGGAGGCTCTCTTGTACGTTTCACACCTTTCTCTTCTTATTGTTTATTTTAATCGAATGATGATACGGAAGTCAGTACTGGAGAGAGTACTGGAGAGTCATCACGTCTCTTTTTTGTCTCCCAGGTTCCTTATTATCTCGATGAGGCAACGGGATGGGGTTTGGAAGTCTCTGATGTTAAAAAACAGTTGGAAACTGCGAGATCAAAGGGCATCGATGTCAGGGCTTTAGTCGTTATAAATCCTGGCAATCCCACTGGGCAGGTAACAATTGGTCGATCCTTGTGTTTGTACATCACTGCCTAAACCCTAGTTCCCTTTATTTAATAAAAAATTGTGATTCCAATAATCATCACTGCCTCTAAAGGTTTTGGCGGAGGGCAACCAACAGCAAATCGTCGACTTCTGCAAGAAGGAAGGACTTGTTCTTTTGGCAGATGAGGTGACTTTGTTATGTTTCTTTCTTTTCTGCACACAATTTTTATGCGTATGATTGGGCTCAAGGTTTAAATATACGTTTTAAGCACCGAGGCATGTTCCAATAGCCTCATGAGGCGTAAGCCTCGTGGCGGTCCGAGGCGTAAATCATAAAATATATAAAATTTATAACTAATATAATAAAAACATATAAAAGCATAACAAGTATGTTAAAACACAAACTAAAAACATAAGTTCATGTTTATTTGAAGAAACAATTAACAGATAATTATATATAATGTGATGTTCATGTTTATTTGAAGAAACAATAACAGATAATTACAACAAAGAAACAATACGGCAATACCAAATAAGCGGCGCCGGCTGCTGGTCTACTGCTCGTATGCTGTTGCCGCAAACTGGACTGCTGCTGCCGGATGGCATCTGTGGGTCGCCGAGGAGGGAGGGAGAGGGAAAGGCAAGGCGGTGGAGAGGCAGAGCGCATGAGAGGGTGAGCTAGCGTGAGATAGAATGAAGGGAATACTGATTAGGGATTAGGTTAATTTAATAGACTTAATTCTTTGAATTTGGGCTGATTTCAAACCAATTAAACCGAATTAAAGAAAGCTCATTCCCTATTAAACCAAATTAAAGAAAGCCCATGATAAAAATCAGCCAAAAACCATGAAATCCGCGCAGAACAGCGACGAGTGCGCCTATTGGTGCCTCGCCGCCTCAGACCACCTGAGGCGTACGTATCGGGCACTGCAGGTGAGGTGGCGCCTCGAAGGGATATCCCGGCTCCTCACACCGAGGTGCACCTCACGACCGATTTTTTAAACCATGATTGGGCTGAATATGACGAACTACATATAATAATAATAGTCGTTTGCTGATATTGGTCGTGTCTCTGCAGGTATACCAAGAAAATATTTATGTGCCTGACAAGCAGTTTCATTCGTTCAAGAAAGTTGCACGGTCCATGGGTTATGGGGAGAGAGATATTTCCCTAGTGTCCTTCCAGTCCGTGTCGAAAGGTATAGCAACAAGCACATCCGATGATTTTAGGAGCTTCTGAATGTTGACGTGTTTTTTTTTGTTTGATGCTCCCAGGTTACTACGGAGAATGTGGAAAACGAGGAGGTTACATGGAAGTCACCGGATTTGCTCCTGAGATAAGGGAGCAGATGTACAAACTTGCGTCGGTCAACCTCTGTTCTAACATATCGGGTCAGATTCTTGCAAGCCTTGTCATGAACCCGCCAAAGGTTAGTTGTTTTGCGACCTCTCTGTTCGATTTCAGACAATTCTGCTTTGTGCACCTCATATTTAGAAGTTCATATCTGATGCATGCAGGTGGGAGATGAATCATATGAATCTTATACTGCTGAGAGAGATGCAATTTTATCCTCCCTAGCTAGACGGGCCAAGGTTAGCCTTTGACTTTGAATCTTAGCAATATCTTTTCTATAAGAATCCCATCCTGAAATATCAATGAAAACCTAATCGAAACACGAACAACAAAAGATGTACATAGAAATTCCAATTATGGACTGAAATAGGCGAAAAGTTACTTACTAAAAGTTATCGACTTTTGTTTCTTCAGCTTTGATAAAAAAAATAAACCGATTTCTGTTGATCTTCAGACTCTTGAAGATGCACTCAATAGTTTGGAAGGAGTGACCTGCAATAGGGCCGAAGGGGCAATGTATCTGTTTCCTCGCATTAACTTGCCAAACAAAGCAATCGAAGCTGCAAAAGCCGTGAAAACTGCCCCAGATGCATTCTATGCTCGTCGTCTCCTCAATGCCACTGGAGTAGTAGTCGTTCCTGGTTCTGGATTTGGACAGGTAACAACCAGTAACCGAACTTATCCTATTTGGGGTCGTTTACTTTAGGATATAAAGTAGATGATTGACAATATATATGATTTTGAGTATTCGAATGAATCAAACAAGCTCAAAATTGTCCCCGACAATGGCTTCATCATGCTAACTGGTTTATATCTGCATCGCCTTTTCTTGTGATTTTTCTTGGACTGCTGACAGTTGATGAATTGTGTCGTTGTAGGTTCCTGGCACCTGGCATTTCAGGTGCACGATATTGCCTCAAGAGGATAGAATACCAGCCATTGTGTCTCGTCTCACAGAGTTTCACAAATCATTCATGGATGAGTACCGTGACTGAGTAAAGTTTGGTAGTTTGAGTCCCCCTTGAATCGACGTTCAAAGTTTGTTAGTGTATGCAATCCTTAATCATGCTCCCGCTTAAGGTTATATCTGTACAATTTTGGGCCATAAAAACGGTTTTGCTGAGCAAGATTTGGGTAGCTCAACTTTATCTTTTAGAAAATTTGGGTTCATATATTGATTGTTTCTCGACTTGAGGCTGTTCTGTTATTACAGTAAGAAATAAATTTGACTTGGATATTTGATATTGTTTACTTTGGAAATTTTGCATCACGTTTGGCTTCGTTATGCTCCTTTAGTTTTTCTTTCTTAGTGGGACTCGTTTGTTTTCGTTGTTATGAAGCCTAGAAGAAATGAGCATCAGGTCACGTGAGTGGCGACCTAGTGATTCGGGGGCGGAACCCCTAACCTGATTTGGTCTATTTCTAGTAAGAATATTTTTAGTCAGTTTGGCATCATTCTAATTATGGTTGGAGTATGATTGTTTTTCTCATTATAAAAAGTCCTTGGTTTGGCAAAGGCTCCAGATTTAGGCACGTAGTGACGAACTAGGTAATCAATCTCGTGTGTTTTTCTTGCTTTATAATTATTTTGTGTTTTAATTAGTAATATTAGTGGCATTACGTGAATCTAGCACTTTTTTATAACAAGAAAGCTTTTTTAGAGAAATTTTTCAATTTACTTTTTAAGAGTTGAATCCTTGCTAACCAAATGGTAGAGCTGTCGAAAATTGGCTTGGCTTAATTCAACGAGCCGACCTGATCATTTTGACAGTCCTACAATTTAAGTGTTTGAACAAAATGCAAATATGTCTTGCGTTTTATTTATTTTTTCAAAAATGTAAGAAACTCTCTTTAATAAATAGGAAATTACATGTACCTACGGTTGACTAATCGAGTCGGATCGGGTACCTTGCTCGAAATTATCGGATACTCGATCCCGATTTTCCCTAAAATAGCTACCCGACCCGACCTGTTTTCCTTAGTCAAGTATCCTAAGATCTGACTCGAGTATCCTGTTCGGGCATTGGTGTACCCGTTCACACCTACTTTAAGTTCCTGCCTCTTGGACCCTTGCCACCTTAGCCCTGTTTCTTCTTCCTTTTTTTTCTCAATCCCATCTATTTGTAGTCCCAGAACCAATAGCAACGAGAATGGTGGCGCGGGTGTAGACGGCAGACGTGAGAGTCAAAGAGTGAGAGTGACTAAGAGCGGAGACGATAGAGTCAGAAAGAGGGATAGAGCATAGACGACACCGCCACGGGTTTGCGTGGAGCACGGAGGCCATGATAGGTTACGGCGAGGTCAGTGGCTACACGAAGGGAAGCGATAGAACTAGGGTTTAGGTTGCTGATTTGGGACTGGACTGGGCAGGGCAGTGTTGTTGCCTCGACCCTCACATGTAGCATGTTTGATTTGGGGCATGACAAGGTGAGGTACGACAGGTATAGCTTGCAAAGTAGTGGATCGGGCCCGTCGGGCTTTTACATTTTTCTGGCCAAGTCGGGCCGTCCGAAATTTTTTTGGCCTAAAATTATAGAACCCAAACCAACCCGAAATGGGTTGTTGAACGGGCGGGCTTTTTTTAGATCATTTTCTAATTTTTTAATTTTAATATATAAAATTAATATTTTAAATTTTAAAAAAAATTAAATGCTTAATTAAAATCTCATAATTCCTTAACTCAAATAAAAATCAGTGATGACAACATTTTGAGCTTATTTATTCTTATGATAATGCTTCTTGTACATCTTGGCATATTTATATATTCATGCGATGATATTATAATGCAAATAAAGAATCAGTGATGAGAACATTTTGAGCTTATTTATTCTTATGATAATGCTTCTTGTACATCTTGACATATTTATGTATTCATGCGATGATATTGTAATGCAAATAAAGAATCAGTGATAAGAACATTTTGAGTTTACTTATTCTTATGATAATGTTTCTTGTACATCTTGACCTATTTATGTATTCATACGATGATATTGTAATGCAATATAATTTAATTTCTTTAATTTAAGGAGAAAAAATTAATAATTACAAATAAAAGATAAATGATATTATTAAACATCAATCCCACTTATACGCCTAAAATAATAGAAAAAAATAAATTAATTACATAGTATATATTTAAGATCAAGTTTTCAAAATAATCTTTACATACTATAAGGTCATTAATCATGAGTCTATATATTTTGGAGACCATTTCTCTTAGAAATTATTTTTGAATGATTTGTGAAGTTATTATTTTTTTCAAAATTTTGATTTGTTGCAATTCAAAAAAAATTGAATTAGTAAAAAGTTGTTACTATAAAAATAAATAATTACATAAAATATAATCCACCAAAAACGTGCATCGATTTTGGTTATTAAAAAAAAATGAGTGTAAAGTAAATGTATATAAAATGTGTATATTGGGATAATAAATAAATATATTAATGGATATATTTAATGAGTGTTTTCTTGTAAATAAGTGGATAAGTTGAAGGTAAAATATAAAGTTGGTGTTTTAAAAAGGAAAGTCCGAAAAAGAATTAAACGACGTTTTTGGACAGATAAAGTAATTAATATTATTAAAAGTATATATATGTATATTAAATAATACTATAAATATATATATTTAATAGAATATTGGACGAACTTTTTTAGTCCGAAATCCCGAGTTTTTTTGGCCCAAAGCCCGGTAAGTCCACGGGTTTTCGGATTGGCTTTTTTTAGGCCCTATTTTTTTGGATCTTTAATTTTAAGACCAAACCCCTGGTACCCCGAACGGATTTTTGAGATCGGACTCATTTGCGGCTCTAGCGGCGGGCTCTAGGGCAAGGCGCAACGTTGGGCATTGAGTGAGAGAGAAGACAAAGGTCACGTGGTCATTTATGGGCACTCAGGCTAGAGCGGCAACGTTGGGCATTAATTTCTGAAAGTAATACTAAACATAGAGAGAAGATAATAAGAGAGGAAGAGAAAATCGATGCGGGAGGCAGGAGATGAAGAGAGAGGTAGGTCATTTATGGGACCGACTCATTTTTCTTTTCAATTTTTATTTAAAATCATATTTTAGATGAAAAATCGATGAAGTATGTACTCCCCCTAAAATGTTAGGGCCCTGGTTGCATGTAATAGCTCAATGAGATTTTTTAAACTCCCGACAGATATAATAGCTCGATGAGTTCATTGATAATGAAGATATGTTTTAATGGCTAGTAGTTCATAGCTTAAATGCTTTAATAGAAAGAAAAAAAAATATTTGGCGAAAGCGAAGAGTAGAAACGAAAGGAAATGTAAAGCACATGAAAGATGGCAACTGAAACAGATTGATCCCTTCTCACAGGCGACTGATAACTTCTTCGACTTCAGAAGGGGAGTAAAGATGGTATTTTGGTGATACCTTAGCAATATCGACATTGTTGGCCGTCACCTTCTCCTCCATAACTTGCTTTAGAATGGAAAGTGCTATGGTTTCAGCTTCTTTGAGGGTCAGTTCCTGCAAGCATGACAAATGAATCATGTAACTTAAGATCTAGAGCCGTGGATTAGGATAACGATCAATAATTGGCCACCAATCCAACAGATTTCTAGGATTAAACTCGCTTCTTAGATGTAAAGAAAGGAAGAGCTAAATACCTTGTTGTATTGCTCCTGCAAAGAGCTGTCAGCACCTTCAGAACCTGACCCAATAGCTTTTGCATTGCATTGCCAGAAAGTGCCAGATGGGTCAGTGTAGTACCTGTGCATGACGCGACCAGTGTAAGTTATAACCAAAGAAACAGGTAGCAAGGAGAGCTGCTAAGCACAAGATCGGGAAAGCTAATAATAGAGTTAACTACGCCATTTGACAGGAAACTGATCTTAATTAGACTTTGAGTTACAACTATATTCATCCCCAACTAGACAGTATGGGATGGCACAACCACTTTTGATTTTACAAGCAGTTACAGCATTCAGAAAGGCTGTAATTTCCCACATAGAAGCTGATCCTAGTTAAATTTTTAGTCGAAGCTCTTTTTTTCCTTAATTAGCATTTACAAATATCTTGCTTACAGACTGTTTCAGGTTTTTGAAACCTCTGTAGTTTCATCTACCGCAGAAGATTTCATGTCAGGTGGCACGAATGACGCAATGAACTAGATAACTTCTATCAAATTTTCTAAATTTTCTGGAGAGAGCTTTTACCAAATTCAAACTAAAAAATACTTACAAGCAGGGGCCATTCTCATCATGACCAGCAATGAGAAGAGATACACCAAAAGGTCTCGACTGCACGGAACAAAGGTAAGAAAATTAGAAAAAGCACAAGTGTATGGTTCATAACTTAATTAGGATAGTAGTAAAGACTGACTGGATCATGAACAATTTGACACAAGTACTGCATAGTTATAAAACTTCCAAAAGAATGATTCGTCGGAACAAACAAACAAAAATGATTAAACAAAGCATATGTATGTAAATATGAGTATGTTATCTAAAAACAGATTCATATATCTTACCACGTGCTGCACATGCCCCGCTACTAGAAGTACATAATTGAGTACAACATGTCAAAAGGATGCCTTGGGAGACTTCCTCATATCTAAGCCACTCATACATTGAACTTTAAAGACACATAGTGCAATAGCCCTCTATACTGTCCAAACACATTGAGAGATGCATGACAAGATTGAAACTTGAAAGGAGCAGCTCTTGAAGATCTAACTGGCATAACAATGTCTCGAATGATAGCAGTACAGAAAGTAACTCAGGAACTCTAAGATTTAGAATGTTCAAGAAGATACAGGTGAGGAGAAATGATTTTTGACTACTACACTTGACAACCTTGGTAGGCAATCATATCTAAGAAGAAAATATACAAATACAACTATATCACCAATTAATTGAGAATCAACTAAACGACAGAAATAAATAAAGGGATTCATGGATTTAAAGATAGCAACAATTCTTTAAAAAAGTCTGAGATATATGTGTCGAAGTTGAAAGAGACTGACCATCGATTCTTCATCCCCTTCACCAAATCGCAATGCAAGATCACAGAGAGCTTGAGTAGTAGATTCAACTGTCATCGGCTCACCATATGAGAACCTGTGATTCTGGACAATGCAAAAGTTTCAAATTAACAACTAAGAAACCAAATCAAAGTAGATCTTAAAAAGTGATGTGGAATGTTAACTAAGGGATACCTGAGTTTCAACTCGTGCATGTTCCACCAGTGTGCGGGCATCAGCAATCAAGCCACTCATGGCACACCCTATATGTTCATCAATTTCCATAATCTTCTCCACACTGCTAGGCTCCTGTGTGAAGTTAAATGTGACACTTATTTAAGTTACCAATATAGATCACTGAGCATCAACAAAAGCTGCATATGACAATACAATATAACTTGGTTTTAAGCAAGAGTGGATAAACATGTTGAAGCAAGATAAAATGATGGAGGAAGCTTTGGCCAACACCATTCCCTATTTCATTATTTTGCACTTAATCTATACCATACTTGGCCTCAAAGTTACTAGACAGAACAGGACATATCCAATTTACATTTAAACGAGGACATATATAGATATACTTAAAATGTGAGCTTATTCATATCTATATAATCCATTGAGAGATAATATGAGCTCAAACTAGCTTAAACCCAAGGTTCCAAAACAAAATTTGGGCATAAGCTCAGGCCTTGACTATAATAACACGTTCTTAAAAACAGAAACTTCCCAAAGAAAAATGAAGATAAACATACCAAGAGCGGTGATGTAATGCGCTTCTCGACAGCAAGAACGACTCCCTCCTTAGTCTTTACACCAATTGCAGTTGAACCCAACTAAAAGAAAGCACAAAGCTACCTTAATAATTCAGAAATTGCAAACAAACACGCACATACACATAATCGAAAAAGAAAAAAAAATGACGCATTAAATCAGCATACTACCTTAATCGCCTCAATGGCATATTCAACCTGAAACAACCGGCCTTCAGGGGAGAAAGTATTAACTCCCCTATCATACTCAGTCCTAAAATTTCAAAAACAAATACTCTCACATCAGTTAAAGAAGCTAAAAAAACCTCAGAGAATCCCTAAACATCTCATCGTCATTCACCTTGTGAGAAACATTTTCGATCTCGTAAAACCAGAACCTCAAAAATTCCTGCACACGGATCAAATCAACAGCTAAATATCGATGAATCAAGCAGGATTGGGCTCTTACAATAACTAATCTTCGCGATTTGAGCAGAAGAAAACGTGAAACGGATCTGAGTCTGACAAACCTTAACTCACCAATGAAGAAGAGCGAGAGATGAGCAAACCTAAATTTATTTGACAGTGTTATATTTCTGCAGCTGAGCTTTTTTCTTCTTGTCAAGCAAGAAAATGGGGGAGATTAATCATAACTCTAAATGGGTTCGGGTTACCAGAAAGAGCTAGCGGGTTTGGGCTTTATCAGATATTGGGCTAAACAGCCCATTTATTTATACTTGATCTGATTCTGAACGGGTTCCCATTTTTATGTATACGGACTATTTGGCTCAATTTGTATTGCAACTTAAGCCCAGTTTAAATCACAATTCTAGCTAACAATTTAGTAACCCTATTACTATTTATAGATTAGCTTTGGACACATCAATTCAATCCACAAAATTTTGACCGTATCAACTTTTTAGTCACGATAAAGAATTTCCTTACTAATAGAATTTATTGTCATATTATTTTCTTGGAGTTTCATTGATTTAAGGATTCAAATATAGGTTAATTATCAATCTATGAACTATCAATTTAGAACCTGAGAGATTGGAGCTATAAGAATTTGTGCTCTTTTTTTGGTTAATTTAATACGAAATTTTAAAAATGCGTCACGTGAGACTCGAACCCGGACCTTGATCTCGGCGTAACCACTCTGCCAACACACACAACGTAATTTGCTCTCGCAAAATAGCGTTGTTGCAAAAGAAAACTATAAAAAAAAGTGTAGAAAAATGGTTGATTAGCATGAAAAGGGGCAATTTGATCCTTTTATAATGTTTATCTACTTAGGATAATAAATAGTTGAATCGACCCGAATATAACAACTAGTCTATCTCGAATAATTTAATGTTTTTATACTTATTTCTATTAGTCAAATATCAATTTGGGCAAAATATATATAAACTCATTCTGTATAATAAACTTCTAACAAACAATCACGAATCTAGTTTCAAATAGACCAATCTTATTTCATGTCATTTGGCTTTTAAGCATGCAATGCATATCACTAATTATCATCATATGTTAGTGAAAACATAACATTATATTAATCTCGATCCAATATCAAGAAAATATTATGTCGGGGAAGAGAGAGAGATCTTATCTTTGAGGAAACACTCCAATGCAGCCTTTTCATTTATTAAAAGGTGGGAAAAGGCACAACAGAAAAACTATAGAGTATAGCACTAATGGAGAAATTCTATAGAATATGCAGATATATTATACGCACCTCTCACATGATAATATTTTATTAATTTAATTTATATTAATAAAATATTATCATATAAGAGATGATGTATATTTTTTATAGAATTTCTCAACAGTAATGGTATGATGACTGTAAATTTTTATTGACAAAAACTTGGGTGAGCTTCGCCTCACCGTGAGCTCACCCTTGTTTTTTGTTAAAATAATTATATATTAATTATGGTGAGTAAGGATAATTAGATTTTGTTAATTTATAATTAAATTTATTAATTTTAATTATAATTTTAAATTCAAAATTAGAATTTATTAATTCATAATTATAGTTTATCAATTCATAATTAAGGTTTATTAATTCATAATTATGGTTTATTAATTCATAATTATGGTTTATTAATTCACAATTATGGTTTATTAATTCACAATTAGGGTTTATTATTCAAAATTACGGTTTATTATTTCCAATTAGGGTTTATTATTCAAAATTAGGGTTTATTAATTCCAAATAGGGTTTATTAATTCAAAATTAGAATTTATTACTTCACAATCAGGATTTATTAATTCACGATTATGATTTATTAATTCACGATTAGAATTTATTAATTCAAAATTAAGATATATTAATTCAAAATTATTATTTATTAATTTATAATTAAAATTATTAAACTAATTAATTTTAAATAGAATTAATTTAATTAATTAATTAATTAGGGGTGGGTCTCATTGTGCGCGCGCACGCACAGGAGACCACCCCATTTTTATTTGTAAGCTTTACAATCTGCATATGTAAAGATTTTCAGAAATAGCTATAATTATTATCTAAATTCATCCAACTATCTTTTTCTTATCACTTTCTCTTGTTTTAAATTTGTTAGTTGTTAACCAACTAATTAAGTCTGTGGAGGTAACACATGTTATTGCCCCTAACAGCATGATGGGAAATTTCTTTTACATTTAGAACCTGAATTCAAAAGCTTCTGCATTTTCAGAATAAAGATCAATTAAAAACTGATCATTTTCTAGTGGGAAAAAAAAATCGAATGAATATTTCAATTAAAATAATTGCGTAAGTCTCACCCTTTTTCCTCTTTATATTTTCGTCTTTTTAGTATCTTTTATCCCTCGTGCAGACGTACCCCATTCCCCCGCACTCTACCCCGACATGTACAATTTTTTTTGAAAAAATCACACTTTTCCACGTACATTGTTTTGCTTTGGGTAAATATCAATTTAAATCCTAAATTATACATATTATATCAAAAATATCCTATATTTTCAAAAATATCAATTTAAACCCTAAACTATCATATTTGTATCAATTTAAACCCCAAACTATCGTGAATACAAGAGCATTTTTGATACAAATATGATAGTCTGGGGTTTAAATTGATATTTTTGAAAGTTCGGATATTTTTGATAAAACATGTATAGTTTATAGTTTAAATTGATATTTATCCGTTGTTTTATGTTATTGTTTAATTTTTGCTCTTGCCTTGCTCCACGAGAGAAAAAAAAAAGGAATACTCCCTACCTTATTTGTTTACCAAAAGCTATATTTAAATTCATTTTCGATTCATGCGTCAAAAGTTTGTATTTTTTTTAAATATTAATTCTATAATTTTTACCTCAATCTACCTATTTATTTATATAAAAAAACATATGAACTTTATTCATTTATTATATTCACTCATTTTATACTCATTACAGTTTATTATTTCATCCGTCCATCAAATACGTTCATTTAATTGTTTTGATTCCTCCACAAAAAATGTTCACCGCCAAATAGGTTCATTTGACTATTTTGGTCAATCTACAAAAAATGTTTACTTTCCTTTTTTGGAAACATCAACTTCATATTTTTACTATAAACCTACCAAATATTTACAAAAAATTAGTCATGACCTATCTTTTTACATCCACTACTATTTATATATTCATTTATTATCCTTATAGTCACCCTTTAATCTTACTATCCATTAGTCTATTTATTTATTTATTATTTTCACTCACTTTACACTCATTGCAATTTATTAAAATATGTGCCATCAAAATCAAGGAACAAATATGATGGATGGACGAGGGAGTAAAATTCATTCCACCAAAAACAATGCAAACTTTTGGTGAATGAAGGGTGAGACGAAAAATGTAAATGTCCAACTGTAAGGGGTAAAAGTTTGTTTTAAAAAATGAATTAAATACAAGGATGGAATTTTCATTTTTTTAAATAATGCCTTATATAAAAGAAAGAAAAATAGAAAAAAAAATATGAAAGGTATAGCTTCAACATTGATTTATTTTTATTTTTTTGTCAGTGTAGGACCAAAATTTGAATAGTATCCCTATATAAAACTGGAATAAAACTGGAAGAGCGTGTTTGGTAGCCCTTATAAGACCTAGATAGCAAACCTATCTTGTTTGAACTAGGTGTTTGGTATCCTATATTACTATACTCCTAGATTCGTTTTTAATCTCAGCCATTCTTTAAAATATTATTCTTCTTTGGTAAACATAACATAACTCATACCTCTGATTAGGTATCTTTTTCTCAACAGTTAACCTTTCCAGACAAATCTATCATCTGGTGCACAAACTCCTTCTCAAACTTCCCCAAAATCTGGTTGAGTACTGAAGACCATTGAACAACTTTGAGTCAGCGCATCGTGTCGATTGAAGGCGCACCATTGTCAAACTTTGAAGCTGTGTCGAAGGCGAACCATTGAACTTTGAATCTTCTTTGATTGTTTCGTTTGTTTTTTGCATATTAATTCAAGCAATTTATGAATTTGGCCTATGTTGTATGGATATAGCTCGGCAGTTGTGTAAAGAATGTTGAGGCTGTAAGGTTAATATACTGGAGTTGAAGGCATGCAAGTTATACAATTACCCTACGTTGGGTTATACCGTAGCAAAGTTGTTTAGAGGCAGTTACACGGTTACCCTACGTTGGGTTATCTCAACATGGCAAGAAAAAATATAGACGAAAAATGATTCACCGTTGATGGGATGAATAGTTGATTTGTTCTCGAAGATATAGTGTAGGATCCAATTGTAATTTTAAAATTCGCATAAGATTACTATTATATTTTTTTACTTGAGGTAATCCCATAAAACACCCAAATTCATAATACACGTGTAAAACCTAACCAAAACCATAAAATCATGCAAGATCTACCCATTTCATATATCAAAGACCAAATTACCCTTCAAATCACCATTCATTCATGCTTTATATTGCTATTATCCAAACACATCCATTTATGGAGATAAAACGTGCTTAACTATCAGGCCCAACATGCTTCCGTACCAAATTAAACTAATCAACTGAGTTTTTGCCATTATACTTATTGACCACAGTGTTGTCGGGACTCATTCGGATCATCGAATTTTACGGGCTTCTGAGCTCATCCCGAGCTTCTACCAACCACACGATCGCAACCGATGGACTCCTACCTACAGACCTCATATGGCAACACTCAGCACAGCCCTCGTCTCTTTCGATTCGGGGCGTATGGTATCAGGGTGATATTTATGGAAGATTATTTAAATAAGACGCTGGAATAGTCGGGCGAAAGCCTTCAACTTTTATTGAGGAATTAGGAAATATTTAATACATAAGTGTATCTCCTTTCGGGAGGAGACAAACTCTTTTAGCTACCTATGGTAGCTGGGTGCTCTCCGCACATACAACTCAAAAACTTAAAAAGGAAAAAGGAAAGAAACTTTGAAACTGAAAAACTATTACAGTATTACAGGGAGAGAGTTATTTCTTTGGTTTTTGAAGAAAGCTTGGATGATGCTCGATGATTTGAGCTTCCTTCGACTCTTCTTTATATAGAGGTTTGATCCCCTCTATAATGTCTTGAATTATTGCCTTAGATTCTTTTCTCCGAGACAGCTTGCTCACATGTGATAGCGGATCCATGTCCTTTGCCAAAACTCTTCGTTCGATTTTATGACACGTACGATCGGTATTATGGAAGGACGACTGGTTTTCTGCTTTCTTCACATGCTGAGGGGCCATCTTTTAATAATGGCGCACCGCGTGCTCCACTTTCTTCTGCCAACACTTTGTCTGTTGTGCGAAGGTGGAGTCACAACTCATTTTCCACTTTCTTTTGCTTAGTGGGAATCTTCTTGTCGTTTTACCCATCCATTGTTGGATTTGTATACTGAAAGCAGTTTGGTTGAGCTTGTATACAATGTCTCCTGTTACCACTATTACAATCTTCTATCTGAATTGTTTACTTGATTGCATATGTATGTCCCTTTATCTCATATATAAGTTAGATCATACGATTGTGTTGTAGATCACGAAGTCCGTATGATTGGTCAAGCTTAATGAGATATAAAAGTATCACACCGAGACAACTTGAGGACGAGTTGTCGGTATAGCTGCAGTGTAGATAAGTAGTGACTTGACTTGGTTGCTTGTCTATCTTTGATGCGTCTCTGACGTATTGATGGATCACAGTGAAATGAGTTCTTCTATCTGATCGTCGTGAAGAACCTAGATCTCGGAGACTTACGTTGATCTAAACCTCGATAAGGTATTAGGTGAGTATGAGTTGCTGACCATCACTTTGACATGCTATGGGTGAGGGTTACATGAGATAACCCAAAATTCTCTGCATCTTGGGTGGTGGCAGTGCTTATATGTCATGCTAGTTACCTATGTTGAGTCATCGTATCCGTTTAGGATGATGACATCCCCTTAAGGAGCTCAAAAGGTTTATTGTACTAAACCCTACAGGTTGAGTTATCTCAAGTACAATAATAAGGTTGAGTGATACTACTTAAGGAATTAAAGATATTAATTATTTTAAGCAGTCAGAACGCTGTAAATAATTAATGGACGTACGATATCTTAAATACGGGATTCGAAAAGTCTAAGTGCAAGCCCGACTCAACTTGGAAATAAAGGGTAAGTCGCATTTATTCTCTAGTGGCATGAATAAATGTTTATGAATTAATTTATGTTCAGGGTGAACATAAGATAATTAATTTATTTGAGGCCCATCTTTATTCCTTGCATTTGATCCTGGTGGCCCATCCAGACTGTTGCTTAGAGAATTTTGTCTACCTCCTTCCGAGTCCCACGGGACTCGACTTGATCTCTCTATCTTAAGTGATATGATTATATTTATTAGATATGCATAAATCCTATCATGATAGGATTTAGGGTTAAAGAGCATTATAGGTCCTTTAATGATAAAAGTTGTGGTGACTGCTTGTCCTTGTCTTGCTTGTGTTTCTCTTGTTTGCGTGTGTTTGTGAGAAGGATGAGTCGATGAAAATAAAGGGTTTTATCAAGCGTTATTTATATAATAATCCTCGAAGAGGCCGAGTTGGCGAGCTTGACGATTTCTTGAAAAGAAGTCGGGCTACTAAGGCGAAGTCAACGCCTTGGGAAAATAGCTCAAAATTGCCGAGCTATAAGTGGAACCAAACTCGGGGAGAAAGAGAGAGGCCGAGCTCGCATCCTTCCGAGCTCAAAGATTGAAAAGTTTATGAAGGCGACCTCGAGGTTGAAGGCGAAGCGCTGCGAGCTCGTGTCAAGAGGTCGAGCTCGAAAAGTGCGTGGAAGTGTTGAATCCTCAAGAAGATTTGGGCGAGCTCATAGCGGTCGATTCTCAAGTATGGATGAGATTGACTTCTCAGCTCGTAAAGCAAAACATTAGTCGGATCGTAGTTCTATAATTCTTTGGGAAGTTGTTATAGAATGGAAAACAATAGAGCGACGTAAGAACATGATTTTAATGTTATGTGTGTGAATAGCATAGGAATATGCATTTACCTTGCGTGGCAAATATGAATGGATTAGTAATGATATTCTAGAAGCGATTCGATATAGGAATATATGGATTTGGATCTATAGAATATAATCTTAGATTTGGAAAAATACTAAGAATCGAAAGTTCATGTCATAGTGATAATGCAAGATAATCTTTGTAGCAATATTTAGAAAAGAGCATGGGTGGAATCGGAAATCAAGTCTGCTTTCTACCTTGATAACGGTAATCTCCTCGTTATCGTGTCAAATCCGCCCACTGCGCGCGTCAAGTCGTTTTAATTCAGGTTCGCTAGTGTTATATTCTAGTTTGTACCGGTTCGTTCATCTCCTTACATTGTAAAATTGTAATCTACGTGATTTAAAAGTGCATTCCCTGTGGATTCGATCTCGGAATACTTAGTGTATTACTTGTTGATTACGTGCACTTGCGTATAGTATTTTCACATCAAAAGAAATTTCAACCAACAAGTTTTGGCGCCGTTGCCGGAGTGCCAATTATAAATTACGTGGGTTTGCAATTTTGTGCTTTGTGTCACGTGACTCTCTCGTCATTACTTTTGTGTGAGCAGGGTTCGGGATTGTGGTTTATGCGCAAGGCAAAGCGCAAGTGACCCACCGATTAGATCCGTAGATTGAACGCACTTCGTAGAGAGGCGTCGACAACGAGTTCGCAGAGCCAAGCGAGATGGCGCACGGAGGAGAGGCACACAATGGCGGAAATGCCATTGTCATCGCCGATGATCGGGAAAGGGTATACGTGACTACGCTTAACCCCGCATTTAACGAAATAATCCGGAATTACAAGGCCCGAGGTGCAAGCGAACCGATTCGAGCTGAAGCCGGTCATGTTTGAGATGCTCCAAGCGGTGGGGCAATTTGGTGGTCAACCACGGAGGATCCACATCTCCACCTTCGATCATTTAGGTCGTCACGACTCATTTAAGTTATCGGGTGTTCCACCAAGCGGCGAGACTTCGGTTATTCCCTTTTCGCCACGAGATCGTGCAAAAGCATGGTTGAGCGGTCTTCCATCAAATTCTATCACCTCGTGGAACGAGCTCGTGAAAAAATTTTGATGAAGTACTTCCGCCCACCAAGAACGCAAGATTCGGAATGACATCATGTCATTTCAGAGAATGATGAAGAGTCGGTGTGCGAAGCTTGGGAGCGATACAAGGAAATGCTACGGAAATGTCCTCATCACGGATTCCGCATCGATTCAATGGAGACCTTCTACAATGGTCTCAATCGTCAACACGTTTGGTGCTTGATGCCTCGCAAATGGAGCTATTCTTTCAAGTCATACAACGAAGCATACGAGATCTTGGAAAGAATCGCAGATAACAATTGCCAATGGTCAAATTCTCGCGCCGATAGGAAAGAAATCGGTCATTGGTGTGTTGGAGGTTGATGCCAGCGGCATTAATGACCAGGTAGCATCCATGAGTAACATGTTAAAAGGATTGCAAGTACCTAATCGGTGATGCGCACCGAGCGAGTAGTCGATGGTCGCACCTACCATGCAAGTAAGCGAGGTGTCAGACGTATATTGTGGAGAAGGCATACCGAGAGTTGCCGTCAAACCCGACCTCGATCATTATGCGGGAAATCGAATGGACGGAGGAACAACCCTTATTCACAAACGTACAATCCGGGTGGCGACAATATCCTAATTTCTCATGGGGAGGCCAGTGGTCCGGATCAAGCGATGGTGGAAATTTTGAGAAAACCACATATCCACAAAATTACCAACCAAGCGACAACAAGTCGCCCACGGCCCAAGACTATTGAAACCTTGATGAAGGAATACATGGCTAAAACAGATCTTTGTGTCTGAGGGCAATCCACTTCGCTGCGGAATTTGGAAGTCCAGATCGGACAATTAGCCAATGAGATTAAAAACCGACCTCTTGGAAATTTGCCAAGTGACACGGAGAATCCACGAAAAGATAAAGAACAGGTCAAGGCTGTCACGTTACGAAGTGGAAAGAAGATCACGAGGCCGGAGTTGCGGACCGAGAAGAAAAGGTCGAGTTCTCGACAAGTAACAACCGGTCGCTACCACGGAAAATCCGGCGACCTCGCAATGCCGAGGTGCCTGCAGCAGCAAATCCGTTACCAAACCTTACGGACGAAGTGGTGTATCGTCCACCACCTCCTTTTCCAGAAAGGTTGAAGAAGAAGCAGCAGGATACCCAGTTTCGAAGATTCCTTGATGTTCTGAAGCAATTACATATCAACATCCCTTTGGTAGGCGTTGGAACAAATGCCGAACTATGTGAAATTCTTGAAGGACATCGACCAAGAAGAGCGGTTGGGCGAGTTTGAAAGCGGTGGCGACCGAAAGTAGTAGTACGATGCTAAAGAGCAAGCTCCTCCGAAGTTGAAAGATCCAGGAGCTTCACAATTCCATGCTCAATTGGAGGGCGGCGTCGGTCGTCGTTATGTGACCTCGGAGCAAGCATAAATTTGATGCCGCTCTCAATATTTAAAAGCTCGGGATAGGAGGCGAGGCCCACAGCGGTGACCTTGCAATTGGCGGACCGATCTATGGCTCATCCCGAGGGAAAAATCGAGGATGTATTAGTAAGCGGACATTCATCTTTTCGCGGACTTCATTATCTTGGATTATGAAGCGAGATCACGAGGTGCCAATCATTTTGGGACGTCTGTTTTTGGCAACTGGAAGAACTCTAATTGATGTTCAGAAGGGCGAGCTCACCATGAGGGTAAATGATCAGAAGGTTACCTTCAATGTTTTCAATGCTATGAAGTATCCGGACGAAGTGGAGGAATGCTCGGTAATCCGAGTCATGGAGCAGGTCGTCGCGGATACAATCTGAGATCACACCGCAGATTCGGAGTTAATGACGAAGCCTATGCCGAACTCGTAGAGTTGGAGAAAGGCGAGGAGTTGTGTCAACATCTCTCCAAAGAAAAATGTCCAGTTTCACTTCGGCCCGGCCGAATTCCGGAGTCGCTGGGGCTCGCCGATAGGGTAACTCATGCACCCAAACCATCAATCGACGAACCTCGGTGTTAATCCTAAAGACTTTGCCGAACCATCTCAAATATGCATATCTGGGCGAGGAGGAAATCCTCCCCGTAATTATCTCCGCTATTCTCAAGCCCGATCAGGAAGAAGCTTTGCTACAGGTATTGCGAAAATACAAGCGAGCTATTGGATGGTCAATTCTCGATATCTGAGGATCGATCCGTCCATGCATGCATAAGATATTTTGGAAGATTGCCACAAGACTTCCATAGAGCATCGTGACGTCTCAATCCAAGCGATGAAAGAGGTACTAAAGAAAGAAGTTATCAAATGGTGGATCGCCGAATCATATATCGATTTCGGATAGCTCGTGGGTGAGCCATTCGGTGTGTTCCTAAAAAGGCGGAGTCACGGTGGTTTCGAACGATCGGCGAGGCGATCCCAACACGGGTGATAACAGGATGGCGTGTCCGTGTTGACTACTAAAGCTAAACACAACAACCGTGAAGGATCATTTCCTCTACCATTCATGGATCGATCTTTGGATAAACTAGCCGGTAAGGAGTTCTTACGCTTCCTCGATGGTTATTCGGTTATCACCAAATTGCCATTGCCCAATGATCAACACAAAACCACCTTCACTTGTCCTTATGGCACTTTCGCATTTAGAAGAATGTCATTTGGGCTCTGTAATGCTCCGCAACATTCGGCGTTGCATGATGGCCATATTCTCGGATATGGTGGAGAAATCGATAGAAATCTTCATGGATGACTTCTCCGTCTTGGAGACACCTATGAGATATGCCTAAGTAATTTGGGAAAGTTACGGGCGTTGAAGCAACCCACTTGGTTTTAAAGCGGGAAAAGTGCCACTTCATGGTGCGAGAGGCATCGTTTTAGGTCACCACATATCCGAAGAAGGGATCGAAGTGGACAAAGCAAAGATCAAGTAATAGACAAACTTCCACCTCCCACTCTTTGTAAAGGTGTGCGAAGCTTCTTGGGACATGCGGGTTTCTGAGAAGGTTTATAAAGTTTCTCAAAGATAGCTCGGCCCTCTATGTGCCTTCTTTGGAGCAAAACCATGATTCGACTTCACTCACGAGTGTTTTAAGGCATTCGAAGTCTTGAAACGAGCTCTTGTAAAAGCTCCAGAATTGTTGGGCGAATGGACATCGCTTTCGGTGATGTGCGATGCAAGTGATTTCTTTGTAGGAGCCGTCTTTGGGCCAGCGCAGGAGAAGATATTCCACTCGATCTACTATGCAAGTAAAACCCCGGTGGAAGCCGGATAAATTATACCACGACGAGAAAAGGAGTCGCTGCATGGTTTTGCACGTGAAAAGTTAGAGCCTACCTCGTAGGAACAAAAGTGATAATCTATGAGATCATGCGGCTATCGGTATCTCGTCGCAAGAAAGATTTGAAGCCACGGTTAATTCGGTGGATATTGCTCCTGCAAGAATTTGATCTGGAGATAAGAGACAGGAAAGGAACAGAAAATTAAGTGGCGGATCATTTGTCTCGATTACCAGCAATCGGAAGGAGAATCAACTCGAGCCAGTTGAGGGACATGTTCCCAGATGAGCAACTAATGAGCATGCATCACAGAAGTACACCATGGTATGCAGATTTTGTCAATTTTCTGGTATGTGGAATGCTACAACACGAGTTCTCGTCCCATCAAAAGAAAAGATTCTTTGCCGAGGTCAAACACTACTACGGGACGAGCCCTTCTTATATAGCGTTGTCTTGATGGATTAATGGCGCCGTGTTCCGCATGAAGAAGTGGAATCAGTGCGGAAGGATGCCATGCCACTCCATATGGTGGTCATTTTGCGGGGCAAAGGGCGGCAGACTAAGGTGCTTGATCGGGTTATTTTTGGCCGACCTTGTTTAAGGATGCACATGCTTTTGTGCAAAGATGTGATCGATGCCGTGAGTTGGAAACATATCCTCTCGAAATGAGATGCCAATGAATTTCATTCGGAAATTGAGCTCTTGATGTATGGGGCCTCGATTTCATGGGTCCTTTTCCATCCTCATTCGGAAACCTTTACATATTGGTGGCGGTTGATTACGTGTCCAAATGGGTGGAAGGCAGTAGCAAGTACCACGAATGATGCAAAAGTGGTGATCAAGTTCTTGCAAAGAATATTTTCACGGTTTGGTACTCCTCGTGCGATCATTAGTGACGAGGCACACACTTTGTCAACAATGCGATAAGTTACGTACTAGCGAAATACAATGTTCGCCATAAGATCGCCTACTGAGATACCATCCGCAGACGAATGGTCGCGGAGCTTTACAGAGAGATTAAGGGTATACTAGAAAGGTGGTGAATCGGGCGTAAGATTGGTCCACCTTGTTGGATGATGCGGTATGGGCTCTGAGCAGCTTTGAAAACACCATTAGGGATGTCACCCTATCGCTGGGTATATGGAAAAGCCCGTCACCTCCCATTTGGAGCTGGAACACCGAGCCTATTGGGCGATTAAGAAACTAAACTTTGATCATCCAATTTCTTTGGAAGCTCATTGTTGCGACTAAGTGAAATGGATGAATTCGTTGGTTCGCCTATGAAAATGCTAAGTTGTACAAAGAGAGAACTAAAGATGGCATGATAACAACATCTTGCGCGGGAGTTTTGCCGGTCGGCGGTGTTCTTGTTCAACTCGAGGTTGAGGTTATTCCAGGAAACTAAAATCAAGATGGTGCGGGCCTTTACAATTCTTCATGTAGCACCCATGGTGCTATAACACTTCGAAGGAAGTCGGTCGTGAATTCGGTCGATGGGCGCGTCAAGCATTATTATGGGGGCGGTCGGTGTGAGAAGACCTCTACCACTTTGAAAGATGCGACCTCGGGTACCATGGGTCGCCATGGTGATCAGGCGCCTGGTGACCTGATTGTACATATTTGCTTATTCCCTGCCTTTCCTTGTTTGTTTTGGGTTTTAAATAAATTGCTATAACATGATTAAAAGAAACTAGGTTGTTTTTGATAAATTGATATGCTAATGTTTGGATTGCAGGCGTCGTACAGAAGATATTCTGAGCACCGTGCTTATATGTGCTCCAAAAGAGGATTTGCAACAGGAAGATAAAAGGGGAAATTTTAGCGGGAATATTGGTCCGAAAGGGCGGGAATTAATTCTTCGCTATTTGGGTTAAAAATCCGTCCATATTCTTCGCTTATATCCCACAACTACTCAACTTCCCTTTGCTCTTCCTTTGCTGCTATATTGCTCTTACTACCCACGTATGTCTCCCAAAATCCTAATAGCGATCTCACCTCTGTCAATTCTCTCTCCGGAAATTTTCTTGGAACCATGGTCAATCTCCGAAGCAGAGCCAGGAAGTTTGTGAAGGTCCCAAATAATGATCCAAACACGCCCCTCATCGTATCAGACGAGGAATTATCACCAGCAGCCTCCCCTGATTCGTCACCGTGTATTTCGCCGTTCCCTCAATCGTCATGGGACCTTTGCTGCCTCATCAAAAGGAAAGTTAGCGAAGGGAGAGGGAAAAACTAAGGTTGCGTAAGAAGCGAACTCGAGGTTGCTCCGCCCAAGCAAGGTAGCTACACCCTCCAAATCTAAGGCGATCAATCTATTGAACATTCCTAAGTTTCGTGCGCCAGGCGGTTTTGAACGATTTCAGCGTCTAAAATTAAGAGCATTGTGGATGGAGAAGGGTTTCAAGCAGAATAAGGAAATTCCTATGTTCGTCGTGGAGCTGACTTCTCTAAACGGATGGGCGAGTTCACGGCGATTCCGCCGCCACGATTCTGGCTCGGTGAAAGAATTTTATGCTAATATCACTCCTCCGCGGACAAGGAGGGAGTATCGGCCGTGGTCGGGAGAAGCCGATAATCTATCTCCAGAAACAATCAATGAGGTGTATAGTCTGGATAACGCCGTGGATAATGAGTATTCGGCAATGTTAAGAGAGCCTCGGGTGATGACCTCGATGATGCATTAAGGCTCACCGACGGTGAAGGAACAAAATGGGTTGTATCACGCAAGGGCGTCGATCCATTAAGGCGTCGGCATTAAAATTGAAGCCCATGTGTGGCTCCATTTCATTAAGAGCCGCGTCCCGCCCACTACCCATGACTCTTGATGATTTGAGGAGCGAATGCTGCTCTGCGTGCATTTTCACGGGAGATCGGTTAATGTGGGCGCTAATTTAGCGTGAGGTGGGCGTGCGAGAAGAAGAAGAATGGAAGGCTATTTTTCCTTCCCCGATATCCCGACTATGCATAAGAGTGGAGTCCCTATGATGACAATGAAGACCGCCCAACGGAGAAAGCTTTCATAGACATCAAGGCCCTGACGCATCGTCATGTTCAGGGCCCCGACGACTTCTCAATGCCCACAAGATCTGCCGCCTCCTGCTGAGCCATACGCTCCGGTCAAGAGCACGCTTATCCAACAATAGCGATGACATCTTTGAAATGTCTCACGGTGCAAGTCAACATCCTTATCTTTGCGTTCATTTGCTTGCGAAGATGACATCAAGCGATTACGGGTGTCTCGCCGCAACGAGGACCGTGCATTAAGGGATTTCTTGGGATCGTCATCTTCGGGATGACGCCGTCTTTCCGGATTTCCCAAAACGGTTGTTCACTCCATGGCCAAATCCTGCAGACCTTGATGAGGATTTCAAGGCGTACCAAGAGAAGCAGGCGAGTTCGGTGCATACCCACGCCGCAAAAGAAGCTGGCCCTAATGGAGCTCGATCAAAGGAGCCCGCATCTGCCGCTGCCGCTGATGAGGAAGTCCTTCATGCGACAACTTCACCTGCTCCTGCCTCTCCTATTGCCTTGGGTCATCCCGATGCATAGGCTAGGGGCGTATCTCTCAACTCAATCCTTGGTTTTTGTTTTTATTCTCGTTTTTGTCTTTTTGTTTGTTTGTTGTTTGTGTTGTGCGTCCTTGTTGTGGCTGTTGTGATGTTTATAATGATAGCTAAGGGTGATGCCAGGTTGGCAAAGGAACTGCTTAATGATGATGTTTTTCTTATTTTTGTTTTGAAAAAGGGAAATCGTCTTCTGACTCGTTGTTTATCTAAGTTTGATCCTTATTTGTGTAAGGGAGTACCTCGATGGTTAGGATATTTGCATATTAGCTTTTATAAGAGTTAACCATTGCATAAGTAATCCTCAGTTGACCTACATTCTTGTACGAGTGCCTATCTTCCATTTTGGTTTGAAGTTCCCCTTTGAACAATTTACATGAGTATGTTAATATGGATAGGATGTAGGCCATCTTTTGAATCGTTTGTTCCTTTCTTCGCCTACCTGTATTTCATGATTTCCCTAGAGTCCCCTTTTGAGCTTACAGCCTTTTCTTTTGATCAGCCATATAAAATTCCCCTGTACCCCTCTCATATATGTATCCATGATTCCTCGACCTCAGCGCGAATTACTTAGAGTTCAGCTTATCACCGTATCTTACAAAGTAATCAATCTCCCAATTTTTGTTATAATGTTCCAACATTGGGGACAATGTTGAGTTTTAAGTTTGGGGGTGGAGAGGTAACCTCTTAAGGATAAAGGACAATGTTATAATAGCGTTTCTTGTCTTGCTAAAAAAAAAAAAAAAGGAAAGAGTGCTGAGATTTTGTTTATGAAGCAGAAAAGGAATTAACCAAGAAAAAGGGAACAATCTCCTATAGGAAAGAAGAAGGGTAGTTATAAAGCATGTTGAAAAGAGGAAAGAGTAAGGATGCCCGGGTGTTTGCGAGCTACATTATCCCAAATAATCCTACCGTCACCCGATCCCAACGTTATAAGCTTTATAAAGACCTACTGATTCATTATTGATATTACTCATGTTAAGCAAAGAGGGGGATGACTAAATTGAATTTGTGGAGACCTGGGTGCACTTGATAATCAAGATATGGTCATATTAAGGAGGCAGAAGCATGGGAAGATTCATGTAAATGCTAATGCGCTTTGTACCTGTTAATAATTGTAGTGTGATACTCTTACAAAATAAGGTGAGTAATTAGATTTACAACGAGAAGGAATGAATGATTCTTGTGTTTGAAATTTTTTGGTGAAAGCAGTTTTCTTAGTTGATTAAGCTATCACCCTATTTGTTGTTATGAGCATCCATCGTATTACATTTGTTTTGTATCTTGTGGTAGAGCATCACTCGGGCGAGTAATGAACTAAGTTCGGGGTGTGATAATTCTTATAAAGAGTTATTATAGGTCCTTTTTAATGATAAATAACTCTTTTAATGATAAAAGAGTTATTATGCTTGTGTTTCTCTTGTTTGCGTGTCCGATGAAAATAAAGGGTTTTAGTTGTTTTTGAGCGTTATTTATATAATCATAGCATGTTGCAGGAAGAACGTAAGCGAAGAGGCCGAGCTCGTGAGCGAGCTTGACTTCGATGTAAGAGGAAGGACTGAACGAGTAATGCTGAAAAATGCGGGGACGGAGTCGGGCTACTAAGACGAAGTCAACGCCCGGAAAAGTGGCCCCGAGCTCAAAATTGCCGAGCTTGTAAATGGAACCAAACTACTGGGGAGAAAAGAGAGTAGGGCCGAGCTCGCATCCTTCCGAGCTCAAAGATTGAAAAGTTCACAAGTATGAAGATGACCTCGAGGTTGAGCTCGGAAGCGAAGAGCGCGAGCTCGGAAGTGAAGTGCGCGAGCTCGGAAGCGAAGTGCACGAGCTCGTAAGCGAAGAGGTCGAGCTCGGAAGCGAAGTGCGTAAGCTCGGAAGCGAAGTGTTCGAACTTCTCAGTAAGATTGAAAGTGGAAGCGAGCTCGTAAACGCAGTCGAGCTCATGACGGAAGTCCAGCTCGCAAGTATGGATGAGCTCGTGTTTAGAAAGTAAGGTCGGACTCGCTGGCAAAGTAAAGCCCGTAAGCAGAGCCGAGCTCGAAGTAAAGCAAAATCCCAAAGCCGTGTTTACGGGAAGGAAGCGAAGTAGCATGGAAAGTCTGGGTTAATTCTCGAAGAAGAAATCAGCGGGACCACGGCCACGTGGCAGGCGGCTACAACGGTGAAAGAGACACGCGCCCGCATCCGGCGAGCTAATCGAAAAGAAAAGGATCGGGGAGCGAAGGCTGGCGGCAGTACGTCTGTACCTCTGAAAAAGCGCATGAGGTTGTTATGGAGGTTGTTATTAAAAAGGGAGTTGGCAACAATCAAAAGGGGTTGTTACGGATATCGACATTTTGGAGAGTTGCGAGAGGATAGAGAACATCCGGAGTAAAGGAGAAGGCGAATTCTTGGAGAGGAAGTCATCGGAAGAAACGGCGATCCAAGAGCTTACTACGATCCCGATAACTAATTTCTTTATCTTTTCTTAAACCTTGTTGTCTGTTATGGTGTTGCTTATTTCAATGTTGTTAAACGGTGGCTATGAGCTAACCCTTTATGACTTGATTTCTTGAGGAAACCCATGCTCGCGTGACGAGCGCAGTTCTACGCTTGTCTTGCTAAATCACTATTGTTTTATTGGGATTGTTTTTATCTCACTTGTGATTGATCACCATTAGTCAGATCGTAGTTCTATAATTGCTGGGAAGTTGTTATAGAATGGAAAACAATAGAGCGACTTAAGAACATAATTTTAATGTTATGTGTGTGAATAGCATAGGAATATGCATTTACCTTGCGTGGCAAATATGAATGGATTAGTAATGATATTCTAAGAGCAGTTCGATATAGGAATATATGGACTGGATCTATAGAATATAATCTTAGATTTGGAAAAATACTAAGAATCAAAGAAGTTCATGTCATAGTGATAATGCAAGATAATGCTGTAGCAATATTTAGAAAAGAGCATGGGTGGAATCGGGAAATCAAGTCTGTTTCTCTACCTTGATAACGGTAATCTCCTCGTTGTCTGTGTCACTGTCCACTTCGCCGTGCCGAAGTCGTTTTAATTTCAGTTCGCTAGTGTTATATTCTAGTTTGTACCGGTTCGTTTATCTCCCCTTACATTGCAAAATTGCAATCTACGTGATTTAAAAGTGCATTCCCTGTGGATTCGATCTCGGAATACTTCCGTGTATTACTTGTTGATTACGTGCACTTGCGTATAGTATTTTCACATCAAAAGAAATTTCAACCAACAATTATAAATATAAGGTGAGAGAGATAATCAAGACTAATCCTCAAGTTAGAATTTTCGAGAATTATACTTCCTAAAGTGTGAGAATTTTCGAAAATTTTGTGAGAATGAAGAAGGTGATTTTCTATAGCATTCTCCATAGATTGTTCTCACTCGGCATTGGAGTTTAGGCAAACGGGATACAGTCGAGAAGATCAAAGCACGAGTCTTAATCTATTTATCCCAGACGGATTCGCAGGTAAACAGGAAAAAACTCCTACGTGTTGCAATTAATTATATAGGTGCATGCTAGGAATATAATCAATGTATGGTGAATTAAACATCCAAGATAGATCCTCGGGAGAGGGTTAAAATTAGATTTCCCTACAATTGGTATCAGAGCCTGGGATCAGTATCTTGGCTCTGTTGGATTAATTCACGTTTGATTATAACGTGCGTAATTAATTAATTGTGAATCTATCGTTCATCGTGGCTCGTTTTATTTTTGTCGGGTTTTGTTTTTCACCACGAGAAAATCCGTGGTTAGATTAGATTTTTCTTGTAAATCTTATCTGTAAAAGAAGACGAAGATGAAAGCACGAAGAACGAGACGATGGGAGGTCACCGGAAAACCAGACGCACGGTCGAAGGTGTGCGGGCGACGGCACGCGGACGTGCTCGGCGCTCGCAATGCACCGTTCGGCAGCGGCGCGTGTTTTCTCGGCGAGCTTCGGCGGGCGAGGCGATGGCGCCAGGCGCACGAGGTCGCGGTGTCGGCACGCCCGGTGGGTCACGCGCGGTAACCCCGGCGGCGGCGTGCGCGGCGCGAGCGAGACCGGCGGCATGGCTCGGCGGCCGGGCGTGAGCGCGCGCGTGCGCGGATGCCTCGGGACCGCTCGGCGGCGTGGGCACTGGAGGTTCTCGGTAGATGCGGCGGAAACCTCAACGAGGTCTCGGCAGCAGCGGGCGATGCGGGTCGACACGCCTCGGCGAGTCGGGCTCGGCGGCGCAGCGAGGCGTGAGGCGCGTGCGCAGCGGCGCTTGGCAGGCGTGTGCTCGGTGCCCGGCGGGCGGTGCGCAGCGCCCTCGGTAGCGCGCGCGCAGCGCGCTAGCGGCGGCGACGCAGATCGCTCGGTAGCACCGGGCGATGAGGGACGCGTGATTCTCGTGCGAGAAACCTCAACGCCCGAATTTCTCGACAGCGGGTGGGTGGGGGCGCGATTTACACGCGGATGTCCCGTCGACTCTCGGTAATCCTCGGCGGTGCTCCTCGGTAGCTCTCGGCAGGCCATGGGCGACGGCGCCAAGGTGGCGGCGGAAGGCTGCTGGCACGCGCATGGGGCGTGTTTCTGCGCCGCCCACCCCTTTATCTTGACCCGCCTAGTTTTGTTTTGGGCCGACCGACCCGATTCGCCCGACCGATTTTTCGACCCGGATCCGAAATTTGACCGGTTCAGTTTTCGACCGGTTCGGCCCGTTCAATGATCCGGCCCGTTTTGATTTTTTGGTTCAAATCAAGTTTTGATGAATCTGGTCCGTGCCCATGCACGTGAGGCCCGTTTTCGAGTTTGAAGATTTGTACTTTGTAAATTTATGTAATAAATTAGGCGGAAATCTGTGGTCCACGAGTGGGCGCGATGAGCGATTTTATTTTATTTTTATCTTTCAAAGCATGTCGTGGATGCTTAAATTATGCAGAAGCATGCTATGTATGTTTAAATTACGTAGATAAACATATTATATGTTTTCGTGATTGGATGCGCATAGTAAGCATGCTAGGTTCATCGCGTTTTTCAAGCATATTTTAGAATTCTACGAGCATGTTTTACATGTTGAGTTCTATAGAAAAGCATGCTAGGATTACGTGATCTGCATGGACAAACCTTTTGAAACAAAAGACTAAGCAAGTAACCCGACATATTAATTTTTAAATTAAAATGTCAAGACCTCCACTTTTTGATCTCTAAACAAAGTGATACGCACTGTGAGTAAACGTCCACACGCGTGGCTTGCTTGCATTGTTTGTCATAAGTTTGTTAGATGAGATTTCTAAATAGAACATTTTAATCTATTGAGAAGTGGGAGTTTCATGTGTAAACTTCCACACGCTTTCATATATGCAAATTTTCATAAGTTCTCTAGAGATAGATTTAAAATGAGATAACAAATGAATTTGGATTGTAAGCGGTATGGTCCTAGTGAGTATGCCAATTCTAAGAATTCATTTTTCTTTGTTAAAATTGTGGTCATTGCTTAGACATCACCTCAGTACAACTTCCATGAAGTCCCTTCTTGCGATAGTGATATGGTCTAGTAAGGTCCAATCATTAATTTCATTTGTCATAAGGATAAGTTGACATGGATTGAAATTAAGCGACTAAAAGGTATATTTTAGTGCGGTCGGGGGTTCATGTGTAAAGCGCCACACGCGTGGCTTGCATGTGGGATTTCTTGGCGATTGGAGGTTTGATTAATATTGTTTTATCAAAGGTTACAATATTATTATTACGATTATGTGCGATCGTATGCTTATGTGCTTACATTACTTTTCAGATATGTCTCTTACACCGATTATCAATATGCTCGCACAAAATCCTCTATCCGGTCCAAATTTTATCGAGTGGAAACGAAACATGGAATATGTTCTTATCGCTGAAGAACACATGTTTGTTCTCACTACTCCCAAACCCGATGCCCTTACTGACGCATCGACTAATGAGCAGCGAGAGTCAAGCAGACTTTGGCATAAGTCAAACAATATGGCCAAGTGCTATATGATGACTACAATGTCCAAAGGCTTGTTCTGAGATCGATCTATGGTAGATGCGACTGAAATATGGTCAAGTCTCGAGAGTAAGTTTGGGCAGTCGGATCGGACAGTCCGCTCCACACAATAAGAGAAATCTTGGCGTGTAAGATGGAAGAAGGAAGTTCGGTCCATGAACATGTCTCTCACATGACTCATCTCATGGATAGTCTTGATCGGTTGGGAGGAGGTATTGACGGCTAAGCCAAGGTCGATATCATCCTCAACACACTGCCCAAGTCTTTTGAGAATTTTTCGTGAATACGATCATGAGCAAGACCGAGTATACATTTAGTCAGTTGCTTAATGATCTCGTAGTCACGGAAGGAGTCATGGGCAAAGGAGCACATGCCCTTGCTAGCACATCTAGGGGCCCAAATTTTCTATTGAAAAATGGAAGAAGAAAAAGGGGCACCAAATGTGGTAGAGGCAAAGGAACTAGTGGGAGTAATGGGAGTAAGAACATGTCTGCCACCGGAGGCTTGAAAAAGCCAAAGGAGAGGGGCAAGTGCTTCAAGTGCGGCAAGACTAGGCATTGGAAGGCCAAGTGCCCTATGCTCAAGGCTCAAGGTACGCCATTTGCTTTAGTAACATAAACATGTTTAGCGACTTGTTCTACTCATTCATGGGTAGTAGATACGGGTGAGAC
Organism: Salvia rosmarinus; assembly: GCA_036937905.1. Classification (NCBI taxonomy): domain Eukaryota; kingdom Viridiplantae; phylum Streptophyta; class Magnoliopsida; order Lamiales; family Lamiaceae; genus Salvia; species Salvia rosmarinus. The sequence goes on from CM072819.1 coordinate 105,579,736, forward strand.
TGATCATGTTTGTTACACCTTGCAGGGGTTCCTGCGGACAAGGGAGCTGTGTGATGGCGAGATAACGATCTCCATGGGCAACGCGGTGAAAGTCGAGGCCGTTGCAGTCGGAGATGTTACTTTATGTTTTGATAGAACAGTTTTAGTTTTGAAAGACGTTTTATATGTGTGCGGAGTTTGGTGAAACCTTATTCAGTTTGAAACTATTTATTCATGGATATTCATTGTTTTTATAGTGGTGTTTCTATCATAAGAAATGACGAAGTTATCGTGGAGCACTTTATATAATCCGCTTTATACTATTTACGCCAAACATAATACATTTAATTATGTTGCATCTACATCAAACCTTAAAAACTGATAAAGTTTTCTTCGCAAGATGACACCACTTTTCTCTAGCATCTTAGATTAGGTCACATCAATCTAAATATGATCCAAAGGCGGCTAAGAATGGGCGTTGGGTGATCTCACCATTCGCTCCCGATCTGCGAATCTGTATAGAAGGAAAGATGTCGACCAGACCCTTCAAAGCGAAGGGTTATAGAGCCAAAGAAGTATTGGAGCTAGTTCATTCTGACCTATGTGGACCTATGTCCACACAAGCTCGTGGAGGTTACGAGTATTTTGTCACTTTCATTGACGATTACTCAAGGTACGGATACATATACCGCTTCACCGCAAGTCCGAATGCTTTGAGAAATTCAAAAGAATTTAAGATGAAAGTGGAGCGAAGCTTGGTAAAGTATCAAGTCATGTGGGTCGATCGCGGTGGCGAATACCTCAGTAACGAGTTTATGGACTATTTGGTGCAGTGTGAGATTACCTCCCAGCTCACTACACCGGGCACACCACAACAAAATGGTGTGTCAGAGCGAAGAAATAGGACTCTCTTAGAAATGGTTAGATCGATGATGAGTTATGCAACGTTGCCTATTTCGTTATGGGGGTATGCCTTAGAAACAGTGACATACTTGCTAAATCTAGTACCATCCAAGTCAGTCGAAAAGACCCCTTTCGAGTTGTGGTTTGGGCACAAGCCTAGTTTAAGCCACATAAGGATATGGGGCAGTCCAGCACATGTGCTGAACAAGAAGGCTGACAAGTTGAGTCTAGATCTGATGCAAGGCTGTTTATTGGCTATCCTAGAGGAGCGAAGGTGGTTATTTCTATAGTCTAAGGATCGAAGGTCATTATTAGCACTAATGCCCGATTCTTAGAAGAGGATTATATGAAAACCATAAATCTAAAGTTGAAATCATTCTTCAAGAATTAGAAGATGATCGTATTCCACCATCGATTAAGCCAAAGGTGCGAGATATCGTGTCTAATGGGAGAGATCGACACGAGATACTTCAAGAAATTGAAGTGGGTCGAGTTCGGAGATACCGCCGCACAAGTGGATCCTATCCAAAGACAAGTTGTGCAAGATAGAGAACCACAAGTTATCGCACCCACCGTTGTCATTGTGCGATGGCGCCTCGTCGTAGTGGGAGGTTGTTCGTCAACCCGAGTGATTTATGTTCGTGGGTGAATCTTGGATTTAGTCCCGTGAAGCGAAAGGCAATAATCGACCCATGGACATACGGTGAGGCGATACAAGACAACGATGCAAGATCATGGCACACCGCTATGGACTTAGACATTGAGTCCATAATGACTATGGATGTATACGAAAAGACACTCTACCGGATGGCGAGGAAGCCATAGGTAGTAAGTGGGTATCAAGAGGAGAGAGATTCGAGATGGAGAGGTTTGGCTTTTAAAGCCGTGCTTGTGGCGAAAGGGTACACTCAGTTGAGGGCATCGATTTTGATGAGACCTTTTCACCGTAGCAATGCTCAAGTCCATCGAATTCTCACAGCCATAGCGACTACTTAAACCTTGAGGTTTGGCAAATGGATGTGAAAACCGCTTTTCTAAACGGTTACCTTGAAGAAGGTAGAGACATCTATATGCAGCAACCCGAAGGTTATGTGGTGAAGGGTGAAGAGCATCTAGTATGGAAGCTTAAGAAGTCCATTTATGGACTTAAGTAAGCTTCACGATCCTGGAACTTACGCTTTGACGAGGTGGTAAAGTCCTATGGATTTACCCAGTTGCCTAGAGAAAGTTGTGTGTATCGTTTAGATGTCAACGGTGATGTGGTATTTCTTGCACTTTACGTAGATGACATCCTTCTACTTGGCAACAATGTGAAGTTGTTATCAGACGTAAAGAGTTGGTTATCCGATCAGTTTCAAATGAAAGACTTAGGAGATGCAGCGTACATTCTTGGGATCAAGGTTTACCGAGATCGCAAGAGGAAAATGTTGAGCTTATCTCAGGCGTCTTACATTGATACTGTGATTACTCGTTTTAGTATGCAGACCGCCAAGAAAGGATTGCTACCTTTCAGACATGGTGTTCCTTTATCTAAGGAGCAGTCACCTATGACTGCAAAGGAGATAGAGGAAATGAGACAAGTTCCTTACGCTTCCGTCGTAGGAAGTCTCATGTATGCAATGATATGCACGAGGCCCGATATCTGCTATACGGTAGGCATAGTAGCTAGATATCAGTCTAACCCTGGACAAGCTCATTGGACTGCGGTAAAGCATATACTCAAGTACCTGAAAAGGACTCGAGATTATAGGCTAGTTTATCATGCAGATAGTCTAATGCCTTTGGGTTATTCAGACTCGGATTTTCAAGCTGACCGTGATGAGAAGAAGTCTACCTCAGGCTATGTGTTTACCTCGGGAGGAGGAGCAGTATCTCAAGGGAGTGCAAAGCGGCGATGTATTGCGGACTCTACCATGGAAGCCGAATATGTAGCCACGGAGGTCGCTAAAGAGGTCAGATGGTTCAAGAACTACCTCATGGATCTAGATGTGGTACCTGGTTTGCCCAAGAGTATCATAGTTTACTGTGATAACTCAGGTGCAGTGGAAAACTCGAAGGAACCACGGACCCACAAGGCAACGAAACACATAGAGAGAAAGTACCATGTCATACGAGAAATCGTTAGACGAGGGGATGTGCTGATTGAGAAGATTGGTACTGAGGATAACCTAGCTGATCCATTCACGAAGAGCCTGCCGCAAAAAGTCTACGAAGAGCATATTCGAGGACTTGGATTGCGCAAGATGGCACCCACTTAGAAAGGAAACTTTTGTATAAGTGGGAGAAGCAAAGTGATGGTGTTGTTTGTAATAGCTAGTAGAGAGACACATTGTATACTAAAAGTTTGCTTTAGTATAAGTGGGAGATTGTTGGATTTGTATACTGAAAGCAGTTTGGTTGAGCTTGTATACAATGTTTCCTGTTACCACTATTACAATCTCCTATCTGAATTGTTTACTTGATTGCATATGTATGTCCCTTTATCTCATATATAAGTTAGATCATACAGTGTGTTGTAGATCACAGAAGTCTGTATGATTGGTCAAGCTTAATGAGATATAAAAGTATCACAGCTGAGACAACTTGAGGACGAGTTGTCGGTATAGGCTGCGGTGTAGATAAGTAGTGACTTGACTTGGTTGCTTGTCTATGCTGGTACGTCTCTGACGTATTGATGGATCACAGTGAGATGAGTTCTTCTATCTGACCATCGTGAAGAACCTAGATCTCGGAGACTTACGTTGATCTAAACCTCGATAAGGTATTAGGTGAGTATGAGTTGTTGACCATCACTTTGACTTGCTATGGGTGAGGGTTACATGAGATAACCCAAGATTCTCTGCATCTTGGGTGGTGGCGGTCTTGTATGTCATGCTAGTTACCCGTGTTGAGTCACCATATCCGTTTAGGATGATGGCGCCCCTTAAGGAGCTCAAAGGTTTATTGTACTAAACCCCGCAGTTGAGTTATCTCAAGTACAATAATAAGGTTGAGTGATACTACTTAGGAATTAAAGATATTAATTATTTTAAGCGATCGAATCAGTAAATAATTAATGGACGTCTGATATCTTAAATACGGGATTCAGTAAAGTCTAAGTGCAAGCCCGACTCAACTTCGAAAATAAAGGGTAAGTCAAGATTTATTCTCTAGTGGCATGAATAAATGTTTATGAATTAATTTATGTTCGGGTGAACATAAGATAATTAATTTATTTGAGGCCCATCTTTATTCCTTGCATTTGATCCCGGGTGGCTCATCCAGGCTGTTGTTTAGAGAATTTCGTCCACCTCCTTCTCGAGTCCCCGGGACTCGACGATCCTCTCTATCTTAAGTGATATGATTATATTTATTAGATATGCATAAATCCTATCATGATAGGATTTAGGGTTGCGATTATAAATATAAGGTGAGAGAGATAATCAGGCTAATCCTCAAGTTAGAATTTTGAAAATTATACTTCCTAAAGTGTGAGAATTTTCAAAAATTTGTGAGAAGGAAGAAGGTGATTTTCTATAGCATTCTCCATAGATTGTCCTCACTCGGCATTGAAGTTTAGGCAAACGGGATACAGTCCAGAAGATCAAAGCACGAGTCTTGATCTATTTATCCCCGACAGATTCGCAGGTAAACACGAGAAAACTCCTGCGTGTTGCAATTAATTATATAGGTGCATGCTAGGAATATAATCAATGTATGGTGAATTAAACATCCAAGATAGATCCTCGGGAGAGGGTTAAAATCAGATTTTCCTACACCCATGTCGTTTTCTTTTTGGTGGATAATCCTATGCTTTAGAGTCACATGACTCTCTTTTCTTTGTCGGCCACCTTACCTTTTTGGAGATGCCCGAGGTGTTCTCTTCTGAGGAACCCGACGCTCCTCATGCTCTTCTGATCGGAATTTTTTCTTGTTTTCTTTTGGCAAGAAGCCTTTTCCAAATTTCGGCTCCTTCTGGTTTGGACAATCAGAACAAATCCTCGACGTCCAATGCCCAAAGTGGGCCATGTTGCAAAATTTACGATGAGTTTCCTTACTCGCCGCAACCTTGTTTTCCCAGAGTAGTGTCCTCTTTTTCTCGAAGAAATTCTCTGCGAAGCCTGTTGTTTTTCCTGTCATGGTATTCAACATGAAAGTTCCATTCGCCGAGTTCTAAAAGAACTTGAACGGAAATTTGACCTTGTCCATCTCAGTAAGACAGACCTATAATCCCCATGCTCTCCGTGTAGTAATCTGATCTTCGGAGAATGTGGAGACCAACGTGAAATCCGATGTCGGGGCCTTTATATTATTCAGGCCCTTGTATCGGGTCATTGAAGCCTGATGTAGTGAAAGGCTTCGTGACTTCCTTTGCCGACAGGTTCTGGAGCAACACTAATGAAATAAAGCTCCAGAACATCTCCTATGCTGAGTCCTGTGTTGTTTGCCCAAGAATCATGCACCGCTTCTTGGATCCACCTAGGTAGACCCTTGATCTCGGTGAAACTAGGTGCGGTGGTATAAACTGAGGCGAGTGCCCAAAATCATACCATAACTCGACATCTTGTGGATTGACTCGGTGGACATCCACATCCGAGGATATTTCCCCGAGGTATCAACCCTGATGTGTTCAGGATGGACACCCTTCCTTGTCTGCAACTTCTCTTAATTGGACTGGTATGTCTACCATGTAGGAGAAATTTCAAAAATGTTAGTATCAACCTTAGATTTTCCAGTCATGGGCCTAAGGCTGATCTCTACCTCTTTTACCCCAGAGGTGCTGGGTTGACACGGTGAGTCAGGTTGTGACACCTGATCATCGTCTTTTGCTTGGACCGGTAATTCCGAAGAATCCACCAACTTAGCACTCGTGCTAAGGGTATGAATCTCTTGCTGCTGGTATACCATACAGATGGAAAGGACTCCTTGCCCGGTCTTGAACCGCGGCCGGAGCATTGGTTGGTGTAATACGGATTGGGCGAACCTTGTTCAGATGCATTCTCTTATTCGGTGTGTGACACCGGTCACATCCCTTCTTAATTCTCTACACTGTTTGGCATGGAGGACACACTCATCCCGTTCTCTTAGAGAAACTCCAGGTTCTCCCGGAGATGCCTCTAGGCTGTGATGATGGATTCAACTTCTTTCGGATCCATCTCTCGTCAGGAAATCTGCAAGAATATTTTCATGAGATTTGAGAACGATAATATCATAAATATAATATTGGCATTCAGCTTGTCATCTTAATAATCTAGCCTTTTCGGACTTAGATTCAATCTTATTTACTAAAAAAGCTTAACTTGAGTGTTATCAACTTTTAAAGTAAATTTCTTTGCAAATAAGAAAATGTGTCATTTCTTAAAAGGCTGTCGAACTGCAAAGAACTCCTTTTCATTTATGTGCCAGCCCACAATGTTTTCTTCGGGGAAAAGATCGCTACAGTAGCTGCATGGCTCTTCTCCAAGTGGGGTGATCTTTTTAAGAACCGCTGCCCACCAATGATCACTCGCATCTGTGTACAGGACTAAGTCGTCTTCGTCCTGAGGTATCGAAAGCTTCGGGAGAGTTTTGCAAACCTCCTTCAGACTTTTCATCCCTTCACGATGTTCGTCTGTTCATATGTAGGGAACATCTTTCTTTAGCAATGGGCTAAAGACTTTCATATGCTTTGCAAGATCTTTGATGAACATTCCTGCAAAGTTAACAACTCCCAAAAAACTTTGGAGCTGCTTCTTCTCCTTGAGATCTTCTGGGAAGTTCTGTACCTTCTGCACGATATGATCCTACAAGATGATTCTCGTTTCATCGATCTCAATACCCAAAAACTCAATCTTTCGGGTAGCGATGACTGTCTTCTTTTCAGACAGTACCAATCCTTCCTTTTGACAGACATATGCAAAGATCTCCAAATGCCTGACATGTTCATCCATATTCTTTGAAGTTATAAGAATATCATCAATATAGACAAACATAAAAGAGAAATAATCTTTGAAAAGATTATCCATCTTCCTCTGGAATATCTGGGGTGCATTAGCCAACCTCATTGGCATCACGTTCCAAACGTAGTGCCCTTGCGGAGTAGAGAAAGTTGTGAACTTCTTACTCCCTTCCTCCATATGAATCTGGTAAAAACCTGACTTGCAATCAAACTTGGAAAACACCTTAGTATTCCTAATGCAATTGATAAGATGTTCTCTATTCGGGATAAAATATTCGTCAAACTCCAGAATGTCATTAATACCTTTATAATTAATAACCAATCTGGTTTACCTCTTCTGATCTCACCATGATTCCTTACTAGAAATCCGGGACTACTGTAAGGCGAGTTCCCTGGTTCGATTAACTTCAAATCAAGGTGTTCCTTGATTATCTGCCTCATGTCCTTCTGATCCACAAGGTTCATCAGGATGGGTCGGAATCTAACGAACTCGAATTCCTTGCCTAACTTAACCTTCAGACTAGCTTCGAGTTGGTTCCTATCCCACCATGCCAAAGGATCCTCATTGTAGCAACGAACGATTTTCCTTTTGACATCCTCTAGAGCTACTTGTGCTCCTTCTCCAATATCCTGGTTAGATATTAGAGATGGCTTAAGGATTTGGATCTCCTCATCATCGGACAATTCTGAAATCCTGCAACTCAACAGTGCTTCGTTGAACCGCCTTTGATCCTTTATTTTTGGGTGTCAAAGTTTTCCTTCATCACCACGCTTGCTGCGAAATCTGATTGACATTTGTCTATTAAATGCCCCTTGCAGTCGCTGAACAATGATTTTGTGATCACAATTGGTTGTGAACACCAATCGTCTCCTTTCATTATCCTGCATGAACTTATTGAACATCTGTAAGAAATTATTTCCCAACAGAATATCAACTCCGGTATCATGGAAATAGATTGGTGGAGTCTGGACCTTGTAACAAGGCGTTTGACCTGCTCCGCCTATCAAAATTTCCGCATGTCTTACTCCTTTGGATAAGAGCAAGATTTTCTTGGAGAAATCTCTTCCAGCAATCTGAGGTTGATTTTCTTCCACTTCTGCCGGAAAAACTCTTTTCTTGGCTGTACAGATTCCTGCACCTGAATCGACATAGGCAGCGAAATACTTTGCCTTGTACTACTCGTATAATACCCCGATTGAGATGTATATTGAGAATGGACTTGTCATTCAATCAGCAGTTTTATCCCGCTAATTGTCATCTCCATTCCTTCAGTTGTTATTCCTCATGGTTTGCACCTATCGAGGAATTTGCGTCCTAGGATTAGGACCTCCATTTCTCGGCCAGCCTTCCCTATGATCGTCATTTGAAAGCCTCTGAAATCCAGGGTTCCTTCATAGACGTTGGACCCTAAATTCTTTAGATCTCATAACACCGTGCAAGGAAAGTAAATTTCCTCTCATACCGTATCAAATCTTATGGTAATTTCTCGTCATCCTTGAGGACATCTAATCTTAGCTGAAACTCTGATCGCTTGTTGTTGAATGTCTCTAATTGCTTTCCTTTCATACGAGTGAGAAAAACTTCTTTCGTATGGTTGGGAGATAACTCTATCCCCTTGGAATGATAACCTTGGGGCTCCAAATCTTTGACTCTCGTCATACTGAAGTATTGGCTTGTTACTGATTTGGATATTTGTTTCTCTTAGAGGTGGAATTTCCACCCGATCAGGACAGCTAGCTCTAGCTACCTTCTTAAAGATATCTGGTATCTCAATAAACTCCTTCCCTAAATATAACTATGTATGATGGGAGTTCGAAAGAGCATAAGACACCTGATAAGTGATGGAATAAGGTATGTTCCCATCATCCATCAACTCTGTTTTCTTAAAGTCCTGATATAGAGTTAGGGCTCTGCTGAATCCGAAATCTTTGATATTATAAGAAATCTTCGGGTAGAAGATTGCTATAAGATTTTTTCCACATAGATTCCTGAGATGGTTCCCATTACAGAATCGGCATGACTATGTATTCTCTTATCGCAGATCGCGATATCAATTGGTGAATCTGTACTCAGATAGAGTGATGATTTTATCACCAACTGAATTGCTCCAATATGAATCCATTCCATCGTATTTGCGATTTCTGGTTTCATACTTTGAAGATCTTCTCTGATATCACTAGCTGGTATCAGTTGCATCTCTACTTGATTCCCAGTAAACTGGGATGGAGGCGAAATCTCTCGTCTGGTAACTCTATATACCACATTGTGTTTCCTTTTGACTAGACTCGGGTTCCTCAGAACATGGTCTATCTTTCTTTCGATTGAAAACCCTTGATACTTTTGTAAATTCAGGGTTTTATTCATGATCATGTTCAGCATCTTCTGTGACAGGATGGTTCGGCTAGTATGACCTAGCTCATCACGACGCTCATGATGGCGCGCCCCTCCTTCAGTCGGATCCTGATTCTGAAGACTCATTTGTTTCGTCTTCTCCGCTGAAGATTTCTTCTTGTTCATATATACTCTCATCTGAGGGTATATCTTCGAACTGGTATACTTGTACCAATTCTTGGTAGTATACGGCATCTTCGATGTCTGGTGTAGACTCGAATCTACACATTCCTCTTTGTTCGTTCTGTGGGCAATTTGTTGAGATATGCCCATTTGCACCGCATGTCCAGCAGTTGCAATCTTTAAAACTTTCATTAGCTCTAGTGTGAGCTCGTCTGAAAGTTTTCTTCACCGGTGGTTGCTCGTGAGAACTAGATCTCTGAGCTTGATACTGTCTCCTTGTTGGACCGCTCCTTTGTCCAAATTTGTAATATCTGGCCTTCTGTCGCGACCACATCGTTCTTAGCCTCCAAGAACTCTTTCTTTCTCTCATTCCCTTGTTTTAGTGTTGGAACATGTTCTTCTTCCTCCGGGATTGATATAAATATTCTCCTCCGATTTTCATTGGAAGATCAAGCATATCACAGATCAACGGGGCTGATCTATTGATCTTTCTCAATTTCTTGAGATTATTTTGAGTGGTTGCAGTTTGACACCACTCCAACAGCTTCTTGTGGACATAAGACATCCTTCTGGAAACACTGTCCACATGACCTCTTGTTTGGTAATTCTTGATGAGCATTTCCCTCCATGGACTAGGAAACTTCAGGAAAAACAGCTCATTCGCAATATCTTCGTTGATTGTGCTGAGATGTTGATACTTTGTAAATAGATGAAGAAATTTGTTGAGCGACTTTTGCTCTAAAACCATTAGTTTTAGATTGTACAAAGTCATCAAATATTTCTTCTTCTTCTCATCATTATAGCCATTGAAATATCCATCTTTGAGGAAATGAGCTTTGAATGTATCGGCCATGCCTTTAACTGCGTCCTCCACGAAGTTGAACGTCAGTATAGCTTTCTTCCTTTCTTCTGGGCAATGTTCCCAGTATTGTTTAACAACGCCTGCTAAACTTCCTTCGAGGATCTTGACCATGTTGACGGCATCAAGTTCCAGTGTTGCTGCTGCAACAACCATTGATGCTGTCAATTCATCTATGATATTTTTTCGATCATTGAAGTTAACTTCATCAATGTCGAGTGTCAATCCATAGGGATGGATAGGCTCCAAGGTGGCTCTTCCAACAGGGGTATCCTGCATTCTTTGCCTCCTTTTTCTTTCTCTTGCCCTGATTCTGGTTTGTTCTACTGCAAATTCTGCATCAGGTCTGATCGTTAGATTTCCTACCAAATAAATGATAGTAAAACAACAAGTATATATATCGTATCCACAGGGACTGGGACTCGAGAACACAGCGAATAATCAACACATAATCTTGATTATTATTCAGGCAACAAAATATCAAGAGAAAGAGATTGTAAAACTAGACTCGAAAATAAAGATATGAATAATATCAGATAGAAAAGACTGACCCTAAGGATGTACTTAATCTAACCAGATTCACACAATTAACCTATTAATCTATTTACCAATTTAATCCGCATTCATATGAAGGATCACTAATGTAACTATAGTTTCTGCCAGGACAGCCTATAGTAGTAGGTTAGCCTAAACTCTATCTCTGTCGGGTCTCAAGAGAAGTAAGCTAATTACCAAAAGCACACAAAGAATTAACCTCCTACAGTTCACCTATCTCCGCTAGGTCTCAAGGTAAAAACTGTATTATGAAATAAAGGTATCGATTATGCAATTAATTTCGCCAAGACATCAATCACATAACTAGCATGCATCAATATTGGCAAGATACCAACACATGAGAATTAAAGCCAAGAATCATAAATCATGAATGAGATAGTAAAACGGTATCAACAGATCAATCATATAAATCTAGTCAGACATACAAACCCTAGGATCAATACGGAATTTAGCTAAGCATAATTAAATTACTAAAGCAATAAATAAATAAAATAACATAAACTGAAATCGATAAATAAAATCGTAGGCTTTCACGATGAACAATGTAGCAACTTGAATCCGTAAAGAAATCTGAACTCAAATAAACAAAACTATGAAACTGGAATGAAAAATAACTAAAACTAAGCTAAAATAAATGTTCTGTAAAATAAACGTGCACGAAGGAAAAGCTAAATGTGTTATGTAAAAAACTGAAAAGCTCTCTGACGTCTCGTATAAAAATATGGGGTGTGTGCGCCTCTCTTCCATCCTCTTTCTGAGTGCGTATTAAAATAACAAAACCTAGGATGTGATGGCTCGCGAGCAAATCTCGCGAAGGAAAGTCACGATCCTTCAAATTTGCTGCAATTCCATTGTTCCTCGCGAGTTTGTCTCGCGATCGCGAACAAAACTCGCGAGGCGTGTTTTCCTGAGGCTGCGCATTGCGCGACTTCGTTGTTTCGCTCCGTTCTCTCTCGTCCGGACTCCGAATTGCGATCCGCTTGCGCCTATGGATTTCTATCGAGATGCTCTTTAACATAGTAAAATTTTCACATCCATCCTTGTCATATCCATTTCATCATATTCAACGTCGTTTCTAAACAGATATTCTCCGCACGAGCTCGCGACCGGGCTAGCAATTCCTTTTATCGTGATCCACATTTTAACATCAAAACCTGTGCTAAAATAACACGAAATACACAAGGCATAATATCTTCCAAGGTAACCATAAATATATCAAAAGACAGCTCAAAAGATCACTTATCACTTATAAACGAGACGAATATAGCCTTATAAATCAGGTAAAAATGAGGCTTATCAATCAGGTCCTTGGCCAGACTCATATTGACCACTTGATCCCATAGGGTCAACTCCTGGTGTCCCTTGTGGTGGAATCGGTGGTTCCATCTTTGGCACCTGGTTCATCTGCAGGTCCACCATATTGAGATTAGCAAATGACTCTGCTAACTCCTGCAACTCGTTTAATCCAATCCTCTCAAAATTATTCATGATCTAGAGAGTTGGATAATTCTCTCGGTGTGAGCTTTTTCCTCGCCCATCCCAATGGGTTTGAGCTTGATTCCACCCGGGGATTTCTTGACAAGTTTCGGGCCTGCTTCTCGTTCGAGGCCTTCAATCTTCTTTTGGATACTCCGCAGTGTGGTGAGAATCTCCTCCTGCTGCATAGATATCCTGCTGAGCTCTTGTGGAACGCCATATAGACAGTTGCCATAGTATTGCACTGTCTTCTGGATCTCCCTTAATTCCGCCGAATTTGAGGAATCCGGTGAAATCTCCTTGTAACTAGGAACCGATGTTGCTCCTTTGTTTTTTGTCTCCATCAATCGTGTGATGGATGGGTCCTTCTCTGAACAATTCTCAATGCTTCTTGAAGATAATCATTGAGAATGAGTCTCTCTTCCGTCGTCCGGATATCATTCTGAAATGTCTGGATGAGTTCTTATGGGTATTCATTTTGAACGCTATGTTCAAAAGTTCTTTCAAAAAACCTGAGCTTTTGGTTCAAGTCTCTATGAATACTTTCCAAATCTTGGAAAGCATACATGTATGTTTCGCATCTCGGACAAGCGTCCGGATTCATTTTTACTTGGGAGTCTCCTCCGTTAGGATAACACATAACATGCTAAATATTAAATAATTCCTCAATAAAACCTAGGCTCTAATACCATTTTAGAAGCGTAGGATCACACAATCAAAAATCGTAGGATAATGTCCTTGTACGTGGCATTGTTGCATCTTTCAGACCCCTGACAATGTTAGCATTAGCAAGAGAGCGGATCTTTCGTCTCTCAATCCCCTAACAAAGCCAGCAATGGCACGAGAAAGGTTTTAGCCGATATACAACGGATTCCATCCACGGATTTTTAATAGCAAGCATAACAAAGCATAATTAAATGGTTTGTCTATAGCAAAACAATATTGTCCATAGCTATTTTGACAAATTCAAAGGGTAATAAACACATTTGGGTATTTCTTGCATCTTTTTATGGGATTGGTTATTTAGTACATGTATGTTATAGATTTGGTTAGATTACGGTTTTGCCCTTTTACTTAATCTAGATATTTAACTAATGTACCAAACAAATAGAATTGATATCTATATTATCTAAACATATCTACCAAACAACAATATACAATACAAATCTCATATTATCTACAATATACATCTTATTCTTATCTATCTTGATATATCTAAATATGTTTACCAAAAGAACCCTAAGGATATAAGAACTACAGATATACACCCCATCATCGCGTGGTATTAAATGCGCTCAATCATTCTTTTTAGGGGGTGTTTGGCTAAGCTTATTTTAGAGAGCTTATAAGATGTTTCAAGTGCTTATAAGTTGTCAAAGTGTTTGGATAATTGATCTTATAAGCTAGAGAAAGAATCGTGAATTAGAGAGATAAAATTGATGAGAGGTGAAGTTGGTAGTGTATGTGTAGGAAATAACGAACTATAATAAGGTTATTTTGGTAAATTCATGATTACTTATAAGTTTATGAAAAAATAAGTTAGTGTTGACCAACTTATTTTTAGGGAAGCTTATAAGCTGTTGGAGCTTATTTTCACGAATTATAAAATTCGTTTGCGCTTTATTTTACCAAACACTTTGCGATACATATAATGTTCTCACCAAACATCCTCTTAGTCAGAGTAAACTTATTCTACATTTGTTTTATCAGTGAAAATAATAATTATAAGAAACTAATCTAGTCAATGTAATTATAACTGTATTTGAGTCGATTATAATTTACACTCGATTAGTGAAAACCAAACTCTAGTAAACACCGCCAATGTGCTCGTGAGACTTGACTCATTTATTCCTTATCTATGAAGATTATTTCATTAAATAATAATAATAATAATAAAAAATAGTCCCAAACCTAGTGTTGTAGTTCACTAGACTCGATTCCATTATATGATGACAAGTACTATATATTGTCACAACAATTGATCATTTTTATAATAATTTTATGAAGCTCAAAAATATATTTCTATACCTAATCAAATTGCGACAAACACGGTATAGATGTCGGTTTCTTAGGACCAACACAATGTGGGCCACCAATAGATAGACTATTATATCCCGATATTCTAATTTCATGACATTATTGCAAAAAAAGTTGAAGCCTTAATGCATTACGTATAATTTGTCAAGTTTTAAATATTATGACATAGCAAAAGGAGCAAAACATTTAATGAAGCTCAAATATATATTTCTAGCCTCGCCAAATTGCGACAAGCATGGTATAGATGTCTGTTTGGGTGCCTCCTATGTTAAAAGTTGGAAACCAATTTTTTTTGTTGCCATATATCAGTGTTTAAATCCATCAATTTTTTTATAATTTTCTCTTCAATCATATACCTACAAAATCAACTTTTATATGAATTCCATTATAATATACACACATTTATATCTATATATGTCTATATTCATTTATTTTTGTTTATAATATTTGTATTATGTAATCATTTTAAATTCGAATTCCATTTTTTTACGATTTTTATGTAGAATGAAAGATCTCTTCACGGTCTTTAATTCAAGATAGGTCTTGAATATATTTTAATGGATTTAAATTACCTATTTTTTAAAAATGAAATGAAAAAAAAGAAGATAAAAGGGATAAAAGATAAAGAAAGTAATGGAATCCAAAGAAAAACTAAAAAAGACAACTTCTTAAGTGAGAAGTTGAAAGCCAATTTTTTGCCACATCATATTTATTACAATGGTAAAAATGTTGGCTCTCAACTTTTAAAATGAGGAAAGAAATTGTCATTGGAGGCATCCTTAGGGCCGACACAATGTGGGTCACTAATTGATAAACTTTTCCGCGATTAAATCACCAAAACATAGACTATTTGATCCCAAAATTTTCGAATTTCATGACATTATTGCAAAAAAAATTGTAACCTTAATGCATTATGTATAAATTTGTCAAGTTGTAACCGTTATGATATATTGCAAAAGGAGCAAAACATTTTATCACAAAAACATGATATTTGTAAAAGACTCTTTTGCCCTCCCCCATCAAGTTCTTTTTTTTTCTTCTTTTAAGCAGTTTCCCATCAAGTTTGTTCATGCAAAAATGATTATACTTTATCCATAAAGTGAAAGCTTCCCTGTAAAAAAAAAAATCGTTTCTAATCCTAGATTTTGCATTACACTACAAGATTCTCGAAGTTAAATATTTCTCTATCATCATTTTACATCTATAGATGGTTATTACAAGGGAAGCAGCCACAAGACTTGTGCTCTGAGAAATGGGAGTTGTTGTTCTTCCTTCTGTTGATCACCTTCTGTGCTTGCTGTCTAACTCTTCTAACTTGCTCTGAGTGCTGGAACTGCGCCTCCGCCCTCCACTCCTCGGCTTTCCTATGCACGTCGGCCATCCTCTTCATCAGCTTCTCCTCCAGATTGGCCCTCATTTTCTGTATCTTCACCTGATGCAAAACGACATTGAATCTTGTAAACAAGTCGAGAGTGACTATACTATGGTGTCGTCCACAAGAACGACTAAAATGTGTATCAAGATCAAGAATTGAACCCCTTTTTGATAATTTATTATATTATGAAACGTGTTCTTGCAGAATATGCTTACATGTATTGTGATGCAATGGCATCAATGCAGTCAAATGAGAAAATTTGGGATCCCTATACTGTTTTATTATTTGCTTATTACAAGGTCTCCAATCGTGTAAGAAGACGACAATGACTTTGATCTTATACAGAAGAGCTACCGGTGAGCTAATAAAGTAAGGTTCAAGTAAAACCATGAGCAATGCAATCACGAATTGAACCCTTTAAAAAAACATAGCAAAAGACAAGAATAGCTCATTATAAATTCTTGCAGAATATGCTAGTGTGTGTGTGTGTGTGTGTGAAGTTGCACATCCTAATGTGTGAGAGAGTGAGTTTGTGGGAAGTCGACACCACCAAACTGCATAGAATTCTGTAGTTATGCACATGAGTTTCAAGTTCCCAATGTTAATGGTCTTGCAAGAAATATTATGATAATATGGAAATGCTGACTATTTCTTGCTCTTTTCTTACTTCTTCTGAAGCATGACTGTATTAATACATGTGCAGAAAAAATTAGGCTCAGCATGAGACTAAAGGGTGTCGTTGTCTTGTCCGGTGGGGGGCTCGATGGCAATGAAGACAAAAATAAGCTTCCAAAGTCTGCATTATATGGCCAATCCAGCCAGAAACATTGAAATAAACTTAGGGGAGTGAAGGGTGAATGTGGTTAAATGACCATCTTACCCTTCATGCTCCAAAATATCCTTACAGGATGACAATCCCCAAAAGTTCGACCCTCTATGGAGCACATGGTCCAACACACTAGAATAGAATATTTTTTTTCCAAATCTACTAGTTTTTAACCAACTGAACTAAGTCTATGGAGATAAGAATAAAAAATATGTTTAACCCAAGAATTGGACGTGGTCCAACACACTAGAATAAAAAATACTTTTTTCCAAATCTACTAGTTTTTAACCAACTGAACTAATTCTGTGGAGGCAAGAATAAAAAATATGTTTAACCCAAGAATTGGAGGGATTGATCTTGAGCAAGGAATTGAAGAATCTTAGCTAGTGCCTACTTGTATTGGATAATGGCCAATTTAGACAGCATAAACTTAAGGTCCAATCTTGGTTTTAGGATGATCCAAGACATCACATTTCGAGGACCTAAGGCGACCGCCTCAATTGAATGCAGATAGACACTAAGCCCAAGCATAATCACGGAGAGAGCTCTTGTATGTAGAACACTTAAAGCTAGGCCATTCTTGGTTCCAATGTATAACTTATTGCACCACATGAGGCCTAGGAATTAATAGCCACTACACCATTAAATTTGGTAAACATCAATGGTTATGTAACAGAACTGAAACTAATATAGACTGAAAAATACAGTTGAAGTAAGGAATTAAATTGCATGAATGCCTTAATTTATTTTCTACAAGACACGAAGTAATTAGCTACCTCGAGCTTTCTTGATTCAGCTTCTGCTTTTGCACTTTGTAGATTCACCCAAGCTTGAATTTTTGCTTCTTCTCTTTGATACCTGAAATATCACCTATATCAATGCACCAAATTCCAACAATATATCCAAAAATTTGATAAATAACTAAATAAGATGGTTCCTCATTTGTACCTTAGGCAGCTCTTAGTTTTCTCTTCTTCCTGCCAACCGGCACTCCTCGACTCCGAAACACTTTTCCTGCACACGCTGCTCATCTCGAAGTGCCTCAAACTCTTGGAGACGTCCTCCTCTTCCTCTTCTCTCGAGCTCCAATTCGACGTGACAGAATCAAACTGTGTGCCAAGATGCAGCTTTGCTAAATGGCACTCTTGCAACTGAGTTATGTCCATGGTGTCTGAACTATCCGGGGTCAACGGGCCAGACCGGTTAGCAGGCGTGGTATGGCGGGCAGGGGACGTGCTCTTGAAAGGGGTCGGGCACCTCGAGGTGGTGGAGCTGCCAAGAGGAGTCATTTCTGTACCAATATCTCTGTGTTTCACTTCCTGTACCATTTCAGCAGCTTCACTCATTGATTTCTTGAAAGTGTTTCCAAATAGAAACCCTTCTTGCATTGGCTCAGAGCATCCAAACTTAGGGATTATTGGATTCAATTGATTTGGGAATTTATCTGCATTGGCTAAAAATATGAGCTGTGTGTTTGTGAACAATGCACAAGGTAAAAGCTGAATCTTAAAACACTGAAATTTCAAATCAAAATTTCCAACCAATAAAATGGGATCCCCCTTTTAAAGACAACCAAACTTCATTATCAACACAATACATTTCATTTTCAAGAGCCTCCATTTTTCAAGCAAAACTCCAAAACATAGAAGGAAATAGCCAGGGTAGCAACACATGGGTCATGTAACTGTCACAAGGCTTTTTAGAGGTAAAAAAAGAAAAGCAAAAGATCTGGAGAAAAGGTTTATAACCTTTTAAAAGTACATCTTCTGTAGCTGAAATTCCAGCCCCATTTATTGCTCCACCGGTGCTATGATGGTGATCAAGAACCATAGGCCCTTGAAAATTTGAAATCACTTTTGAGACCTTCTCCTCAGTGATTCTTGATTTCTCAGCATAGATTTCACCAAGATGGGGCTTGTACCCACTGCATTGCCTGGAGTACATCCTTGAGGCATCCAATGGCTTGAACAAGCCATGATTATTAGCAGGGGAGTCACTGGAAGAACTCCCACCAAGAATCCATTTCTCTGCATCATCCCATTTTGAAGGGAAACTCTTTCTTGCAAAATTTGCATTACTGAAGCTGAAAACAGGCCTCCCAGGGGTGGGGGGAGCCTCCACATTCCTCCTTGTGACTGAAATCTCAGAAAAGCCCCTGCCTTCTCCCCCATTTGCCACAGGAAATGACTTGACAAATTCTGAGGTTTCCTTGAGATTCAGCTTGCAAAGAGGGTCAGAAAAGGAATCCAAAAATGGGTTCTTTAAACTCCCCTTGAACAACCCATTATTCCCCTCCATTGTTGCTGCTCCCTGCATCACAAACATAATAAAATAAAATTATATAATTTAAAGAAACACAAAAGACATTCTTAAAAACCTTCACACATAAGCCACGTTTCTAGAAACAGTGATGCATTTCCACAAACACCTAACAAGCATGAACAATACTTCCACTTACCACTTGAGATGAAAACAGGGTTGCAGGCTCTAAATACTTGGTACTGCTGAGATCCATGGCAGCAAAGGGTTGAGTGAAGTTTTAAGCTATATTATGGTATTCTTGTGGGAAATACATGGTTTATTATACAAAATGCAAAGGGGAAAAGAATGTGTGTGGAGGTTTTGATGGACTAAGAAATAAAAGGGAAGTGTCCACTGGCAAAAACTCTTGGTCAAAATTACTGTTCAACAATCACTAACATGCAAAAAAGGACAAAAAATGTTCAGACCAGAGCTCTCCCCTAAATCATACAACTCTATATTGTTTAGTCTTCCTCTGTCTATGGATTATAGATAGGGGTGTTTGGATTCTAAGTTGGAATAAAAGATTTTATCTTGTTTAGGGAAAGATTTACCTTTTATATCTTTTCTTACTTTCAATTATTTTACTATGGAGCTTATGTGTTTTGCAAAGAAAATTGTAAATTATTTTTCAGGGCTGGCTTTGGGAGTTGAGAAAGCAAATTATGTATCACAAGAATTGTTTGGGAAGAGAGAGAATCATTAATTTATGGTGAGAAGTGATGAGAAACTTCTTCTTCTTTTTTAAATATTTTTTTAAACTTGGTTAGTTTATTTTCCTTATCACCATAATAGCCTTTGGCTGATTTCTTGCTTTCATGTTGGAGTTTAATTACAAATGACAGTTTTGCCCCTCGTTAACACTATTTTGACATGATGGAACAAGCCCTATTTCATATTATCCTTCTTTCAATTCATGCATTCCGATTCAATGTAAAATGTCAATCAATCTTTGAGGCTTGGATTGATACACAACAAGAATAAGATGGAACCGACGGTTGATTCCGATAGGTGATCGTAAAGGGAGGTCTCAATGCACCCCCCTCACTATTCATTAAAATATTAATTTTAAAATTAATTAGTTTATTAATAATTTTGAATTAATAATAATTGTGAATTAATAAACCTAATAGTGAATTAATAAACCCTAATTTTAAATAATAAATCCTAATTTTGAATTAATAAACCCTAATTATGAATTAATAAACCCCTATTTGGAATTAATAAACCCACCATGGAATCAACCGAACCCTGAATTGATGTTTATCGGACGGACTTGATGTGGTTTGCCTCGACTTTTTCTAGGTTCGATCGATTTATTAAATGAGAATCGAATTTGTATAATCCGTTACACATGTTACTAGTATTGGTTCAAGAAAAAAATAAAGAAGACAAGCAATCAATTGAGTTATAAAGGTAGTGAGATTAGGCTAGGCTTACCTTAATGCAATCTAACTGAAACCGAGTCCAAATAACAAAAACATAGATCTCCTATTTATAATAATTTAGACATATTTAGATATTAAAGTATTTGTCACTCGGCCATATTCAGCCATCACATATAAATATTTTATTTTGTCATTTATAAATATAAATTTTTGGTTTTAATGAGTTTACGTGTATTCAAGTGGAAATTATTGATGAATCCAATATATAAGTCCATCAATGGCCTGCCAATTATTTGTAAGCTGGGCTCCACAAATTTAAGTCCAATAACTTTCTTAAACCTGGCCCAATAAAATATCCATTTCATGATCTGGTCTGCTTCCGACCCTCTCTCTCTCTCTCTCACACACACATATTGTGAACATACATAACTCTGATTGAACTGCCCACGTTACAGGTGCTTATTTGAGGTATCAAGCTAAGTTGGAACAGTTTTATCTCATTACGTAATTCAGTTGTCTCAAATAATCTAATATCAATAGTTCACGACAAAGTTTTCCCTTCTGAATTGTAATACCCGATAAATTTAAAACTTTGAATTATTAATTTATTTAGTTAAATCGGGTTTTGAAATTAGAACGATTATTAAATTTATAATCGTCGACATTCGATTTTATTTTGAACGAGAAAATTTAAACGAATACTGTTACGAACCGAACCAGATGTTTTACATTGGATAAATTATCACATCAAAACACATCATTTCAAATCCCATAAAATCTTCAACTTTTCCCTATATGCTCACTCTTTTCAAAGCTCATCATTTCATTCAAGGTATCCTATGCAATCTCCTCCTTTTTATTCTCATGGTTAATTGAACAAATATCATTCATCAAAATACAGCCATATTTCCATTCACACACATCAACAAACCTCAAGAAATAATGAACTCTCCACCACTACCATTCTGCACAAGCAAGGAGAACCAAGGTAAAATTTTCTCTCAAAATTCTCATTCCAAATACAGAATTTCCAGAACTATCTACTGTGTTTCTTAAATCAAGAATCATTTATATACAATTATACGAACTAGATACATGAGGGAAAATTAAACAAAGAACTTAAGAAATTCTTAAGAACATGACCGAGCCACTAGGGCTCGGCTATGAACTGACGTGCGATGACCGGAGCAAGGGCGACGCAGCACGGCGGCGCGGTGGCCGGAGCGACGGCAGCGCGCGTGTGTTTGTGTATCGCAAGAAATAGATCTGTGCATCTCGTGTGTGTATAGGTGTGAGATCTGTGCGTTTGTGTAGAGACGTGAGGGAGGAGACGCGACGTGTAAGTCGGCGCTCATCGCCGATGGCCTCCGTCGGAGTAAACGAGACGGCAGATTCGCCGAGAGACGGAGAGCCTGCGCGGTGGTCACGGCATAGTGCGCGTGCGCGTGCGTGTTTTTGAGTGAGAGAGTTGAGTCGAGAGGAGAGGAGACGGCGGCGGAAGCTGGCCGGCCGACGACGTGGCCGCCGGCCATGAGAACGGCGGTGGTCCGCGTGGGTGCGTGCGTGAGTGAGTCCAAGAGAGAGGGAAGAAGAAAGGGATGGTGACGGAGCCATGGTCGGCGGCGACGGCGTGGGTGTAACCGGCCGGAGACAACGACGGTGGCGGCCGGACATGGGGGCGGCGACTGTGTGTGTGTGTACATGAGTGTGTGCGCAGAGGTGTGTGTGTGTGTTTCCAGTGGGCGAGAGAGAGAGATCAAATGGGGGCTGCTGCTGTTCCTTTTATTTTTATGCACATGGGGTAGTTAATTAGGTTAAGTTAATTAGTTTTAATTTAATAAATGGTTTGGGGCCTTATTTTTAAAATGGGCATTAGGCTTTTTAAAAAAAGAGGACGTAATGGGCCAAATGGATTGATTGTTCTCTTGGGCCAAACGATAATGGGCCATTATTCATGGGCTAGATTTAATGCTTAGGATAGCTTAATTAAATTTAGATGTCTCTTGAATAAATACTAGAATGGACCATATTCTTGAATTAAATTGATATGGCTATACTAATTTAAGGTGAACTTAGATTTATTTTAATGTTGGGCTCTAGATTAAATGAAGGATGGACTCTTGAATTAAATAATAATCTAAAGATCAATTAATTATAGTGAGTTAATTAAACTCATGAGATTTAATAAAGTCTATATATATATTTTAAAAACATAATTAATTAATTATGTTAAGGAATAATTTGAGAATTTTTCTTTTAAGTGATTTATGTATGTAATGAGATGGACCTTATGTAAGGAGTGATTGGAATAAAATCCTAATTACCGAATATTTAAGATGAATTAAATAAATTTGATTGATTAATCAAATATTATTGGATTTTATTTAATCCATTCAATTAAGTTTTAATTATGGATTTACTTAATTAAATCATAGATTTAATTAATTAATTAGTTGATTATGTCAAGTAAGATACTTAAGAAATATTATTTCTAAGTAACTTAAATTATAGACCGATTATTAGAAGATGATTGAAGTAAGAGAAATTTTATTAATCGCTTAGTATCGATATTGGTTTTCTTTGATAGAATATGGGACGTGTGAGGTGAGAAACGCGCGAAGAAATATTGGTTATGGATGAGTTTTTGAAACTCGGAATTTGTCGATACGCGTTAACAAACGACGAAGATTAGTTATGAACTTAGGATTCATAAATTATACGAAACGACGTGGAGAAACATTGATGGAAGGAAAGAAGGCAACGGTGAAGTGTCGCATATCGTCATGACGAGACAAACCTAATAGATGAAGTATAGATTGTTAACTAAGTCGTATCGATAACGAAAATCATGAAACTTTAAGATTTAAAAAATAATGAATTCGTTAAATCTTAACGATGCTTCAAAGAAAAAATGAAGATGTATTAAATTATATTTTACATTGACAAGGTCCAGCGTGGACGTAAATGAAAACGACAAAGGATCATTATCATGTATGTCGAGAAGGTCAATTCTTGAGGTGACTTTTCTTTCTTATCCTCGAGGATAAAATGATTTATTTATGACGCTTTATGCAAAATGAAAAGTATTTATTTATGATGCTTTCTCTTTTGAGAAATGATGAGGAAAATGATGTTCATGAAATTACCTTCCCAAAATGTTTATGTTTTTATGTATGTATCCTATCAATGTGTTGGTTCGCCAGCAATGAATGAAAGAAAAGTTGTTGGGTCGCTCCCAATTCATGAAAAATCGAATTCGGATCCTGTGCTTTATAGCACGGATTAACGTGTACACTCAAGTTCGATTGTGTCTGTGAAAGACAATTCACGGCCGATCACAGCGACGTAGAGGAGGCCTCCTTCTACGACGTTCAGGAATCGGGATGATGTTATATGAGAAATGAAAGGATATGGATCATACATACAAAGAAAATGTCTGGCCAGACGATTTATGAAAATGATGAAAATGTTTAATAAGCACAAGACCTTTTCAAGTAAAACCCTCATGTCTTATCATGAAAGGCGATGTAATTTAAAGTATAAAATGTTTTGGCATGAGTCCACCGAGTGCATTCATGTACTCACCGCATATTTGTTTTAAATGTGCGATTGAGTCAGTGATGCGATGGAGCGGTGTTGAGCAATAGAATTCTTTTGTCATTGAAAGTTAGTACTTGAGTGCACATCGTCATATATGTATTCACATGTTTTCCACTGCAAGAATACTAAGTCATTTATATATTATGTTTGTCAAATCCTAATCTCTTGGAAATTCTAAGAAGTATTCCTTATATGTGTCTCACAATTTGATGTTCCATGTCCTTGTTACGTTTCTTAATTCCCGTTCCAAGTAATAGTCCCTGCTAATCCATCCTTTGGAAAATCGGGCGGTTACATGAATAAGTGGATCACACTCAATTAAAATTTATTAATTCTAATTTGATGTGATCTTTATGTATTATGATCGTCCTCACATATGACCACCTCATAATTTAATATGATTCTTTTATATTAAATTTCTGTATATAATTATTCAGCCAGAAATAAATTATAATATCCTACAACTTACCACCCTTTGAGGTTTACCAGAAGCCAAATAATTGAGTTTGATCCAAAGTATTGATGTTACGTAAGATCTATTTATTTAACAGAAAAAGTCAATAACTTACAACTAAAATTGTTAATAGATTAATGGTTAATCATTTCGTTTTAGCTATCATAATCACTACTTACGAGTGTGAGATGAGCAGCTGAAAACAATGATTAATGACATCGGATATAAATTTTATATCGTGAAATTGCATATTCCACCTATTATTTTTTAGAGTTTATCAAAAAAGAAAAAGAAAATAAAGTGACGAATGATAAATTAGATCTAAAAAAACACAAAAAACTTTGATTAAGTCAACTTTATGACAGACATATTTATATGTATCCTGCATATATCCCATATATAAAGAGTCGAAAATATTAAATATATATGCTTTTGTATATTATCGACTTCTCATATATAGAGATATGTAAGTAACACATATAGAAGTATTCATATATTAGATCATCATAACAAAAGTTTATCCTTAAAATAAAGTCAAATGTCTTGAAAGCAGATAAAGTTTGATCTTTTATTTTACGGCAGTTGATATCGACGTTTTCTACAGCTATTTTTATTGCATCTGCGAAATTATCACTTGTTATTACTGATTAGATCTGACAACAAAGTGACATAACACTATATTATAATTATTTATAAATTTATGTTTTAACTAAGACCACAAAGTTATATGACCCCTTCCTGAGTATTACCTTATATAGTTGGTACAAGAAAAGGAAAGTTGATTCATTATTTATTTATTTTAATTCAAAAGCAATTTAATAAAGGGATAAATTATAGATATCAATTAGCATATCAGCTCAATAACATTTGGGAATCAACTTTTGTAATCTAATCTAATTAACAACTTTATCCATATAAATGTATGTATCTTTTTTCTTCTTTTTGGGTGATAGAGATTCTAATGGCCCGTTGGTATACAATGAAACAAGACATTATATTTTTTTACATTTTCATACTTAATATAAATGTATTCCCAGATGATGGATTATTATTGAATAGGTTTTATTGAAATGTGGCGCCAATAATACAACCGAGAACAACAAATATTTAACAATTATGATTTGTCTGTAATCATGTGGACATTGAGTATACCACTTTCTGATCTATAATTAGTTTTAAATCCTATTCATGTGCCTATATATGGAAAACGATTTATTGATCGAAATATCTATAGACATAATACATTTATAATTTCATTAAATTGGTTTACGTGAATTATAATTGATTGAATCTATTTTTCTTAATTTATACTTCCTTAGTCCACCAAATACGTTCCACAAAAAATATTCACTTTCCATTTTTTGAAAAATATTTTTACAAATCTATCCACTTATTTACAAAAAAAAAAATCACTCATAGTCCACATTTTTACATCCACTATCTATTAATATATTCATTTATTACCCTCATGGCCATATTTTTACATCCACTTACTTTATACTCATTATAATTTATTAAAACTCGTGTCACCAAAATCAAGGAACGAATTTGGTGGATGGAGGGAATATATTTTAATATTTGAATTAATTAATCCTTTAAATATTTTATATGTAAATCCTATATAAAGAAATTAATCAATTTATAAAAATCAAATCATTCACCAAATCATCCAACAAATAAAAAAAATGAGATGTGTCCATCATTAAAAGGACCCATGCGATATCTTGGTTTATTTTTTACTATTACCTAATGTATGATAATTATTATTATAAAGTTTTAAAAAAAATTATAAATACAATATAAACTGTATATCTCTATATATTATTTGAATGGATTTTGGTAAAATACACGTCTACATATTTGTAGATTTAGGAATTTTTACTAATAAATTTTTATATATTTTGTAAAATGTAAAACCAATTCCAATTCCAATTTCATTTCCTCTTCTTGCACCGACTCAATTATTAGCTTATTACAATATTTAAACAATTTAAGGAATGTGAATCTAATCCTATTTGCATTATTTAAATCTTATGATACAGTTCAAAATATTTATTCGAGTTAAAAACTATTAAATATATATTGGTTCAATATATTACTGCAATTAAAATTATATTTTAATAACTAAAGTAACAAAAAAAAGTTTTATTACAATTACTAATTATAAAACTATTCACATATAAAACTTAAATTTTTAAAAAATATATAAAATATTTCCCATACGATAGTCGACCATAAGGATAGCAGAATGATTAATCCACTATTAATTTGGAAAGATATGAAAAAAGATTTGAATTCAAAAAGTCAACTATTACAAAAATAAATGTACGGATATATGAGTGTATTATTTTTTTGATCAATATCTAATTAATATTTCCCATATATTAAATAAATTGTACATATTCGATCTTTCTAACGATAATTTGGTTTTTTATATGGAAACGTAACTTTTTCAGTTTCATTATTTTGTCACCGGACTCGTGGAAAACAGAATTGCAAATTCCTAACATTGTAGTAGTTCTATACAACAAGATTATTGCATAACAAACTCTCTCTCTTATGTCCTATCAAGTTGGTAACTAAGTTTTTTCTCGAACAAATTATATGCCTACATACAAAGCTATACTGCTTGATCTACTTGATACCATTGACTATTGACAATTTATCTAATCCTGCATTTTCAATTAATATTTATTACCTAATCTAATTATTCTAAAGTTTTTTTTTTTCTAAAAATATTTTTAAAGAAAAAAAACTAATACACTGACCCTTTAAATGATTCAAAACTCTCAACTTATTGAATGAAGGGGAAACGTGCATTTAATTTATTGTTTGTTCTAAACAAATCATTCTAAATCTTAATAAATAACAAAATCCTCCTCTGTATAGTTCTTGCAATTCCTTCACTCAAAGAATATATTCTAGGCCGAAAGTGGAGGAGATAGATAGAGATAATATTACGTGAAACATGCTAAGCTTTACGTTTCTGAACTCCTTTGGGATGACTCGGTGGAAGTAGCAATCTCGTAAGTGATTATCATCGTATGATTAATCTAGCTTAAATTTTTGAACCTCCAACTCATGGAATGCCAATGGCACATTCAACCTACCAAGATGACTCAGGTTTCATCCCCATCAATTACTTGAAGATAAGCTACATGGGGCCTCCTACCATGTACTAATTAATTACATGAGATAATGCAAAATTGATTAGGCAGCAACACCTAAAGTCCTTATTCCCTCTGTTTCCAAATTTTTTAAATAATACTTTGTACTAAACCTAAAAGCCAAGAATTTCAACCTCCAATCAATTATTTCTTTATATATACAAATGTAACGTTTGCTTCATCTTTCTCTCCACTAAGTCCCCACAACCTAAACAAACCTAACCAAACCAAAACCTCTCTCATTTTCTCCTCTTTAATTTTCTCCGCTTCCCCAAACCTATGATTCATGGCTATAAGCTTATCGACTGTTGTTTCATCTTCTATTCCGACACTAGGCCGAGATTCGAGCAAACGGGCTCCGAATAAGGGTAGTTTGGTCATGATGTGTGCCACCAATCCTGTCCCACCTGGCCTCCAGATAAGATCATATGATCACAACAAGATCAAGGTAGGCTAATTAATTTGATTGATTTCCACTTGAATTTTGTTTTAGTTGGACTCTATCTCTCTTTTACATGATTCATTATAGGTGTTTGAAGATAAATTAAATGGCATCGTTTGCTACAAGGATGGAAATGGGGAGATCATTTGCGAAGGATACGATGAGGGCCCTCGTTTTTCCCAGCACATTTCAAGATTTACTTGTAATTCAAGGTATCATAGCATGTTATGTAGTATTTGCCGCATAACATTTATTCAACATGTTTAGACCATAAAATGGTTCGAGCCCGACTCAAACTTGACCCGAAAAGTCTTAAGTGATTCAATTTATAGATAGTTTGTTAGTAGTTCGGCTCATATCTAACCTGATTACTGACAGCGGAGATGCCGAGATAATTGACTTGCTTCAGAGATGTTGGCTTCATGCGTCTGATGAGAAAGAGCTGACTATATTCTGACATCATAGAAAATTGTTTTTGAGGAATTAGAAGTTGTCTGTATATTGAAAGAAGGAATTATTTATCTTCAGACACAAAATCCAATGTGAATGAAGTCCATAATTATATAAAACCATGGATTTCTGTCTTGAATATCTTCTCTATATAAATGAGTTGAATCGAGTAGAAAAATAGTAGGTTCAATCCCGAGATTGATTCAAAATTTTATGGTCGAGCTTAGTCAAGCTCGGCTTGAATCAAAATTATTTAAGTTTGCAAGTAGCTTGAGCTCGATTTATAAAGGACTTATCAACTTAAACAAGTCTAACTCAACTTAATTCGCTAAGCATATAAAAATTCGAGTTTTAGTTTATCGAGTACAATTAGATAAATTTTTTGAATTGAATAATAGGCTCATGAACGTTAAACGAGCATGTCAACAAGCTAACAAATTGAATCCTCTGGGCTCAAAATTAAGGCTTAAGCTCGTGAATAGCTCTGATTCATTTACTGACATACGAGTCAAATATGAAACCATGAAAGCGATCAAGAAAACGAGAGAACTGAGAAGCTTGAAATATACAAAACTTGCATCGATATATTCCAACCCATTTACAACTTCAAATTCTTCCACTTCATAGGAGAAAAAAGAGCAACACCAAAAGAATGTGTACAATAAGACTTGCATATATTCCCCTAGAAAATAATAACGAATTCTATCTATAAACAGGATTCAAATGGCCATGCTTACAAAAGAATATAGATATACAAAAAAATGATTTGAGCTTCAAAATATACAAGCAAATGAGGTTCATTCACTCAGCAGAGGGCATACTATTATGTGCATCAGCATTCTGTCTGGGACTGTGAGTTCTCTTCAGCCATCTCCGTCTGCGATTGGCTACGGATGATCATAGGAGGCGACCATTGATCCGGAACCATCAAGAAATATGTCGTCATGGCCTTCCTGAATCTCCTCTTGTACTGCTTCGGAGAGATCACGGTTGGTGAGGCGTTCTTGGACCCGCCTAGAATTCCCGATGCCTTCACCCATGTCTCGAGATGCTTGTCCCATGTGTACTGTCTCATGAAGTCGATGATCCCAAGAACAAGCTCGTGCTTCTCTTCATCAACCCCGACTAGCAGCGAGTAATCCATCACGTCTATGGACTACAGTTTGAAGATACGAAAAAATGCAAGTTAATGTGGTGTAACATAACATCGTGAATGATAAGGAGACGAGATGAAAACTCACAGCAAGAAAAGCAGTGTCGTTCCACACCGCTCTTTCTAGGACCCGTTTGGCTTTGTTTCCGACAAATATGGGAGACGTGGGCATTGCTTCGATCAAGTTCTGATCCAACAACACCTTATTACTCCCGGATGAATCAGGATTGTATCGCGATCTGGATGAACCTTTGAGATCATATAATCGCATTATATTTCTTCCAAATAGCAGATTCTCCATCACCAGCACATCCATTTTCGTTTCTTTCCCTCCTTTCAGATGTTTCGAACATATCTTTTTGACAAAAATACCACACAATTCAACATGGTGTTAAAAACTACCAAGATTTCCATCACCAGACGCATGATCATTCCAAACAAAGAAAAAATCAGAAGAAAAGAAGAAAAAAAACAGAAGTTCAAAACTTTTCGCATTTTCTTGACTAGCATATGTATGCCGTAGAATTGAAAGAGATTGTCTATGCTAGTGACGAACATCAAAGAAAACTCGATAGGCTCTATTCATGAAATATCAAAAAAAGAAAATTTACTTCAGCTATAAAGATTCAGTTTCTTGGATGGAGATATACCTGATAGATACCGAGGATCTTTGCCAGGCATGTTGGGCTTCCTGTCCCGATCGATTCAGACAGATATTTGAAGTAGCCCGGAGCAAACTTGATGAACGATTCAAGCTCGGTCTTAGTCACTTGCTTGATGATGAACCGGTCATCCAAAGTCTTTGCAAAGAAGACATTGCTCTTGCCACCTTGGGCACCCCACTTCTTGCAACGGCTAAGGGATCTGACGAAATCTACCTCTGACGGACAACTTATCCTCCTCAAAGCATCGAAACACGTTGCATAGTAACAGGTTACCGTGTATTTGACCTTCCCGAGGGGTCCATCATCTGTAAACGACACTCTGGCGTGCAGAGCTTTCGTATACGATACCGGGTCTGAATTCAAGGAGCTACGGAAGCTCGTCAGTATGCCCTCGTCTCCGGATCCAACACCTTTATACGGTTCCAACATCACCTCATCCAAAGATGATAACGATGGGAAGGCCCCGATATCAAGGGAGTGCATCGAAAACGTCGCTTCTGCAGTGTCCTTAGGTCTGTCGGGCTCATCCGAGATTTGGCCAAAGTACTCGTGAGAAACAAGGGCATAGGATATAAGACTCGTCGGCTCGTCATCATACACTGGAATGACGGTCTCATTAACCCCTGTAGGGAGAAGCAACCGGGCCCCATCTTGGAGTTCGGGATCCTGAAACGAGGAGATGTATACTGGATTATATCCGCCTAACACGTCCAGCTTCAGGTCCGGCCCCGAACAATTCTTGCTTGGTGATCGGTAGTAGATGGTAAACGGCGTGGTCAGCCAGTTCTCAGTGTCGTCCATGTCACCGGAGCTTTTGGTGGACGAGCCAGAAGGCGAGTCCTCTCTGTCATCTTTCATATCCAACTTATCGAATCCGCTGACAGCAGATGAAGTATCGGCTTCAGCTAATTCTGACACACTGCACTTTTTCGGGACCTCTATACCAGGATGACTCTCACCAGTCCAGGCAGCATCAAGGGTATCCGACAGAGATATAGGTGTTTGGCCGTCTAAGAGAGCTCTATGCACATTAACACACGAAGCCAGAGGATCCGATTAATCAGTGGACGAGAGTTCGAGTGGATTCTGATTTCCATGATCTGAATGTAAAGTTAAATCTGTTCTTTGAGGAACCACCCCAAGTTGATTGTTGAGCAGACTGATCTGGCCAGGATGGGGATTTTCTTTGAGCTTTGCATCCGCAACAGTGGATTCAGAACTGCTTAAAGTCTTACACATCATGACTGGGACATTTACATCGAGAACTCTCTCGGTTTCACCAAGAGGTTTCTGAACGCCCTCCGAGGTGGAAACCTCCACTTTATTTGGTTTGTTATTGGAGTCTAGACTAGCTGCGTATATCAGGCGCCGGTCCCACACATAAGACTGGAAGACTAGCTCCCTGCGCAACCGATTGAGCTCCAGACTATCAATGAGAGGTTGCCCTATCCTTGCTTCATTTCTCAAGATTTTCTGGAGCATTTCCTGCCAAAAAACCATAACATATAAATCACATGAAAATTGCTATGGAAATGAATCTCAAGATTTGAAAAATGATTCCAGACCTCATATATTGACTTTTCCTTCTGCAAGAGCCCTTCTAGATCTGTTATCAGGTGTCTCGATTCTTGGACCTTTGTGCCAACATTCGTCGCACCTACGCCACATTTTCTTTCTGCCAGAAGACGGAGAGTGTTGAGCACTTCAGAGAACAAAAGCTCAGCTCGCCCAACCACCTGTGAGATAGTTAGAGAAAGTGAATAAAAGGGCATTTGACATATCTTAATAGAACGAGATCAGAAGGAATTAAAACAAAGAGTAGCATTCGTTTCACCTCAATCTTTTCTTTTTCTATCCACTCCTGATTTTTGTAGTTGAAATCAAGTTTTGCAGGAGGTAGGTACACTGAATGAACATCAATCGATGCATAACGAAAGCAAGCAACCATTTGTCCGAAACTGCATCAACCCAACATCATAAAGTATGAAAAATGATCACTAGCATTGACAAGAAGGAAACAAGCATTGATCATACCCATAAAATGATGCAGCCCAAGTTTTGTGAATTTAATTATTATATGGCATATGGGCCACGTTTTTGTATCAAGATTTTTCTCAGTATTTTTAGGTTTGATTATCTAGAGTCCTAGTCTATTAAAACTTCTTTTGTAAATTAGAGTTCTACTTTGATTAGGAGTCCTTCTTTGATAAGGATTAGACTTCAGTTTTCAGCCTATATAAAGGCTTGTAAGCATACAAAAATATTCAGCTTTTGATTTACGAATATATGTGAGTTTTATTCTCTCTTCATTAGCTCTTGAATTTTCTTGCATTTGCCAAGAAATTCAATTATCGACGTATCGACGAGACATTCATCCCTCGTTCGTGTGTCATTCATCGTCCCCGAGTTGCTGCGTCAACTATCTAGTTGGGGTATAGAAATCTTGACCTATATCACCGAGGTTAGATTCGAGGTTTTGGGATATTCCATCTTTTTCGCTCTTCCGTTCGCGTGTCGATAGATCCTTCGCCAGCGAGGATCGTATCATTTGGTATCGAGTGACCTTCCACCGGGTCGGTGTCTCATGGGTTCGCCGGATCGCGACCGAGGCGATTGGGTCTTATGGGGTGGGGATGATCGTCCCACATTGCCATGAGGCTTATCCTGTCTTGGATATAAGACCGGATTCCACATTTGGTATCTTGCGAAGGCTAGTGAATTGAAGTGGGTGAGTCCGTTTGATATAGGTGACGACTGGATTTGAGGACAAATCCTTTTCAAGAAGGGAATGATGCAGCCCAAGTTTTGTGAATTTAATTATTATATGGCATATGGGCCACGTTTTGTATCAAGATTTTCTCAAGTATTTTTAGGTTTGATTATCTAGAGTCCTAGTCTATTAAAACTTCTTTTGTAAATTAGAGTTCTACTTTGATTAGGAGTCCTTCTTTGATAAGGATTAGACTTCGTTTCAATTTATATAAAGGCTTGAAGCATACAAAATATTCACTTTTGATTGATCAATAAATGTGAGTTTTATTCTCTTCATTAGCTCTTGAATTTCTTGAGATTTGTCAAGTAATTCATTTATCGACGATATCAACGAGACGGTCATCCTCGCTTGTGTGTCATTCATCGTCCCCGAGTTGTTGCGTCAACTATCTAGTTGGGGTATAGGCGAAACATCGACCTATATCACTGAGGGTTAGATTCGAGGTTTTGGGATATTCCATCTTGTTCGTTCTTCCGTTCGCGTGTTGATAGATCATTCGTACTAGCGAGGATCGTATCAATACCCATAAAACCGAAGACAGTCTCTATGCAAAGAATGGCCACAGCTCGCCACTCTACTTGCAGCTGCATGGTTCGAAAAGCTTAGCTCCAAAAACTTTCCAAAGGACAACCCCCAGGCAGCATCAGACATCAAAACTCGTCTGGTTGCAGGTGGATATCCATTAGCCCTAGGACATCTCAAGCAACGGTGCCACATCCAAATCTTCCCATCCCTTTCACCAGGTAAAATAATTTCAGGTAGTTTCTTTACTGAAATCGTTAGAGTGCCTTGTCGATGAGTATAGCACTGGACATGAGACTCAGCAGGCATCTCACATGAGCGGCATACGAAACTCTGTTGCATATGCAAAACCATCAGTCCTATAGAATCTATGACATCTCTAACAACCTTAAGACTGAAAAGTTTTCTTCAGTTTGAGGGAGAGAGCTACCTGATCGAATAAATGATCCCGTAGAAAACGACCCAATGGCTTGTCAAAGCTACCATAATATTTGATCCGGAACAAATGTGATCTTTCGCAGACGGTACCCTTCCATACGCATCTGGATGATAACGAGACTAAGATGCTTTGATGGTCTGAGGGAGAAGGTGGAAATTCTTCTTTCAAAGCAGGCTGTTCGTCGTGAATTTTCAGACCATCCGTTTGCAAAGATGTCAGATTCGAAACATTTCTCTTAGCATCTACATTACACCCATTACTTTCCATGATTTTGACATTTGAATCTCCACAATAACTAGAGAAGAAGATATCTCCAGCGACAGCAGCTCCATCTATTTCACTAGGTTTTGCCTCAGTGGACAGGCCCAAGTCTAGAATAGCTTGATCTTCCAATCCATGTTCGATGGAAAATTGATTCGAGGAAGAATGCTGAAAACCCTTCACAGAAGATGATACAAGAGGCTCGCCATACTGAGAGCTCAAAGGAGCAGGAAGATTATGCGTGTCTGAATACTCGTGAATCGATGCAATTGTTTCCCTGATTAGATCTGAAGGGGGTAAAGTACTCGAGCTCCGTGGAACACCAACAGATTGACGCCCGGGAGTTTTATCATTAGACGGGACTGAAAAACCGGGTACAGTCGAGATGGATCTGTCGATTGTCGATGGCTTATCCGGTAGTGCCACTGTGATAGGAGAGTTCATAGGAAGTGCTGGCAGTGAGGCACCTTCGTCAGCAAGAAAAGACGTCTCCAGAGCCAAGTGATAGGCTGCAAAAACTCCATACTGTACGACATGCTTCACTTTCTTCAGTTCATCCACACTGGCGCCTCGAAGTATTATCTGAAGAAATCAACAGCACACAATACCCCTAAGACATCTAAATTTGAATACATAATCATAAATTCTGGCTGTTCAGGCCATAGGTTGTCACACACTTACAGTGCATCCTTGTGGCTTCGGACAACCTTCAAAATACATCAGAGTCTTCACCAGCTTCTTTCCAGCCTGACCGGCACTACCATGCTCTTCCTTAAACCTCATTACATTGAACATATCGCAATATCCCACCTTCTCCGATGATAGGTGATCAATCGAAGGAACAATTTGGGCACCAGTGCAACGGGCTATGCGCTCCAGAAGTGGTCTTTTAATATTTAGAACAAGTGATATTTCTTTCGCGAGAAGGTACTCCTGTGCGTAGCGCGAAACAGATTTCTCAACCAAAAGAATATTAGGAGTGTGCACATTTATCTTCGCAACAGCCATCTTCAGATGATCCATTTCCTGGGGACAATCAAATGTTGAGTGCAATGACCAAGGAAAATTTGAGCTTAGGTTTAAATAAAAGCAATGTCAATAATCCTACTTGTTGTAACAATGTGTCAAAACATGAAAGAGCATTAGAAACCCGCTGGTACTCAAGAGCCCCTCCGAGGATCAGTAAGCGAGGCTTCTCTACTCTCGATGTCATCCGTCGATGAGCCACATTTTTCTTGCAAACAACTCCTCTGACCACCAAACTGTTAAAGAAAATTTGTCGTCATCAGAAGAATAGGAAAGAAAACATAATGATACAAGAGCAACATGCTTGTAGGTAAGATAATCAGCAAT
The DNA here is from genome assembly GCA_036937905.1 of Salvia rosmarinus. Lineage (NCBI taxonomy): Eukaryota > Viridiplantae > Streptophyta > Magnoliopsida > Lamiales > Lamiaceae > Salvia > Salvia rosmarinus. Next base: position 105,615,146 of record CM072819.1, read on the forward strand.
AAAGTGGAAAATGAAGCAATTCTAAATTGGATTATGTATCATCACTATTCATAAGGCCATAAATAATGACCTATGTTCTACTTTCAACCTCCAAAACCATCTGCATTGATTACAAAGATACCTAAGCTTCAAGAAGGTTTATTGTGACGGTTAAATTTCAGAAATACTGAAATAATAGAGGAAAGAAGATAATGATCCCAAATCCTATGATATATGATGATTAGGTATTGATAATCAACCGGTTCACCCCTAGATCTCTTTGTAATTTATATATATAAAAAAAATCAACCTTTTCACTACTCAATTTACTAGTAAACTATGATCTTAGTGGAATTTAAAGGAAATCACACTCAAGAAAGAATCTACTAACCATTTGCAAGTTACACGAAATAAAAAAATAGTTAAAAGTAAATACCTCTCGCTTCGAAGCCCTGAAGCTAAACATTTTACTTTGACATACCCCCCAGGGTCCATTTGTCCCCCTTGGCTCATATCTGGTTTAAGCAATGTCGCAGCCTCCCACGACAAGGCAATAATTATTTCTAACCAACTCTCTTTGTCATTTTCATCCTCTGAAAGAAGATTCTCTACCTGCAACAGTTGGGCTACTAAAGCCCGAAAATGACCTTCAACCACATTCTTCATGGCTCTCTTATGCTCCTCATTTGATTTCTCCCGACTACGAGACTCCCCACTCCCAGAGCTGCATGAATTGTTATAATATCCCCATTCTCCAGCAGCATCCCCATCACCATCATCCTCAAATAGAAGTGCTTCCCTTTCATCTTCTTCATCTTCAGGCTCGGGAGGGAGCCACAGAACTCCATTGTTTTCAAAATCAACAGGCTCGTTATTGACATCTTCTGCTACATATAAAGAAGAAGGCACCTCGCATTCATCAGCAATGTCTTGTTCAGCATCTTTCTCGGCAATCTGCTGTGATTCTTCAGAATTTTGGGAATTCAGACTATACCGCAACGGTGAGCTGGTCGTACTTTTCAAATCAACGGCATCACCATCAGGATGAACTTTGCGTGAGTTATAATCACTGTTGACATCCTCAAATTTAACAGGAGCGTAGTAGCCATTGACCTGGGAAAAGTCACTAGCTATGGGACCTAACTGTGATATTCCATATTCATCATCATCGTCATCACAACTGTTACAAGGAAATGTATTTCAAATAATAAGTGGTCACAGCCCTGAATCTTCACAAAGAACAATCTCAATACTGCTAAAATCAGAAATCATCTTCTATGAGGTACAAGTTCTCTTAGTTCAAGCATTCAAGATGATGAGATTCGTATAGCAATTTTTTCAGCAGGCAGTATCAACCAAATAATGACTTTTCACCATTGAATTTAACCATGCAACAATAATATGATATCTTTTCATCAGAAATAAAATTTGAGGTTGTGTGCCTCTGTTCAAGCTTAATCTCTTGAGATGCTCCTAAAGGAATTCGCTGTCCCTAACATATTAAAAAAGGAAGATCAGGAATAACCTGTTTTGGAAATAACCAAATTGGACTTCAGATAGGTTTTGCTCCTCCATGACCAAAGCAATATCATTGCTCTTTGCTGCTCCAACATTTTGTCTATCTAAATCTGCTTCCGTCGATGGTGATTGCATAGGGCTGACTGCAGACGACTGTGGTACTGATACATATGTAGCGCTACTGCTACCACAGGTGCCACTAGATCTGGTGCTAAGGAAACTGGTTGCTGATGGAGAAGTACAGCTGGCATCTGGGAGGTCCACCTGGAGCCCTTCATCATCTGCCACAATCAACTCTTTCCCCCATTGCTCTTTCTCCCTTTGCTTAAAACAATAGTTGCAGACCCTAATCTTATCCCAGTCTTCTAGTGAAAGCTTTGGCTCACTAGGTCCAATAGGAAGCCAATTCGAAGTACACTTAGCACAGAAAATCCGACCACAGAGACGACAGTGATGTCTACGGTTAAACAAGGTGAACTGTGAATCACACTCGTAGCATACCCTGCAGCTCTGGTCGGGCATCCAGAAATCCCTCGACATATGTGCAGGCTCCGACCGCCATGGCATCCAAGATTTAAGCAAGCCTACCAGATCAGAGAATGTCCTATCAGACTCGCCCATCGGCTAAACAACCCGTCCTTCCCTCTCATTGTGATATACTCATTTCTTTCCAACTCAAACATCCATTCCCAACCCCTGACACAGAGAATCACAACGGATTAAGGATAAAACTTCAACTTCAACACAGAAAAATAACCCAGTAAGTAAATACCATAAAAAAAAAACTAATCCAACATCCAGCAAACCAGATTGCAACTTCTAAATAGATACTCAAAATTTAATCACTAAAACAGCTGCAACAAACTTGATTCACTCAAAAGTTTAGCTCCCCCTCCCACAGTAATCGATCAAGCACAAAGCCAAATTCTATAACCGAATTTTTCTCCTCCCCACTTCCTTGATCAAGAACTAATAGCCCTCAATCCCAAATTTTAACCCCGGCCCACTAACCGAAACTTGCAACTCTAGACGCACATATTCCACATCCAAAAAACAAAAGGAAACCAAGATCAATATCTCATAGAAAACAGAGCAAGAACAAAGGGCAATAAAAAAACGAACCTTTATACATATAACCTCCGAGCGAGAATACGGAGAAGCACGCAATCACTGGATTTAAAAATCAGTCTGTATCCTCTCTGTCACACAATTCACTCTGAAAAACGCGGGATTTCGGGGTGGAATAGTTGTTCCCTTCTCATTCAAGATAAACAGCGAATGTCTGCCCTAATTTATTGATCCTCAAAATAAATGGAAATTGGAAGTTGAATCACCAAGATTAATCATATCGAGCGTGAATTAATATAATTTAATTAACTAATTTTCGAAATGATTATTCGTCGTCAGAGATTGCATGTTTATAATAATGGTATGAAATTTTGATTGAGAAGGAAGCTACTGAATGAATTGTGTGTGCTGGGCTGTACGTAACCATTTCATCTAATTTACTTTAATAATATTTGTTAAAACATAAAATTATTAAAAGAGACAGCCTATAGAAGAGCGAACACGTGGCGGCATGCCAATTGGCTGCAATCACAAATTCATATTATTATTAGTTTTTCTTTTTTCTGCTAGATTTGATAGTTGACTAAATTTGACATGCCAATTGGCTGCAATCATAAACTCATAGTATTATTAATTTTTTTCTTTTTTCTGCTAGATTTGAGAGCTGACTTTTTATCAGGCAATAAGATGAATACTTTTGTGGTATGGGCTCCATAGTTGGTAAAATAATATTACATTTTCTAATTGAAAATAACAGTATCTTAATAAGAAAAATCGTGATTGTTCTCACATCATAAGTAATTATATGTTATGACAAACACTCCTCTGAGCGCGTGCTCACCATGTGCGCTCACATGATTAATTAGATAATTAATGATGATTTAATTTATTAATTATTAATTAGGTTGTATTAATTATCAATTATAATTATTATTTTAGTTAAAATTTATTATTTTCAATTATGTTTTATTAATTCAAAATTGATATTTATTAATTCACAATTAAAGTTTATTAATTCTAATTAGGATTTATTAAATTCAATTAGGTTTATTAATTCAAATTAGGGTTTACTAATTTTAGTTAAGGTTTATTAATTCATAATTAGAGTTTATTAATTTATAATTAGGGTTTATTAATTCAAAGTTAGGGTTTATTAATTCATAATTAGGGTTTATTATTCAAAATTAGGGTTTATTATTTTCAATTAGAATTTATTAATTCAAAATTAGGGTTTATTATTCAAAATTAGGGTTTATTAATTCAAAATAGGGTTTATTATTCACAATTAGAGTTTATTAATTATTAATTTACAATTAAAGTTTGTTAAATTAATTAATTTTAATTAGAATTAATTTAAACTAATTAATTAATTAATTAGGATTACTTAATTAACTAATTAATTAGAGTTAATTAATTAACTAATTAGAGGTGATCTCACTGTGCGTGGGGCGCGCAGCAGGAGACCACCTCATATGTTATTCACTTGAAAAAAAAGGGGGGGGGGGGGTGGGGTGGGGGTGGGGAATAAAAAATAAGCTGGAGTATATAAGCTTCATGGAAGTTTCTTATAGGATATTTGGCTGAGCTTATAAGCTCCCAAGAATAAATTTATAATTTATTTTTAAACAAAAAGCGATTATAAAAATTTTTTTTGATTTTATGTTCTCAGCCAAACACCCTCCTAATCATGGTTTGTATAATTAGGTTAGCTATATGATAGCTGCTCTACAATTCTTGTCAATTTATTTCAATGTTCTAGTTAATTCAATTTGTGTAAATGGTCAATACTTTGCTCCATCCAATCTGACTGATTATCAAATCGTTTTCAGGACTAAAACTTTAAAACTCATTATATAATCAATTAGGGCTTCAGCTCGAGTATAGAGTCAAATTTATGTATTGTTATGTTCCCAATATACTCCCTAGTTTTAATAATTAAGGCTTCTTTGTTTTTATTTACAAGTTTTATTACTGGTTATTTTATAATGTATTACTAATTTGAGAACTAAACGATGGTGCACTCTAGGTGACTAAAGAAATTTTACATGATAATGTTGTATATTCAAAAGTATTGCTAAATTTCATTAGAGTGTCACAAACACACACACACAGAGAGAATAGAGAGAATCAACATTGTTCAGTTTAAATTTATTTTACAAGGAAAATTGCAGCTTTACTCTTATTTTACAATAATATTACACCAATATGTCGGTAATTCTATTTATCTCAAAATTTAGTAAGAGCTAATTAGAGGTGTTAAAATAATTACGGTCCGAATTCATTGAAATAGCGGGCCGGCCCATCTCATTAAGAGCTCCAATAGGAGACGCAATAGAAGGTATCAGCGTTTATATATAGAGAGATAAAAATTTGGATGAGCTTAGTCTAACCTAGGGATGGCAATGGGTCGGATCTGGACCGGATCTGATTAGATCCAGATCCAATTTATTTTGCTTTGGTCCAAATCAATTGGGTCCAAAAAATTAGATCCAGATCCATAAGATCCATAGGGTCCAGGGTCTAGAGCCGGATCCATATGTTTTCGCTTCTAAAATAAATTCTAAATCAACTATAATTCACAGTAACACCATAATAATCTAAATACACAATAATATTATAATAATTATTTAGAATTTCTACAATTATCACTATATTGGAAGACGTTAGTTACAAATTTACTATAAAGTAGGAAACAACAAACAACTCGATAACCGGTGGTGTAAATAGTACGACCCGCCGTTAATGCCGATTGATACATAATTGAGAGAATTTGAAATGAAATTGGGAGTATATTTATTTTGGGAGATTTTGAAAAAAAGAAATTGAAGAGTTTTAAGTTGGGATTAGGTATTTAATTATAATAAATATATATATATATATATATATATATATATATATAATAATAAATGGATCTGTGAATTGGGATCCGGATCGGATCCGGTCTCAAAAACTAAATTCCAGATTCATATCCGAAATATGTGAGTAGGATCCAGATCCATCGGGTCCAATTTTTTTAGGATCCAGATCCTGAAAAATGGATCTGGACCGGGTCCGGGGTCCATTGCCATCTTTAGTCTAACCTTGAATTTATCTTTTTTATTAAAATAATTATATATTAATAATGATAATTAAATTTTATTAATTTATAATTAAATTTATTAATTTTTAATTATAATTTATTGATTCAAAATTAGAATTTATTAATTCATAATTATGATTTATTAATTTATAATTAAGTTTATTAATTCAAAATTAGGATTTATTAATTCACAATTAGGGTTTACTATTCAAATTATGGTTTATTAATTTACAATTAGGGTTTATTAATTCAAAACTATGGTTTATTATTCAAAATTAGAGTTGATTAATTCAGAATTAAGATTTATTAATTCAGTATTGGAGTTTATTAATTCACGATTAGGGTTTACTAATTTAAAATTATTATTTATTAATTCATAATTATGATTTATTAATTTACAATTAAGATTTATTAAATTAATTAATTTAATAATAATTAATTAATAAAAAATTAATTATGGGGTCTCACTATCTTGCATGGCGCATCTGATGACCATATATATATATATATATATATATATATATATATATATATATATATATATTTATAATATCTTTAAATAAAATTAAGAATCAATAATCACCGCTATAATGAATAAGATCGGACGACTTATAATCATTTAATGAAAAAATAGTTAAATCCCTAAATTATCGCTATTTAAATATTTTATATTTAATTATTCGTTGTTTGTGTAATTCATGTTATTGTTCATATAATCGTAGTACTTGTGCATGCTATCAAATTCAAATTAATTGTTATATTCATATAATTCATGCTGTTGTGCATGTAATCGTAATGATTGTGCATATGAGAACAATTACGTAAATTAATATATAAAATCTATTAATTATAGGGTTAAACGGTTACTATTGAAATCTGAGGATAACAAATTATTTATAATTAATCATGACCATTAGACTAAAAAAAATAAATGGACCACATTAGTTCTTAATTCTCAAAAAAATTATAATTCTCAGTTGATCCACTCCATATATATATATATATGGAGAGAGAGAGAGATAGTTTGGTTCAAATGAGAATCATTTTTATCCTAAAAACTAATAACCAAATGAATTCGCTATGAAAGTTGATGAATCCGTTAGAAAAGTTACTTAATTCAAAATTTTAAAAATTTTCATTCAGGTTCGAATCCTATGAGGCGAAAATTTCATTTTTTCGATTCAGTAACTTTTCCAATGGTTCATCAACTTTCACAGTGATTCATCATTTTTTGGTTCTCACATTCTCACAATAAAAATGGTTGGCATGTTAACCCTCCCATATATATAAGGAGTGATTATCGTGTGGACACTCATTGTATTATAAACATAAGGACAAAAATATTAACACTTGATAAATTAATATGGACACTTCAGATTCAATACACAAATTATGACGTAAATGTATAAATGTATAATTATATGTAGAAATTTGTAACTAATTCAGATACAAACTTAAAAATAATCATGTGATTTTCAAATCTAATAGACATGATTTGTTCTCATTTATGTATGTCAATGAGTATATATATATGAATGAATAAATTATATATATATGGGATGAATCATATAAGATGCAAATATTGGTAAGAAATAAGAAAGTTGCATTGAACGTATAAAGTTGTTGTATTAAATGTATAAATTTGTTGCATTATATGTATAAATTTATTGCACCAAATTCGGTATAACAATTTTATACGTTTAGTGCAACTTTCTTATTTCTTACTAATACTTACATTCATACGTTAATCACCCTCAATATATGTGTATATATATATATATATATAGGGTTGGGTTCCCATAGTACCCGATCCCCAGATAGTATGTAGTACCCAATCTAGATCACATATTTTGAACATGTGGACGCATCAAAATTTGACACGTGGAATCCCATTTTTCCCTCAGGGGCAAAATGGGAAGGTGCCCAGCGGGCGCTGGGTAGAGGTGTCCGTGAGCGTTGGGTATCCACTAGCGCTGGATTTGGGGAGAGCCACAATAAAACAAAGATAATACATACAAAATAACATAACACTGCAATCAAAATAACATGACACTGCATCGCACCCAACCGGCGCTGGGTAGGGGTGCTATGTGTGCGCCGATGCTAGGTAGGGTCGTTGGGTGCGCGTCGACGCTGGGTAGGGTCGCTGGATGCTCACCGAAGTTGGGTAGGGGCGTTAGGTGTGCGTCGGCGTTGAGTTTGAAAAGAGCTACAACAAAACATAAATAATGCATATGAAATAACATAACATCGCATTTAAAACAACAAAACACTGCATTTAAAACAACATAACATTGTATCGCACCCAACCGCACATGAGAGTGAAGCCGAACGTTGCCAAGCATGCATTAAAATTGAAACTCATATGCATGTTTGGTGCTGATTTTGTGTTCGAGAATCGCGTTTTCATGCATTAAAATTGAAACTCATATGCATGTTTGTATTCAGTGAATGCATTTTGTGTTCATTTAAATACATAGTTCTATCTCCGGCTGGTACTATTTAATCACACCCGAGCCTATGAGATAGTATGTATCTAATTGTACTCAACATCCACTCAAGGTTCGTTGACTATATACATGGTTTATGGATTTCAAAATCATCAAATTACTAATATATCTTTAATTGCCGTGGGATTATTAAGGCCCATTTTAGACATGTTAATTTCGTTAGTTTTGGGCTATTTTAAGCATAAAGTCTTTGATCTTATAGGATTAGGTCAAATCTTTGATATTTTCCTATTAGAGGATTGAGCTTAAAGTTGATAATAAACGTGAGTTTCTTCTTCTCTCTTGAGAGTAATCTTGGTTTTCAACCATGAATCAACGAGATCATTCATGAGATGAGTGGATGAGATTGAGGGTTAGATTCGAGGTTTTGGGATATCCATTGGTTCGAGTTTTATCAATCTCGATTGATTCTCCTCACAAACGAGGATCATATCATTTGTACTATTTAATCTCTTGAGGGAAGAATGATCCAGTGTATCTCGAGTGGGAGAGAAAGGTGGAACTCATGTTCGAATGCCATAACTATTCGATCTCAAGAAAGTGAAGTCAAAGAATTGAGTTTTCAGATTATGCACTTGTTTGGTGGGATCGGTTGGTGACCAACAGCGGGCGAGAGGAACCACCAATTGATACATGGGACGACATGAAGGCGGATGATGAAGCGTTTGTTCCTCCTCATTACTATCGTGAGTGTACAACAAGTTGCGAATTTGAGGCAAGGTAGTAGGAGTGTGGATGAGTACTATAAAGAGATGGAGGTAGCAATGATTCGAGCTAATGTGGAAGAAGGCAGGGAAGCCACAATGGCGAGATTCTGGTCGGTCCGAATTGGGAGGTTCGAGATAGAGTGGAGTCTGCAGATTATGTTGAAATGGATGATATGGTGCACATGGCCATAAAGGTAGAGAATCAACTCAAGAGAAGGGTAGTAGTAACAAGCAAAGAACCCGAGACAGTCGAGAACAATTGGAGGTCGAATCACCTAATTGGAGGCGAACCAACCAGCCTCTAGTGGTTCCTTTTCAAAGGGAACCAATGGAAGAAGGAGGACAGAGAGAAGAAGGAAGCCATTTGTTACGCCCAAAACAGATGCTTCAAATCAACAAGTCAAGGTGCTCCGTGATACGAAATCGTGATGTTAAGTGCTTTACTTGTCATGGTTTTGGACATTATTCTAGAGATTGTCCGAACAAGAGGTCATGATCATGAGAGGCGATGGAGAGGTGGTGACGGATGATGAGGAGATGCCGCCTGGAAGATCCCGATGAGGTAGTAGCAGATTGTAAGAGGAGATTGAAGAAATCTTACCACCGCCGGGCAACTATTTGTTGCTAGGAGAGTTTTGAGTGTCCAAACTCAACCTAAGGAGATAGAGCAATGAGAAAATATCTTCCACACGAGATGTCATGAAAGATAAGGTGTGCAGCGTCATCATAGACGGAGGAGTTGCACTAATGTGGTTAGTGCAACCATGGTTGAGAAATGGGGCTCACCGTGGTGAAGCATCCCAAGCCATACCGTCTACAATGGCTGAATGATACCGCATCATCAAGGTGACGAGGCAAGTGCAGTTCCTATTCGCATTGGGAAGTATGAGGACGAGGTGATGTGTGATGTGATTCCCATGCAAGCGAGCCACATCTTGTTGGGCGCCCTGGCGCTTGATCGCCGAGTTATTCATGATGGCTTCACCAACCGATATACCTTCGAGTATAAGCAGAAGAAGGTATCACTTGTTCCTCTTACTCCTTCCCAAGTTTATGAGGATCAAGTGCAGATGTCAAAGGAGGTGACAAAAGTGAAGTCCAATGCGGGGCAGATTGCCGAGAAGAAGGAGAATGAGATGATCCAGAAGTCCTTGCTTGCAAGGCCTAGTGATCTGAAGTGGGTGGTGAATGAGCAGAAGTCGTTGATCGTGCTGTTGTACAAGGAGAATTTGATTATCACTAACGATCTCACTTCTCTAACCCCTTCTATTAGTTCTGTTTTGCAGGAGTTTGATGATGTCTTTCCCGAGGATACACCTCACGGCTTACCACCAATTCGGGAATTGAGCATCAAATTGATTTCGTGCCGAGCAACGCTTCCAAACCGACCGGCATACCGAACCAATCACGAGGAGACGAAGGAGTTGGAGAGACAATCGGTGAGTTCTTCGCCAGGGCACGTGAGAGAGTTTGAGTCCTTGTGTGCACCGCTTTATTCGTGCCCAAGAAGGACTCGACTTGGAGGATGTCTTTGTGATTGCCGATCCATCAATAATATCACGGTAAAGTATCGCCATCCTATTCCTCGTCCGGATGATATGCTAGAAGAGTTGCATGGTTCTTGTGTGTTTTCTAAGATAGATTTGAGAAGTGGTTATCATCAAATTCGAATCAAAGAGGGTGATGAGTGGAAACCGCTTAAAACTAAACTTGGTTTGTATGAGTGGTTAGTTATGCCGTTTGGATTGACTAATGCACCTAGTACGTTTATGCGTCTTATGAATCATGTTTTACGTGCTTATATTGGCAGATTTGTAGTTGTCTACTTTGATGATATCTTAGTATATAGCAAGAGCCATGATGAGCATGAGGGACATTTGAGGTCTGTTCTAGAGGCGCTTAGGAAAGAGAGATTGTTTGCTAATCTTAAGAAGTGCGTCTTTTGTACGGACAAACTCGTGTTCCTTGGTTTTGTTGTTAGTGCTGGGGTGTACAAGTTGATGAGAGAAGATTCTGCTATTCAAGAGTGGCCGAGCCCGAAACCATTGGAGAAGTTAGGAGTTTCCACGGGCTTGCTAGCTTTTATAGGAGGTTTGTACCTCAATTCAAGACTATTGCAGCCCCCATGACGGAAGTGATCAAGAAGAACGTGGAGTTCTGTGGGAAAGGCGCAAGAAGACGCGTTCACTTTTGAGCACAAGTTGACTCACGCCCAGATTATCTCTTCCTAACTTTTCTAAATCGTTTGAGATTGAATGTGATGCTTGGTGTGGGTATTGGTGCGGTGTTGATGCAAGAGAGGGCGGTGGCATACTTCAATGAGAAGTCGAACGGAGCAACATTGAGCTATCCAACGATGATAAGGAGTTGTACGCTACTGGTCCGAGCATTGCAAACGTGGCAACACTATTTGTGGTCCAATGAGTTTGTCATTCACACCGATCATGAGTCGTTGAAGCATTTGAAGGGCAACACAAACTGAACAAGAGGCATGCTAGGTGGATGGAGTTCATTGAGACGTTTCCATACGCCATCAAGTATAAGCAAGGTAAAGAGAATGTGGTGGCTGATGCACTTTCTCAAGGTATGCCTTGATCTCTACTCTAGATGCTAAGTTGCTTGGTTTTGAGTGCATTAAGAGTGTGTATGCGAATGATGCCGATTTTGGTGAGATATATCGAGCTTGTGAGCATTCTCGCTAGTGGAGAGTATTTTAGGCATGATGAATATCTTTTAGGAAGAATAAGTTGTGTGTTCCTAAATGCTCTTTGCGTGATTTGTTATTGCTTGAGTCTCATGGTGGGGATTGATGGGACATTTTGGTATTTCTAAGACCTTAGTTGCTTTACATGAACATTTCTTTTGGCCTCATATGAAACGTGATGTTGAGAGAGTTTGTGGTCGTTGTGTTACGTAGGCAAGCTAAGTCAGGACTAGTTCCCATGGGTTGTACACGCCATCGCTCGCTCCTACCGCACCTTGGATTGATATTTCAATGGATTTTGTGTTAGGATTGCCTAGAGTAAAAGTGGTAAGGATTCCATCTTTGTGGTTGTTGATCGATTCTCTAAGATGGCACATTTCATTCCATGTCATAAATCTAATGATGCATCTCATGTGGTGAATTGTTCTTTCGTGAAATTGTTAGATTGCATGGTATGCCTAGAACTATTGTTTCGATCGTGATGCTAAGTTTTGAGCTACTTTTGGAAGACGTTGTGGGCAAGTTAGGTACTAAATTATTGTTTTCTACTACTTGTCATCCACAAACCGATGGTCAAACCGAGGTAGTTAATAGGACTTTGTCAACTTTGCTTAGAGCCATAATAAAAAGAACATTAAGTCTTGGGAAGAGTGTTTGCCTCATGTTGAGTTTGCATATAACCGCTCGCTCATTCTCGCTACTAAGTTTTCGCCATTTGAGATTGTGTATGGTTTTAACTTTGACTCCATTGGATTTGTCTCCTTTACCTATGCAAGAACATACTAATCTTGATGGCCGGAGAAGAGCTGATTTTGTTAAGCAGATCCATGAGAGGCGAGGAGAACATTGAGAGCGAATCGAGCAAGACGCCAAACAAGCTAACAAGGGGCGTCGTAAGGTGGTGTTTGAACCCGTGATTGGGTTTGGCTGCATATGCGCAAGGAGAGGTTCCCAGGCAACGACGTTCTAAGTTGCTTCCAAGAGGCGATGGACCTTTTCAGTGTTGGAGCGCATCAATGATAATGCCCATGTCGGACTTACCGTGAGTATAATGTTAGTGCTTCTTTCAATGTTGCTGATTTGAGTCCGTTTGATGTAGGTGACGACTTGGATTTGAGGACAAATCCTCTTCAAGAGGAGGGGAATGATGCAGCCCAAGGTTCGTTGATTCCAAACCCGGTGCGTGTTCCTGTTGGGCCGGTTACAAGAGCACGAGCCAAGAAGTTCAAAGAGAGTTTGATGGGCTTAGTTCAAGAAGTGTGGGAGCAAGAGTTGAATAAGAAGCCCATTGGAGAGAGTGGATCGACCAGTCCAAGAATCATCAATTTCATGGAGGCAAATGGGCTGGAACTTGAAGATGTTTAATCTTGATTTATTTGGCATATTGGGCCATGATATTTTATCTTTAATTGCTTAATTTTCGTGGGATTATTAAGGCCCATTTTAGACATGTTAATTTTCGTTAGTTTTGGGCCTATTTTAAGCATATTTGACTTAGTCTTTGATTCCTTATAGGATTAGGTCAAATCTTTGATATTTTCCTATTAGAACTAGATTTAGCCTATATAAAGGCTTGTAATGTGATGAACGAAATCGCACCATCTTTGATAATAAACGTGAGTTTCTTCTTTCTCTTGAGAGTATTTCAGTTCTTCTTGGTTTTGCCAAGTCGAGTTCATTTATCCGGAATCAACGAGATAACCACCACTCGTTTGTGACATTTAAGTCGTCAACCATCTTCGTATGATCGACCTTATCACTCGAGGGTTAATTCTGAGGTTTTGGGATATATTAGTTTTATAAGTCTTGATCTGCCGATTGATTCTGTGATTGCGAGGAAACAAACTATGCATTTAGATTTTTGGACTTTGAATAATCGCATTCAAATGAATTAAAAATGTTATGTGATTAAACAAATAATGCATAGTTGGTTCAATAATGCATTCAAATGAACAAAAATACATGCGCTAAACACAATAATGCATACGGTTGAAGTTCAAGACGGGCTTCATCTGCTCGCAAGATCGCTCCGACGCTCGTTCGCGCGCCCGTTGGCCTGTATTTTTATGTTTTGTTAAATGCATTGACATGTTTTGATCAATGCATGAACATACTTTGCTCAATGCATGTTTGTGTTTTGTGGCAAATGCAGTTTTATGTTTTGTTCAATGCAGTTTCATGTTTTGTTCAATGCATTTTTATGGTTTTCGACATCAAATCTCTCATTCATCCTTCTATGTCAATTCCGTCGTCTCTTTCCCTGATTACCGGCGAATTCGCCGTGAACCACCGCCATAGCCACCACATTTCTCGATTCTTCAATTATCTATCAAATTTATCTTCTATTTTTTCTCAAAATCCATCAATTTTGTTCTCAAATATTTTTTTTCTTTTTCTTTCTTTCAAAATATATTATTTGTTGTTGTTTGTTTATATTGTTGTTGTTCGTTGGTCTTCTTGGGCCGAGATCTCATTGTCGTTGTTGCCATTGTCGTCGTCTCCGGCGCCGTCCGTTGCTACCAAGGAGGAGAAGAAGAAAAAGAAGGCTGATTTGATTTCTTCCCATTTTGCCCCTTACGAAAATTAAAAAAAGAAAATAAAAGAAAATGAGCTGCCACGTGTCATCTTGTGGTGCGGCCACGTGTTCAAAATGTGTGGTCTAGATTGGGTACTACATACTATCTGGGGATCGGGTACTACGGGAACCCAACCATATATATATATATATATATATATATATATATATATATATATAGGAGATGATTCAGGTAGGAAAAGATAATTTGGTAGGAAATAGGAATGAATCTGAGCCTTTGATTTGCTATATGAATGGTTGAGATTTAATTTCTGGGTGTGCTACAGGTTTATATTTCGTGTGCTACACGGGTTAATGTGCAACATTAGAATCTTTCATGTGCTACATTATAATGAAAGATGTGCTAAACTAATATATTTAGCATATGTGCTACGAATGGATGAAATATGTGCTAAACTAACATGTGCAATATAGTAATTCTGATTGTGCTACACAAATATGAAAAATGTGCTACTATTCCTATTTTCGTACATTAAGGAGCTTTTCACCATAACCAACCCATATATATATATATATATATATATATATATATATATATATATAGGATTGGGTTCAAATAAAACACATGCAAAAATAAGAAATGAGAACAAATTTGAACCATTGATTTTTGAAGATGTGGTTATGATTAAATCAAATTAGGGTATAATGGTAATTACTGAGAATATTACGAAAATAACCGTCCCTTAATTATAGGAATGTGATAACTTAATCTTGAACCATTGATTAATGACAAATGGATGATCAAGATGAATTCTTATTTCTTATTTTAAGAGATTTATATTATAACACATCCTATATATATATATATATATATATATATATATATATATAATTAGAGGATTGATATTCGTACTTCGACCTCTCATTCTTATGAAAAGGGATAATTATCTTTGAACTATGAGTAATGGTTAAAAAAGATATCATTTAAATTGACCAAATATAATATTTTTTATCAGTGTAATATCTCGAACTCTATTATATTGTAATTTGCAAATAAGTATTTCTCGTAAACCTTTACCGCCGGTGATTTACCGAACATGAACATGGTTCCAAAATATACTTGAGCATATAAGAAATTAACATTATAACTATGTTCAAGTAAATATCTAAAAATAAATATAAATACTCATTTTATGGACTTTAACAAAAAATTCTCATTTCGGTCTAATCTTCACATGATTGTTTTAAACATGCACTATTTGACTTTAGTCTATCTTCGCATCATTCGAACTACAAAGTACTTCATATATTCTTTATACTATCCCAATTTCAATCATACTAAACATAGAGTATAACATTTCAATCAAATCTTCACACTATTGGAACTACTAACATATCAAACATCGAATATATATGTAGTATGATTGAAATCTTCCAAATCCTGACATCGAATATCTCATTTCAATCAAATCTTCGTAGTATCAAACATGGAAGATTCTGAACCGTTGATCCCTGCAGTTGATCACGTGGCTATCATCCAAAACTGCATCGGAGCTCTTTACTTCATTCGGGGAAGGAACCGTGGAGAAGCTGTTTCCAAAAACCTCCCACCACCTTTGTCTAGATCCATCCGGAACCTCCCCAAAACCTCGCCAGCGACGTCGTTTTCTCGGCGGTCGTACAAAATCACGATTCATACTGCCATTAATTGCGAACCGTCCTCTCGGAAACGTATAGACAAACAGGAGCAGCAGCCGAACGACGCCGCCAGGGACGTCGCTGAGAGCCGCCCGCTCTCCCCTGCCTCCACCGCCATGGCGGCCGCCACGGAAAACTCTAGCGCTAACGTCTCAATGTACTACCAGACATGCGCTGCCCACCACGGCGTCGTGACGAGCGATTGGCTGGCTCAGGCGCAGGCCGCCGTCTCTGGAAATTTGGAAGACGCCGTTGCGGAGAACAACGTGTCCGGTGGCGAGGAGAAAGGTAAGAGGTTCTCGGTGGTGGATGAGTTTAACAATTGGCGGAAACAGCCAGAGTTGGCGGAGGCTGTGGCGGCGATTAGGGCTTTGGCATCGGTCATTCGCTCGAGCCAAGCTAAGACGATGATGGAGCTTGAAGTTGAGCTCAAAAAGGCATCCGAATCTCTTAAGTACTCAAGTTATTTCGATTTTTGTCGATTATTTTTTCTCCTGTTTACGATGTTTTTGCACTATTGCAACTGAGTTTGTTAATCATTTATCTGATTGTGTCGGTTGTGTAAAGTTGAAAACCAATCATTTGAATCGATTAAGACAGATGATAGAACAATGAGTGTTTCCATTATGTTTGTATCTTTGCAGCCGAGTTTGTAAACTTGACATCTTCGACCATTTATCTAATTGTTTGGATAGTGTGAAGTGGCGCATTACTAATTTGAATCAATTAGATTGATAGAACAACTTGAGAGACCATTTTATAGTGATCAGAATGATATAGATAATTTTATGGATTATTACAATTTTGATGCAGTCATGGGACACTACTTCAATCTCCTTAACAGCTGGTTGTGACCTTTTCATGCGATATGTGATTAGAACTTCAGCTTTAGATCACGAAGACTTCTGTTCAGCCAAGTCCCGACTTCTTGAGCGTGCTGAGAAGTTTGGGGAGATATCATATAAGGTGTTCATTTCATTTGGTAGATTGTTTTGGGCTCTCAGCTTTTCTCGAATTCAAAGATTTAACACTTCTCATGACAGGCTCGGAGAATAATAGCTATGCTCAGTCAAGATTTTATATTCGATGGTTGCACCATACTGGTGCATGGCTTCTCTCGGGTTGTGCTCGAGGCCTTGAGAACAGCAGCGGAGAATAAGAAACTGTTTCGAGTTCTCTGTACAGGTGTGTGTTCTGGCATCATCGCTGTATCATCTGATTTTATTGGCTGGGTGAATGGGTTTTGACACAGTACCTCAGTAAATTATTCAACTTACTTCACCACCTTATTAATAACAGATTTTGATCCTTGTTTTTCTATGTTTAATTGCTTAGAACTTCCAAAAAGTCATAGATTTCTTTCGTCTAAGGTGAAAATGAGAAAAAGGAAGATCAACCTATTGGAGCTCTTGAAAATAATGCAGGATTTCCTTGTTAATGTTATTATATCAGTTTTCCTCAAAACAAACTTGACCATTTATATTGAATTGGCTTCTCAAGCCATCCATCAGCATTGATAAAAATGCTTGGCATTCTTTTCAATATTAATTAATGTGTGTATCTTGCAGTTGTATCTGGCTTGCATATCTATTATCTAGGATAAAGAAAAAAGTAAAGAACAAAATGCATATTTGGGACATGTTTCTTTGTCGAGGATAGACTTTCTGTTTATGTTTCAAAATAGAAGCATGGTATTTAGTATATGAGATAACTCTGGAATGCAGAGGGAAGGCCTGACAGGTCAGGATTACGCGTATCCAACGAGCTTGCCAAACTGGATATCCCCGTTAAGCTCTTAATCGACTCTGCTGTGGCATATAGCATGGATGAAGTAGACATGGTGTTCATTGGAGCAGATGGCGTGGTCGAAAGTGGAGGCATTATAAACATGATAGGAACCTACCAAATTGCATTGATCGCTAAAGCCATGAGCAAGCCAATGTACGTTGCTGCTGAAAGTTACAAGGTAAATTAATCCATCCTTACTGTTTAAATCATTTTGCATTTTATTTTAATTTCTGACAATATTTCATTCAGCATCAAGGAGCCTCACATACGGTGCAGTCTACTTAATTTGGTTCAGTTATCTTGAAACTATGCTCGTTCTTGCAGTTTGCTCGCCTTTACCCATTGGATCAAAAAGACATGGTACCAGCCCTACGTCCCATTGATTTTGGGGTACCATTTCCATCAAAGGTGGAAGTTGAAACATCCGCTCGCGACTACACACCTCCACAGTATCTTACCCTGCTCTTCACTGATCTCGGCATTCTAACACCGTCTGTAGTAAGCGATGAGCTAATCCAGCTCTACCTATAGACTGCTCTCTAACCCTTCAACACGCAATTTGCTTCGATAACACAGCATTTTTCTAACAGTTCTTCAAGATTCTGCATTAGCATGTTGGTGCACATGCTGATTTTTTTTTTCAAGATTAGTCTTTTATGATATCTTTGTGGGAACTTTTTTTGATGTCCGATTGTAGTTGCACAGATTTGATCGAGGTGGAATAAATAGTGTGTGAATCCCATCTTGATATATTGAAAAGTAGAAATACTTTTGAGTTTTTAGACGGAAATAGTAATTGCACATTTTATTATAGTCATGATTCTTGACAGAAAATGACTAACATCCATATAAATATTAGATTATATAGAGAAATATTTAGTTGGATGATGATGAGGAAGTGAGCTTCTTGATGAGGAGTTTGGATCTGAGGTCTGCAGCATCGACTTCTCCTAAGTGATTCTCAGGTATCCAGTTTCCTGTGTTGGGGTCTCTCATCCAGAATGCTTCTTTACCACTTGTGTGGCCGTCGGCGGCTTCGGCCGCTGCCTTTCTGATAGCTGGTGGCGTTGACCGGACTTTTACATTCTCCGCTGCGCCGGAGTACGCCCTCCTGCTGCAATTTGAAAATTGGGTTTCAATTATATGATAGCAACTGCGGATATCTTTTAACATTTTCTATCGAAAATTACCAAAGAAAAATAGAGGTACATTAATGAATCTCCATCTCATATACAAACGAAATGTAACATGCATAATGCATTATATGTATATACCGTTTCAACCTTTAGATCTATCTCCTGAGTTTACTCATGAACAAAGTATATATCGAACAGGCTAATTTAACATGTATTGTACAGTGTCCCCTTCTGTATATGTACATGCATGTATCGTATTTGAACTTATGAATCTACTTTCTCTCTCTCTCTCACACACACACACACACATACATACATACACAGTAACACAAACAACTGAAAGACAAACTATCAAACAAAGAAGGAAAAAAGGGACAGCAATGCATGAGAAATTAGTAGCAACCTCATCAAGAAAAGGCTGCTCGAAATCTTTGCCATAGCTGCAGAAAAAGAAGAGGTAGCTGATCATATATATTTGTATAGTTTCTACTGCTTAAAAATGAATTTGTTTATATATGTAGACGATAAAGTAGAGGGGCAATTTGAGTTATATATTTATTGCAAGTCTTATTATTCCATCTATTTAGATGTCTTCTATTTCAAGGATGATATAATCCATATCCTACAATATAATGTTTTGGAGACTGGATTATCGATTCTTATTCCCAGGACTCCTTTCCTGAATTTGAAATTTATTTCCTATTTAAATCACGTGCTAACACTCGTATTTTACTACTTGCGATAAGCATCTTATTTATTTATAATTAAATGTAACTTGCCCATTGGGAATATATTTGTCGAATTGGACGTGACAGAGGAAGAACAAATCAATTATTCCGATTTCTTGAATGGAAGAACACTTTTTTAATTCAATTAGAAGACTTACCCCAAAAAAAAAAAAAAAGTTGGGATATATTTGTTTAAATTCATTTCAACTTTCGATATCTTAATTTATTATTAAGGCAAACATTAAATCAATATTTAATAATTCAAAGTTTAAACTAAAAGCACTTATATTTTTAAAAACATTGTGATAGTCGGGTATTTAATTGTAATTATGTATAGTTAGAAATATTTTTGTTAAGAAAATAAACAGCTCGAATATTTAATTGTAGTTATTCATAGGTCATGACATTTTTGTTAAAGTCAATAGTTTGGGTAAATCGCAATTTTTCCTAAATAACAATTTTTTTTGAATGGATTTTAACAATTATTTAGAGACCATTAATACTGTGCAAGGAAAAGAACGACACACTAATAGTAAAGAATGTGATATTTCAAATTTTAAGTGTTAATTAACTCCCTCGATAATTGTTAATATAATTAATTATTGTCGATAGCAGGATACTGCGTCTTCCACGTATTCCCAGTGGCAATTGGAATAAGGTTCTCGCTACATATATTCCCAACTTTTTTGACAACCAATTTATAAATATTGATATTTTTTATGCGTTGAACCATTATTCCAACTATTCCAAGAAAATATTATAGCTTAATTTTGAGTGTGCGTGATTGTTACATGAAAAGTATAATATCTTCTTTCATAATTACATAATAATTTTTTTTAATTCATGGAAAACTTACGGCTGTTATCTTCGATGCATACTGGGTAAATCTCACGTTCATATGCAATAGCTGCAAACTACACAGAACGAGTAAAATCCATTTAAAAAACTAGGTATGACAGACTCAGATCCATATGAGTATTAATGGAGTTCAAATCTATAATATTTTGATCACAGAAACTCACTTTACCAATGGACCATCTCAAATGGACAATAATAGTATTTTTATATATTATAAAAAGTGTAAGACATGCATCTGATAAACACCATATGAGGATATAATGTCTACCACTGATGCCAGTAGGTGGATAATTGTTTTTACGATAACGATTTTTTTTGTAAATTAAGAGTTTAAAACGAAAAATATTATAATACGATCTACTTGTCAAATTACTTATTTTTTAGTAATAGTTAGACGATCAACAGCATGATCTTTCTCCCTTTTTTTTTTTTTGATATCATAGGGAACCCGCAGCCGCTACCTTAGATGCGCACTGGGTAAACCCCACGTTCCTGTGCAATAGCCTGCAAACCGCACTTGGAATCTTTCTCCCTTCTGTCCCTATGTAAGGTAGGGTTGTTTGCGTGATTTGCTCAACCGCCCCTTAGAGCATCTCCAATGCAAGGAGGCATTGGGGATACATCCTCATTAAGTACCGTTGGGGGGAGGTGGAGTGAGAAGGTAGTGGGAAGGTAGTGGGAGGAGAGATGAGAGCATCTCCATTCATACCTTCCCATTCTCAGGTTTTTGCTGACATCATCACAGACACATCATCATATTCCATTCTCCTATTTTCACCCCCAACAATATCTTCTCAAACTCAGGTTTTTGCTGACATCATTATGGACCCACTTTTCACTCACTGTCAACTCATTCATTATCTATTCATAATTTTATTTAAATTTTATATTTATTATTCTAACTTGATAAAAATTAATTTTAATATTATTTAAAATTAATATCAAATAACTTAATTATTATATAAATATTAGTACATATTAAAATTGCACAATAACATGGAAACTTTTAAAAAAGAACTTATACAATATAAAAGATAATTTAAATCTAACAAATTAAAATACAACATACAAAACAAACTAATACTAAACCTAATTAATCATTCATCATTGCCGAAGTGTGCCCAAATGTGCTCAACTAAATCTGCTCGAAGTTGATGATGAATTTCTTTATCACGTAGTCCGCACTCTCTTGAGATAATTTCAATTCACCGCGTAACCTTGGATTATTGGAGGAGGTTATTTGTGATTTGCTCGTCGTCGTCTATCCAATTGCTTACCATTTCCCCTCCATCCTCGATTATCATATTATGTAATATAATGCAAGCCAACATAATATCTTTTAAGTTTTCTCGGTACCAAAGACGACATGGGCCTTTAATCAATGCCCATCTTGCTTGAGAACCCCAAATGCATGTTCGACATCCTTTCTCGCACTTCTTGCATTTGTTTGAACTTCAACCTTTTGCATCTTGCGGATGCGAAAAGCTCTGAATAAAGCTGCCCGTTCGGGTAGATTACATGTCATTAGGTAATAGTCTTGTGAGTATTGTGTGTCATTTATCGTGAAAGGGATCGTCGGTGCAAACCCTGTGTGAGCATCATTGAATAATGGTGATTGCCCGAGCACATTGATGTCATTGTTTGAGCTGCAACTCTAAAAATGCATGTCATATCCACAAATTTTGAGAAGCAAAACTTCAAGCATTATAGTAGGTTTTTTATATCACCACGAGTGTCTTGACCTTTCCATGCTACTGGACAATTCTTCCATTCCCAATGCATATAATCAAGGCTACCGAGCATTCCAGGAAAACCATGTTTCTCCTCATGCATCCTCATCAACCCTCGAACTTCATTTGCAGTCGGTTTCCTCAAGTAATAGTTGCCGAAAACTTCAATCACACACTTGCAAAAATCTTGCAAGCACTCGATGTCTGTTGATTCAGCAACGCGTAAGTACTCATCGTAGTGATCAGCTGGACCACCATACGCTAGCTGACGTATCGCCATCGTGCATTTCTGAAATGGCGTGAAGCCCTTTCTCCCAGTTGCATCACGAAGTTGTTGAAAAGAAGGGGAGTGCGCTTCCAAAGAATTCACAATGCGAATGAATAACTCTTTGCGCATTCGATTTCCCCGACGAAACTCTCTTTCACCATAAGTTGAATTTTCAACAAAGTAATCCTTCATTAGTCGATCGTGTGCAGCCTCACGATCTCGATGGATATATCTTCTTGGACGAGAAGTATGTTGTGCAACTAACTGGAGCAAGTAATCTTCTGCGACATCGTCCTCCATCATTGAGTTCATCTCCTCATCAATATATTCATCATCATTAGAGCTAGCGCTTTTGTTTGATGAAGACATGTTGAGAGTAAGAACTGATTATATGAAAAGAAAATATATTGAGGATACAAGGAGGAAAAAACCAGAATGTGTGAATAATTGTGTGAGAGATGATTGTGATTTATAGATCACAAATTAAATGACCGTTTGAACCAACATGCAAAGAATTAAAGTGCTTTCCAATAAAGTGTTTTTCAATGGTAAAAAAAAAATAATTAAAGGCGTGCATTTCACATGTGATTGATTAAAGTTGTTGCAGCAGTCAAAAGAAAAATAATTGATCTGCAGTGGTCAAAAAAGCATAATAAGTACAAGCATGCCAAATTTAACTGATTAGAAAATACTAAAAAAGAATAGACAATAAGACATTTTTAATTTAAATCAACTAGTACAACATAAAACACAATATTTAAATTAAAAAAATCAAATACAACACATAATTAAGAAAATAAAATACAACACACAACTACAGAAAATAAAATACAACACACAATTGCAGAAAATAAAATACAACACACAATTGCAGAAAATAAAAATGGTAGAATGGCTAATTTTACTCTTCGTCCGCTTCCCACTTTGCTTGGATTTGGGCGCAATACTTAAGATGAAGTCGTAGTTGGGTTTCCGTCATCTTTGAAGTATCTTGCATGAGAATTTTATGCTCTTTTACCTTCTGTTTTGCCTCCAATGCCTTCGCCACCATCATTGTTGCAGCTGCTCTTGCGTTGATCGCATCGACCACCTCTTTGGCTTCACCTGTTGATTTTTCTTTTCCTTTCGCCGCCTTCCTCTTCGCCGCCTTATTTCCAATTGGACGAGTGTGGGTTGTTTCATCACCATTTTCATCTTGGTTGGAAGCGGAGGTGTAGGCACCCGATGCAGAAGACTTGCCCTTTTTTGTTACCCGAATCTCCTTGTCTTGATGAGCGAATTTGGACATTCTTTGAGCAAATTCCATACTCCGATATGTACGAAACCGCGTGTTCGTGAGTCTCTTTATATTCATCTTGTGCCTTTTGAATGATGTCAGCTTCACTTGCACCGCTTGACCACATCTCTGCTTTCCTATAATAACATGAACTAAACCATTTAGTTTCCTTTGCAAGTTTGTAAAAAAGTGTTTTGAGCGATGAAGATGATCTCTCTGGAGTTCTGCTCGGGCGACCCTTGTTGTAGGCATTAGTAATTCTCTCCCACATTTGATCTATAGTTTGATCATTTCGACGATCGAATCAATGCTAATATCGATCCAACACCTTGTAAGATGTTCGCACTCTTTCTCCGAGTACAAAATCTTCTTATACTTCGTATCATTGTTCTCTTCATCGGATTGTTGATCGAAGTTCAGATTTATGGCCTCGAGACCTTGCGAAGAAGAAAAATTTTGGAAAGACGATGCTCTTAGGAGTAGGCGTTCTTGGTGGTCTTCCTCCATCTATCTTGGTCTTTCTTGATGAGTCGGAAGATGGAGCTCGAACTTGGTAGTGATAGCACGGATGGAAATTGGATGGATAGCTTGGAACATTCCTTTGGATATGTCGGATCTTGTTGAGGACGAAAGTTGGAATTTTGAGAATCGAAGTTGGGATTTTGACAATAAAAGTTGGGATTTTGCAATTCGAGTTGGGATTTTGTGGAAAGTTGGGATTTTGTTGGCGTAAGTTGGAATTTTGAGAAAGAAAGTTGGGATTTTGAGGATTAGAGTTGGACATTTGAAGCGAATTTGATCCAAAATATCCGAATTGGACCAATTTGAAATCGTTATTCATTCGATAATAGGAAAATGTTTAGGAGAAGAAGAAATATTAAGGTAAATGGAGAAGAAAATATAAAAGTTGGTAGGAATGATGTTGTTAGAGATTTATATTTATAAGCAGATTTTTATCCGTTGATCAACGGTCATATATTTATCCGTTGATCAACGGACTTATTATATCTATTGTCATCATAAAAAACCCACTTTTCCATGGAATCTTTTGTGTATAGCAGTAGATAAAAGTATAATGCAAAAAAACAAAAAATGTACAGTTGATTCAAAGAAGAAGAAAATGAAAAAACAAACAAACTTAAAAATAACTAATTTTGCATGCAATATATTGAATAATATAATTATAAATATAAAAAAATTAAAAAAATGCAAAGATTGAAAGAAATATGTATATAAAAAAATTGAAAAGAAATTATTTTTCATGCAATATTTTATATATGAAAATACATAAATAAAAGTGAAATAAAACAAAATAAAACGAAATAAAACAAAAAACAAAAAATCATATATATATTGAAATAAAGAAAGAGCCGAGAATGGTGAAAACAGAAAAAATAATAAAAAAATCAAAAGGGCCCACATTTTGACTTGCCTTTCGGAAGGTGGTTCACCTTTTCTCTCTCAGAGCATCTCCCGTCTGCGAGGCGCATTGAGGATGCATCCTCGTTAATGGTTGGGGGAGGTGGGTGAGAAGGTAGTGGGAGGAGATGAGAGAGAAAGGTGGAACCACCTCCGAAAGCGCAAGTCAAATGTGAGCCTTTTGATTTTTATTATTTTACATTTTCACCATATTTAATTAATTAGAAAATCAAATATTATAGGATTTATATAATTAATTAATAAAATAAGGATTGCACCGAGCGCCAACCCACCCTACCAACCCACCCCACCCGCCAACCCCACCCCACCGGCCAACCCACCTCCCACCGCCAACCCCACCCCACTACCAACCACCCCCACCCGCCAACCCAACCCCACCCCCACTACCAACCTACCCCCACGACCAACCCCACCCCACCGCCAACCCCACCCCACTACCAACCCATCCCCACCTGCCAACCCCAACCCCACGGCCAACCCACCCCACCGGCCAACCCCACCCCACGGCCAACCCACCCCACCGGCCAACCCCATCCCCACGGCCAACCCCACCCCATACCAAACCCACCCCACTGCGTGACCCACCCTGCTGCCAACCCCACCCCCACCCCTGCGGATAACTTTAATTTAATTTAATTTCTACGTAATTATAAAAAATAAGATTTCAATGCAAATCCTTAACTTTAATTTTCCACTAGATATAATAAGTCCGTTGATCGCGAGATAAATATATAATCGTTGATCAGCGGATAAAATCGCTTATAAATATAAATCTCTAAATTCCTACCAACTTTTATATTTTCTTCTCCATTTACCTTAATATTTCTTCTTCTCCTAAACATTTTTCTATTATCGGAATGAATAACGATTTCTCAGTTGGTCCATTCGGATATTTTGGATCAAATGCGCTTCTCAAATGTCCAACTCTAATCCTCAAAATCCCAACTGTCTTTCTCAAAATTCCAACTTTCGTCAACAAAATCCCAACTTTCCACAAAATCCCAACTTGAATTGCAAAATCCCAACTTTTATTGTCAAAATCCCAACTTCGATTCTCAAAATTCCAACTTTCGTCCTCAACAAGATCCTACATATCCAAAGTGAATGTTCCAAGCTATCCATCCAATTTCCATCCGGCTATCACTACCAAGTTCGAGCTCCATCTTCCGACTCATCAAGAAAGACCAAGCATAGATGAAGGAAGCACCACCAAGAAACGCCTACTAGGAAGAGCATCGTCTTTCCAAAATTTTCTTCTCCAAGGTCTCGAGGCCATAAATCGAACTTGATCAACAATCCGATGAAGAGAACAATGATACAGTATAAGAGGATTTTGTACTCGGAGAAAGAGTGCGAACATCTTACAAGGTGTTGGATCGATATTAGCATTGATTCGATCGTTGGAAATGATCAAAAGATAGATCAAATGTGGGAGAATTACTAATGCCTACAACAAGTGGTCGCCGAGCGAACTCGGAGAGATCATCTTCTCGCTCAAAACACTTTTTACAAACTTGCAAAGGAAACTAAATGGTTTAGTTCATGTTATTATAGGAAAGCAGAGATGTGGTGGCGGTGCAAGTGAAGTCGACATCATTCAAAAGCACAAGATGAATATAAAGAGACTCACGGAACACGCGGTTTCGAGACATATCGGAGTATAGAATTTGTTCAAAGAATGTCCAAATTCGCTCATCAAGACAAAGGAATTCGGCAACAAAAAGGCAAGTCTTTGCAGATCGGTGCCTACACCTCCGCTTCCAACCAAGATGAAAATGGTGATGAAACAACCCAAACTCGTCAATTGGAAATAAGGCATAAGAAGGAAGGCGGCGAAGGAAAAGAAAATCAACAGTGAAGCTAAAGAGGTGGTCGATGCGATCAACGCAAGAGCAATTGCAACAATGATGGTGGCAAAGGCAATGGAGGCAAAACAGAAGGTAAAAGAGCATAAAATTCTCATGCATGATACTTCAAAGATGGCGAAAACCCAACTACGACTTCATCTTAAGTATTGCGCCAAATCCAAGCAAAGTGGGAAGCGGACGAAGAGTAAAATTAGCCATTCTACCATTTTTATTTTCTCGCAATTGTGTGTTGTATTTTATTTTCTCGCAATTGTGTGTTGTATTTTATTTTACGTAGTTGTGTGTTGTATTTTATTTTACGTAATTATGTGTTGTATTTGATTTTTTAATTTAAATATTGTGTTTTATGTTGTACTAGTTGATTTAAATTAAAATGTCTTATTGTCTATTCTTTTTAGTATTTTCTAATCGATTAAATTTGGCATGCTTGTACTTATTATGCTTTTTGACCACCGCAGATCAATTATTTTCTTTTCGATCGCCGCAACAACTTTAATCAATCACATGTGAAATGCACGCCTTTAATTATTTTCTTTGACCATTGAAAACACTTTATTGGAAAGCACTTTAATTCTTTGCATGTTGGTTCCAACGGTGATTTAATTTGTGATCTATAAATCACAATCATCTCTCACACAATTATTCACACATTCGGTTTTTCCTCCTTGTATCCTCAATATATTTTCTTTTCATATAATCGTTATTACTCTCAACATGTCTTCATCAAACAAAAGCGCTAGCTCTAATGATGATGAATATAGTGATGAGGAGATGAACTCAATGATGGAGGGCGAGGTCGCAGAAGATTACTTGCTCCAGTTAGTTGCACAACATACTTCTCGTCCAAGAAGATATATCCATCGAGATCGTGAGGCTGCACAAGATCGACTAATGAAGGATTACTTTGTTGAAAATTCAACTTATGGTGAAAGAGAGTTTCGTCACGAAATCGAATGGGCAAAGAGTTATTCATTCGCATTGTGAATTCTTTGAAGTGCACTCTCATTCTTTTCAACAACGCCGTGATGCAACCGGGAGAAAGGGCTTCACGCCATTTCGTAAATGCACGGTAGCGATCGTCACTAGCGATGGTGGTCCGGTGATCACTACGATGAGTACATACGTGTTCTTGAATCAGCAGCATCAGTGCTTGCAAGATTTTGCAAGTGTGTGATTGAAGTTTTCGCAACTATTACTTGAGGAAACCGAGCGCAAATGACGCTCGAGGTTGATGAGAATGCATGAGGAGAAACATGACTTTCCGGAATGCTCGGTAGCCTGATTGTATGCATTGAGAATGGAAGAATTGTCGAAGAGCATGGAAAGGTCAAGACACTCGTGGTGATATAAAGAAACCTACTATAATGCTTCAAGTCGTTGCTTCTCAAAATTTGTGGATATGGCATGCATTTTTGGAGTTGCAGGCTCAAACAATGACATCAATGTGCTCGGCAATCACCATTATTCAATGATGCTCTGAGGGTTTGCACCGACGATCCCTTTCACGATAAATGGCACACAATACTCACAAGGCTATTACTCAATGACGGAATCTACCCGAATGGGCACTTTTAAGAGCTTTCGCATCCGCAAGATGCAAAAGGTTGAAGTTCAAACAAATGCAAGAAGTGCGAGAAAGGATGTCGAACGTCCATTTGGGGTTCTCCAAGCAAGATGGGCATTGATTAAAGGCTCATGTCGTCTTGGTACCGAGAAAACTTAAAAGATATTATGTTGGCTTGCATTATATTACATAATATGATAATCGAGGATTAAGGGAAATGGTAAGCAATTGGATGAGCGACGACGAGCAAATCACAAATAACCCCTCCAATAATCAAGGTTACGTCGGTGAATTCGTAAATTATCTCAAGAGAGGTGCGGACTACGTGATAAAGAAATTCATCATCAACTTCGAGCAGATTTAGTTGAGCACATTTGGGCACACTTGGCAATGATGAATGATTAATTATGTTTAGTATTAGTTTGTTTTGTATGTTGTATTTTAATTTGTTAGATTTAAATTATCTTTTATATCGTATAAGTTCTTTTTTAAAAGTTTCCATGTTATTGTGCAATTTTAATATGTACTAATATTTATTTAATAATTAAGTTATTCGATATTAATTTTAAATAATATTAAAATTAATTTTTATCAAGTTAGAATAATAAATATAAAATTTAAATAAAATTGTGAATAGATAATGAATGAGTTGAAAGTTATTGAAAAGTTGGTCCATAATGATGTCAGCAAAAACCTGAGTTTGAGAAGGTATTGTTGGGGTGAAAATAGGAGAAAGGAATATGATGATGTGTCTGTGATGATGTCAGCAAAAACCTGAGAATGAGAATGTATGAATGGAGATACTCTTAGCTCGGTGCTCATGATGTGGCGTATGTATGCGCTATAGAACCTCCACTGCCCTTTTATTTTTTTTACTAGGATCGAATTTATGTTGGGAGAGTAGCCAGTGGTCTCATTTTGTTAGAAGAGCTGTCGCGAAGGTAACAATCAGATGCAGACTATTATGCTTCGTAGAGAGACTTTGGAATTGCTAGTATCATTTCGAGCTCAATATATATACGAAGAACTACAACTCGAGGATGACACTTGAAGCCCAAAATGACACCTCAGTTCATATCTATAAGTTAGATCATCGATAAGGTATGAGAAATTTATTGTTAATAACGAAGAAGTAATTAACGATCCACATGAAATATAAAAATCGTTAATTATTTTAATTTTATAAAAAACGACTTTAATTAGCAAATACATGGTCTAAAGAGGACAAAACAATCTAAAAAAAATACTTAGAATCAATTTGTATTTTTTTATTCCACAATTATTTCGAACCATCAATTTAATTTGGTCAATTAGTTAATCAATTGACCAAATAAATAGTTATATTTTTTATTGAAAAAATTAATTTAGGACATTTAATTTATCTAGTATTACTTTTACCAATAATTAAGTTTTCAAATAATGTGAGTTCATGGGTTGATATAATTATTAAAAGACTTTGAAAATGAACCTTTCATAAGATGTTCATGTAAGTGGAGATCGAACATGTTGTTACGAGATAATTAATATTTGATATAATGGAGTATAAGATAGAATATTTAATATTGTTAAAATTCTAATGTAATAATAATAAAATTACTCACCCATTTGGTTTATAATCATAATCCATGCAAAATCTATTGAACAATCTATATAAATATTTAATATCAATGTATATTTTTGATTTCATATTTTATTTTTAACAAAAGTTATATATTATATTCTAATCATTACTAAATTCACATACCGTAATTAGATGATTTGCAATTTTCCTGCTTTTTTTTTGTCAATTTAATACAGAAATTTTAAAGACCGCGTCACGGTGGATTCGAACCCGAGACCTTTGGCCTCGGGCATTAACCACTCTACCACTAGACGGCTAGACCAACACACGGACACATTTTCCGGTTTTTTTGATGACATTATATGTAATTTATTTTATATGTGTACATGGCCAATTGTTATTTGCCACCGTTTCCTTCAACCGATTTTATATCCAGATTATGCGATTAATTTGTTTTAGTATTTTTTCTTGTTTTATATATTAAATCACTAATTTTGGGTGAGATCAACTTGCTGGAATATTCAAAAGAGATCTTTAAAAAATCATTAAATTTGTTTTTAAAATCTTCAAGGTATCGTTATTATTCTTTGTTGACCACTTTTAAAGAAAAATTATTATCTTCTTAAACTTGTTGACCACAATTTATATGTAAATCTTGGTGGTGAAATCGAAAAAGAAACCAATATTATTTTCATGCAGCGAACAATGCTTGTAGATATATTGTTGTTTATTTTGGAAGCTCGGTGCTAAAATGAATTCATATGATCAAAATGTCACATGAATGTAGAGTTTACTCAATGTGCACCGAAAATAATGACCGTAGGTTCTCCATAATTTTAAAAAATATATACATATTACTTGCAAAGCACAGTCAAATAACAAGATTAAAATTTCATATTTTAATATATATATATATATATATATATATATATATATATAAACCAATCTTAAAGTATAAAGTATGAACTATTTCTAGTCCTTGATTCGTGACAATCTACGATGAATTCATCAACTTAATTGATGGATTCAAACACTTGGGTTCGAATCCCATGAGGGACGAATTTTTATTTTTCTGAATTCAAACATCCAAATTCTACATTAACAAAATGGATGCAGTTAGAAAATATAAATATATATAATATTTAGTCTGACACTAACCTTAACTGTGCAAATAATTAAAAGATATAATATGCAATCGGATGTTCACCAACAATTACATACAAAAAAAACACTAAATGTGTACATGTTTATTGTTTTCCTATCAAATTTGTCATTTGATGGCCATCAAGTAATAAGCAAAATAAAAAAATAAAAAAAATCAAATATGTTTGTGTTTACAAAAAAAATTTACTAAACAAAGGTATCATAAACTTTTAAAATTATTCTAGTAGAAATAACGTCGTTTTTTCACATGGTAATCTCAGTCAACATTCCGTCAACCAAAAACATTAATGAGGATATTTTCGGTACAATATTAATAATTTGAATCTTTTATTAATATTATTGAAAGCTTATAATGTTTTTGAGACAAACCAATAATTTAGAATTTAATCCAATAATTGTCCAATTTTCTAATACATTAATAAAATTATATTATTATTATTTTTGTCAATTTAATGCAAAAATTTAAAGGCCGCGTCACGATGGACTCGAATCCGAGACATTAACCACTCTACCACTAGGCCAATACACACATTTATAAAATTATATTACTCAATCAATTCATGTCATATGTATACAATCTCATCTCATTTAATATAATGATACGGCGTCTTAACACACACATCACATATTAACACAAGGGAAATTAATATAAAACACGAAAGTAAAGTCTACAAATTTTTAATATTATTATTTATTGTTTACAAATTTGGTTTGTCAAATATATTCTTGTTATTATTTAATTGAAAGTCTATACAATAATTTACTATATTATATTATATTATCTTTACTATAAAAGTATATGTTCTTATTATTGTTATTATAATATCATATTTATTGTCATAATTTATTTAACATACATATATATAGAGTATAAATATTTTATATATTAGATGTAAAACAAGAACAATTTTATATCTATCATTAGAATTGTGTTAAATTTATCTATTTATTTTTTGTATATTTATTCTTTAAATCAAATAATTTACATACGTCATAAGTACCATCATAGCAGTTAGTATAATTAAGAGATCTCGTAGCACATGGAATGTTGTTTATCTCACTACAAGAAGATCTCTCAATGACAATTTATCGTCGGAAAAATTGTGCTTGCATGTGTCATTTCGATAACCGACGGACTATCGATGCACCATTAAATCTGTAGGTAATTATTTTTCTTTTAAAAAAATATATAAAATATGGGTTTACCTATAGAATACTCCATCGGTGGTCCGTCATTGTGCCCTGATTATGAATTGGGCTGCTTCTTTTTTTTTCAATTTCTGCCATTATAATTCACCCCTAAACCTTCTCTCCGTCTCTGTGCTTCACCTCCGGCGATGCCTTCCTTCTTCACTGATGTCGACGCCGCGCCGTCTGCCTCCACCGCTCTGCCACACGCCATCGCCCTGAGCCTCCGCCTACGCCATCCCTCTCGCCATCTACGCTTCTGCCGGTAGCACACCGACGCCGTCCGATGACCTGCTCCTCTCGCCATCTATCTCTCTCGACCTCTCTCTCACACAACCTCTCTCCGACTTATTGACCCTTCTTGTACAGATCTGACACCTATGCCGCCACTGCCTCTCTGCTGCCGGAGAGAACACCGCCGCCGAAGCCAACTCCTGGCGCAGGTACAATACATCTCGTTGTACTATGAATTAGTAGGAAAGGTGCATTCGATGTAAATGCATTTGGTTTATGCTTTGGGAGAATAACACTATTTCATTTTGCAGATCAAAAAACAAAAATGGCTGTTTCTGTTTCTGTGTATGATGTTATCTAGAACAATGGCTGGCAGGGATGAAGTTAACTGCACGTAGACTACATGACTGTCAACTTATTTCTAATTGAGAATCACTCCCTTGCAGTCACCTCATTCTAAATTTGTTTGCAGGTATATTTCTGTTCTTGCCGAGCATCCTGTCATCACAAAGGCTGTCACTTGAGCAATTTTTACTTTGGTTGGTGATGTTATATGTCAGGTAAACTAGCCCCATAGGGCTCATATTCATATATATGGTGTATCTTAACTAAGTCTAAGAGCAAAAAAAAAGAAAAACACTTGCTTTGCCTTTGAGTGACACCTTTGAAACTATTGGCTCGATTGTCCATGCATGAGACCATTCAAGATAATGTTTAACCTTTACTTTGTGGGAATGGATCTCATCAGTTGTTGCAAATTGGCAACTCTGGATACCATTTCAGTTCCTCAACTTTCAATCTGTGCCACAGCAGTTTCAGGTTTGTTTAATCTGTAGGCTCTAAATAAAGCTGAATTTGGACTATAATAATTAGTGACACAAAGAAAGCACTCTCTGGATGCATTCAGCTACTTGAAGATATGTTTGCTTACTGTTTTTATATATTTTTATTTGAGTAGATTTTTGTGCATTGAGTCACATATTTTTTTCCCACATACCAATTTACAGGTATTTGGTGCCAATTCTAATCCTTAATATGGAACGTGATTCTGTCCAATAAAGCCCATAAAGAAGTTTCCGCTAAAATTATTTGAGAAAAAATAGATGATGAAGAATTGATTTTCTTATTATATTAAGATTATCAAAAACTGATTTTTTAAAACTCGACAGTTATAGTCATCCACTGTTTGTATGCAAACATTTTAGTTTTGTTATTAATTTATTTTGAATATTGAAAGTACAATATGTAATCGAGAATTAGATACGAAATATTAGAAAAATTATTTTTTCAACATAACGACGTATTACACGTTGGTAAATCTGCTAGCCGATTTGACAACATCGTGATCTGAGATGATGATTCATCGTCAAGATGTGCATCGAAGAACGCCATGACAAGTAGTCCGTAGGTGAAATATTACCGACATGTCTAACGACGTCGGATTTTGTCCGTTGGAATTGAGTCTGTAATCTCAATCACCGATAAAAAATTTGAAATTTAGCAATAGAATATTTCGTCGATGTCCGACTGAATTTTAATAGTGTCTACTTGTGAAATGCCAGTCATTCGGTTGATTATTCTGTAACGAAAACAATATTTTTTTTAGAATTTTCAGCAACTCATAAGAATACTTTTAGTTAAATACTTAGCTGATTCTTTCGTAAAAATAAAATAAAGAAAAAATAAAACGATTTATGGGTTTGAGCCTGTCACACCTGGTTTTTCAAGTATGGTTTACCTGACCTATGTGGTTTGCAGGCTATTACACAGGAACGTGGAATTCACCGTCAACAAGACACCAGGTAGCGATCATGGGTTCCTATGCTATAAAAAAAACCCTTTACCCCAAAGCCAACTGTAGAATATGTGCTTGAAGTAAAACTGCATTTTGAACTCCTTTACTAGTTTCGAAGCCCACTTAATTTATAAATCCAGCTAAGCCAGCCCAATAGAACATATACTTAGTAAGTTCTATGAATTTTGGATATTATTCATAGAACTTACTAAGTTTATCCTCTCAATTTATAAATCCAGCTAGTCAAGTTTCATCAACACATTACATATATCCTCTCAAAAAATATAAAAAAATGAGCAAAATTTATAGTTACTACAGTTGTTCATCTCCACCACCCATGCTGACAGGTTACTGTTCATCTGACAATACAATAATATATTAATATATAATATGGGATTAGATGTAATATTATCACATTTAAATATTATATGTATCACAATTCATGGTCTCATCTCGTTGTATAATAGTATACTTTATGGTGGAGCATAAACATTGGGAACAATTAATTGCATAATTTATATAACTTTTCTTCGAGTTTGTAATATAATATCATTTTCAAATGTCGTAATTACAATGCAATTTTAACTTTTTAAAATTCTTGTACTCCAAATTTTATTTGTTGAGTAGCATCCAACATGTACAATTATTTTAATCTGTTGTTGCAAAGTAATCGTGCATGAGGTATATTCAAAGATCGGAGGTCATGCTGTTTTTGAAACTTGTGTAAATTTAGCCTTTAATATATTCATATTAATAGACACACAAAATTTATGTACATTTATCCGTACCGTATAAATGTATAAATGTATCATTTGTAATTAAAAAAATTATCATTTATATTAAAGAAAAATATTACTTCATTCGTCCATCAAATACGTTCATTTAATTTCATTTTTGTCCGTCCACAAAAAATGTTCACTTTCCTTTTTTGGAAACACCAACTTTACATTTTTATCCTAAATCTATCCACTTATTTACAAAAAAAATCACTCATGATCCACCAATACAAGAAATGCGCTCGAACAACGACGGAAATACGACAGATAAATTTCCATTGTAGATCACCGACGGAACAACGACGGTCTTAAGACGGGACCTCGCTTTCTATATATGTAAAACATTCTGTCGTCATTCCATCGTCGATCAACGACGGAATTAAGTCCGTCGTTGATCAATGACGGAACTGTAACAACCCGTAAAATAAAATTTTGTTAACGAAGAATTTAATCCAAATTGTTATTAGATCTTTTCTTTTAATTGAATAAGCGAGAAATTTTGTCGATTAATAATCGAACGATAATGTGTCTGATCGAGCCGATAGATCGGATCGCGAATGTCTTGATGACAATCGGGTAACAATTTCGATATCCTAATCGTCATGGATGAGTCGCAATCATCGATTCCGTTCGAACAAAACGAGTGAAAAGTCGTAATCAATATTATTCACGAATTCTAAAATTTTCGAAAATGGAAAGTTGACCTTGTATACTTTTATTTCTCCTATCACCCCATACCCTCCCCCGCAAAAGAACACAAACCATCGCAATATGGGACAAATGCATGTACTCATCTAACCTATCGAAGCGTTCTACATCACGTGCATGGGACAAAATCCTCGCAACTGATCCCAGCCCCTCACCCAACCTCCCTTCATATATACGACACCCACATTTCAAACCTCCTCCCTTCTCTGCGGTCCTCAACACCAAAACATAGGGAAGAAAGCAGAAAAGAGCTAACAAGAACAACAAGATAAGAAGAGGTAAAAATCTTAGCTTCTAAACGTTAACATTCATTTGTTTAAACAACAAACCATTTTCAGCTCTTTCATTCACAGGAGATTGTCCGAGTGAAAACAGAAAAACACAACAAAGATCCTTCATTAAGGTAAGCTTCAAACCATTCCATTTATACCTTTCATCCATAACAGTATAGTAAAGATTCATATATACACACCAAATTTTGTACACAATTAAATGAGAAGCATTTATAGAATCTACTGGAAAAAAAAAATGTACGAAATACTCAGACTATCCCTGCATTACGGCGTCAAACATGCCTCGGTCTGTCCGTCAAGAGGCGGCGGCCTTGACGGCGTCTCTGCAAGGCGGTGGCGCGCAATGACAACGGGCGTGGCGTCGTCGGCGGCTCGCGTGGCGTGGCGGCAAGGAGAGAGGAAGCGGCGCGGCGATATGCGCGAAGGAGATTGCGGCGTGGCGCGGGGGATGCGGCGGCGGTGGCGACGCGACTCGCAACGACGCAGCTGCGAGCGACGGACGATCGGTGATGTCGCGGCGTGAATCTGGGATGAAAGTAACGGGTGTGCGCCGAGAGAGAGGGCCGAGAGGGGAGGAGACCGAGGTCACCACGACGGCACGGCTCGCTGACAGCTTCATTCTGAGATGACAACGGTGGCCGGACCGGACGAAGGCAATGAGACATCTGTGTGTGTCGTTGCTCGAGATCGAAATGAGAGAGAGGAGATCTGAATTTGGTTAAGGGGATGGGCGGCTAGGGTGAAATGGGGTAGTTAGTTCTCTTGTTTTGGGCAAAGGGTGTGGGCCAAATTAATTAAAATGAGGATGGGCTTGAGATTATTTAGATTAAAGGGGCTGAGATTATTTAGATTAATTGGGCTTGCAATTATTTAATTAGATGGGCTGGAATTAATTTGGTTGGATGGGCTAAACTATTTAATTAGTTGGGCCAGTTATTTATTTAAATGAAATTTGAGATAAGGAGGTTCACGAAATGGGGTGACTATTGGGCCATAAATTATTAATTGGCTGGACCTATCTATTAGGGATGGGCTTCCAGGACATGGGCCTCTATAATTAATTGTATTGGACTCATATGATTTAAATGTTGGACTTAAGTTACAAATAAAATTGGGCTTTAATTAATTTAAGATGAGCTTCAATTAATTAAATCCTTTGGACTTAAGGAATTATTTAGATCAACTTTAATTAAATAAAGTTGATAAGCACTAATTAATTATAATTAGACATTTATTTAATTAAGCTACTTAAGCTTAATTGATTGATTTAGATGGACCTTAATTATTAATTGAGCTGGACTCTAATTAATTAATTAAGTTACTTAAACTAAATTAATTAGCTTGGGATGACTTTAATTAATCAAGAGCAATGGGCCTTAATTACTTAATTTAATAGGTCTTTGACCAATTAAGTCATGTGAAGTTGATCAATTAAAATAATATTGATATGGGCCTTTAAATTAATTGGTGGGAATTTAATTAAATAGATGGACTCTTTAATTAAATTGAAAATGGCTTAGACTTAATTTTAAATAATGGGCTAGGTATATAAATGGATAATGGACTTGAATTAATTACTTCTAGAATCCATTAAATTAAATTAAGGATTGAATTAATTCAGTATTAATTAAATAGAGATTTAATTCTAATAATTAAATTTTGGGATTTATTTTAGTTAATTAAATAATGATCTAAATATCAATGATTAAAGTAATTTGATTGATTAATCAAATGTTCTTGGACTTTAAACTAACCCAATTAGTTAACTTTAATTGTGGACTTAATTAATTAAATTGATTATTTAATTAATTTATTTGATTAATTAATGATATTAACTATGCCAGTAGATGCTTGAGAAATATTAGTAGCTTTAACTAGAACGCTTATTTGGATATTGGATCTTGGATATAATCAGAACCGAACCGATATCCATCGGTTTCGGTATCAATAACCGAAAAATTGGATATTTGGATCGGTATTGGATAATGACTTGATGATAATTTCGGTTATCGCATATCCGATAACCGAACGGGTATACCCGAATAACGAAATTAAATAATTATTAATTTATTATTTTTATTATTATTAATTAAATACACAAGTTAATTAGTTAAGTCATATTAATAATAATAAATCATAACTAATAAGAGGTGAGATAATTTTGGGTATCAAAATCATAATAAATAATAAATCATAATAATAAAATATAATAATAAATCATAATTAAATACAAATTTAATTTTTTTTACGAATTGGATAATTTTGGGTATCCGATAGCAAAACCGATTATCGATCGGTTAATCGGATAACCGATTATCCAATCGGTTTCGGTTTCGGTTATTGGATTTGTATACTATCGGTTTGGTTAGCGAAATTTCGCTTCGGATAACGAAACCGATCCAATAAGCGACCTAGCTTTAACTCGTAAAGCGTTTGTTAGATGACGATTGACTTACGAGAAATATTTATTGTTTGTGTATGAGTTTTTCCGTTAGAATATATGGGACGTGTGAGGTGAGAAACGCGACGAGTAAATGATGATAACGAATGAGTTATTGGAACTCGAATTCGTTGATACGCATTAACAAACGACGAATATTAGTTATGAACTTAGGATTCATAAATTGTACGAAACGACGTGAAGAAACATCGATCGTGGAGAAGAATGCAACGACAAAGTGTCGTCTATCGCTATGACGAGACTAATCGAATAGACGAAATATATTTGTTAATAGAGTCTTATCGATAACAAAAATCCTAAAACCCAAGGACTTAAAGGATATCGAGTACGTTAAATATTAGCAATACTTCTCGAAAGAAACGAATGACATACTAAATTATATCTCTTACGTTGATAAGGTCCAGCGTGGACGTAGACGAAAACGACAAGGACCACTAGCAGATACTTCAAGAAGGACAATTCTTGAGGTGCGCTTTTCTTGAAACAAAATGATTATGCATAACTCAAAGCATGATTTACAAAAGCTTTATGAAATATTATTGCATGAACTGTATTGACTGCCAAATATTTATGTTTTGTTGTGTCCATATCTGAGGTTGGTTTGTCCAAATGTGGGACGAGAATTGATTGGTATATCCAATGTGGTATGTGAATGAGTTGGTCCACCAACGTTAAAAAAGGGTAACGATCGGATCCGACTTAGTTGAGGATTAACTCGGATTGTGTACACGTGTGACTGTGTGTTAAGGTTAGCTACCTCGACCGGTCACGGCGACTATGTGAGTGGCCACACTC
The DNA here is from genome assembly GCA_036937905.1 of Salvia rosmarinus. Classification (NCBI taxonomy): domain Eukaryota; kingdom Viridiplantae; phylum Streptophyta; class Magnoliopsida; order Lamiales; family Lamiaceae; genus Salvia; species Salvia rosmarinus. Next base: position 105,654,576 of record CM072819.1, read on the forward strand.
CATAGTCGCGAATGAATGAACGTATGATTCATGAATGAATTACCAGATATGGAACAACGCGATAAAATAGTCAGGCCTGACACTTTTGGAAAAATGATAAAATATTTGATAGGCATGAGTCTTTAACTAAAATCCTCATGTGCTATTGTGGGCGGTTCAATAACTTTTGATAAAGAAAACGTTATCGGCAATGAGTCCACTGAGTACTTTTGTACTTAGCCCTGCGTCTCGTTTTTGATGTGCAGGTTGAGCAAGGATCGATGATGGATGCGAAGTGGTGCAGAGTGACAGTTATTTTGATGCTTTATTAGGAAGGTTTCTAGAACCTTGGGCATGCATCGTCATATGCATGTCCACACATTTATTTGCTGCCTAACTCTGATAATTTTTGATGCTTTGATCATAACTACTTTTATGTCGTATTGAACTGGAGGTTGTACCTCGTACTTTGAATTTTGCCCCGATTGGGTTATGTTTGAATCTTGAACCCCTTTTGACAAGTCCTTCTGTGACTTGAGTCTGTATTGAATTGCTTATTCCTTTTAGCCTATGCGTTATTGAGTAATTGAATGATTGATTGCCTTGATTAGCTATGTTTATATCCGATGCTTTATCATACCGGTGACGATCTATATGATCCGTACTTTATTGGAAAGTCGGGTCGTCACAAAGTGGTATCAGAGCACTTGTTCGCTCTGAACCCTAGAAACCCTTTCCTGAATTATTAGTTGAAAGTCGAGTCAGAAAGTATTTATGTTTGACCGCCATCTTGCGCACTCCATCGTCGTCCCCTTTCAACGAGGAAGAAGGTAACTATTTCAACTAAAAGTTGTTTTGAAATGATGGAAGTATATGGAATGTGAATTGGAAATTTCAATATTTTCTTGTTGGGAAGTTGGGAATATTTTGGAAGGAAGAATATTTTGAAATTGAAAAGTTGTTTTAAATGATTAGTCATTAGCTTTGAAAGAAAGTTGCGAACTTGAGACTTGGTAAATGAATAAATGAGAATGCTTGATTATCGCACAAGGTGTTGCGATTTGTGTTTATTATTGTATCGAAGCATGATAGAAGCATGATGCAAAGGGTATGTTTTCCCATGAGAACATAGAATCTTAAGCCGCATGATCCCTTTTATACCGAACTTAGTATGAAAATATAAGATATCCCCAATTTAACGAAATACTAAGGAGGAGCGAGAACATAGGGATCTTAAGAATCACAATCCAAACGGATTCGATGATGAGAATCTGACGAGTCTATAACGACGAAGCAATTGCTTAAGCGGGGATCAGACCGCTATGAGTCCTAACCTCTCGACGTGAGAAAATTCCGAACACCACGCGTGTTGCCTCTATCGTGGCATAAGTGAAAAGAATGAATGTATAATGTTAAGGAAGTATAAAAGAAATAACGATTTGTAAATACATAATGAGAACGGATATGATGTGATGCGATAACGTGAGTAGAAATAAGAAATCAAAACCCAATAAGATAGGGTGACCTCTTGGCCTTTACAGAAGGCTAGACACCGATCGTTCCTCACGCTAAGAAACCATACCATCTCTTTCCAAGACCCAACCATGAAAGTCGTACCATAAGAATGTAGAAATGTAGGTCATAGTAGAATATAGATTGCTATAACCTTCTTACATGATGTCTATTGTTTACACACCTTCTATTAGATACACCGTTATGTTTACCGTGTCGACCATAGTGATACTTTTCTTTTCGGATGGCTCTGACGGTCTTTACGACTAAGCGCCCCATCCTCTAGGGCCACCCCGAGGAGGTTATACGATCGCATCGCTTCCTACGGATGTGCCGCGAGACGACCTTGGTGAGTTTTGGCGACTTCACACGCGATGGCTGCTGCACATGCCCGGGTACATCGCATTATGACGGTGTACTCACCGATCATGAGACTACCATCCAACTGGCAGGGTTACGCCCGTGAGATATCGGCGGACTACATTTACCGTCGCCGAGAGAGCTTTGACCTCGAGGCAGACTTGCCTCGCTTTGCTAGCCATCTGAGCTATGTGTTCACGGTGTACGGAGCTGCACCGCATGGACCGTATCTTCCCGCACGGGAATACACCTGGCGCGATGAGATTCCAGAGTGGCTCCACCTGGAGGTGCCCCGCTTGGCAGCAGATGGGCCTGTGTTCCTGCCGGGCAGCGGCAGAGATATGTTTGAGGCCGGACCTTCCCGTCCCCGACAGCTCACCTTTCCAGTCCTACCACCAGTAGGATTTCACCCCCGGCATTGCCCGCCCCGACCATCACCGCCGGTCATGCCATGCCCATATCCACCTCCACCGGTTGGCCGCACCGCCCGGCCGCCGCCACCTCCGCTCGAGCCTTTAGGCCACGCGTCTTTAAGGACCGACGATCCACGTGGCAGAGCTACAGATACAGTGAGAGGGACCGACGTTCGTCCCATGGTTGCCCCGTTTCCGGATGATGCTTACGAGGAGGTCATGGCCGAGATCCGCCGAGACCTAGCTGCTATAGAGGAAGCCAGGGCCGCTAGAGACCGAGAGCCCGTTGTCCCCGTGCCCGACGCTGAAGAGGAGGATCCGGAGGAGGACCCCGAGGAAGACCCAGAGGAAGACCCCGAGGGCGATCTATCAGCTGATGACGAGATGGAAGGAGTGGATAGCTCCCAAGCTTCCAGTCCTGACTCCGATGCATGGAGCCCGATCTACACCCCGGGCGACCATAGATCTAGTTCTTAGGACTAGATTGTCTTTTGTCTACATACTTTGTATATTTTGATGCATGCGGAAGCGATGAGTCGTTCCGACATGAACCCCTTTTGATGCCCATGGTAGCGTTTGATTTTTGTACGCACCGTGACGAGGTACACAGAGTGATGCTGATATTTGTTTTTGGGCATCATACGTGCACCGGTATTTTGTAAAGCTTAAAAACGTTACTGGAAGTCCTCGTAGAGGAAATTGATGTGATATGATGATAGTTCTTCGAGAGCCTTTTGTTTTAATATTGTGTTATGTGGTGTTCGATGTTGTGTTAAAATTTTGCTACTTATATAAATACCAAGTTGATACATATAGATACATTAATCCTGATGGATGGTATAAGACAAGATCTAATTTCGTGTGTTTATGAAGAATAGGATGCCGCCGAGAAGGAGGAATCGTGTGATAACACCTGAAAGAGAAGCCACACCACCACCACCACCACCACCACCACCGGTGAGGCGGATCGAGGAACTGTTCCTCGACAAAACCCGCCCACCTTCAACGGGATGGGAATCCGTGGACGCCGAGCGTGGATTCGCGCCTGAGCGAATCTTCAATTCCTCCACCGCACATCTCGGGAACACTTGTCATGCGTTGCCTTCCGGATGGTGGCGGTCGACTTACGGTGGGGCGAAGAGGAAAACTCGACGGAGGAAGAATCGGAAGATTTCTCCGGGAGGAATTCAAGGAGGAAGTGTCAGAAGTACATTCCTAAGAGTTACTGGAAGAAGAAGGAGCGCGAGTTTTACAACTTGCGCGAGGAAGACCACGGTCACCGACACGACCGTGCGTTACGTGAAATGTCACGATATGCACCTCGGTTTGGTCGACACCGACGAGAAGAGGACTGAGAAATTTTAGGCGGGACTCCGCCATGAGATCAGGGTGTCGTTAGCTGGTCACGGAGATCTAACTTACCGTGAGGCCCTCAGCCGGGCACTGGACATCGAGGCTGCTCGCACGAAGATAGAGTCGTCATGTCATCCCAGACTCACCAAGGAGATCGCGGGAAGAGGAAGTGGGAAGGACCCCACCAGAGGCAAGGATCTAACACCGGCCAGCCGGCGGAGGCCGTGGCGAGGAACAACGTGCCATCGGGCGCAGGCAAGGAAATGGGCGACTATGGTACCCGCTTTGGGAAACCAGAGGTTCATACGACCCCCTGTGTGCCCAAGGTGTCACAGGAGTCATAAGGGGGCGTGCGCATTCACCAATGATGGATGCTTGAGTGCGGCGGAAGGCCTTCTCCGAGACGCCACAGGATCGCCCGAGGAAATGGCCGCCCCAATGTGCCCAACCAAGCCCAACCGGTCCGGGCTATTCAAGCCCAACCGTTCCAACAACAGCCCCCGGTCCAGTATTATCAGCCAAACCGACGGCCATACCAACCACGGCGGCGGCAACAACGATGGCGGCAACGCAGAAGAGCAATACCGGCAACAACGGCCGCCCGAAGAAGCGAGGGCTACGCCTCAACCGGAAAGAGACTTCGCAAGAGCCGCCAAGGAACCAAGGAAACTTGGCGGTATGGGATACTCCTCCAAATGCTGTTATCCTCTTGTTGATCTTGGCGCCGCGTTCCTTTATTCTTTGAAGCATGCGTAGGGAACTTAGGATTAGATCTAAATCTGTTGAACAAATTATGAAATTTCTTCCCAGTGGGAGGCATAAGCGGTAACCACATATGCTCGAACCTAGAACTTGGACTAGGCTCACTTAAGGTCATGGCAGATAACCTTCACGTCATACCTATGACGGATGTGGACATAATCCTAGGAATGGATTGGTTAAACGAACATAGTGCGACCATCCTGTGTAATGAAAGAAAAATTTCTTTCCAACACCCCGGAGAGGAATTTACAGACCTTCACGGGATCAGCATGGGAAGGAGAGTCCCAATTATATCCGCACTACAAGCAAGGACGTTACTGAACAAGACCGAGAACCATGCCTATCTTGTCTACCTCCAGGAGGAAGATCAGAACGAGAGGAGGATAGAAGACGTCCCGATCGTGAAGGAATATCCCGACGTGTTTCCAGATGAACTACCGGGATTACCGCCAAACCGACAGATCGAGTTCACGATCGAACTCGAACCAGGTTCTGCCCCTGTGTCAAAAGCTCCATACCGGATGGCACCAAAGGAGCTTGAGGAATTGAAGATCCAACTGCAAGAACTCTTAGAGTTAGGGTTCATTAGACCCAGTGTGTCTCCATGGGGAGCACCTGTCCTTTTTGTGAAAAAGAATGATGGTACACTGAGGATGTGCATAGACTATCGAGAGTTAAACAAGATAACTCTTAAGAATAAGTATCCTCGCCCGAATTGACGATCTGTTTGATCAACTTAAAGGAGCGGAGTCTTTTCTAAGATAGATCTAAAGTCGGGATATCACCAATTGAGGATTAGACCGGAGGATGTACCTAAAGCGGCTTTCCGTACAAGGTATGGTCATTTCAATTCATCGTGATGCCTTTGGACTTACAAATGCCCTGGCAAGATTTATGGATATTATGAGCATGGTGTTTCACCCATACTTAGACAAATTCGTCTTAGTGTTCATAGGCGATATCCTAATATACTCAAGAATAACCAAGAACACCAAGAACCCTTGAGCGTCTCTACAAACATTGAGGCAAGAGCAACTCTTCGCCAAGTTTGCAAGTGTGAGTTTTGGTTAGGCGAGTGACATTTTAGATCACATCGTGTCCATGAGGGAATCAAAGTAGACCCTCAAGATTGATCTGATTCGAGAATGGGAGTCGCTAAAGAACCCGAATGAAATTCGGAGTTTCTTAGGACTAGCTGCTCTTGTCGAAGATTTATCGAAGGATTCTCAACGATAGCCCGACCCATGACCCAACTGTTGAGAAAGGAATCAAGTACACATAGATCGCCGAGTGTGAGGCTAGTTTCGAGAGATCGAAGGAGTTCTTGACGACAAAGACATGTGTCTTGGCGATGCGAGGCGAGATAAAGAATACACAATCTACACGGATGCTTTGAAGAATGGGCTGGGTTGTGTGCCGATGCAAGAAAGCGAGGTTATTGCTTACGCCAAGGCAATTACGCTACATGAGTTGAACTATCCAACGCACGCACGGAATTAGCGGGTCGTACATGCCTTAAAGATATGGAGCATCACCTTTATGGAGTTAGATGTGAGATCTATACCGACCATAAGAGCACGAAATATTTCTTTGAGCGTAAAGATCTTAACATGAGGCGGCGTAGATGGTTAGAGCTAGTGAAGATTACATTTTGTGGTATCGATTACTACTCGGTGCAAGGCTAATGTTGTAGCCGATGCCTTGAGTCGTAAATCTCACCCTAGTTTGGGATGTCTCATCTGTCATGAGGAAATACTCATAAAGGAATTTCAGAAGATGAACATCGAAGTCATAGATCCGTCTCTGACGATAGAGGGCTGTATTGCAACATTGATTGCAATCCCAGACTTAAGAGTCCGAATCTTAGAAGCTCAGAGGAAGAGCAAGAAGCTAGAAGAAATACGAGCTAAGATCAAGGACAATAACCACAAAAATTTCAAAGAAGCAACAGATGACGTTTTGTTGTATGACGGGAGGGTGTGTGTTCCAGAAGACGAGGAGCTTAAGAACGAAATCATGAAGGAAGCTCATGAGACTTCTTATACCACAGACACCCGGCAAAGACCAAAATGTACCAAGACCTCAAAGAGAAATTTTGGTGGGATGGAATGAAGCGAGCGTAGCTTCATTCGAGAACGTTGTTTGACGTGCCAACAAGTGAAAGCACTCCACCAACGACCGTATGGAACCTTACAACCGCTAGACATACCGGAATGGAAATGGGATGATATAGCCATGGACTTTGTTACGGACTACCCAAATCACGTAGAGAAATACGCTATTTGGGTCATCATCGATCGATTGACCAAGGCGCGATTTCCTACCCATTCCGATAACACATGGGTCGAATAGACTAGCACGGTTATGCGTTCGAAAGGTCATACGTCTACATGGAGTTCCAAAGACTATCACGTCGATCGAGACTCGAAATTTACGTCCGTTACTCGGGTGAGCTTCTGAGGCGGGGACTCGACTACACTTGATGCGCGTTCCACCCACGGAAGGATGGTCGGTCAGAGAGGACCATTCGTTGGAAGACATGTCGAGAACCGTTGTCCTCGATAGAGAGAAAGTTGGGAACAAGTGTTACCACCGTGGAATTCGCCTACAATAACAGCCTACCAAGCGACTATTGGAATGGCCCGTAAGCGCTTTACGGAAGGAAATGTCGATCACCGCTTTCTTGGGATGAAGTGGGAGAAAGGAGAGTATTAGGACGACTTTGTGGAGAGATGATTGAGATCGTGCGATGATCCGCCAAGCGGATCAAGGAGGCCCAAGACCGACAGAAAGTCGTGACGCCGACAAGCGTCGTCTGTAACTACATTTGAGGAGGAGACAAGGTCTTCTTGAAAATTTCTCCATCTAAAGGGATCGTGAGATTCGGAATAAAAGGAAGTCTGCACCACGTTTCATAGGACCTATGAAATTACGGAGAGAATAGGACCGGTGGCTTCTGACTTGCATTGCCATTAAGTTTTGAAAACGTGCACAATGTGTTTCACGTTTCACAACTAAGGAAGTACATACATGATCCCGTCATGTGATATCGCCAATGATATTGTCCTCGATGACAATATGAGTTATGTAGAAGCACTACGAAAATCTTGGACCGACGTACCCACAAGCTAATGGACAAAGATATACCGTTAGTGAAAGTTCTATGGAGACACCATGGACAAGAAGAAGCAACTTGGGAACTAGAATCAGCTATGAAGGAAAAATACCCAGATTTTTTCCAAGGTTAGCAAATTTCGGGACGAAATTTAATTTAAGGGGGATGGTATGTAACAACCCGTAAAATAAAATTTTGTTAACGAAGAATTTAATCCAAATTGTTATTAGATCTTTTCCTTTTAATTGAATAAACGAGAAATTTTGTCGATTAATAATCGAACGATAATGTAATACGATCAGAGCCGATAGATCGGATCGCGAATGTGTGCAGTGACAATCGGGGTAACAATTTCTCGATATCCTAATCGTCATGGACGAGTCGCAATCATCGATTCCCGTTCGAACAAAATGAGTGAAAAGTCGTAATCAATATTATTCACGAATTCTAAAATTTCCGAAAATGGAAAGTTGACCTTGTATACTTTTATTTCTCCTATCACCCCATACCCCTCCCCACAAAAGAAAACAAACCCTCGTAATATGGGACAAATGCATGTACTCATCTAACCTATCGAAGCTTTCTACATCCGTGCATGGGACGAAATCTCTGCAATGCATCCTCGCTCCCTCACATGACCTCCCTTCATATACATGACACCCACATTTCAAACCCTCATCCTTCTTCTCTGCAGTCCTCAACACCAAATCATAGGGAAGAAAGCAGAAAGAGCAAACAAGAACAACAAGATAAGAAGAGGTAAAATCTTAGCTTCTAAACGTTAACATTCATTTGTTTAAACAACAAACCATTTTCAGCTCTTTCATTCACAGGAGATTGTCCGAGTGAAAACAGAAAAACACAACAAAGATCATTCATTAAGGTAAGCTTCAAACCATTCCATTTATACCTTTCATCCATAACAGTATAGTAAAGATTCATATATACACACCAAATTTGTACACAATTAAATGAGAAGCATTTATAGAATCTCGAAAAAAAAAAACAAAAATGTACGAAATACCAGACCGTCCTACATTACGGCGGCCAAACACGCCTCGTTGCTGTCCGTCGAAGAGGCGATAGCCTGACGGCTCTCGCAAGACGGCCAGCAATGACAACGGGCGTGGCATCACCGGCAGCTCGCGTGGCGTGGACGGCAAGGAGAGAGCGCGGCTGGTGATATGCACGAGAAGGAGATTGCGGGCGTGGCCGCGGGGATGTCTGATGAGCGACGGGGGTGATGCGACTCAAGAACGCGGCGGCATGCGGCAGCGGACGACCGGTGATGTCATGGCGTGGTCTGGGATGAAAGTAACGGTGTGTCTTGAGAGAGGGAGAGAGGAGGAGACCGAGGTCACCCGGCGGCGCGGGTCATGACGGCATACCATCGCCGGAGATGACAACGCGGTGATCGGAGAGAAGGCGGCGGCGGCGACATCTATGTGTGCGTTGTTCGAGATCGAAATGAGAGAGAGAGAGATCGAATTTGGTTAAGGGGTATGGCTAGGGTGAAATGGGGTAGGTTAGTTCTCTTGTTTTGGGCCAAAGGGTGTGGGCAAATTAATTAAAATGAGGATGGGCTTGAGATTATTTAGATTAAATGTAATGAGATTATTTAGATTAATTGGGCTTGCAATTATTTAATTAGATGGGTGGAATTAATTTAGTTGGATGGGCTAAACTATTTAATTAGTTGGGCAAAGTTATTTATTTAAACGGGTCGAGATAAGGAGGTTCACGAAACGGGGCGACTATTGGGCCATAAATTATTAATTAGCTGGACCTATCTATTAGGGATGGGCTTCCAGGACATGGGCCTCTATAATTAATTGTATTGGACTCATATGATTTAAATGTTGGACTTAAGTTATAAATAAAATTGGGCTTTAATTAATTTAAGATGGGCTTCAATTAATTAAATCCTTTGGACTTAAGGAATTATTTAGATCAACTTTAATTAAATAAAGTTGATAAACACTAATTAATTATAATTAGACATTTATTTAATTAAGCTACTTAAGCTTAATTGATTGATTTAGATGGACCTTAATTATTAATTGAGCTGGACTCTAATTAATTAATTAAGTTACTTAAACTAAATTAATTAGCTTGGGATGACTTTAATTAATTAAGAGCAATGGGCCTTAATTACTTAATTTAATAGGTCTTTGACCAATTAAGTCATGTGAAGTTGATCAATTAAAAATAATATTGATATGGGCCTTTAAATTAATTGAGTGGGAATTTAATTAAATAGATGGACTCTTTAATTAAATTGAAAATGGGCTTAGACTTAATTTTAAATAATGGGCTAGGTATATAAATGGATAATGGACTTGAATTAATTACTTCTAGAATCCATTAAATTAAATTAAGGATTGAATTAATTCAGATTAATTAAATAGGAGATTTAATTCTAATAATTAAATTTTGGGATTTATTTTAGTTAATTAAATAATGATCTAAATATCAATCGATTAAAGTAATTTGATTGATTAATCAAATGTTCTTGGACTTTAAACTAACCCAATTAGTTAACTTTAATTGTGGACTTAATTAATTAAATTGATTATTTAATTAATTTATTTGATTAATTAATGATATTAACTATGCAAGTAGATGCTTGAGAAATATTAGTAGCTTTAACTCAGAAAGCGTTTGTTAGATGACGATTGACTTACGAGAAATATTTATTGTTTGTGTATGAGTTTTTCCGTTAGAATATATGGGACGTGTGAGGTGAGAAGCGCGACGAGTAAATGATGATAACGAATGAGTTATTAGAACTCGAATTCGTTGATACGCATTAACAAAGCATTTAATATTAGTTATGAACTTAGGATTCATAAATTGTACGAAACGACGTGAAGAAACATCGATCACGGAGAAGAATGCAACGACAAAGTGTCGCTCATCGCTATGACGAGACTAATCGAATAGGCGAAATATATTTGTTAATAGTAGTCTTATCGATAACAAAAATCCTAAAACCCAAGGACTTAAAGGATATCGAGTACGTTAAATATTAGCAATACTTCTCGAAAGAAACGAATGACATACTAAATTATATCTCTTACGTTGATAAGGTTCAGCGTGGACGTAGACGAAAACGACAAGGACCACTAGCAGATACTTCAAGAAGGACAATTCTTGAGGTGGGCTTTTCTTGAAACAAAATGATTATGCATAACTCAAAGCATGATTTACAAAAGCTTTATGAAATATTATTGCATGAAGCGTATTGACCGCCAAATATTTATGTTTTGTTGTGTCCATATCGAGGTTGGTTTGTCCAAATGTGGGACGAGAATTGATTGGTATATCGATGTGGTATGTGAATGAGTTGGTCCACCAGCGTTAAAAAGGGTAACGATCGGATCCGACTTAGTTGAGGATTAACTCGGATTGTGTACACGTGTGTTGTGTGTTAAGGTTAGCTACCTCGACCGGTCACGGCGACTATGTGTAGGTGGCCACCTCCATAGTGCGCGAATGAATGAACGTATGATTGATGAATGAATTACCAGATATGGAACAACGCGATAAAATAGTCAGGCCTGACACTTTTGGAAAAATGATAAAATATTTGATAGGCATGAGTCTTTAACTAAAATCCTCATGTGCTATTGTGGGCGGTTCAATAACTTTTGATAAAGAAAATGTTTTCGGCAATGAGTCCACTGAGTACTTTTGTACTTAGCCCTGCGTCTCGTTTTTGATGTGCAGGTTGAGCAAGGATCGATGATGGATGCGAAGTGGTGCAGAGTGGCAGTTATTTTGATGCTTTATTAGGAAGGTTTCTAGAACCTTGGGCATGCATCGTCATATGCATGTCCACATGTTTATTTCCGCCTAACTCGATAATTTTGATGCTTTGATCATAACTACTTTTATGTCAGATTGAGCGGAGGTTGTACTCGCACTTTGAATTTTGCCCGATTGGGTTATGTTTGAATCTTGAACCCTTTCGACAAGTCCTTACGTGACTTGAGTGCAGATTGAATTGCTTATTCCTTTTAGCCTATGCGTTATTGAGTAATTGAATGATTGATTGCCTTGATTAGCTAGGTTTATATCCGCTGCTTTATCATACCGGTGACGATCTATATGATCCGTACTTTATTGGAAAGTCGGGTCATCACAGGAACGACGATGGAATTAGTAAACGACGGATCAACGACGGACATTCAACGATGGACAATTTCAACGACTGATCAACAACGGAACACTCAGTCGTTGAGTTTATCCGTCGTAATTTCGTCGTCAATCAACGAAGGATATAGTCGAACCCTAAATTAGCTCCGCGCCGCAAGCCGCTTCCCTCCCCGTCGCGTCGTTGATCAACGACGGAATTACGGCGGACAATTTTCAACGACAGAACACTCCGTCGTTGAGTTTATCCGTCGTTATTCCGTCGTTGATCAACGACGGAATTATGTCCATCGTTGATCAACGACAGAATTACGACGGATATAGTCGAACCCTAAATTAGCTCTGCGTCGCACGCCGCTTCCCTCCCCGCTGCATCGTTGATCAACGACGGATAATTTCAACGACGGATCAACAACGGAACACTCCATCGTTGATCCGTCGTTGAGTTTGTCCGTCGTAATTCCGTCGTTGATTTTTTAAATATACACGGGATTTCACCTCGATTTTCATTCGAAGCAGTCGAACCTTCCTCCGCCTCCGCACGCCCTTCCCTAGCCGTCGCTCGAACGTCGCCGCCTCCTCGCCGCCAACTCTCGTCGGACTCGTCCCGCCTCGCACGCCGTTGTCTTCTCCGTCTTCTCCTCGTCGGACCCGTCCCCGCCGCCACACCCGTCCGGCCCTCTCCCGCCCGCCTCACCGCCTCACTTCCGTCCCAGGTGACGCCGGCCTCGCCCATTCTGTACTGTATTTCATTTTTTGCCAATTTTCTTGTTTAGCATTCTGCTTTTTTCTGCCGATTTCCTTTGGATTACCATTCTGGCTTTTTCTGCTGATTTCCTTTGGATTACCATTCTGCTTTTTATGTATGCTTGAGAGTTCCCTAATTTCTTGCTTATCATTCTGCCCATTGGGTTAGTAGCTTATAATTCCCATTTGTAATTAAGTATTTGCAGATGATTAAGCATCTTAGTTTTGTGCTTAACCATTTTATCATATGTGCTTACGTGTTGGAGAAGTTTAATACATATAGCTAATTGGTAAAAATGATTTTTGTCTTGGTGAGCAGGTTGCTAGATGCGATCTTGCGGTTCTAAAACGAGCAATCAGTCGATGATGCTCCTCTTGGAGCATCCCGTGGTTTCAGGCCTAAGGGTGTTGTCTGCATGAGCCTCCCACCTGTGGATATGCACACAAAGCACTTTGTGATTAACCTTATTTGCTAAAATATCACTTTGTAGCAATGGAATTTAATTTAGTAGTAGCAGTGCTACATTAGGTATTATGGATCAATGGGGAATATTTAGCTTGCATTTGGACTGATGAATGTACGGATGGATTTGCAACTCACAGTAGCATAACTGTTGTGGTTATTTCGATTTATATAAAATTGGTATCATTATTTTCATCTCGAACTATTTTGAATCTTGCATTGATTTTTGTTATTATTGAATATTGAATAGTGAAAATAAAATATGTAATCTATAAAAAAATAAAAAATAAAATAAAATACCAACGAATCAACAACGGACTGTCCGTCATTGTTCCGTCGTTGATCGACGACGGATCACAGTCCGTCGTAGATCTGTCCGTCGTTGAACGACGACGATCGTGCGTATACAACGGTGACATCTATATCCGTCGTTGATCCGTCGGTGATCAACGACGGACTACGAGTCCGTCATACATTGGAATAGCGATTATGTTTGTACCGACGGCCTGTTTTCGTCGTTGTTCTGTCGTTATTTAATATCATCGACGGACTTATTCGGTATTACGATGGAAAATTCCGTCGTTAATCGTGCAAATTCTTGTAGTGCACCTTTTTACACCCACTATCTATTAATATATTCATTTATTATCCTCATGATCCACTTTTTTACATCCACTTACTTTACACTCATTACAATTTATTAAAACTCGTGCCACCTAAATCAATGAACGGATTTGGTGGACGGAGGTAGTATTTTCTTAAGCATCGTTTACATTGAAGAAAAATATTAAATATCATTAAACTGAAAAAAAATCAAAATAAAATGTGCAGACAGATGTGCATGAGGCCATTTCTAATAGATAAATTATTCACATGTGTGCAAAATTATAATTCCAAATATAACTGCCCCAAAACCTTTTGTTACCTGTCATCTTTTGGTGAGAAACCGTCGCCACTTATTTGAACTTCCCAGTTTTATTAAATCTATATCGCATGTTTACATCTAATAAAATATTTATATTCCAAAATCAAAATATAATTAATTTTTCAGTATGCTAAAGACGACAAACATATAATTAAAATCATTAAAAATGTTTTTAAGGAAAAAGGAAGAACTGAATCAACTTATAATCTTCGAACGTATTGGCTTGAAGTATATAGATTATTAGAAAGAATAATGATAGAAACTATACTCTCTGAAAATAATTATAAGTAGGTGTGGGAGTGATGTGTGTAAGTTATTATTTATAATATTTGAATTTTTTATAGTTTATCAGATTAAACGTATACATTCAAGTATTTTTTGCTGTAGGAATTAAAGAGATTCATTTTGAAGGAGTGAGTGGAATGAAGAAGAAAAAATAAGGAATTTTGGGTGATTATTGAAAAATCAAAGATGCAAGAAGTTATAAACTTAATATAAATTGATCACTATAAGTGCAGGACATGATTGTAGTAATAGAATGAAAATAAAATGGTAATTCTTGCATTTAGGAGTGACTAATCGGATTAGGTCAAGTATCCTATTCAAAATAATCGAGTATCCAACCCTGATATAAGATAAAATATGTTAACCGATCCTGACCTGAATTAGTAAATCGGGTACCCTAATACCTTACTTGGATAACCTATTGCATCCGTTATTTACTTAATTTACCTTCCAATCAGTTGTTGTGTCCCGAGAGTAAAGTGCCAGATGTATGGGGGGATACATCTAATTGAATTTTTTTGCAAGTTTTCAGTAGCCTTAACAAAAGCGTGATCTGGAGTCAGTTGATTGATATTGATTATCAGACAGTCTAACTTACAGTTACAACACAAACTCAACATATGTGCAGAAAGAAATGGAACGAAAGGTTGAAGTTAGTCTACTCAGAAAACTTGCTCGAAGCCATGTCAGATCAGAGCTTAAACTAAACAATGAGATAATAAAAAATATGAGATCCAACTCTGAGAACTATAAGATGCTGAAAATAAGCTAAGCTAAAACAATTAACATCAAAGTAGAGGTTTTCACATGATTCGAAGAAACTCCTTTTATATCCACGACCTGGTGAGCAAGTGAATCACTTAGCTCTTAATGAGATTCCTTGTTTTATACTTTCAAGTGAAGTGATTTTAGATCCCATGAACTAGGAATCATTTTTCTCTAGTTTATCAGGGCATGACCTATCTTTTTCTCGCTTTCACCTAGTTCATATGTAAGGTTATTCGATGTCATTGCTTTCAACAACCTTGTTGCCTACTAACGTCTTTATCCTAACTAACGTCTTCATCTTGGATTGATTGGAACAATACTTTCAACTATCTCGAGTGTGTCCTTACAATGAAGAACAAATCTAAGAATAGACACTCATGCTAAGTTCTATTACACATTTTACGAAGTAAAAATAACCTAGACAAAGAAGGACTAGACCTATGTGGTTTCACCATAAACGAAGTGGTGATAACCTTACACATTTAAGAACTGAGTTATGTCTAAATCTCTTCAAGTTGGAATGAGGGATGAAGTTTTCAGTTGTATCTTCTATCTTAAGACATCCAACAGATATAGCTCCTATAGCAAGGAACACATAAGCGTTAGCTCTCGATTTCCACTGCCATAGAGATTTTTCTCTCGTGAAACTCTATCTATTTTGTTCAGTGAGGAAGTCCTATATTTATAGATGAATTAATACAAACTAGCCATTCAAAGAAACTTGTTTGAAATTAAAATTCCAATCCAACAAATACATTTATTGGACTTGTCGTCTTGTGCTTGGTAACTTTGTGAGCCATATCAGATCGTTTCACCATCATCAACTTATCTGACTCTTCTTTATTAACTTATTTCTTCGGTTGGGTCCATGTCTAATCATGTGCTGGCTTCTGTCGACTCATTTTGAATTCATCTTCAGGTAATCTGTTCCGCGACAAGGTTACGGCTGACTCTGAATGTGGATGAGCTTTCTGCTGAGTGTTCATGTTCTCTGAACTTCATGTATCTTTCTGGGTAAGTCTAAGACGCTATTTGATCCTCAGTTGCCCTAACAATCAGGTTTACTGAATCCTGTAAGGCGCTTAATCTTCAGATGATAGATCTTTATTATTAACTTTCGTCTGATGTTTTTCAATTGTTGTAACTTTAAACATTTAGTCTGTTTTACAACTTCGTCAACTCGTTTTTCATATTTGAGTTTGTTTTCCTCTGATGAGTTAACTGACTCTTCATCTGTGTTGAATCTTAGATGGACTTATTCATTTCCTCTTCAGACAATGGGGGTCTGTCAGGCTAGACACAACTTCTTGAAAGGGTTGTCCCACATACTTAACATCAGAAGGCTTGTCATCAAGGGATATATATTTTTAATTAATATTTTGGGATCTAATCAAACCTGCTTCTGATCTCAAATTCCCAACAATTCAAATACTAGTGCCGACCTACTAGGTTTACTGCCAGACCTAGTCTTCTCGATAATTGTTCTGTATTTCGATCAATGTAGGCATAATTTTTAAATTTCAATATATATTTATACATATTTAAATTCATTATATATATAAATATATATATTAAATATATTAAATAAATATTTTAAAAATAAGTCGGGTATCTGGGAATATCCGATTATCCATCGGATATGCTCGATACCAAAAACCCCTAAAAATTGATACTCGATCTCGACTTATCTACTCGTATTTCGGATAATCGGGTACCAAATACCTGATAATTTTTGGATCGAATATCAAGTACTCAATTACCCGATACTCTAATAGACATGTCTAACTGCATCCATTCTCAATCCTATAACTAGTAAGATTTTTACATTATGAATCATCATTTTCGATGGACTGTTCATTATCATGAATATGTGATTAGTCATTCATATCCTTCCCCATGGTTTGCTTAATAGCATGAATATGAGATTAACCAAACTTAAATTTTACTTTATTTCTAATAAAACTATCTTTATTCATTTTTTATCTTAAAAAATTTAATAATAATAATAATAATAATAATAATAATATTTTCTCCATCTCATTTAAAGTGTCGTATTTTTTTGGGCATGGGTATTTTGCAGAAATATATAAAGAAGTTAAAGTAATAAAAAGTAAGTATGACCCACACCTTTTGAAGGATTAATTATTTCTTAGAATGGAATTTGAAATTTGTAATGAGACAACTCAAGAAGAAAAGTGAGACATTTTAAATGAGACAGAAGGAGTAATAATAATAATAATAATAATAATAATAATAATAACAACAACAACAATGATGATGATGATGATGATGACAATGATAATAATAACAATAGTGCTGAGTTGAGTTTTTTTCTCAACATTAGATGACTAAAAAAAGAAAAAGAATAAAAACCTGGTAGGTAACGGATAGTTGAGAAATAAGGAATAGTTAACAGGAATCATGAGCATATAAGCCTTCAGCTAGCTAGTAACAAACGATTAACGAACCGATAGAAAAAACCAGAGCAATTATATAGGAAATGATCAAATATGCATGTGTATTATTATGAATGGGTGAAAGAAACTATCCTTTAAACACCGCGTCGTTAATATCTTGTCGGAAAACTCAATGAGATGAAACCCGATCGCAAAGAAAAAAAGTACAACATTTAGTACATAAATTGAGAATGTATCTCGAAGTGTGAGTGTATGAATGACCCCTCTGTAACATATGAATCTAAGCTATTTATAGAGGACTTACCATCAAGGATAACTATCAATCTAATGTAGATATATGTGAGTATAAATGTTTGAATCAGACACATCCATTAATAGTATATCATCAATGAATATTTTCATATCTTCAATAATACTTTCTTCATTATACTCCAACATTAACTTCGCAATTTGACCACAAACTTCTTCAGATCTGGATTCTTTCGTAAGAACTGACATAATTCTCGTCATATCCAATAGATTTGATGCGGCCTTACAAAGTTGTTTTTGAAGACCTGATTCACAATCTGACCCTGTCATGTTAGAAAACAAAGGATTTGCAATAACGAGTTCTAGCCATACCTCAAATAGATAAATCACTTTTGGGTCATAGCCTGTTGGTTATGTGATGTAGAAAAACAAAGATGCATATTCTTATACAAAAAAACTACATACGGTTGAAAAAATCACATACAATTTAACACTAATTTGCATAATTTGATTTGTCATATGATATAGAAAGATAAAATATGCATATTTTTATACATAAAACTGTAAACGATTGAACACAAAAATATATATGAGATTGATTTCTCAATAATGTTTTCTCTGGTTTAAATCTGCTTAGAAGAAGAAGAGAAGATTATTGTCTTGCCCCTTAGAAGAAGATAATTACTGTCTTAACCCTAAAAGAATTAAAATACAAAATAAAAAATGCTCTACCATATGTCGTTTATCTAGGTTGTCCACATGAACACAATGTATAGTCCAAATTGAGTACTACATACTACATAAGGACAAGATATACATCAAAGTCCAACTCTCTATAAGAGGGAGTATAAGGTTCAAATAAAAACCATTTTTAAAGTGAGAGCATGAGAACAATTTTTGGTATTTTGATCGTGAAGATCTAGGGGGAGGAATTACTTATCTGGAAGAATGCATCACCCGGGTTCAAACCCCATAAGGGGCGGAAATTTTCTCTTTTTTTGGTGCAATAACTTTTCCGACATATGCATCAATTTTTCACAGCGAATGCATCAAATTGACTACAAACTTCTTCAGATCTGGATTCATCTGTCAAAATTGATATAATTATCGTAATATCGAACATATTTGATGCGGCCTTACAAAGGTGTTTTGGAGACCCGATTCACACTATCATGTTAGAAAACAAAGGATCCGCAATAACGAGTTCTAGCCATACCTCAAATGGATAAATCACTTTTGGGTCATAGCCTGTTGGTTATATGATGTAGAAAAACAAAGCATGCATATTATTATACAGAAAATTGCATACGATTGAATACAAAACTTTATAATGTTATATAAAAAATCACTTACAGTTGAACACTAATTTGCATAATTTGATTTGTTATATGATATAGAAAGACAAAACATGCATATTGTTATATATAAAACTGTAAACGATTGAACACAAAAATATATATGAGATTGATTTCTCAATAATGTTTTCTCTCGTTTAAATCCGCTTAGAATAAGAAAAAGAGATTATTGTCTTGCCCCTTAGAAGAAGATAATTATTGTCTTACCCCTAAAAGAATTAAAACACAAAATAAAAAATGCTCTACCATATGTCGTTTATCTAGGTTGTCCACATGAACACGATGTATGGTCCAAATTGAGTACTACATACTACATAAAGACAAGATATCTATCAAAGTCCAACTCTCTAAATGAGAAAGTATAAGGTTCAAATAAAAATAATTTTTAAAATGAGATCGTGAGAGCCATTTTTAGTATTTTGATCTTGAAGATCTACGGCGAATGCGTTACTTCTCTGGATGAATAGATCACCAGTGTTCGAACCCCATAAGATGCGGATTTTTTTTTACAGTAACTTTTTCGACGGATGCATCAATTTTCACAGCGAATGCATCATTTTTTATGATTCTCACGATAATAAAAGTTTTATGTTAACACTTATATATATATATATGTATATATGCTTTGGTGATTAGAAGTAATGACTATTGTGGATTTATTCAAGCTGAATCTATTCTCTTGATTTATATCTTATTTTTCTTTTAGTTGTTTTTTAGTTACTTATTATTCTCTTCAACTTTAAATCGTGGTGGTTATATCAAACCTGATCTCTAGAAAATTGAATTCAGCTTCTCTATGATTCGATCCTACTTAATTTTTATACTAAATTTTATTCTTCGCATGATTACATGAATTATTTGGTGGTAAACGATGTCGATCTAAGAGACGAGATTCAATTAATCATAAGCTATTAAAAAATCAACCTCTAACAATTAATTTGTCTATTGAAGGCAATATCCCAATCATAAATACACTATTTTTTGTGCGTGTGTTGACTTAGTAATAAAGTGATTAATGTCTAAGCCAAATGTCTCATGTTCGAGTTTATCGTGACATGACCTTTAATTTTTTATATTAAATTGATATATATATATATATATATATATATCACGTAAGAATGCAAATGTTGGTGAGAAATAAGAATGCGGCCTTTAAAGTATAAAGTTGTTGCACTAAATGTATAAATTTGTTGCATCAAATTTAACATATAAAGTATAGCACTTAATATAAAGTTGTTGCATATAATTTGGTGCAAGAAAGTTATAAATTTAGTGCAACAACTTTATACGTTAAATGTCGCATTCTTATTTCTCACCAATATTTGTATTCTTACGTGAACCATCCTCATATATATATATATATATATATATATATATATGGGTTGGTTATAGGGAGAACTCCCTCTAAGATAAGAAATAAGAACTTATCATCACCCTTGATTTCATCTAATCTAATGGATCATATTTAATTCATGCTTTAAAACAAGTTTGACTATTTTCTATGCTATTTTTATGATTTAAATCGTGTTAGGAGCATAAAAATCAATAAATTCGTCCAGTCCTAATTTTTCGTGCAATCTCCGATTTTTCGCTGATTCATAATTTATTTCTGAAATTAATAATTATGCATACGATATAATGGTTGTCATAGGATTGTATGTTTTTATGCGAAATAAAACAATAACTAAAAATCAAACTTACATAATTGAGAATCCTTATTTGAATAATAATTAATGTAAAATAAATTTTTTACCTTAAAATAAAGATAACAAATACAAATTTCGTACCGAAAATCCCACAATTGGTGAGTGGAAAAAATAATGATATACAACTATGATTATTTTTGTGATTAAACTAATATGCATAACTAGATAGTAGTTATGCATTGAACACAAGACAGACTCGCACATCATCCATTATGTGGATGAACAATATCCCTATTGTAAAAATTGCACAACGATTACTAATTAGAAGTTACAATACACTATAGATGTGGTAGTGACCGTTGTGTGCGTGAATCATTATGTTAATTATGTAAATAGATTTTCAAAATATGCAGGTTGACTTCGTGCACAACAAACATTTAAATTAAGTATAAGGTTATATAATAAATGCATAAACCGAATTAAATGAAACCGAAATTTTACTATGAAATTCTCATGAAAAATCTACTATGCAAGTTGAACATTTCAATACACGAAAATATGTAATATGCTTTCATAAAGACCATAAAATTTAAATTAGATGAAGATAATAAATATTTATAATTAATCACCTACCATAAATTAGGGGTGAGCAAAATACCTGAAATTCGAATATCTGATCCGAACCAAACCAAACCGAAATTTAAAATTCGGTTCGAATTTTTCGGATTTTCAGTTCGGATCGGATTGACATTTTTCAAAATTTTGGATTTTCGGATCGGATTGGATTTTTTTAATCCGAAAAAATCCGAAAATCCGAATTACATGTAATTTATATATAATAATAATATTTTATTTAAATATTTTAAAATCTAATATAAATATATATAAGAATTAACAAAAATTGGTTTCGGATTTTCGAATTTTTCGGTTCGGTTCGGATATTTTTATAAAATTTTTGGATTTTCGGATTTCGAATTTTCGGATATTCGGTTCGGATCGGATTGTTTTTCTCTCAAAATTCGGGATTTCGGATCGATTCGGATTAGGTAAAAATCTGAACCAAAATCCGAATGCTCACCCCTACCATAAATAATTATAAGAATCCCCAAATTTAAGGAATAAATCAGTTACACTAAAAAGCAAAAATACAATAATAACCTTATTAATAAACTCTATAAAAGAAATATCCTAAAATAACATAAAATCTAAACTGTCGGATACACCTAGATCTACGATTAGGATTAGTTCTCATTTCTCAAAATACTTGTGGTTCTCATTTGATCCATCACACACACACACACACACACACATATATATATATATATATATATATATATAGGGAGGTTAACGTGTAACCATTTTATTGTGAGAATGTGAGAACTAAAACCGATAATTCGCGGTGAAAGTTGATGAATCCAGTTAGGAAAATTCGAATCCAAAAATTAGAATTTTCGCGCCTCATGGGATTCGAACCCGGGTGAAAAATTCAATTTTTGAATTCATTAACTTCTCAACAGATTCATCAACTTTCATAACTAATTCATTTGGTTCTAGTTTTAGGATAAGAATGGTTCTTATTTGAACCAAACTCTATATATATATATATATATATATATATATATATATATATATATATATATATATATCATTTTACTAAAATAATCTTCTAACATGTGAATTATAGAAATAAAATTCGTATGAATTCTACACCAAACATGGATTTATAAAAGAAACTTAGTGAAAGTCTGAAATGATTAAGAAAAAGAAAGAAATAAAGAACAACAAAAATGAAGGAAAAAGAGATGCAAAAAAGATGCAAGAATGACAACAATACGACACTCGTATTCTTCCAAGCGCCCAGAAAATTCCTTCAAATTTCCCTTAATTTTTGGGTAATTATAAATCAATCAAACCTTGAAAAAAGAAGAATTTAAACAGTGTTAAAAACTCGAACATACTTGCGATTTGGTGGGATGACGAAATTGAAATGTAGTTTGACTTTGATAATGCAAAAATATTGCAAGTAAATATGGTTACTGCATTAAAGCTGACACCACATCCAAATAATAATAGCACACAAATTCAAGTTATCAAATACAGGATTCAAGTTTTAACAAATCGTTATGCGAAAATTTAGTTTATTGCCACATTATATTAAAGCTTTCCTATTTATTTTTTGGATGGTGATGATTTAGCAGTGGATAGAGATAGTCCATCACTCGTTTCGAAGATCAATTGACAAAGATTCTTGAAACACACGATTTTTCTTTTTTTCTTTTCCTTTTCCTATTCTTTTATGGTTTGATTTTATTGGGTTGGGGTTGAATTAAAAAGCCAGTGGCATTAGGGTTTTCTTTTTTTCCT
Source organism: Salvia rosmarinus (assembly GCA_036937905.1). NCBI lineage: Eukaryota > Viridiplantae > Streptophyta > Magnoliopsida > Lamiales > Lamiaceae > Salvia > Salvia rosmarinus. The sequence goes on from CM072819.1 coordinate 105,677,444, forward strand.
ACCTCTTCATGCGATAGGATATTTGTTTTGTTGTGGAAGCGGCGATCTTTGTTGATTTCTCCATCTGGGTTGTTGAAGTTGCTCAATTTCTTCATCTGGGTCGGTGAGTGTGCTTGTTTTTTTCTCATCTGCGTTTTCTGAATCTTGATTTTTTTTTTCCTGCTAATTTTGGTATTGTGCGTAAGTTTGTGGGTTCAAGTCTGAGTATTTTTTGTTTGCTTTTTTCTATGTTCTGATTGCTGATGTTGCAGAAAGTTCTTTGCTATTTTGTTTGATCTTGGCTCAGTTGATTTTCTGCAGATCAGGGTTCGATTTTTCTGAGTTCTCGCTCCTTTGTTTCGGAAATAAGTTGTGAATTTGGTGGTATTGAACTGAAGTCTCATTCATCATGCTGCTGTCATGATGCTTGAATGTGAGTTTGAATTGGAGAAGTGGATTTTTTGAGAAATACTCTCATTATAAGTTTTCTTCTCTTTGGGAGTAAGACACAGTGATTTGATATGTTCCACACCCAAGGAGCTCTGAAACACACTTGCAATCTACTTGTGGTCTTGTGTTCGGAGCCAGCAGAGAGTAAGCAGAATCAAGATGTTTCGGAGGCGAGGAGGAGGTTTCCCTTCCCGGAAATTGTATCTTCGGGGCGTTTGGAGGTGCAAAAATGATGCTTATTTGCTCGTCCAAGTCGAATGCTGATTGCAAAATGTTGTTTGCTGCAGTTTGACATATGTTCTGTTTGCATTATTAGGTCCAAACATTGAAGAATCCATCACCAGATGAATTCCGGAAAGCTCTTGATTCGTGGCAGCCAAATCTCGTATACTTGCAGGGGAAGCAGTTGGAAAATGAGGAAGTCGGATCCATATCTTGGGGAGGGGTGGAGCTATCCTCTCCTGAAGCTGTTTGTGGTCTTTTTGGCTCCACAATGCCGACAACTGTATGTTGTTGAAAATTGAAATGACTACAAATTTGTCATTATATTTCCTTTGTTTCATATTACACCCATTTATCCATATTCACCTACTCGTGGCTTTTTGTAGGAATTTAAGATATAAATTGATTTGGTTAAATATGTCTTATGATCTTTGTTCGATTTGACTAAAGCTACTGTATTTCAAATTGGGAATCCCTATAGCCATATATTAAATAACACTAGTATTCCACCATGTTCACAATTTAGCTTAGCCAAATCAATGGTTTGAAACACTGTTTCCTGCAGGTAGACTTCAAATGTGAATTTAGGACTTCGAAAACCATGTATGGAAGGGCTGGTATTTCAGGATATGTCTTTCCTCTTTTTTAGTATAATCTGCTGAGAAGTGATACAGAAGCTGAGAGGCTAGTTAATTTAAGATGAAAACTGAACTCATTTTGTTTCATAATATGTTTTGCGATGAGCAGACAAACTAACCTGATTTTCGGGTTGACTGGAATGGAGCTCTTTTCAGTTGTCAATTTCCACCAAAAAGTTTACAATTAAGATTATGACAGAAAATAAAAACCTGTTTGTTCATTAATATTATATTAGTGCAGGAGGCCATACCTCTCCTCAAGTGTTTGGCTTATCGCTTCCATAGATAATTTTGTGAAGCGAGATAATTAATGGAAGAAACTATGTCTTTGATGTTGAATAATTATTTTTCTTTTCTTTTGTTTTAATGGTTACCACTATGTTTAGTATGTAGAAATTTGATTTATTTTCTTCAGAATATAAACAAGGCTAAAGACAACGAGTAGTTTGTAGTTCATATAAAGTTGAAGATGTGTTGCATTTTTATCAACTTGAGAACAGAATTTTAATGGTTAAATGCGACTTTCTAATGCGATCATTAAGTAGGGAAAACAACTCTGAAATCTATAGTTTTTGTCATTGATTTTTTCTGTTGTTACTGCTTTGCATAGTCAGTTTTTGACTGTAATATCTTTAATCCTCATGTTAAGTCTGATCGGAAGTAAACACTTATTGAAGGTTTATTTGGAGGTTCCAAATGGTGAAAAGTTGGCCAAATCTCTTCATTCTAAGGTAAGAAAGATGATTAGATTTGATTGTCGATGATTTTTACAATTTTTTCAAAGAACAGAAACATTTATGCTGTATGCATAAGCCTGTGAAAAATTCACAGATAATTTTCCTTCCAGCTCACCTTCTTCATCTTTGCAGGGTGTTTCTTATGTAATCTACTGGAAGAACTCATTTTCATGCTATGCAGCTGGCCATTTTCGTAATGCATTATTTTCTGTAATACAAAGGTAATTATATTTTTTATGATTAATTTGACGATGATATGACTTGAATAAGTGTTTCACACTACTTCTTGTGGTCTGTTTGCTTTGAAGTTTAATCTGTTAACATAATATGGCTAAAATTTAACTCAAGACCTCCTTTTATCTACCGTAGCTCATCGTGCCACACATGGGATGCATTTCAACTAGCCGATGCCTCCTTTCGGCTTTACTGTCTTCGAAATAATTGTGTCCTCCCTGATGCCGTGAAAGTTGATGATGAGTTCGGTCCTAATCTTTTTGGGGAGCCTCCTAGGATCACTGTCGACATTCCGGAGATTGAGGATGTTGTGGAAGATGAAGAAAGCACTTCTGGCTCCCTTCCTGCAATAAAGATATATGATGACGATGTTAACATGAGGTTTCTTGTGTGCGGAGTGGCTAGTTCCTTGGTAATGGCATAAACTAAAATTTAAAATGTATCATTTAATGAGTTGTTTTGAAAAGAGAAGGAAAACTTGGACTTATGGATTACTATTTTATCAGGATGCTCGCTTGTTGAGTCCTTTGGAGGATGGTTTGAATGCCCTCCTCAGTATCGAAGTAAGCACCCTCCCGAAAAATGATGAAAAAACTAATTTTTCGTTATTGCTAATTTTATTCTTTAAGTGGTGATCTGTTTGAGTACTCATTTGGTAATCCTTTGTTGTTTGTGCTAATTCAGATGCGGGGGAGCAAACTCCACAATCGGGTTAGGTGAGTTTCGCTTGCAATTCATAATGATATTCCTTATTCTTTTCATTGTGTATTGTTACTCATATACCTATGATTAAGATGAATCTGCTTCAAGCGTGGAAACTTGACCTTTAATACTTAATGATCGCCAGCAGACCTGCTTTAGTAGAGCCTCATTTTGTTTTCTAAATGATGAATTTGATTCATGCTATTTGTATATAAGTCCTAAAAGACCTGTATCTTGTTCCAGTGCTCTTCCTCCGCCCCTTCAGGCTGGCACATTTTCTCGGGGTGTCGTGACAATGCGATGCGATCTGTCAACCAGTAGTTCAGCTCATATTTCTCTTTTGGTATCGGGGAGTGCTCAGACATGTTTTGATGATCAGGTGATGCATTCTAACTTCTACTAATACTGCAGTTGGAATCATTTGTATTAGCTTCACGTTCTTTTCCTTAATATTTATGTATTTTTGGCTGAACTTGGACGATGCTCAACCTATTGTTATAGCTGTTGGAAAATCATATAAAGAGTGAGATCATTGACAAGAGCGAGCTGATCCACGCACTGCCAAATTCCGATGAAAACAAACCGCCCATGTCAGAACCTCGAAGGTCAGTCTCAGTAGCGTGTGGAGCAGCAGTATTTGAAGTCTGTATGAAGGTCCCGACGTGGGCTTCACAGGTACTGACTCTGCTTCCTCTTACCGAGCCATTTTATTTGGCTGTCGCACGTATAGTTGTTAATCTCGTTGCCTCTTTTTTGATTTATCATCCCTTCGAATTCATTAGTATGCCACAAAACAATTAGAAATCGGGTTCACAAGGCTTGGTGAAATTCTTTTATGATATATTTAATCACTAGTCTTATAATTATAACTAGTGTGAAATTCCATTGATCCTCTCAGTTTGATACTTACCAACATGTGATTTATTTAAAAATTAAAAAATAGTTTTCCTAATTGGTTCTTGGTTTTGATTTTAGGTTTTGAGGCAACTAGCACCCGATGTTTCGTACCGTAATTTAGTGGCCCTTGGAATCGCCAGCATCCAGGGATTGGCAGTAGCTTCATTCGAGAGAGAGGATGCAGAACGGCTCCTATTTTTCTGTTCAAGGCAGGGGAAGAACGGTTTCTCGAATAATCTAAAAATCAGCAGCCATCCGTCCTGGTTGAGGCCACCTCCTCCTAGTCGAAAGAGGTCCTCTATTTGCCAGGAAATAGGCACCAGCGCTGTAAACGGGCGGACCTTCATTAAAAAAGAAGATAACGGGGACAAGGAGCTTATGTCGAATGGAGTCGGCTTGCCAAGTATGACCCACAGACGAAGAATTAAGATAGCTGCCTTAAGGCCCATTCCTCACGTTCGTCACCAAAAGATGCTTCCATTTTCTAGGATTTCAGAGGCAGATGTAAATGATGGAGGTCCAGTTAAGGCTAACTTGCCCGCTCCTCCAGCAAAACATAGTGCCGGAACTACTCCAGCCTCCCATCGGAAAGCAACTTCCAGTTCGTATCAAGCGAAGCAGATCATATCTTTAAACCCTCTCCCTCTGAAGAAGCATGGTTGTGGGAGAAGCCCGTTGCACGTGTGCTCTGAGGTAAATTACTGTTTGAAGTTACAAAATCATCTCATTTGAAAAAATGAAAAATTGATATAGATTTACTGGTAATCCTTTTCAATTAGAGATGTGAAGTAAACAGACGTGTCTCATTTTTCGCATTGAGTTCTATTTTGATTTTCATTTGAAGCTTTTTCCTCTCGTAATTCTCATCTTTCTGCTTCTTGTTTTGCGAAGGAGGAGTTTCTGAAGGACGTGATGCAATTCCTCATCCTTCGAGGGCATAATCGTCTTATCCCTCAAGGGGGCATTGCCGAGTTCCCAGATGCCATACTAAATGCGAAGCGTCTCGACCTATTTAACCTGTACCGGGAGGTGAGACTCCTTCTAGTAACGCTTCTTGAAAGATCAGAATAACAATTATTAGCATAGTTTGATACTGTTGCTTGGATCTTGATCAGGTTGTCACACGAGGGGGATTCCACGTCGGAAATGGCATTAACTGGAAAGGACAGGTTTTCTCGAAGATGCGCAATCACACGGTTACCAATAGAATGACTGTATGCCCTTAAACTTAATTTCTTGATTTTGATACCTTTTACACGTTTTTTTCCCTACTTAAACTTATTAGGCAACACCAAGTTGAATCTTGAAGCTTTCGTTCAATTTCTTGAATCAGGGTGTCGGAAATACACTCAAAAGGCACTATGAAACTTACCTATTAGAATATGAATTGGCTCATGACGATGTTGATGGAGAGTGCTGCTTATTATGCCACAGGTTCTTCCACAATCCCTCCTATTTCTCTTTTCTTGATTTCATGCACACACACACCCCTACGACGGATTTTTTTAGCCCTCGATTCACTCACTAAAGCTCGATGTTTCAAAAATATTCACCGATTTCCCACTACACCCCTCGATTTCTCTTTTCTTGAAATTTATGCTCTGCTGCACACACACAAAACACGTGTCCACGAAGATACTATGCTTTAGTTTAGCCATTGAGATGATTACTGATGCTCTATGCTCTGAAAACATTCACCAGTAGTCACAACTCCTTTTTCCTGGGTTCTCTTTTCTTGAATGTTATGCTCTGCTGCACACCAACACATTCCAGCAGAGCTATTACGATTTATGTTTAGCCCTCAATCACTAATGCTCGACGTTTTTAAACATCCACCAGTAGCGCGCCCGGAGATTGGGTTAACTGCGGTTTGTGTGGGGAGTGGGCACATTTCGGCTGCGACCGACGGCCTGGTTTGGGCGCCTTCAAGGTGCCATCTCAAACCTCAGTGACTCTAAATTGTTGAGCTATTATATGCTCATTTCCATCGCTAAAAAACACAATTTCTTTATTTCTTTTCCAGGATTATGCCAAGACAGATGGGCTGGAATACATATGCCCACAATGCAGTATTTCAAATTACAAGAAAAAGATAAACAAATCAGGAAATGGATATTCTTGAATCTTTCATAATTCTTTTATGACCCCTCATCTTTTGGGTTATTACAAGTCGACTCTATTTTATGTGGAGGAAACGTAGTTTCTTCCCTCATTTTACTGCAGAAAGTGAGGGGGTTTCATGTATTGAGTTTGCAGAGAAGTCCTGCGGAAGAGGCGAAAGGCAAAATATGGAATACATGAGGGAAGAAAAATGTAATTTGGGGAAGAATAGTAGGTGGTAGGAAATGCTCCTAAAAGAGGAATTTGTGGGGGCTAATTGGATATAATAGCCAAATTAGTTACTTAATGTGTAATTATATGGTTTCTGAGCCAAGACATTTTGTAGCTCTTGTAGTTTTATGGAAAATGTTATCTGCCCATCTTGTTGCGCAGTTGCACTTGATAGATACCTCAAATGTTCTCTCTGGTTGCAGATGCTTGGCAGGAAACAAGTTATTGTTGTGACCAAATTTGTAAGTTTTTTGTTTTAAATCTGTTAGTTTTTAAACAACTGACTTTAACTTATAGTGGTAAATTTCGATTTTTTGGGTCTAAGTGTAGTTTTAGGTATATACTTGTTAAGTTATAAATTGAATGAAAAATGAAGTTATGATGAACTCCTCTCTCTTTCTTATTTTTGAAGGTTTTGGGTTACAAAAGTAATAGAGATTTAGATATGTTTTTTCCCAATCATTTCTTACGGTTGCTTGATCTCATCATTCATCAATTTAAGTGAGATAAGGATGAGAGGAAGTAATTATTAAAAACAAAGGTAAATCATAAAATGGTAATAATTTGAAGAAGATAAAAAGTGGATGATTGTAAAGAAAAGAGATGAAAGTAAGGGAAATTTGTGTAAGATTTTCTTATCAAGAAAATAATATCTGAATTCAGTCTTGTATACAGTGAGGTCTACTTATAATTATAAATATTAATAAAATTAAAAATATGCTATTAACATGAGTGTGGATTTTGATGTTAACCCATTTTATAATGAGATAAATTTTACAACAATTTTTATGGTAATTGTTAGTTATAGGTCGCAAAAAAAAGAGAGAGAATCACATTTCTTTTTTTCCTTTTTTTTTGAAAAAAATATATGATTGAGAAAAGGCGGATAAATTTTCAAGATAAAAGTTGCATTCAAAAAGACTTAAGGGCCAACTGTTGTCAATCGTCATCATTAAAGTTGTAGTTTGAATTTCACATCCTACTTTGGAGGGCCTTCAAAGTTTTATCTTTATCAATCTGTCTATTGTATATAAATATAGAAGTCCACACACTATTAAATCAAGGCTTTAATTTATTTAAGTCCCACCTCTTGTCGTTCTATGGAAATAAAAAATTAAATAAGTTCTATATTTAACTATATCCACCCACATTACCCCTTCATAGTGTGCGATTTTTGGTTTTTATTTTTCTTTCTGGACTATTACAAGGGGGATTTAAACAAATCGTACAAATAAAAAGCTAGTTTGTGTTTCTTCTCGTATAGAATATATAGTAATTGATTGGGTGTATTTTACATATATATTTTGGATGATTAGTGATATGTTTTGGCGTTTTGGCCCCATATAAGAAATTAGTTGTGTTTATATTGATAATTTCTAATTTCATGGTTTGACTTAGGAAATACAAGTAATATCAAAAATTGATATCAATTTGGAAGAGTATTAGAATATTGAGTTAGAGATATTAGTCGGAAGTCGTGTAATATGTTCATACCGCGGGGAGAGAGAGTTTGTGTATTTGAGAGTGTAAGCGATTGCAGCTTCGCTGCCGAGGCGTTATGCAGAAGTCGTATGTAACGCCCCGCCTTGTCGGTGTTGTGCGAAGTTGTATGTCGGCTTCACCGCCGAGGCGTTATGCCGGTCGTATGTCGCCGCTTCACCTTGCCGGGGCGTTCGCCAAGTCGTGTGTCGGCAGCCCGTCTGCCGGGCATTATGCCGAAGTCGTATGTCGCTTGGCTTCACCTTGCCGAGGCGTTCTGCCGAAGTCGTATGTCGCTTCGCTCCGATTGGCCGAAGTCGAATACGCGTCGCCTTGCCGAAGTCGAATATGTAACCGGTTGGCTTCACCTGACGAGGCGTTATGCCGAGGTCTTTGGTCGGCTTCACCGACGGCGTTATGCTAGGTATTTGGTGGCTTTCACTGTCGGCGTTATCTGGGGTCTGGGCCAGCCTCACGGCGGGCGTTATGCGAAGTCTTTGGGTAACCGCTTCACCGACGAGGCGTTATCCGAGGTCTTGACCGACTTCACTGACGGGCGTTAAGTCGAGGTCTTGACCGGCTTCACCGACGGGCGTTAAGCCGAGGTCTTGACCGCCACCTCCGGGGCGTTAAGTCGAGGTCTTGGCAACCGCTGACGAGGCGTTAAGCCGAGGTCTTGTGATCGACTTCACCTACCAGGCGTTATGCGAGATCTTTGGTGGCTTTCACTGTCGAGGCGTTATGCCGAGGTCTTTGGTGGCTTCACCTTTCCGGCGTTGTGCGAAGTTGTCGTCGGCTTCCGCTACCAGTCGAATATGTAACCGTGTCGAGGTCGAGGCCGGTGAAGGCTCGGGATGCGGCTAAGGAGGCCGGGCTCGGCGGGGACCGGTGGCGAAGGCGAGGTCGGCTAAGGCCAGGTTGGCTTCATCCTCGAATGCTCTGGCGGCGACCGGGGTGGCGAGGCCGGTCGACCATTGAGGAGGCGAAGATGGTCATGTCGGGAGGCCGAGAAGGCGAAGGGCCGAGGCGAAGGTAGCTCGTCCTCGTGTTAAGCGAAGGTAATTCATCCTCGTGAGAGTATCCGTCTTGAACTAAGCAGAGGTATCCGTTCTCGCACGAGGTGGTTAGTCCTCGTAGAGAGTATCAGTCTTGATACTGACGAAGGTATCCGTTCTCGTCTGAAGGTGGTTAGTCCTCGCAGAGTATCCGTCTTCGATATAAGCGAGGTGTCCGTTCTCGTCTGAAGGTGGTTAGGTCCTCGTAGAGAGTATCCGTCTTCGATATAAGCGAAGGTATCCGTTCTCGTCTCGAAGGTGGTTAGTCCTCGTGAGAGTATCCGTCTTGAAATAAGCGAAGGTATCCGTTCTCGCACGAAGGTGGTTAGTCCTCGTGAGAGTATCCGTCTTCGATATAAGCGAAGTATCCGTTCTCGTCTGAAGGTGGTTCGTCCTCGTGAGAGTATCCGTCTTCGATATAAGCGAAGGTATCCGTTCTCGTCGAAGATAGTTCGTCCTCGTGAGAGTATCCGTCTTGAACTAAGCGAAGGTATCCGTTCTCGTCTGAAGGTGGTTAGGTCCTCGTGAGAGTATCCGTCTTCGATATAAGCGAAGGTATCCGTTCTCGTCGAAGGTGGTTAGTCCTCGTGAGAGTATCCGTCTTCGATATAAGCGAGGTATCCGTTCTCGTCGAAGGTAGTTCGTCCTCGTGAGAGTATCCGTCTTGAAATAAGCGAAGGTATCCGTTCTCGTCGAAGGTAGTTCGTCCTCGAGAGTATCCGTCTTGAAATAAGCGAAGGTATCCGTTCTCGTCACGAAGGTATGGGTTCTGTTTTTGCGAGGTTATCGGGAGGGTGGTCCCTTACTGCCGTCTACATAGAGAACCGTCTTGAAATAAGCGAAGGTGTCGATCTCGTATGTAGGAATGGTTCTGTTTTTTGCCGAGGTTATCGGGAGGGTGGTCCTTACGCCATCTACATAGAGAACCGTCTTGAAATAAGCGAAGGTGTCGATCTCGTATGTAGGAATGGTTCTGTTTTTTGCCGAGGTTATCGGGAGGGTGGTCCCTTACCGTCTACATAGAGAACCGTCTTGAAATAAACAAAGTAATCGATCTCGTATGTAGGAATGGTTCTGTTTTTGCCGAGGTCATCGGGAGGGTGGTCCCCTTCATCTACATAGAGAACCGTCTTCAAAATAAGCGAAGGTAATCGATCTCGTATGTAGGAATGGTTCTGTTTTTCGGGGTTATCGGGAGGGTGGTCCCTTACTTGCCGTCTACATAGAAGCAGTCTTGAAATAAGCGAAGTGTCGATCTCGTATGTAGGAATGGTTCTGTTTTTGCGAGGTCATCGGGAGGGTGGTCCCTTCATCTACATAGAAATCTTGTCTTGATATAAGCGAAGGAAATCGATCTCGTATGTAGGCATCGCGTTTAAATTTACCTTAAATGCAGAAGCGAAGGTAATCGACCTCCGTCGAGGGAATTCGTCCTCCTTAGAGGTATAGTTCATCCTCAAAGAGGGTATAGTATGATGGGAAGAGGTAGCATGCATAAATGACAAATGAAATATCTGCACACTGCAGAGCAAATAAATCAAAGATGAGGTCGCCTACTTGGAATTGTCGGGTTTGACATGCTGGTTATAATCTGAGCTACTTGTTGCTCGTCGAGCTTCTCTAATGTGGCGAGGTCTCTTCTCTTTGGTTTCTACTGGGATTCTTGCCTCGGTTCCTCGATCATCGACTTCACGCTTTTCTGTCCGCCGTGCCTTGGCGAACCGCTCGCTTATCGCACGGCTCCGAAGCGATGCGGGGCTCGCTGAGTTCACTGCGGAGCGAGAGGTTCTCCTTGGTCGTTCTTGTGATCTCGCCCGCTATGGTATCACCGCCTCCTGCAGGCGGGTGCCGTGCTCGTCGAGCTTTGGACATAGCACTTCCGTGAGCTCGGCGTGCCTATCGCCGTCGGCGTTGTCGTTGCGGCGGCGATTCTGGATGTATGACTTACGGTGTACACAGTCGCGATTATTTCCACTGTAAATGGTGGTTGATCGAAGGACAAAATTTCGTTCCCACAGACGGCGCCGATGATCGATCTTAATTTCGTAAGGGAAATAAATGCACGCAAGAACACCAGATTTCGTGGTTCGATCTATGAATAAGATCTCGTCCACGGGAGAGAGAGAGTTTGTGTATTTGAGAGTGTAAGAAGCGATTACAAAAGTGTAGATGATCGTAGATCGATCGAGAGTAGATGATCGTAGTTCGATCGAGAGTAGATGATCGTAGTTGTCCTTCTTCTCTAATCTAGCCTCTATTTATACATATTCATGAAGTTGAGTTCGACTCGACTCGATTCCAAGTTGAGTTCGACTCGACTACGATTCAAGTTGAGTTCGACTCGACTCGATACAAGTTGAGTTCGACTCGACTCGATTCTTCTCCCATTAGGATTGAAGTCTTCTCCCATTAGGATTAACTTTAGATATGCATCCGAATCTTCTACGTCTCCAATTGCGATTAGAGTTGTAGTTGATCGAGGAGTCTTCTTGGGCGAACTCACATGGGTCGAGCAATGTCGGGCCCATTTATATTGGGCGCGATCTTTGGCCAGTAGTTGGGCGTATCCTATCGATCTTAGATTCGCTAGGAGATGACAATTTTCTGCATTCGACCTGTTTTGGAAGAAGGATTCACACGAAATGTCGGGCTGAAGTATCAAATTTTCTATACTTTTGGACTTAGACTTTTAATTTTTTGTTTTTAGATCCTTATTTTATTAGTTAATGTTTTCCTTTCAAAATAGCATAGTTTTTATTATTATTTCCTTCTTTGTAATGGGTCTTATAAAAAAGAAACCATCATCATCATCTCTTCTCTTTAGTCACACATATCAGACGTTAACTTCAGTTTTTTACCTTGCAAGAAATTTCACTTTTTTCTTTTACTTTCTTCTTCATCTATTCCCATTCGTGACTTTTAACTTGAATTTAATTATGAGTTCTAGCTAAACTATTTCATTGCGGCAAAGATTAAGAAAGCTCTAGCGCGACTCGTTCTATGAGATATAATCGGTTTTATCTTTTAATTTTGTGCAAACATTTATTTTTCTCTATGTTTATTATCTCTAGTTATTTCGTCTCTGTTAGGTAGTCGCGAATATTTAGTAATTCGAAATTAATTAATAGTCAATTGAATCGATCATTCTTAATTGTAGTTTAGATTTGATTAGTGGTAAAGTGATTCATCAAAATTAAGCAAATAATAGTCTTAATTCGATAACCCTGTGTGAGAGTTTATTGGTTTTGAATCGAGTTTCTCTAATTATTAATGATCTCGATTCATTAAATTTATAGAGTTTCTCTTACGGTTATCAGTCGATTAGGAAAGAAAAATGTCTTCCTAATTGTGAAACCGAAACACTTTCATCATATTTGTTACAGACAAATATTTGGATTTATTTCTTACTTTTACTTTTCAATTTTTTTTTAGATTTTCAGTCAATTTCAAAACTTATTTACAGATGGAAAATTAGAAGAATTCTAGCCAACTCATTGGGAGATGATTTTGCTCGTTGCTATCTAAGCAGTGTAGTAAACATACTGACCGAGTGTCAGATTTATTTTTGGTGGAAACGATGCACTAGTAATTTTTTTTACTTTAATGTATTTGATTAGCTATAGCATCTGCATTGCCCTCATTTTTATCTCGTGATTTTATTGTTTCAATGACAATCAAAGTTGGGTGATTTTTTTACACAATATTGCAGGAAAAAGAATTACTATGGTATTTGATGGCATTTTGAATATATTTTGTTACTTGTTCCCTCATAATATTAATTTGTCTTTTCTTGGTGCTTGTAACTTGTAAAGGATGCCCAAATAACTTTTTCACTGATGTAAAGTTAATACTAACAGTCAAAATGTAATTTGAACATTCGGCACTTATAATTATGCAACTCAACTCATGACATGTTAGTATATACAATTTTCAATCTTTAAATCAGAATATCGTGACCAAAAGAATTTGATATGTAACTAGTAAATTGGTTTGGAAGTAGAAATATTTTACACAAATAGACAATAAAAGTTAATTGAAAATATTTTACACAAATAGTACAACTCGTCCAGAAAAAAACTTCCATGAACAAACAGAATGGCCTAGTAGACTCGGGCCGGGCCATGTTTGAAAGTTCTGGTTTATAAATATTACTTAAATAGAGATTAATTAAAGATTAAACCGGCAAGGGTCAAAAGGGTAACAGTACATGTAAAAGGGAGGGCACGTGTGGGATTATTTTTACTGTGAAGAAATTCAGCGTCAGAGACGACGACAAGTCTTTCCCGACATACGAGAAACCAAACGTGTCCCAACACCACCACTTTAGATTTCCCCTCTTCTTTTTTAAATATTATATATTTACACGACATTCCATGTAACCAAACAGTTTTATAAATGGAGGTATCTGTTCTAATAAATTAGATAACAGATACTCCCTCCGTCCCGGCTGGCTTGAGGCGTTTCTTTTGGACACAAGAATTAAGAAGAGAATATTTAGTGTTTAAAGTATATTGATAATAAAATGGTTTATGTGTTAAGTATATATATTTTGTATTTTATTTTACATTTAAATTTATTTATTTACTTAATAAATTTATTTTAAATCATCCTTAATTTAATTACCATATTAATTTTTTTTTTACTGAATCGTGAAATAAGGCGACAGCCTTTTATATTCTCCCCCAAATTGAAACAACATCCAAAAAATGAAACAACATAAAAAAAAAAAAAAAACAACAGTAAAAGAAAAATGGACCAAACTTCAAAGTTAAAACAAACTAAATTCATTTCAAAATTGCCTCAAATTCTGGCGTCAAGCGTGCTTCATTACGGATGCCAAACTTACAAAAAAAGCATCGCCAACTAATTCAAATTTCCCACCAAGTTTACAAAATCGAAAATCCATACAAGTCGTCAATTCATCCTCGGAGGTGCATCGATGGCAAGCCACCCCGAGGCAAGATGAAGAAGCTCAACTCAAGTTCGGCATCTCGTCGATTGTTACTCGGCTATGAAACGCAAAAAACAACAAGAAAATGGTGAGATGATACATCTTGTGAGTGGTAAGATCGATAACAAAGAAGAAAAGAAATCTGCCTTGACATCACCTTGTTGTCATCTTTGGATTACACAAAGAGAAGCACAATTAGAAGGTTAGCAGTGGGTTTAGGATGCAGTAAGAGTACTATGGGGAGATGGGTGCTTGCTGGAAAAATAAGAGCACACACATACGCCATGACCAATTATGACCCCAACAAGCTCTTAAGGCTGAGATTCTCTCTCGAAGCCTTAGAGTTGGATAGGATTCTTAACAAGATCAAATTTAGGAATATGCACAATACGGTGCATATTGATGAGAAATGGTTTTACATAACAAGAGGTTCACATAGGTTTTACTTAGCCCCGGATGAACCCGAGCCACATAGGACCTGTAAGAGTAAGAAGTTCATTGGAAAAATAATGTTCATGTGTCGTAAGCGAGCCATTATTTGCGAACAATGGAGAAGTCTTATTGATGGAAAAATAGGTATTTTCCGTTCACAATCTGAGTGCCGACAAAGAGAAGGCAATGAGGAGCAGGCGGCGTGAGCACACTTGAGACAAAACCATTGAATCCATCACAAAACAAGTGATTAAATGATGTTTAATCAATCGGTAGCACAAATAGAATAGGCGACCATCATGTTTTAGTTTCGATTAATGCTTTGTGTCTCCTTGTATTTTAATGTAAAATGATCTCGAATGAGAATTTCTCATCATCACAGATCTGTTGCCCTTTCTCAAAGACATTTATTGCCTACATCAAGCATTAATATCTGTTCATATCTGTTCTCATCACATTAATGTTCATAAATGCAACTTACCAACTGAATTATGCATTAAAAGCAACTCGACAAGCTGTATCATTCTTTGGAAAGCAGTTATACCGACAATTATAGCAAAGTGGCGGAAGGAGCAAGCAAAAATATCGACATCCGGCAAGATAATGCGAGGCCTCATATATTGGATAGTGATCCAGAATGGAGGCGGTGCTTCCCAATCAAGCTTGATATAAAGGCGATCCGGTGACCACCAAACTCCCCAGACACAAATGTCGATGATTTAGGATGGTTTAGAGCCATCCAATCATTGCAAGTGGAACATCATGTAAAACAATGGATGAACTACTAAATGCGGTGTGTACATCATTTGCATGACTATGTCTATAAAACTTAACAATGTTTTCCTAAGTCTGGGGATGCATGATAGAGATCATGAAGTTGAAGGCAAAGCGCTACAAAATCCCACACATGACAAAAGGTGCATTAAGAAGATCGGATAAGCTACCATCGAGCTTAGAAGTGCCAACAGAACTAGTGATACAATGCCTCAACTACCTCAAAGAAATGGGCGACAATGAGGAATAGCGACCGTAGAACAATCAATAGGTTTGACATATATTGAAGGGTTTTAGGATGTAGGGCGACTTGTTTTGATGTTTTGCTCACAAAACATACAAGCAAAATCTATGTTTCGGTGTAAACATAGCATAAGTCTTTGGTTTTGAAAATTAGGCTCACCTTTTTAATTAGACACATAGATGCAATCGACATATACTTTTGTAATTATGCACTTAGATGCATCACTACACTTTTGAAAGTATGCAATTTAGATGCAATTAGCGAAAACATTTTGTAATCATGATAGCCATCAACATCAATTATACACAAAACCAACAAGAAAAGGTCCAATTCATCACGGTTTAATCCCAACATCACCACGTTTAATCACAACACCAACAAGCAAAACCTCGGTTCATCACATAAACATGGTGCTCATAGCAATCGGCTAATTTAATCACGGCACCAACAAGAAACTACCTTAGTTAATCACATAAGCGTGCAACCATAGCAATCGACCTCGTTTAATCACAATACCAACAAAAAGCGACCTCGATTCATCCACGAGCGGTGCTCATAGCAATCGACCTCGATTAATCACGGCGACCAACAAGAAACTATCTCGGTTCATCACATACAAACATGCACCTATAGTAATCATAGAATCGGTTTATGCTCGAGCAGGTGCTCATAGAATCGACCCGGTTAATCACAAAACCAACGAAATAGCCTCGGTTCATCACGAAAAGCAGGTGCTCATGCAATCGACCTCGTCTAATCACAAGACCAACAAGAAACATGCATCGATTCATCACGAAAACATGGTGTTCACGGAAAAATGGACCTCATAGCAAACCCATCGGATCGCTTCTCCACCCACTCATCGGCCTCGGCAACACACGCCTGGGACTACTGTTCACGGGTGAAAGGAACAGTGGTAGAGGGCTACCTAGAGCATCAAGCATTAAGCCGTCTCTCCACGCCGAGCGACCCACGCACGAGCCGTCGAGTGATGTGTCTCCTCGTCGTCGGAGTGGTCCTGTCACGGTGAATGGAAGAAGACCACCTTTGATCGGTATGGATCGGTGGTAGAAAGCGGCAACGGGGTGGCGATGGAAGAAGCGAGTTGGAGGGCGTGGCGTCCTCGGGGATGTAGATCGGCCGCCGAGAACTACCGCTCCCATTATTCACGGCGGTGGGGGTGGGGTCTATGAAGAGCCTCGTAGCGAGGATGAGAGCCATGATTGCTCGGCGAAGCAGCGATTGGGTTGGAGCATCCATGCCGCGGCGAGCCACCGCCGCATATATCATCGCGGTGGGGCGAGGATTAATCCATCGGATGAATCCGGGTTTGAAGTCGATTTAGAGGTAGAAGTCATCGATCGGAGGAGGGGAGGCGGGAGTGGAGTGTGAGGCGGCGTGCAAATGAGTGAGAGATTAGGGTTGTGGGCGTGAGTAGGGCAAATGTAGAGAGAGAGAGGAGGAGGCGGCGTGCAAATGAGAGGAGAGATTAGGGTTGTGGGGTGAGTAGGGCAAATGTCTTGAGAGAGAGGATGAATCGGGTTAATGTGTTGTGGGTTGGTTATTAATTGGGCCCAATTATGCAATAATAAGCCCAATTAGTTGCTGCTAATTGTAATTAAAATCCCTGATTTTTTGTTAATTATTTCCATTTATAGAAATGACTCAAGCTAGTTGGGACGGCTTAAAATGGTATACGACTCAAGTTAGTTGGGACGGAGGGAGTATAATACGAGACTCTTCAAAACAATAGTGTAGGGAAAATATTTTTGCCAATTTTCATTCTTTTATTTGGACGTAAAAAATGAATACAGAACTAGGGGAGAAGATACCAATAATTGTAAGGAGTATTAGGTAAAAAATAAAATAAAAAATTAATGGTAAGTGGAATTAAAAAGGTGAGCCATAACATGTTTTTCTGTAAACAAATGGATATTATAGAGGAAAAAGTTAGGAGGGTTATGTGGAATCATGTTCATAAGAAGAAAGTAAATGTTTTTCATTGATGGCTCAAAGAGAAAGAAAAAAAACGAATTTCGTGGATGGATGGAGTAATATTTTTTCATAATTGACCATCTTTATATATTTTAATCTAATATGTCACTGTAGTTTTACAAAAATTAGTAATATTTTAGTTTGAGCACATTGAATGTTATTTTAGTAGTTTTATATTTGGGTTAATTATCGTTAAATACATGAATTTTAATAAAATTTTGATTTGTCACGTGAATTTTAAAATTTAAATGACAATATATAAACTTTTGATTTTTCTGATTTTCCCCATGAAGCCATCAGAAGGAGTGTTGCTTCTCGTTGTTTTAAAGAGGTTTCAGAAGACGACGAATCAGAGGGAGAAGACGGCGACCGGGCTCGGTTTTGCTAGTTCATTGAGCGAGTTTAAACTACCGGCGATGCGATCGGCACTAGATAATCTGATGTTGCTTTCATCAGCGGGTTCTATTGCGTGACTAGATTTTGCAATCGGAGATTGCTGGATTTTACGATCGATTGCAGGGGTTGGGAGCTCCGAGATAGAATTATCAGATGACAATGGCGAGGTTGAACTTGAGATAAATTCAATTCATATATGTTGGTGGTGGTGGTTACCGAAGAAGAGAAAGGAGGTGTTGGTGGGGTGAGATGAGATGAAAGAGGGAGAGATGAGGATGACGATATGATGTGAAAATTATTTTTTATTTTTCTTTATTTTATGTAACAATCTAAAACGACATCGTTTTAAGCAAAACGATGTCGTTTGATTGCTACATCATTTCTGATTTTACTATGTTGAATTAAAATTGGGATAATTCAATTTCATCAAAAAAATCGAAAGTTTATGCATTGTTATTCAAATTTTAAAATTTATGTAACAAATCAAAAATATATTAAAATTCTTGTATTTAACGACAATTAACCATTTATATTTGGTTTACTTAGTAACTTAGGCCTTCCATTATTATTATTATTCGTTCTTTTCATATTTGACCCTCAGATTTTAGTTTCTTTCTCATCATTATTTTTTCTGAATATTCTATTGTCACGGACCAAATATATTCATCAAAACAGTATATCACCTGAAAGTCAGTCTGTCATGATCTTGCAAATGGGGGGTAAAATGGTCTTTTGATCTTGAGAAAGTAGTCTTATATGGGAGACTAAATGACTATGCTTTTGGCCCTAAAAAATAAATTATGCTTTTGTTCTTTCTATTTTATTATTTTATTATTATTCTAAATATGATATTATATTGACAATATTAGTTTGACTTTGTCTCATGTACATCTGTCCATATATACGAACTTTGATATTTTTTTTCAATATAAATAATATTTTCTTGTAAGTGATACTTTTCAAAATTACGTGATAAAAAATAAATGATATATTTTTTAATATAAATGATATTTTATTAACAACGAATGATTTTTTGTCCGTCCACCATGGTACAGATGGATGTACACAAGTTTTTGTATTTTAGTTTCGAGGAACCGCCAACATTGTGTCATCATACGGGCTAAATTTTTGTTTTAATCGTAAAAGAAATATTGAATTATTAGACAAATATGTTATAAGTTAGCCAATAGTGCTAAATTACAAGATTCGTTGGTACTTTGGCCAACTTTTAAACGACAACCATTTGGTTTTCATTTTCCCTCCTCGCCTTTCAAACTATTCAATCTTGGATTAAACTTTGTTATGCTCGATTATATAAGAAGACTTACGTATCTTTTATCAAAATTAAGAACAAACCTATACTCTAGTTTCGACTGATCATATAACTTGTAATTTTTTCTTATACTTTAATGATGTATTATTAGCTAGTAGCAAGTATCCGGAAATGTACATGGGTATTAAGTGTTATAACATAGAATTTAAATTCTGAGATATTGAGAAGGTAATCATAAATATTCCATTAAAATATATATATATATATATATATTTGCTTTCATATTAAGACAACAACTACCTTCCAATTTTATGTCCTATCTCAAAATTTAACTTTCACCTTTTCAACCTCCTCCAATTAACTCAAGATTTGAAATTTAAGAAAATGTGTCCATTGTACAACCTTTAGATATACATTTTTAGCTCAATATTGTCGGTAGAGAAATATAACATTTTTAAGATCAATTTAACACCCCTTCTTCTACCCCCAAACCAAATAAATAAATACTAGATAGGCTTTTGTTTGGACATTTCCCAAATTTTTGTTTGTTCTATCATGTTTATTTCAATTACATTATTTACAAAAGAATACCGATATACATACGAACTATAACAACAAAATTAAAGTAAAATACATTATCTGGTGACTTTTAGGATGTCCAATTTGAAAGTTCATGATACCGATACGTATCTATAAGAATTTTAAAGTTAGAATAAAACTAAAATTAGAAAGCTATACTAAATTCAAACCTATCTATAGCGTTCATAAAGGATAAGGAATTACATATTAACTCCGACGAATAATCTTTAGTGATTACTTTTCATTATTGATAAAATAAATGATTAAGTATAAATTGTCAAAAACTTTAGAAATTATTATTCAGATGTTCAATCCATCTAAAAACAGAAGTCTATATTATTTTTATCTATTTAAATAACTAAAAAAAGAAACGCCTTTGTTATGAATATATGTGATGATATTTGATACTTTAGTAAGTAGATATTTTACTGCACATCTTACTTGCGGGCACTGAAATTTTTTAGAATAATCATATCATACTTATTATTTGAATTTAATCAGTAATTTTTAACCTCAAGAAGAAGCTGAAAGTGTTGGTTAAATGCGGATCATATGATGTGCTCGGTGTTAACGTAACGTCATAAGCACACAAAGTAAGTATCTGTGGAATATGAAATGGAAGACACAAAGAGAAATTATTCTACAAGTTGTTAAAACAACCTATAGATCTTAGTATGGCGAAAATCACTAAAATGAGTATTACAAAACAATATATCACCTTGACAAGACCAAGATGACAATAAAAGAAACTCTCATACTAAAAATTATCTCTCACTAAAGCAGTAGCTCAAAAGCAGACTCAAGAGCTTTACAAAAACAGCAGTGTTACAGGAAATGTTATGACAACACAGAAAACAACACTCACTACGAGATAGCTATTTCTCCACAACTTTTCGTGTCGGCTCTTCAAGTATTTATAGCTCTAGCATTTCTTGGACTCCAAGCTCATCTGGGGCGTGGCCCATGACTTGGATTGAGCTGCACAATCATGTGGAAGTTGTTGAGTTAGTTCTTGAAAATAGGAACAACTCCAGCCGCTGCAACATCCCTTCCATGATTATTTTCTCTTTCATTGACTCCACTTCACTCATTCCACGAATTTAGGAGTTTCTCTTGACTTCATATCACTTCATCTCCATGAACTTATCCCACTAAAATAGGAGCTTGCATAACTCGTTTCAACCTACGACAAAAGCGTGAAGAAAGAACAAAACAAAATAAATAACAATTAAGAAAGTTTAATAGAGTTAAAGATAACTCTAACAAACTCCCTCTTTTTGTCTTTCTTCACAAAACCAAGAACTCCCCCTTAGTTTATACCTGTAGACAAAAGTACAATACCAACAAAGCAGAACATATATTGCCAAATATGTGACCAGAACACATTCGATAACACAACACATTAAAATATGTCAAGACAGAATTAACTCCATCAGACAATGCATATCAAAGTGTTCAAAAACATCCAGCAATGAAGAAATAAAAACGAAGAGTTGTCTAGCAGAATGCACCAAGCACATCACATTGTACTTGTTGTAGCGGTGTTTCTGTATCATCCTTGTCAGCAGCAGCTTCGGCATCATCTCAGCATTTACTCCCCCTTTTTGGGAAGAAATAAGAGCTTTAAGCTCCCCCTTAATCAAGCCAAGTTCCTGCAATTTTTTCAGAGTGAATTTTCAATGAAGCATGTTCCATGTCTTCGATTCTACGAACAAGTGATTGCAACAATGTTACGGACACTGTTATCATCATTGCAGGTTCATCAGCAGGCTCAGCAGGGGCATGAGAATCAAACCAAGGTAGATCATTGACCTTCTTTCCACTAAATAGTTGAGAGCTGATAGTGTAAGTGTGTATTTTCTCAAGCTGATAAGATTGAATGATCTCCTGAGCCCTTGAGACTTGAGCAACAATGTAGTAGAGAAGTGCGCCATGTTGTTGGGTGACCACAGTGGTGTTGGAGTTCACAATCCAATTGCTTGCCATGATCTTGTGAAGGACATAATACATGAAAGTTAAGCTTGATGCCTTCATCGGTTGGCGCCACTTCATCTCTTTTCCACCTGTTATAACCACTGTTTCTTCATCATAATTCTTGATCTCATCATCATCCACATCATCACGTTCAAGTAACTTATTGATCAAAAATGGATTGATGAAGAACACCCTTCCCTTATAGTACACACTATCGTATTTGTTCGACAATGAATCACCAAAAGAGGGGCTCAAATTTGCGTATACCATCTGTACTATTTTCTTAACATATGGCTCAACATCAGTAATAGACGCAAATAAGTTTCTGGAAATCAAGAAGTTTACCAGATTATGCTCCGAAAATGATGTCTCCTCAATGCGCCTTTCACTGTAACACGTGATTTTCTTAAAATGTTCCCAGTTATCGGCACATGTGGCTGTGTAAAAATTTTGAGAAAGATTTCTCAGCCTCCATTTCGGAGTCGGCAAACATTGACTCCTCTCCCAATTCCTTTTCGGGTGTTTCTGCCTCTACTGTGGCAGCTGCTTCAGGCTTTGTTTGAGCAGTAGTTTCCTCAACAATCTTCTTCTTCCATTCGATGAATTTTGCCTTTTTAAGTTGTCGGAGTACATCTTCTATAGGAACATCATCCTCCGAGTCTGACACTTCCTTTGGGGATTCAACAGCAGGAGTTGCTCTAGATACTGTTGCGACGACAGTGGGTTCAGCGACGGTGGCAGCAAGTTCAGGAGCTGCGGTGGCGACCACAGGTGAAGCTTCCATGAATGTAGATAGAACAGCTTGGAGCTTGGCTAATTCCTCTGGATTTGAGAGAATCTGCCTGAGTTGCTCAACGAAAACGAAGGGGGTGAAAACATTGTGAAATTTAAGAGATAGAAACCCTAGGTTAGTCGAGAGAGAGAGATGAGCAGAATAAGAGGGGTGAGGATAAAAAAAATAACAAATGAAATATATATATCAAAGCAAATATCTATCCAACACACCTCAAATAAATTAATAAAAACAGATTTTAACCATTTTTTAAAAAAATCTGGAGATCTTGAGGAAAGATATGGATATATGTGAATTCCAACAGATCAAAGAGCTGATATAGTCAAAGAGAGATAAAAATCCCTAAAAATAGGGGTAAACAAATTGACTTCCGAAATTTTCTGAACAACCTATTGTTGACCACATGTTACCCTAACATCTCCAAATACATTGACTCAGCTTATTATTAAAACATGCAACAGGTACAGAACCATGTAAAATTCGATTTCTTTTATGACATAGAGTGCATCGTCGCAGCGAACCTAGTTTAGGTTCTTCAAAAGCAATCATGGTTTTACCATTTTGTAAGGTAGCATCGTCGCAGCGAACGTCGTACCCCCCAAACTACTTTGGTGTTAATGTACCCTTAAAATACAAATATACACACAATGCTGAGCCTGTGCTGGAGAACATGTCATTGAAACAGTTAGTACAACATAGACAAAAATAGTTGCATCTTTTTCGGATAAAACATGAGAAACATGATGCAACAAACACGCCTTATTCTTACTCATGAAGGCAGAGGCCAAGTGACCTCCTTAAACACGTGAATCTCTCGAAATCCAAAGGTTTTGTGAAAATATCAACAATTTGACTATCGGTTTTCACATAATCCATTTTAATCACCTCTTGTTCTACCAAATCTCTAATAAAATGATGTCTTATATCAATATGTTTGGTTCGAGAGTGTTGGACCGGATTTTTTTAGATATTTATTGCACTTATGTTATCACAATATACAGTTAAATCACTATCCTCCATTCCATAATCGTACAACATTTGTTTAAGCCATAAGAGTTGTGTGCAACAAACAAGCGACCACATATTGATTCATGAGTTGAAAGAGACACACAATTTTGCTTACGACTATGCCATGAAATGAGGTTATTTCCAAGATAAAAACACCATCCACTTGTGCTTTTCCTATCATCAACATCTCCAGCCCAATCCGAATCACTATACCCAACCAAACTAGTGTTTGTATCTTTAGAAAATAAAATACCAAATTCAGATGTGCCAACAACATACCTGATAACACGCTTAACAGCCTTGAGATGAGACATTTTTGGCTTAGCTTAATACCTGGCACATACACAAACACTGAACATGAGGTGCAGTCGTGTGGTCATGAAGATCTGATGAGCTTCCTATCATGGATCTGTTGAGTGTTGAGTCAACATGCTCTCCAGCATCATCTTTTGTTAGCTTATCCGATGAGCCCATTGGTGTCCTCATGTGTTTGGCTCCTTCTAGCTGAAATCTTTTCACCATGTCCTTTGCATACTTGCTTTGGAATATGAAAATACATTCTCTTCCTTGCTTGACTTGAAAACCTAAGAAATAGGTCAATTCTCCCACCATGCTCATTTCGAACTTTGTCGACATAGCACCTGCAAAATCATCAAGCATCTTTTGTGAGGTAGAACCTACAATCATATCATCAACATAAATCTGAGTAATGAGAATGTGACGATCTTCCCTTTTGATAAACAGTGTTCTATCAACATTACCTCTAACAAAGCCATATTCAAGCAAGAAATTTGTCAAATGACTATACCATGCTCTCGGAGCTTGTTTGAGGCCATACAAAGCCCTTTTCAACTTGTACACATGATTGGGTTTGTGTGGATCTTCGAAACCTTTTGGCTGCTCAACATAGACTTTTGAGAACACCATTCAAGAATGCTCCCTTGACATCCATTTGATAAAGCATGATGTTAAGATGACATGCAATAGCGAGAAGAAGTCGTATGGATTTAAGTCGTGCTACTGGAGCAAATGTATCGTCGAAGTCCACTCATTCCACTTGAGTGTAGCCTTGTGCCACTAACCTCGCTTTGTTTCGAACAATGGTTCTAATTTCGTCGGATTTGTTCTTGAATATCCACTTTGTTCCTCTTGTTCGAACATCATCATGAACATCACCTATAACTTGAGTTGTTGGATGATTCTTTCGAATTCTTCTAGGTGTTTCTCGTCTCTCACTACTTCGTTGAACTTCTGACTCCAGATCCTCGTTGGATACATCTTGATTTTCTGGACCTCGAGGTGGTGTGGTGGGTGATGTCGGCTCAACATTTTCTTGCACAGTTGTGGACGATGGTACTCTTTCATTTCTCCGTTCTTCAGTAACTTCTTGATTGCCTTCTTCCTGTACCAAAGGACTTCCATAGTCATCAAATACCACGTTCACGATTCTTGTATCGTTTGTAATCTTAAGTTAAACACACGATACGCTTGACTATTGAGAGAATACCTACAAAAATACCTTTGTCACTTTTCTCATCAAATTTTGTGAGGTATTCTCATCATTTATTATGTAGCATCTTGATAAGCTTCGTTTTACATGATTTATAAATTTATATTCGTTTCGTTTCTAAGTGATAAGTGATCTTTTGAGTTGTCTTTTGATATATTTATGTTTACCTTGGAAGATATTATGCCGTGTGTATTTCATGTCATTTTAGCATAGGTTTTAATGTCAAAAGGTGGATCACGATAAAGAGGAATCACTAGCCCGATCATGAGCTCGTGCGAAGAGGCTATTTGAAAACGACGTTGAATATGAGATAATGGATTTGAAAATATGGATGTGAAAAGTGTACTATGTTAAAGAGCATCTCGATGGGAGTCGTAGGTAGCAAACGGATCGTAATTGGTCCGAACGAGGAAAGCTGAGGCGAAGCAAGTCAATCGCGCGATGATTTACACCTCATGAACCGAGCTCGCGACTTAGGTCGCGAGGATGAGCGAGATTTCAGCAATTTTGACGCTCGCAACCTTCTTTCGCGTGAAATGGTGAGAGGCGCCTCGCGAGACCCTATGTTGCATTTATACTCATTTCATGCGCACAATTGGAGAGAACACACACCTAGTTCGGCGTTTATCTTGGGTAAACCCCACGCGTTCGCGTCGCGATAGCGCAAATCGCGGGACAGTGTAAACCACACTTGAAAAATCGGTGTGTGACTCAAACCCGTTACCTTAGGTGCGTGTTTGGGTAAATCCTACGTTCTACGCGATAGCGCGCAAACCGCGGAGACAGTGTAACACTGAAAAGCAAGGTGTGTGACTCAAAGCCATGTAGGCGTTTGGTGGAGTTGACACATGACCTACCATTTCTGAGAATCAGAATTAATCATTGGATTGTCCCAAAGAAATATTATTATTATTATTATTATTATTTCTGCTTTTGGTTTGTGAGGACGTAGTTTGTAAAGGACTGCTTTAATTGCTGGAATTAAACGACAAAGGAGCGTGTCTTGTTTCACTCAACAACAATTGCAGCACACGTGACATTCAATTTAGACCCCATCTACGTATTCTTTTGTTTTTATATTTTCTATTTCACAAAATGGTTACTTTTTTATACAATACACATAATTAAATTTGCCTAAGCGTCATTTTATAACATAGGTCGTCTTTTTCACAATAAATTACATGAAAATAGTATCTTCAATTACAATAAATAATAACTAATAGTATTAAAGTTTCAGCATGTTATTACGCAGAAGAAAATTGATTCCCTATCGTTGTCAATTTACCAAATTTATACACATGGGAAATAGAGGAAGATATGTACAACTTCATTTAGCACAAAAATTGATTGTGAACTACTTAACCGCCAAATTGTTTGTTCCCCACAAATCTTGTTCCAAATCTATTCTGAGTTAATTTACATTATGAGTTTTACAAATATTAATGTATCCACTTAACTATGCGACTGGCTGCAATTTAACAACCAATCAAAGTAGACTAAACTCATTTTACGTAAAACACGCGATGTACTAATAGTTCATAATTAAGTTGGAGTAACATATTATCCAAGAATTAATAACCTTTTAATATGAGCTCGTACAATTGGACTGATTATCTTAAAAACTGAATATATTCTAGCATTGGTTAATAATTCAATTAGCTCGATATGTATTACAAATATGTCATTTCGATTTTCGAATAACAAATATTCCTAGTAATCTGGTAATGCCATAGATTCGATTTAAATAATTCCTGTACAAACTACTTCAAGGCGACAATTTCGCATCAACAATCTAGTAATATTCATAACAATATCACGCACGCGATGGATAGAAAAGCGTATTAATACTAACAAATATATATATAATTAAAAAAATACTAGCAACTAATTACTCAGCAAATCCCCATTTTCAATCTCATCCATTCATTACAATTTCCATCATTAGTCGTCCAGCTCACAGTGTGGTCACCCTTTCCAAATTCCAACCCATAAATACTCATACAACTGAAACTGCATGAATCCGGAACTCCAATGGCGATTTCTCCTCTCTCTGCACTCTCTCTCATAATCTCACTCCTCCTCATCCCCTCCTTGGCGCTCCAGCAGCCGGAATATCGGAAAACCTTCATCGTTCGCGTCCAGCACGACGCCAAACCCTCGGTTTACCCCACCCATAGCCACTGGTACGAATCATCGTTGAGATCCATCGCCGTCGCCGCTGCTGATGCTGCCGAAGCGGCTTCTGGACGGGTCATCCACTCGTACGACACAGTTTTCCACGGCTTCGCGGCGGAGCTGTCGGCTACTGAGGTGGAGAAGCTGAAGAGTTTTCCTCGGGTTGAAGACCGGAGACAGCGCCGGATTGTTGAAGGAGTCGGATTTCGGGTCGGATCTCGTCATTGGAGTTATCGATACGGGGATCTGGCCGGAGAGAGCGAGCTTCAACGATCGGGAGTTAGGTCCTCCTCCGGCGAAATGGAGAGGCCAATGCGTCGCCGGTGAGAAATTTCCAGCAAACTTGTGCAATCGGAAATTGATCGGAGCTAGGTATTTCTGCAGCGGATATGAAGCGAGTAACGGGAAAATGAATGAAACGACGGAGTTCCGATCCCCGAGAGATTCCGACGGACACGGCACCCACACAGCTTCAATTGCCGCCGGACGGTACGTGTTCCCGGCCTCAACTCTCGGCTACGCCCGCGGCTTGGCGGCTGGGATGGCGCCGAAGGCGCGCCTCGCCGCGTACAAAGTCTGCTGGAATGCCGGCTGCTACGATTCGGACATCCTCGCCGCGTTCGACGCCGCCGTAGCCGACGGTGTCGACGTAATCTCGCTGAGCGTCGGCGGTGTGGTGGTGCCGTACTATCTCGACGCCATAGCAATCGGAGCTTTCAGCGCTTCGGATGCTGGTGTTTTCGTCTCCGCCTCCGCCGGAAACGGCGGCCCCGGTGGATTGACGGTCACTAACGTCGCGCCGTGGGTCACTACCGTCGGCGCGGGGACAATCGACCGCGATTTCCCGGCGGTCGTCAAGCTTGGGAACGGAAGGGAGATCTCCGGCGTCAGCGTCTATGGCGGTCCGGCACTGGCCCACGATAAGCTCTACCCGCTAATCTACGCCGGGAGCGAAGGGAGCGATGGGTACTCTTCTTCCCTCTGTCTGGAGGGATCTTTAGATCCTAATGTGGTGAAAGGGAAAATCGTATTATGCGACAGAGGGATTAATTCAAGAGCTGCAAAAGGCGAGGTAGTAAAGAAAGCTGGCGGAGTTGGAATGATTTTAGCCAACGGAGTTTTCGATGGCGAGGGTTTGGTGGCGGACTGCCACGTGCTGCCGGCGTCGGCGGTGGGCGCGGTGGCGGGTGATGAAATCAGAAAATACATCCAATCAGCCGAAAAATCCAAGTCCCCAGCGAAAGCCACCATCCGATTCCGCGGAACGCGGCTGAATGTATCTCCGGCGCCGGTTGTGGCGGCGTTTTCCGCCCGGGGCCCAAACCCAGAGACACCGGAGATCCTGAAGCCTGATTTGATTGCCCCGGGCCTTAACATCCTGGCCGCCTGGCCTGACAACGTCGGACCGAGCGGCATTGCGTCGGACAAGCGAAGCACCGAGTTCAACATACTATCAGGGACATCCATGGCGTGCCCCCATGTCTCCGGCCTTGCCGCCTTGTTGAAGGCGGCGCACCCCGAGTGGAGCCCCGCCGCCATTAAGTCCGCCTTGATGACGACGGCGTACAGCCACGACAGCCGTGGGGAGACAATGCTGGACGAATCCACCGGCAATACATCAACCGTGATGGACTACGGCGCCGGCCACGTCCACCCCCAAAAGGCCATGGATCCCGGCCTGGTCTACGACATCAGCTCCTACGACTACGTCGATTTCCTCTGCAATTCGAATTACACCACGAAGAACATTCAGGTGTTGACGAGGAAGGCGGCGGATTGCCGCGGTGCAAAGCGCGCTGGCCACATTGGGAATTTGAACTATCCCACATTGACTGCAGTGTTCCAGCAATATGGAAAGCATAAGCTGTCTACGCATTTTATTAGGACGGTGACCAATGTGGGAGATCCGGATTCCGTCTACACCGTGAAAATCCGGCCTCCGGCAGGCGTGGTGGTGACGGTTGCGCCGGAGAAGCTGGTGTTCCGGAGGGTGGGACAGAAGCTGAATTTCTTGGTGCGGGTGCAGACGGAGGCGGTGAAGCTGTCTCCGGGGAGCTCCGTGGTGAGGAGCGGGTCGATTTTGTGGTCGGATGGGAAGCGCGATGTGACGAGCACGGTAGTGGTGACGTTGCAGCAGCCCCTTTGATCAAGATTCTTGAATGAAATTGAAGGGGTCTTTTGATCAGGTTTAGTGATGATCATCAAGTGAGATGTTTAATGTATGATGATGGAAAGGAAATGGTGAGATCTCTTTCTGGTTGAGAAAATGTTGGGTTAATTTGCAGTTGATGATGAGGATGCTAAGAGGTGTTAGCATGTTTTAGAATGAAAAATGTTTTGTAAAAAAAAGTGGGAATGTTGGTGGAGGGAGGTGTACAAGATTATAAAAAGGTGATCATGATTCATGATCCTCTTGTTTTATCAAAATTATGCAGATGGAAAATACCTTATTCCATTCTTTATGTCTGATTTCTTGATACTTTGCAAGTTGGATTCTCTAACGTTGTATCATGCTACATTTCTTTTTGCAATTTAGGGACGATTCCCGTGACTGAAATTATATGCAATACCCAAATTACGCAATTTTACTCTAAGAATATGATCATGGACTTGAGATTCTTGGAAATTAAAATAGTGTCAATAGCTCAAAAGTTCATTAAGTTTAATTGGTTCTTGATTTGTAAGAAAATAAACCCGTTCTAAATAGTTCAAAGATAGAAAAAAAATGAAGTGTGATTTTTTTGCATGATACCATCGTTTCTCAAGCAAATCTCGTGTCAACATAGAAAATAGCTTTGCCCAATTCACCTTTTCAATGGTTAGAAGATTTTGAACATATTGATTTTGCTAAAATTGATCAATTTTATTATGGTTGTATCGATTTGTATAATATATCTAAAATCAAAATTAGGTAAAAGTAAGTGAAGCATGTGTTACATGTATGAAATTATCCATTTTCAATTGTGTAAATATACATAAGATGAGTTGTAAAATAAAATATAAAAATGCTTGTGATTATTTTAAGAGGGAAACGGAAATTTGAAGGGAACTAAAAATAAATAAATAAAAAGCGAGGGTACAAGTGAGGCAGGAGCAAATAATTTGTACCCTTGGCAGATAGTAGTCAGCAGATTTGTGAAAGCAGGATTTAAAAAGAGACAGCGAAGTAGTGGGGGCCTGGGGGAGTAGGCCCCATTATCATTTCTATACTTTTACCATAAATAAAAAATATAAATGAACATAAAGATCGTTTCACGACATTAAACTAAAGAAGCCTTTATATTTATTGAGACGGTTTAATGATAAAATGGATTTATATGATCAAAAAATCACAAGTTTGAGTCTCACCAACATTTTTATAGGTGTTAGATCGGTGTTTATTATATCTGATTTTATAAGTATGATTTATCCGTCGTATATGATTTGTAGACTAATATTTCTACAGATCTTAAGTCTGAGTGTATCACACTTGATGTTTAAAATATAATTTACCCGTCATGCTGCGTGGTTAGCCTCTATCAGGGTCTTTCCTCCTTCATTAAGTTTAGGGCAGTGTCTTAGGGCCCCCAAATTTGAGGAGCCCCAATTTTTTTAGAAAAGTTCATTAATCATATTATTACCTATAACATTATCTATCCAGATAATAAAATAAAACTACTTACCTACAAGTCGATTGGTAATATTTTTGAAATTGTTAAAAATTCAAATTCATTCCCTAATGTTTTTATTGCATGTCATTGAATATATCTGTAATCGTGGCTTGAGCATGTAAGACCATTGTATGATATCTCAAGTTGAGAACATGATCCTCAAGGCTTCAATTTGTAAAAGATCACTTTTTTTTGTCTTTCACCTAGGGCTCCTGAAATATCAAGTCTTAGGTCTGAACTTGCCCCATCTGGTTTTTCAAGTATATTTATTATTCTTGTATGGTTTGCAAGCTATAGATTTTCTAAATATAATACTATTAAATCGTGTGGTTTAGGGTTATTGTACATTAACAAAAACATTACCTATATGGTATATGTATCGATCTTATTGTTTTAAATACAAAAGAGGTTCAATAAAATATTGATCTTTAAGTACGAACGAGTATCAGAACATCAAATTATTATTCACCAGCAAAAATCGAACGACTGAAAACCAAGAATTACATATTTATATTCGTTTTTGAGCTATTTCGACAAATTTCATTAAAATATACACAATTAAAACAAGTTAAAATTATGTTGAAAATTCTTGAATATTTGGCCGTTGCACATTTTGCTACGGTTGGTTAGCAATTATTGCATCAATATGTCGGTTAAAATATTATTCATCCTTAATTACTTCATTGAATTTTTAGCTTATTTGACATCAAAAGCGACTCTACATTGCAGGAATTCCAAACACTCGTTGTCCCATACTTCGTTATTTGGATATATACTTAAACTGTAGATCCCATTATAAATTATAACATATTTTTCGAGTTCATTTTCACTGCTTCTCCATCCCTAATTAAAAGAAAATAATATTTTTTAAAATAAAAATAGAACTTATTTTAGAGTTTGTTTATTAAAAATCACATTAAAGTAGGGGTTTTTGTTTTTTGTTTGATGGAGAAAATCATTATTACTATATTAAATGTAACTAATTTTCTTGGCTGAATTCGTGTGCTGCTTTTATGATTCGAAATACACATCATCCACTCTCATTCTGCCGACAGGCAATAATGCTGTTCTAAGTTCTAACACACTAAATTCAATTGAATAAAAAATTAATAAATATTTCAATTTTTTCAATTTATAATAATAGAACAAAATTAAATTTCAACAGACAAGCTTTTATTGTTTATAAAGTCACACAATGTTAAAAGAAAGCATCCCAACGTTGCATGCTATTTATGCTCCACCAACTTGCGATGACTTTGATATTTAAATATATGATACATAGTTTTTGTTTTGGTAAAGTAAAGCAGATAATAAATTGTCGCATCTAGTATATATACACAAAACATAAGATCTTCGGGACTAATTTCATGGTACGTGTAGATGTACTATATTCACCCTTCACAACTTTTTCTCGGGATCGGGCCCCACTTGGGACAGCAATGAGATGAATAACTATGGCTTGGAAAGCGGCCGATAATATTTTATTAATTTAATTGATATTAATAAAATATTATCATATGAAAGGAGATGTAATACACCTAGATATTTTATAGAATTTCGCGATCTTCGATTTTAAAACCGGGGAGTGTTGTAGTGAGCAAAAATGAAAGTATTTTGTCATGAATTTGTGTTGTGATCGTGTCATATTCTTTGTTTAAATAGATTCGATTAGTGAAATTTATTTTTTAGAGATTTTTCTTTCCATTTTATTCACATTTCTCAATCACAGAGACACAAATTTCTTTTATTTTCACTTATTTTTTAGAATAATTGATACTCGTTTACTAAAATTCATGGCACAATTCCAGTTGTCCAATGGTAAGCCCCGGTTTAAATTGGGCTGGATTTTACC
Source organism: Salvia rosmarinus (assembly GCA_036937905.1). NCBI lineage: Eukaryota > Viridiplantae > Streptophyta > Magnoliopsida > Lamiales > Lamiaceae > Salvia > Salvia rosmarinus. Next base: position 105,709,774 of record CM072819.1, read on the forward strand.
TTCTGATCGGCCCAACTAAAAACTATAGATATATATCGGCCAAACTGAAGGCCTGGTCTTATAATCGATTCAGGAAGACCAAATAATATTGCTTGTATTTTGATTTTTTTTCGTGTTGGTTATAACTTACAATTTATGAGTGTGAGGCTGATTTTTTTTTCCTGAAAAAAAAATTCGGCCCGGACATCTGGACCCATTTAGAGCACAGGCTAGGCTCCTAATCATTTGGGCCATATTAATGTATAATTTCTCAAGTAGGTACATGTTCAAGAGTACCTATAATCTGTATCCGAAAAATATAACCTATATGTTCAAGAGTATCTATAATCTATATGTTCAAGAGTATCGATAATCTTTTGAGCTTAGGGTTATGGTTTGATTATTGTCTATTTAAAGTCATTTCTCTATAATCATGTCAGAAAAATATAGTGAAATCTGCAGGCAGCATGCAGGCGTAGTCATGAGGCGACTATGTAAACAATTCTTGTTTTTATTTTTTCGTCGTGATTGTGGTGTGTGTTTTTCGCAACATGTTTAGCTCGATAAAGCTCATTCATGTTACATTCGATGGGTGATAATCAGTCTAGTTCTAAATTTTTTAAGTTTGATAACATTTAATAATATAAAAATGTATTTTTTCAGCTCAATTCGACTTTCGTTCGATCCTACAATCGAAGACTCAATCAAATATGAAACACGTTTTAAAAAATTAGCACACCGCTAAAATGAATTTAGTGGCGTTTAAGTTCATAGCTTGAATGCATAGAAAACTTGGAATTATTTGGTTCTAGTTTTAGATTCCTATGTCATTGATACCTGATAATTATTTGTAAGATGTGGTAGACCTCTTTTTTTTGTTTCGTTTTGTTTTTTTGTGCTGTCTTCCCGGTGAAGAATGAAGATTATAATATATTTATTGCTGCACTTGTTCAACAAGTGGTAAACTTGCATATAAACAATTAAAGGATAAATTAGTTATTTATTTCATGGTTACAAGTTGGTGGCGGCTGCTTGGCAACTTGCCCTCTTTTGATCACAACAAAATCAAAAGGAAGACAAATTCATTCATAGTTGTGGTGAAGAAACCAATACTTATCATCACTTTATTCATGGTGTAAGCGACAATTTTATATAGTTTATTTTTTCATATGGATATGTTTGCGCGACAGACGAAGTAAGCTGTAAGATTTGAAAATTAAATAAAAATATTATTTTATACAAACAGTAATACATTTGGGTCGAACCAGATTCATGTATCTATCCATCTAGAAAAGTCATTATCATTATATGCATAGTGGTGATATAAAATCACAATTTGTGGGGTTGGGAGTCTTAGGACCAATCGAAAAGGAGCAATCATCATTTGGCCTTTGGGAGTATTGAATCCCACCAAAATTATGGCAACCATTTTTGCCCTAATCCATCAATCATTGAGCACTACAAAACAACACATTTTATGTTTATTATTTGTTTGTCTACATTGTGTCGCCACATGATTATATCTTAATTTGCAAGATGTAATTAAAATTAGAGGAGTATTAGTCTTACATCTAATTTGGTCAAAATCCGAACCTAAACTGTTAAAACCTTTTTTAAAATGTTAATATGTCATTGGGTTGTCTTGTACAATTTTTTGTAAAAATATAGGGTAAATATATCAAACTACACATTTGTAAAAGTGTATACAACTCATACCCATTTTTAAAATGAATCACAACATACCCATTTATATTTTTTAATATATATTTATAGTGCGAGTTTCGATCGGTTTGGTCGGTGAAATGACATAATGACTCAATATTTATAGTGCGGTTTAAAACATAACAAACATGTGAATCAATAAAATTGATTGCGAAATTATTTTCGATGTATTGGATATTATTATTATGTTAAATTACTTTATATATCATTGAATCATGAATCATCGTAGGGAGAGGATGAGCGATCGAATTTAATTAAAATTCAAATTTTGAATACTAATTGGTCGTAGGAGAGAGGATTTTTAATACAATTTTAATTAATTCATATCTCGGTCGAGCGGAAACATCAAATTGGTTGGGGAGAGATGAATTATCGGTATATATTTGTATAAATTAATACTAATTATTAATTCATGTCTCCGGTCCTTGTAGACATCAAATTGGTCGACCAGGAGAGGAATTATCGACTTGTTATGAAATGAAATTAATACTAATTATTAATTCATGTCTCAAATTAATCGGAAACATCAAAGGAACGGCCGGAATCAACGATTTTCAATAGGAAGAAGGATATATCAAATTAATTTAATACTAATTAATTTAAATTGAATGTATGATATTTAAATTAATATTTAAAGGTAATCTATGGAAATTTTGCAAAATATTGAAATGTTTTATGAATTTTGAAATATTTAATATTGAAATTATCCTTCATATTTACCGTATTAATTAATAGTGTACAAAATAGTACTACGAAAAGTAAAACCTTACATTAAAATTGAGAAAAATTGAAGAAGACAAATAAATGCGAGAAAAGTAAACAAATAATTGAACCAATTCTCTCTATTTATACAATCGATTGTAACAAATACAAATCCAACAAATTGCTTCTTTGCTCTTGCTCCTCAATTTTCGTTCGTTCATTTTGATTTATATTCAAAATTTTCAAATTTATTTCTTCAATCCGAGCTTGTAGCTATGTCTCAACAAATAAGTTATTGAATTTTATTTATTTTCGACGTGTTTTGAATTTATTGTTGTTTATGATATTAATTTGTGTTTAGATTTATTATTGTTAATTTTGTTTAGATTTATTATTGTTTATTGGTATGGATAAATTATTGCGTTTAGATAATTAAATAATTGGATAATTAATTTAGTGTTTTGAATTTATTGCATAATTCATATATATAATTTAGATAATTAAATTAATTGGATAATTTGTTTAGTGTTTTGAATTTATTGCATAATTAGTATATATAATTCGATATAATTCGTTTAGATAATTATTGTATAATTACCTATATATAATATATAATTGGATATAATTAGTTAGATGAAATTAGATGTTTTATATGATTTTATGGGTTTTATATGAAAAATAAATGAATTAAAGGAATCCTCCCTCTCTCGATTCGATGAATTAAAGGAATTATATGAGAGAGGTCGATGAATTAAAGGAATTATATGAAAAATAGATAAATAAATGATTTATGGGTTTTAAAAAGCATAAATGAATTAAAAATTAAATTAAGTTAAAATCCTCTCTCCGGTCGACCAATTCCTTGATTCGGTCGTAGGAATCAAGAAATGATCGGTGGGAGAGAGGATTTTAACTTAATTTAATTTTTAATTCATTCAAGCTATAATTAAATTAATTATTGATTCGGTCGATAGGAAACATAAAATTGGTCGACCAGGAAACATAAATTATCAAATTAACAATGATTCGGTCGTAGGAATCTTCAATTGTCGGACAGAGAGAGCTATTTTGAGCGGAATCTTGAATTATCAAATGAATTTAATACTAATTATTGGAAACAAGGAAATATCGATAGGAGACATAAAACTTGAATTAATTTTAGATGAATGTATCGATCGGAAACAAGGAATTTAATACTAATTATTAATTAATTTTGTTTTAGAAATTAATTTTAAATGAAATCAATTAGGATAATTTTAGATTTATTAGGATAATCTTGAATTATTGTTGTTGTTTTAATTTTAAATGAAATCAATTAGGATAATCCACAAATTAATTTTAAATGAAATCAATTAGGATAATCTTGAATTATTGTTGTTTATGATATTAGATTTCTTATTGTTAGTTTTATTTAGATTTATTATTGTTAAATTTGTTTAGATTAATTATTGTTAATTTTGTTTACATTAATTATTGTTAATTTTGTTTACATTTGTTTTGCTTATTTGTTTAGATAATTCGATTGTTTACGCTATTTATAATTATTGCATAATTCGTTTAGATAATTGGATATAATTATTGGATAATTCGTTTAGATAAGTCCAGGCATAATTCGTTTAGATAAGTCCTTTTAATTAATTTATTGTAAGAGACTTTAATTATTTAATTAGATTTTGATTAGATTGCTATTTTTTCTTATTTGTATATTTGATTAGAATGTATATTTGTTTTGTACATTAGAAAAATCATATTAAGGTGTATATTTGTTAATGTAATCTTGTATTTGTTATAGATGTCGGGATGGAAGAACATTATTGTTAGATATGGAGGCGTGGGATCCTTCTTTATGTTACATTGGCGGGTATCGATCAAATGCCTTTGTTCGAATGGACAATGTAATTATCTCGGAGTTCATAGAGATGATTGATCAAATTATGTCGACAAATTCGTTGATTACAACCTACCAATTGCATTATCTATCGAGATCTAGGGTGGTAGAATTATCAAATTACTTTTGAGTAATGATGATCAACTTTTCGATTGGCTCATGATGCCCAACCGGAGGTCTATGTGACTCACGATGCCGACACATCCCAATCGGAGCAAGAACTATATAGACCTTCGTTTGAGATACCATCCTCGTCAACATATAACTACACTTCCCAACACATATCGTTCGATCGTCGTTGACACAACAATTTACATCATCGATTGGTTTGATGTCGATCATCTCAATATATGCCGCAACACATGGATCCGTCCAGAATTGTTTCCCGACATATCGCAACCACAACCGGGGGCGATACACTTGTTGAGGACGGCGATGGCGACGACTACGTTGAAGAAGAAGAAGATGAAGCAGTCGGATGAAGAGGAAGAAGATCACGAGTGCGCTTTGGTGAGCTATGGCTCATTTGTAGAGTTTGACGCATGGATCCGTCGAGAGGTTGGATTCGGGAAGCTTCATCTACGATTATGCGAGTAACACGCAGCGCGCGTGGGAGGCTAGAGCGGAAGAAGTTGAGGAAATGAGCAACTGGCTAGTCCTCGTTATTCCTCGTGATGCTTGATTAATCTCTTTGCTCGTCCTCTGGACTCGGTTCGAGACCCGATGGTGGCGAAGGTTGCATCTTGACGACAAGGGTGAATGAAGATATCCGTGGGGCTATGGCATTTGGGCGTCGAGTAGAATTTGTTATTCCTCGATCCGATAATTCGAGGATTACATTCAAATGTCGATATCATAATCGGTGTCCTTTTCTACTACGTGCATCGCGACAAGGTGGATTTTGGTTTGTCCGCAAGTTTGATGCTATACATACTTGCACGAACTAGTGAATATCGGAGTAAGGAAGGTTAATGCCGTGTAATTGCAGCATACATATCACGAAAAATACGCGAAGGCGGTGAAGTGCTAAAGCCGAGGTCCATTATGGTGATTTGCGGCGAGAGTACGGTGTACACGTTACATACTGATGTAGCAATGCGAGCCGTAATAGGCGATCGAGATGATATCGGTGGACATGAAGAATCATTTCACTACTACCGAGTTATCGTATATATTACGGATGAGCAATCCGGTTCGATGGTGACTTGGATATTGGATCGGATGGTCGGTTCGTCACCTCTTTGTCGTGCTCGGTTCATGCAGTTAGGCGTACACATTGTGCCTCAGGCCCGTGATTATAGTCGACGATGCGCGCGAAGGGCGCAATAAAGGCGTATTATTCGTTGCGTGACAAAGGGCGACAGCGAGCAAGTTTTCCATTAGCTTATGGAATTGGTCCGATCGAGAATGATGTCTCATGGACTTGGTTTTGTCTCGACTACAAGTGCTTATGGATCAAATCAGGAGATGTTGATTGTTTGAGATGCCCGTGTCGATTATAATGAATGCGGTCAGTGTCTACTACGATGCGACACACGGATTATGCTACTACCATCTGTGAAAAAATCACCCGTTTGGGCAACCATCCATAAAGTTATTCCGAAAGCCGCTTATGCGTGCAAGATGCACACTTTGAAGCGATGGCTATGTTAAAGTCTCTCGTGAAGGCCGATGGTAGTGGCGCATATACGAGTTGGTGGAGGTTGGAGTGCATAAGTGGGCTAGATCACGATGCCCGTTAGGCGCTACGGTTTATGACATCGAACATTGCCGAATCATTCGATTCTCGAATATTGTGGGCTGAGCGATTGCCAATTTGCTCAATGATTGAGGCAATCCGTCACATTACGAAAAATGGTTCGATGAGAGACATGAAGCGACAAAAGTGCAGCGGTGAATTGACCCAAGCAACGCGTAAGATGATGGTATCGATGGAACTATCACGCGAGATACGATGTAGTGCCCTCGTGGACTCACTTTCAAAGTCAAGCACGGACGCAAAACATTGAGTCGATCTCAATACGCAATCGTGTGCGTGTTTGGAGTGGGACATGGATATGATACCGTGTTCTCATCTTCATTGCAACTATATGATGCAATTTAAGTTTAATTATGTTAATTTTTTGATCAAATTGATTTCACTTACATATAATTGATTATATAAATTTTTAGTCATAAAGGTCACCATATATCTAACTATGTGGGGAGTACTACCATTCGCAAAGCTAGCGAAGCATACTCGTATCGGATCAATCCTGTTCAGCCACAATCTAGTTGGACTATTCCTCCGGATGTTCTTTGGAATTACGATTATGCCTCCTAATAGAGTCCGTCAGTGGGCGAAAGTGGGTCGATATCGTCATCCAATAGAGTGGGATCGAGTAGTAGAAGTCGTGCACTACGGACATGTAGCTTGTGTGGTAATGAATCTCATACGGCGTCGGAGTGTACTTACTTATCCGAGGCAGTGGCATTGTAATGAAAGAAAACATTCATGTAAAGATATTATTAACATTATTATTATTTTAACTTAATCAAATTGAATTGAATTGAATTGAATTGAATTGAAATTGAAATTGGAATTGGAATTGAAATTGAAATTGAAGTTGAAGATCATATTAAAATTAATCCATTGTCGATAAGATAATGTAACTAAGAATCTATTACATGAGATAAAATAAATAAAATCATTACATAGTACATGCTAATTTCTACCTCTTATCTTCCTCTTCCTCGAACTTATATGGATCACATATCTCATATATATTTTCACCTACTTTATGTCTATATGCTACAACATTAGACATACCCATTCGATGCTCGGTGAACCGAAATAAGGCGTTCCACGATCGTACGCAAATGGACCATCAACGAAATCGTCTTCACGGTCAAATACCTCGAAGAGCAGCTCGTGTAATAATCGCATCATTATTCCATGGTGGTATCGGTGGGAGTTAGCCTCGAACCATCTAGTGAAGATCGAAGCCGCAATAATCTAGTCGGGCACACGAAGTCCATCATCCTCGCGTCCACTGACCTGGTCCATCCGCCAAATCACGAGTCAAACGACGCGTAATGACGAGTGCATATCCACGCGTACTATCGCGAAACGCGCTCGATGGCGCATGGGATGATGATATATAAAATTAATATTTAGATAAAATAAACAAGGAAAATTTCAATTTTGCAATTTATTGTATTAAATAAGGTTACTGCGTGACACGTAACCATGATGTATAACCCGTCATCCGAGGACAAGCTGCTATCCAATGCGGTGGTGGATTCCATGCCATAACAATGCTCTCGGGGTCATGATCACATTTCCTCACGCGGTCTTGAATGTAGGGACGAAAGCGTTGCGTGTACCTCGAACCATGAATTTTGCGAAACATCTATTCAACATTGAAAATTAAGTAATTAGAGATACTACATATATACTATATATTGATTGTATTAAAGACTTACGAAAAACCGATATCGAGGATGATTGTGTTTGATAATCCACCCGTCAATCGTCGATCCGGAGTCGAGTCTCATCCTCAAATACACCATGAATAGATCGGCGACACAGTAAAATTATTTTAGGGATACATATCGATATAAGTAGATGTACTTAAAAAAGCGAAGCATATTGTATAAAAGCGTCGTGCAGAACATCAAAGGCCTCTCCGACGTTTCGATATGAGCGAAAAATATAATCGGACTTGTCGATCAAGTACCGAACAACCACCATTGCCTTGTTGTGTTCAAGAAGCGGTAATTTATCAATATATCAGGATAATGGGCGTGGCGGGCTATTCACGTATGGTGACCTCATTCTGGTAGAAGGTCTCGTGCCGTTCACCTCTCCGGATCCCGAACTACTGAACATTTAATTTAGAAAATGAAAAACATAACAAATATAATGAAATATTATAAGCTGTCGAATATGAGACTTAATAGTTACTGTTGCTCAATTCTTCTGCTGCAGGCTCGAAAGTGCGCCTCACGGCGTCACGAGGCGTCGGATCACTAAATAGGTCCGATCCCGTCATGGAATGATGAGATGTAGTTCGGGGATGGTACCATGGATCTAATGAGAGTAGCGGGGAGGGTATCACTGGGCGATGCGATCTTGCCTCGGTAGGCTCAATATGTCCATTGTCTCGAGGGACATCTGGTGGGGGTGATGTGGTCTCGATCTTCACTGTCGTCGTCGTCGTCGGATGGCGTGGGACATGAGGTGCGTGTGTGGCCGTATCATCCCTATGTGTGCAACCACATCGAGTCTTCTAAGAGGTTTTCAAACCCTTCTTTATCTTTGGAATAAATTTGTCTTGATAGACCTCTCGATGCGTTGCTCTATCCTCACTCTCCGGACAGATTCCGGATAGATTCTGGATCAACGACGATCGCGGAACTAAGGCATACAGGTGCTCACCACCATTGCTCGATGAAGCTGCCTCCTGGTATGTCTTCCGTATCCGTCTCAGCGGATGGGCGGCTATCCACATATGGCGGCTGCGGCTCATCAACAACCGGAACCTCAGCGAACCCAACCAACGATGTCCTCGGCGGGTCTCGAAGGTGAAGGCTCGAGGCACTGCTCGATGGAGACCACGAAGATCGGGATCCTCAACAAGCGTGGAGCCTCCGCCGAACTCGGCGTCTACGTCGAGGCTCATCCAGGATGAGACACACCACGACGAGAAGGAAATGTCGTCCCTCCTCAAAGTTTGTGGTATAACAAAATTCACACCGGTGGAGGGTGTGAGATAGACACCGATGTGGTGCTAACCTCGAATGAGTCGGGCTCGATCGATGTGAGATGATAATCGACCTACAATAAATTGAAAGATGTTATTTAATATTCTAATAAATACAATACCTCATACACAAGCATATAGTGCCGGATGGTCCGTAAAAGTGGTGCGTAAAAGTGGTGCATTGAGCATTAGGTTGACCTGCGTCGTATAATATCTCAATATCGTAGCTGTATGCCCACGGAAATCGGCAAAACGCCTCGGATCGTCGACCAATGCCCAAACCCAATCGGCTATTATCTTCCCGTCTCGTACCCAATCACGAATCCATAGAGGATAATAACGTGGGCCTGCGTAAATAGTGACGAAGATCTACATCATCACTAAAATCACTACTACAAAATCTATCTACTAGATTACGTAATGTAATCTGTGTGCCCCATAAAAAGGCTATAGACCTCAGCGTCGCTCAAGTCGTAGTCTTGTGTGGGATCAATGATGATGACCCAATTGCGGGCGGTGACTAGAGCATAATCTCTAATGGAAAAACATATATATCTTCCATTGATGAAAAATACATCTCGGATGCGTAGATTCTATCGACGGGAGACTAAATGGTGCAAAGATAAACTAGATTTAGGCACGGAGTCCAATCAATCGAGATGACCAAAGCAACCCCCTAAACATATCTACCAACTCTTGTACGCCTTATCTAGCAAGACATTCTTAATATACTTAAAATAATCAGTCCTATAATAAGTCTTTACATCCGCCATCACATTTATCGTAGTAGGCCTCAAGAAAGCAGGATCGACCTACAATTATATCAATGTCACATATTACACAACATCTGACAAACCAACAAACTACTACAATAATTATTTCATTTGTCTATAATTCGCATCAATAAACATCCTATCATACAAATATAAAAATAATTAGAACTCAATCTCTACAAATCACCTATCAAAAGCGGCCATAATTAAGTAATACAATTTAACCATTCTAAACCATAAACACTATTTTTCTAGTTCAATATGACTAACTTTTTCTATGACTAACTTTTTCTATGATGACAATACAATATGATGCTATGACTAACTTTTTCTAGTTCAATATCACTAACTTTTTCTAGTCGAAAAGAATCGGGAGAGCTAGCGAGGTTAGAGTAATATCAACTCAAGATCAATGTTATGACTAACTATATTTCTTTATATTAGTAACGGATCAACAAATAACAAATAACAAAACATGAACAATAAAATAAATACATTAATACAGTGATTCGACAATGAAATAAATCAGAATATCCATTTATAGTTCAATTCTAGCTTTAAGAAAAAATAATAGAGCCAATTAACATACTATTTATCCAATATTATAACTATGCTAAAAATGCTAAAATAATATATACGAGAACAACCCATATCATAATATGCTAAAAATATCATAATATGCTAAAAATGCATAGCTAAATAAGGAAAACTAATTAAACAACCGACTCAATTAACTAATAACTATGCTAAAAATGCTAAAATAATATATATGAAAAAGGTATATTACATTAGAGAAACATTAGGTGATAAGCTCAACCTAATAGTGTAAGATAACTACCATCAATTATAGGTTCGAGCTCACCGAATTGAGGGTATACAAATATTTATTTTGAATAAAATAGGTTAATTGATAACATTTAGTATATAATAATAACTATATCATGATTTTGACCCTCCTAACTTAGCTCAGTTTATGTAGAAATCAAAATGAAATTATTTACGCATTCTTTGGGAGCACAATTAAGAGTTCGACCTTTAAACTTTAGGCTTTATATTGTTTTGGTTCGATTTCTTTTGAGGTCGTTTTCTAAGTATGGTTTGAACTTTAAATATATGCTAACAATTCGATTTTCAATTTTTTTTTCAAATATAACTATGCTAAAATGCTAAAATAATATATACGAGAACAACCCATATCATAATATGCTAAAAATATCATAATATGCTAAAATGCATAGCTAAATAAGGAAAACTAATTAAACAACCGACTCATATTCAATCATATTATTCAATCACATATTTAGCAATATTTATCAAAATATCATAATCGATTGTTTCAAGAGGAATATATACGAGAACATACGGTAATTCCATATTATCACTCGTGTAAATATGGTTTCGCCTAAAATATGGTTTCCCTGCAATTTATTACAAAATTCAATTAATAACTAATTATTACAAAATTAAATAAATGGTTTCGAATAAAGCTTCTCTCCGGTCGTGGGAGAGAAGCTTCGTCGATCGGAAAGTAGGTGCATTCGGAAACAACAATTGTTTCAAGATATTGAAACAATTCGTTGTTCGATCGAATCGACCTACTTTCCGGTCGACAAGCTTTCTCTCGATCAAATGGGAGAAGCTTTATTCAATTGTTCCGACAGTAACCGAAATTAGAGAATTACAGTGGGTTGTTCTTCACGCTTCACTTCACGGGCAGGAATGAGTTCTTGAGTTCTTCACTTCACGAGAGGAAATTTGAGTTCTTCACTTCACGGGAGGAAATCTGAAGGAAGTTTTAATTTGGGAAGACAAAGTTCTAAAATTTTGAATAATTTGGGAAGACAAAGTTCTAAAAATTTTGAATATAGAGCTCGCGCTTTGTGCACAGATTTTTGGAAGATTTTTGTTTTAATGAAGAAACCAATAACATATTAAATGCCAACCACATTTTCCAGTCAAAAGCATCTCGCATGATTCTCGGAAAAAGACCATGGACCTGTTTTGTTTGAATGTGCACAGAATCTCTGATGAAAAAGACCATCCCTCACATCAACTTCGTTTTTCCAGAAAAACTACAATAAATAAATGAAATGGGTATGTGTGGTAGCAAAATTTTCAAATGGATATTGATGGTACATTTTTCTTCATAGTTGGGCATTTAAGTTGCGCACCCAAAAATATACTAGACACAATCTTTTAAAGAAATTTGGTTATTTCCTCCCCCCTGCTCCAAGTACATGGAGCTTCACTGTATATATATTTGACTGCAGAAATTTAATATATTTTGTGGAACAGCTGTAAAGAGACTAGCTTTTATTGCCAAGTTGTCAAAATTATGTCCTCCATCCACTAAAAATTTACATTTAATTTCTTTTTGAGACGTCCATTAAAAATGTGTATTTTTTATTTTTAGAAACATCAACTACCATCAATCTATGACTTATTTACAAAACAATCACATATGGTATACCTTTTTACTTTCACTATCCATTAATATATCAATTTATTATCTCCACTCACTTTACACTTATTACAATTTATTAAAACTTATGCCACCAAAAGCAATGCAAATTTTTGATGGACGGAGAATACTATATTATTCTATATATTTAGTTATAATGTTGATCATTGTTTACTTCAAAGATGAGTGGGACAACATTGCAAATATTCAAGATAAGGTTTCTGATATTAAAAAAAAGAATTTTTCAATTGGTTGTAGAGCCCAGATCCAAGTGAATTTATATTACAGAAAGTATATAGGAATAATCTAAAGCATTGGTTAATACTCCCAATTTGACGAATCATCTTCAATAGTAATAACAACACAAACTAGAAGGGATGTCATGGTCCACTAGAATATTATAAATAGTAAATGTTGATTAACTAATATGAGATTAATATTACATTACTTTAGTTTAAGTCCCACCTCATTTAGTATAACTCCACTATTAAGTGATTAACTTTAATCAATTATTTTTTATTTATCAAAATATAACTTTAAGCAAGTAAATTTACCACGATCATTTACTTAAAATATTAGAGTGGTCCTATACGAAATTAAATATTGACCCACAATAAAATCAGTCAAAATTAGACACATCTCATTTTATCAAAATAAAGTTTCTAACAAATTAATTTGCACTTTGTAAAAATCCCATTAACATTGTAAAACTTGAGGCCACAAAGCTTAGGACATAGTCACACGTTTTGACCAATCTATTCTATTTATATTTAAGGTATCACATTTATTCTTCCTCTTCATTTTTTTTTCATTCTATGTGAAATATGAATAAATTAGCCGGACATCGCTAATTCATAACATTTTCAATCTTTAAAGCAATTTTCTGGATCATTTGGAATCTTGACGTGTGAGTTTAGTCACGTGTAGTGATCATATTATATAATAGTTTGACTTGATAAAATGAGATATGCAAATGTAACTAAAATGAGACAAATGTAGATAAGTTTTTGTCTGCTTGAGGGTGTTAATACTAATTGAGACATCCATCCATCTTTTCCAATCAATTAATCACCCAAATTATAATTTTTGAGAAAATGCTTCGCTTGCTCGCTTGTACAAACTGTATACAAAACTGCACAATAATGGTCTTTATTTGCGGGTGAATATAAATTGTAATAATAAATCAAATCTTTTCAAAAAATAATAAATCGAATCTTAGATTGGAACTACCACATAAAATAGAAGTAGTAGTTCACCACCAAAAAAAATTCAGCATTTCGACAAATTCTTGAACCCTCATCTTATTTTGATGAATCCATAAGTTCCAAACAACACAAGAGATAGAGACCAATTTTGTTTTATACACGGCACATACAATTTAATATTTAGAGGGTTTTTGGTTGAGTTTATAAGTTTTTCAAAACAATTTATAAGTTGTTTAATAGCTTATAAGCTCCTACAAAGTGTTTGACAAAATAAGTTCTTAAACAACTTACACGTTGAAAAAAGGTCAACAACTTATAAACTCCCTTAAAAATAAGTTACTCAATCCCAACTTATTTTCTCTTAAGTTTATAATAATCATTGAATTTATCAAAATAACTTTACTATGATTCGTTACTTCTTACATATACATTATCAACTTTACATCTAGTCAATTCTCTCTCTAACTCACGATTCTTTCTTTAACTTAGCTCAATTATCCAAACACTTTGACAATTTATAAACTCTTGAGACATTACATCTTATAAGCTCTCTAAAATAATCAACTATCGACAGTTGATATGAATGCCACATTATTTTATTTAATCTGAAAATCCTTCATTAAAAAAATATAACTACAAGGAACTACAATAATCCAAAAAAGATAAGATAGAATCCAGTGTTGACATCAACAACACGTTCGTGATAAGTTATTAACTTATTAGCCGGTGTCAATTGGGAGAAAAGGTACAACAAATTACGGTACTATAGTCTCGACATATCTATTTTCAAATAATATTATATCTCGTTTATATTAATATACACGTGATAAATAGCGTAGAAAAATCAAATTATTCAATACCAATCTAAGTACCAACTTATTCATCCAAACACGGTCCATAAATTTTATTTACATGATTTTATCATTCTTTTGTAGTTACAACTATTATCTATAAATGCGTCTTATATTTGAAAAATACTTACACGACTTAGAATCTTTGATTCCTCACATGCCTGATCGACTAGCCAACGAACATGAAAACTTAATTAATGAATTGGGAACAAAACTTATATTTAAAAATTGATGTGAACCCTCAACGACAAAATCTAAATATAGATGCGACTGAGAGTACACAATTTATTTTTCGAAATCCAAATATAGAAGGTGACTGAGATTCTACAATTCTATTTCAAGTGGACAAATTAAATATTTTTAAAGCTTCAATAAAACTAAAAAAATACATGAAATTTAGTTGAATAATTGTTTTTCAAGATAATATCTTATTTATGTAAGGCTACAAAGAGAACCGCATATATAATTCATATGTTTACAATATAGTTTATGATTCAATTTTTGGAGCTCTTTCTAATTAAATAACCTAAGTTTTCATTTATTTTTAAAACCCTCTCACTTTGCAGATAACATTTTGGTTGCCACTGAAAATCCGACATTTAAGAGTTAAATTAGTTGGCCGAATTCTTTTGTAGAACATTAAAAAATGAATTTATTTCACCTAATTTCTGTATGAGCTGGTAAAAGGTATTTCCACCTTATTTATTAAATATTACACATAAGAATCTGATGAGCTAATTTAGCTTAATAGCTTTCAGATGTCGAATCCTTAATTACAAGACATAATTAAAAGTTCTCAAAAAATATATTTAATTTAAAAATAAACAAAAACTCAATCATTTAAAAGAAGATTTCCGAAATTTGAGCTAGAAAAATAATTTCTACTATGTTATATCAGTTTTTTTCATATACTATTTCTATTTATAATATTTATATTTAATTAATTTAGTTGAATAGTACATTAAAATTTTAATTTATGAAAATTTAAAATCAATAAAATTAATTTAAGTTCAATAAAATATTTAATTTATTAAAATGAAAATTTTTATTGAAAATATAAATTGTCACAATGATAATTACATAATTATAATGAATAATTAAAACTAGGAATTACAAACAATTTCATAATTGAAATTACATAAGAAAATATAAAATTACATGATTAAAACTAAAGAAAATTACACCAAATTATGTCTCAGCTTTAATACTTGCCACGACCAGTGAATGTTGTGAAATTATGCATCTGTCATCCCACTCGTGTCAGTTATAATAATTTTGTATTCTTTCACTAAAAGCTTTGTATCGGCATGCTCAAAGCTCATTCTCTTTAATTGATTTTGTTTGTTTTATTGACCAAAATATGTCAGTACATCTTTTCTTTATTTTTGTTGTGACCAAGATAGTACTATACCAAATTCTCGTGGGATTGACGTTATCTTACCACAAGTCTATGTATATCATGGGTAATAAGAATATAAATTTATTTTACGTGTTAAACGATAGTGCATCAATTTTAAAATCAATTGAAAAGATATTTAAAGTCTTATCCACCCCATGATAATCAGTGATACTTTGTTTGTACTCAACTAAGATGTTAGGAAGCTGGACATTTGTTAAAATGGGTCTAATCATAGAAGGAACCGAAGCTAGAGATGATTGCAAATGAACCAACTCAGATAAGCCAGTTGATTTATCAGAGGACGTGCCTCAAGCTTTGAAGAAACAAGATGGAATTGATAAAGTCAAAGGCAACAAAGAACGAGCTCATTGCAAGAACTAAATGACATCAGAAAATAAGTGAATATGTCAGTCTGAATGAAGTTGGAAGAGCTAAGTGTAGCAAAATAACTCGTAAGTCTGATATAATCAGAGGACCTGATGATAGCTCTGACTCAACGAGTCTGAATCAGATGGGTAGAAGGTTATCAAAACTTGAAGGCCTCATAGATAGGGCTGTATACGAACCGAGCCGAGTCGAACACTGCCAAGCTCGAGCTCGGCTCGTTTAAATTTTATTCGGCTCGAGTTCGAATTCGAGCTTTAAATTGAGCTCGAGCTCGGTTCGTTATAAAATTTTTGAGCTCGTGAGCTGCTCGAATTCGGTTCGATAACTACTCGTTTATGAGACATATTCGAACTCGAGCTTGAACTCTGCTCGTGTTCGACTTTGCTCGTTTTCGAGCTCGAACTCGAGCTCGAATTCGATTTGATAATGTGTTATTCGAGCTCGAGTTCGAGATCGAACTCAAATTCGAGCTCGACTCATCTTAAAACACTATATTATCATAATTCACTATATGATTCCATTAATTCAAATGATGCATAGTCTACTAATTAATCATAATCAAACAACAATTACAATAAGAAGTTTAACAAGATTAATTACCAAATGAATTCACAACTAGCAAAAGAAAAATATGTCTAATTCTAGCTAGTTTTGGATGAGATTCATATTAGAAAAAGATATCTGATTCTAACTAGTTTTGGATATAGACTATACAATATATAAAATTAATATACTATTTAATATCATTCGAATATATCTACTCCATTCATTTACTTATGAATTATTATTATTATATTTATCTCATAGAAATTAATTATGTAAGTTAGATGTTATTTATTTTAGAATTATAATTATAGAGGTATAAATATAACTACGTAACTCATACTTGTATATTTATATATTATAATGATCTATATTGATATTTTTGTTCATAAGATAACTTAGTAAATCATGTTATTTTTTAGTTTTCCAACTCAATATTTCATTTGATAATATTCAATATCATTCTATTACATTTACTTTTCAAAATCTACTTATGAGTTATAAATTATAATTGTTTTATCTCATAGTTACTTAGTTATAAAGGTAAATGAACTTTATATTAGAATTATGAATTATTATTATATTTATCTCATAGTCAATTAGTTATGTAAGTTATTTGTAATTTATTTTTAGAATTATAATTATAGAGATATAAATATAACTATGTAACTCAAGTATACTTGTATACTTATACCTTATAATTATCTAAATCGATATTTTTGTTCATAAGATAACTTAATAAATCATGTTATTATTTTTTAGTTTTCCAAATCAATATCTTATTATATTAATTAATTTTTCATTTAATGATTTTATTTATAATACACATGAAAATATATATTAAGGTTTGATTAAACTAATATATATATATATATATATATATATATACTAAATAAACTAAATATACTATTCAATATCTTTCAATTACATTTACTTTTCAAAAATATTATACTAGTATAAATATGATAATTAATTAATTAGTTATATAAGTTAGATGAAAATTTATACTAGAGTATTTTGTAATTTTTTTATTATTTAAATATATAAATAATTTATTATCAATACTTCATCTATATGATTATTGTTGCTAAATAATTATAATTAACGATATTTTATAATTTATTATTCATTTTAATTATTTAAATATGTATAAATAATCTTTTATTTTATACGTTCGTGAACATGTTCGAATAAAGGTTCGCGAACATGTTCGAATCAAGGTTCGTGAACATGTTCGAATAAGAGTTCGCGAACATGTTCGAATCAGGGTTCGCGAACTGGCTCGTTTGAGTTCGAGCCAAACATGTTCGCGAGCCTACTAGCCGAACATCTCTAAGCTCGAGTTCGGCTCGATAAACTTATCGAGCTCGATTCGAGGCTCGTTCGGCTCGTTTACAAAACGATCGAATTTCGAGTGAGCTTTTTTCGAGCCGAGCTCCGAGTAGCTCACGAACGGTTTGGTTTGTTTACAGCCCTACTCATAGATAGAAAGACATGAAAATGAGGAGATCTAGTTTCAATAGCAGTCTTGTCGCAGTTCAAAGCAGTGAAGATCGAAATTGGAAGAAGTTGACGAGAGTCAACAGAGGGCAGACGTGTAGCTGAAAATTAAAGTTAGATGTTGATGAAAAAGATTCAGATTCTGATAGATTGCAAAATACATCTATCTAACTCACAAAGCAATAATGTACAATACGATAAGTACATGTGGCAAACGTAGCAAGTCAGGTTGGATCGGACTTTTATACTTTTTCAAGTTGGGTCAGGCCGAGTCGAAAAAAATTGGGCTACTAAATATGAAGCTCAACCTAGTCCGGGACGGTTAAGCCCGCTCAATTTTTTCAGTTTTTTTAACCTATAAAATTACATATTTAATTGTAAAAAAAACTATGTCAAATAATAATTTAAGTCTAAAAACTAATAATTTAACATCAACAACTATAAAATTAAAAGTTCAAAATTATATGCTACTATAACAAAAAATAGACTAAAGCACTGGAGTTATAATCTAAAGTAGTAAATAATCCAAAATAAAATACTTCATCCGTCCACAAATACGTTCATTTAATTCCATTTTGGTCCGTCCACAAAAAATGTTCACTTTTCTTTTTTGGAAACATCAACTTTACACTTTTATCCTAAACATATCCACTTATTGACAAAAAAATCACTCATGGCCCATATTTTTACACTCATTATCCATTAATATATTCATTTATTATTCATAGGGCCCACCTTCTAATCTCACTATCCATTAATCTATTCATTTATTATTTTCATTCACTTTACACTCATTACAATTTATTAAACACGTGCCACCAAAATCAATGAACGATTATGGTGGACGGAGGGAATAATAAATAACTAAAAAAGAAAATCACGAAGAAAGATAAGAAGAAATACAAAGAAATAAAGAGAAATATAAAATTAGTAAATAATAAAAATATATATATTTATCGGGCAGACTTCTTTGGCCCCAAGCCCGGCCAGCTCGGGGTTTTTTAGGGTGGGCTTTTTAAGTCTGATTTTTTTGGGGGTCTTATTTGAAGCCCAACATAACCCAAACTTCGGGTACCCCGGCCCGACCCATCGGATCGGGCCTATTTTGTTGACTCTAATGATCAGCCCAACAGTTATATTATCAGATTGAGTTTAAATTTCAAACGAGTTCTTTTCCAACGGCTAGTTTGAAATCCAGATCTCTATAAATACGAGGACTTACCTAGCTAGAAGAGGGAGATGGGGCGAAATAGGAGAACTAATGAGGAAACCTCTCCATGGATGTTTTGTTGCTTTATGCTTCAAAACTCTGATTCCAACTCCGACAACACTTTGATAAAACTTTGTTCTTCCATGTTAATGATTTCACCACTTCATCTCACTCTTAAATATCTGTATATCTAAACTTGTAAAATTTGTAATAGAACTTGGATGAGTGTTGCCTATTTTTACCTTTATTCTTCAATGTAAAGGCACACTCAATCCTAGTGGAAAATCCATTCTAAACAGTCAAGTTGTGGTGAAGTTAGGATGTGTTCCTATTAATAAAAGACAAGGTTTAGTTGTTTGAAAGCCGAGACCTTGAGTAGCCGTAAGGTGAATTGGGTGAAAATGGTTGAGTGAGAGGTCGTGGCCTGATAACCCAGGGACGAATGATCTCCGGGAGGTGGGATCTTAAGTTACTTCATTGGAAGTCTAAAACAAGGAATTCGTAACGTGAACTTGAACATGTTTATCAGGTTTGTGGATGTAGGAAGGGTTTTTCCCGAACTACGTTAAATCCTTATGTTGTTTATTGTTTTGTTGTGCATACTCTACTATGTTTTTTCTATACACAACACTCAGTATGAATTCAAAGTCAATCTAATGTTTCACATACGAGCTAACAACCGCACTCTTATCTTGTCATAAAAGGAGAAGCTCTCTCCCAGGAGTCCTCACACCTCAGCCTCATGAAAATGTGAGGGGGTAAATAACAGTGAATCAACATTTAAGAAACTAGGAATACCTTTGCATAATGTCATAAGGAGCCACCATAAAGAGGGTGAAATTCTCACACTACGGTTGCTATGACTTGATATTTGATTTGTATCCCAAATCTACCAACTCCTAACCGTTTTGTGTTGCCTAAGTTTCTCTTAGAGTTTGAAAAATGAGTATGTTTTTTTTGTTCCACCACCTTTCACATACGAGATCCAAGAACCGAGATCCGACAACCGAACCATGCTACCACTCGGTAGTTAACTAAGTGGTAGTTCTTATGTTTAGTAGGATCAATTAGTTGATTTAGTCACTCTTTCATTAAGACAATAAACATTGAAAATTTTCCAATCAGGTGTATTCCTTTCATGCACCTGACACCTAGTTCATGAGATCTAACAAATGTAAGAACCCTAACAACAATATTTTTCTTTTTAAATTTTAATCACAATTCCACTCCAAATTAGACGTTTATTTGATTACTTCATTCTTTAATTATATCAAATTGCCGAACAATTCCATTTGAATCCTATCCTTTTCTTAGAAATCTATAACTCAACAATGAAAAACGAAAATTTGTTATTATTAAGTTTTTGTATGTGGAACATTTAAAAAATATTAAAGGTTATAACAAAATATAGTATTTTCTTTTTTAAGTAATACGTTCTAACATTCCCAAATATACACAACCAATAACTCTAAGCATGCATAGAGTATTTTGAGAGCGAGAAATGACTTAGTATAATTTATATTCATATTGTACTTTTATTATGAAATTATTATTTTACCTTCTTTCCAAGTCCAACGAGATATGTCGACACAAAATAAATTGTCTTATCAACATAGTAAATTTATTCTAATAATTCCCAACCTAGTCCTTCCACGTGCGACACACTGAACGGGTGGGTTAAAAAAACTGCTTGTGAAATAAAATTTGTGGTAAAAGGTGATTAAAAAAAGAGTCAATTAAAATTAGGTGAATCGATTGTTTTCCAGTACTTTCTAGAAAAGATTAGGCAAAAATCGCATCATTTGAAATCGGAATTGCTGACGTATTTGAATATGTAATTAATCACTTAGACAAGAAATGTCTAAATGTTACTCACATCGTCCACATAAACATGTCACATTTTTTTATGCATGGATATTTAAAAATATATATAAAGTAATTAAAATAATAAAAAATAGATAGGATTTATATTTTTTGAAGAGATAATTACTTCCTAAAATGGAATGGAACAATTATAATGGGACAATGATAAAAGGAAAATGAGACATTTTAAATGAGATAGATTGAGTATTATTTTTAAATTATGGACCAAACTTTAATTCAATAATGTTTTTAGTTTGATTTTAGAAAATAATATAAATATAATATATATCTATTTTCACTATTCAATTAATAGCAAAACTAAAATATTTGGCTAACTTAAGCTGATATGTATCGTCAAAAGCTGATTTCTAATGTTATTGTTTTTATTTTATTTTTATGATACTAAATTAAATTCTAACGATGCATGTGTGTTTTGGTCGGACAATTTTTTTGACTTTAATTATTAAGTGAACAACGGTAATAAGTACATACTATATTTGCAATAGTTGAAATTTGGATTAAAAAGTCACCATATGATCAAAACTCGGATTATAACTTTAAAATAACTCAATCTAGAAATATGCTCTAAAAATATGCACATGAATTTGCATTTTAACATTATGTTACTAGGGAGTACAATGAATCGCATATACTACCCACCCATTAAGTATTTCTCAAATCTAAACCCGTTTAAAATTTACCTACGTGTATCCATCTCAAATCCGTATAGTAATACAAGTTAATTATTCGTCCCATCAGTTTAAATTTATAAAATATTTGAATAATCAAATATTAAGTTATTATAATAACTGAATATTTCATCCCGATAAAAAGTCAAGAACTACAAAGTAAATATTAATATTAACTAGAAGGAATAATGAAAGATTAAAAATTGAATTTCAAGTATAAAATGGAATTATACAATTTATTTTTAATATATTGTTCATCCAAAATATTATTCTAAGTCATCAATATGTACAAACATATAAATATGACCATATAATCCTCCGTGATTAAAAAATTACAATCAACATGTATTAAATGGGTTCTAGTTCTAGTAGTAGATGTCTGTATATGATTTCTACACTTATTTTCAAACTCATTTAATACTTATCCAAATCTATCCTATTAAGATTGGGTAAATACGGATAGCTATGAAAAATCAACAGATTGTCATTTCATATGTTACATTCTCTAACATCAGTTATTAATAATACAACAAGGAAAATGCTAAACGTACATAATATATATTATATATTTTTTTATCATTTTACATATTTTCAGGAATTAAGAGATTAGTTATATTTTAATTGAATGTGTAATTTACTTAATTATCCATAATGATAATTAAGAAAATAATTTTCAAATCTTTCATTTTGAGAATACAATATGCATAGAATCAATAGGACGATCTCTGCCCATAAAGATTATGAATCAATTCAAAAGCCACTGAATCGTTTAAGCACCAATACTGTTTTTGGCATTACATAAACTATTTTTAGGAATAATTTGTTTCCAAAATTATTTGAGTAAAAAATTAAAGAAATAAAATATAATCTCATAATATAATTGTCCCAAAATAGATTAGAGATAATTTAATAATGATCTTATTACTATAAATAATAAATTGAGTTAAAAAAATTGAAGGGCATTATGCGTTTAGCACTATCCATATAACAAATGTTCTAAACGCTGCGTAAGCTTTTAGAAAGTTGATTTGAATGGTAAAACTACCAATAACAACTTTTAGAATAGCAATGATAAATATAAAATTAAATGGGGAATTATAAATTTCAGGCAAAATATTGTTTCTTTAATTATAAAGTTCAGACAAAGTATGTTTCTTTAAATTATTAAGTTCAGGAAAAATATGTTTCTTTAAATTATTAATGCATATCGTATCTATAGTTGATATCATTATTTCGTGGATCGCTGTATTTGCAATTATATTTAATATGCATATTTATTCTTATTAAATCATTTGACAAAGTCCGTGAAGTAAATATTGGTTTGCTCTCCACAATCTATATTTAATCGAAAGGTAAATCTTTTCTTAACCTGCCTATATTAATAATAAAGTTTAAAGTTTAATACTCTCTCTGTCCCATTTAAAATGTCTCACTTTTCTTTTTGGGTTGTCCTATTACAAATGTCTCACTTTCCTTTTTGGATTGTCCTATTACAAATATCTCATTTCATTTTAGAAAATAATTATCCCTTTAAAAAATATGGAGCATATTCACTTTTTAACACTTAACTACTTTCATATTTCTCCTAAATATCCGCTCCAAAAAAAAGGACACTTTATGGAGTAATAAACATAGAAAGAAAGATTTCGCATTTGTTTCCTGTCAATGAAAGACAGCTTCGGTCTTAAAGTGTACCAAATAATTTACAGTTTGAATGAAACAAATGAATAGCAAAAATAGAATCAACGATAGAAGACATGTTTGCCCTTCAAATACTATTAAAATATAGAATATGATAAGCTAATTGATTGGATTTACAACCCCAAAAAAAAAAAAAAAGAAAAAAAAACTCCCATCTCTGAATTACTGTAAATTTGCTTATGCCTTTCAAGAAATTCCAATCCTTATCATACGAAACGAGGAGTCATTTAATTCAATATCTCAATGTAATAATTTTGACTTTTAAAATAGTCTTATTTCATTCTAGATATATGTTAAAAAAGAAGCTTGTATTTATATTTGCACTAGAGAGAAATTTGTAATTGTAACAAGAGGATACACTTTTAAAATAGTCTTATTTCATTCTGGCTATATGTTAAAAGAGAAGCTTCTATTTATATTTGCATTAGAGAGAAATTTATAATTGTAACAAGAGGATGCGCTTTGTAGACTACATTTTTCTATAACATCCACAATCTTACAATTTAATACCTTTTTATAATTTCAAAATGTTATACTTATTGCTGTCGTGATCAAAGTAGGAAAATTTTTTTAAAAAAACTCGTTTGTTTTAAATCAATATATTTAGAATATTATTAATTTTCTCTAATTCGGACATGTTGCGTGTTACTTATTAGGGTAAACATTTGGCCTATTTAGTTGAGCTATAAATTCAAAATCCAAATATTTAGAATAATCAATCGAACTGACGAAATGTTTCTTCAACTTGAACGGAATCAATCCAAACTTCAACCTTCAATTGATCCAAAAATTGCAATCTTTTTCATAAAACAATATAAACATATTTATTGTGAAAAATAGCCAAAAATGCAAAAATATCAAGTTTCACTATAAGCAATAGAAAACTATACAACACATCAAAACCAATTTGTTTAGAAATTCCTTAATTCCGAATAAATTCCAATCTATTTTGGTTTGGGATGAAATCCCAAATCACATCCAAAGAAATTTGGATCTTAAAAAACAGATACAAATCAAAACCAAACTTTCAAGAAATCAAACCAAACCTATTGAAATGCTATGATTTGCGATTTTTCTCACCCCAATTACTTACCTTATCTGATTTGGACTTCATGCATTGTTATTTGTTAGAGCAAAGTAATTACATGCAATTAAGCTTAATTAAAGCAATTAATTTCAAGGGTATTTTAGTCAAACACCTCAAACCTGTAAATACGCTCCTCCCGCAGGGGTACAAACGCCAAATGCTAACGCCACCACCTCGTTCCTCACGATTTCTCACCTGCCTCTTTATCCGAACCTCGCTGCATATAAAAAAAGGTGCCATCTCTTAAACCCCACTCAAATATTTTCTCTCATTTCCCCCAAAAAACAAACATTTTTCATTCACAAAATCGAGGAAATCGTTCAACAAATTGTAGGAAAAATCTACCTCTCCAATGTGTGGTGGAGCTGTAATATCCGATATCGTGGCGCCGGCGAGCCGGTCGTCGACCCGGCTGACGGCGAATTTGCTGTGGGGAAGCGCCGTCGCCGGCCTGAACAAGAAGAAGAATCGCGGGAGCTACTGCTCCAGCAGCCGCTGAGATCTGCACCGATCGTCGTTTTAGAGGATGAATTCGAGGCTGATTTTCAGGAATTCAAGGATCACTCCGACAATGAGGACGAGATTGGCGCGAAGAAGCCGTTCGCTTTCTCCGCTTCGAAGAGTTCTTATTTAAAAGGTAACTCTCGTGGTGATGCTTGTTGTTAGGTTGGTGTGTGTTTTTAGATGGTCAGCATGCAATTTCTGGGGTGAAGTTGTGAATTTTCATTCTTCTTTTCCCCTTATTTGTGTTTTTTTAGGTATTAGGTTGGTGAATGATCAGTAGCAGGTAGCTCTACTTTATAGTTAGGATGTGTTTTTGGCATGAAGGTCTGGTTTTCATTGCTGTTTGCTTTAGTTTTTCATGATTCTGATATTATAGGATGAACGAAGGTATGGAGACATTCGTTATCGTGCAGAAGTTAATTTCTGTAATCTGATGGAATCATTAGTTTGTGATTATTGAATCGGTATCTCTCTCTATTCTTGATCAAAATCCTTTTTTGTGAAGCGGACGTTTCATGTTCTAGGTCATATCTTGTGATTGATTGTATGGTTTGAATTTATGTTTCACAAATTACAGTAAGTGATACCATCTTCTAGTAGAATAATTGGTTTTAAAATTGCTCTCGGAATAGCTGGAAATTTTCCAATAAGTTTTTCCCCTAACCTGAATCAAAGAGAGCAAATATACACTTGTCATAGAGAATATCTAAAATATATTAAGTATTGCTCTGTTATTGGACCAATCATAAGTTTTTCGTTTAATCGCTGTTGTAATCCTATGGATCTAATATGTCTGTTCTGTAATTAAGAAGATAGGAAATAGTGTTAATTTCGATAAGGCTTGCTTTCAATAGCATAAATTTGCGTATGCCCTTTTCCCCGAATCTACCACCACTACGTCTGTTGCGGCTGATACTATCTTTTCAATGGTGTTCCCTCTTTGATGTTTGTGGTCTCTTTTTGCTTTTTATGAAGGTATGACACCTACGGACAATGTTGAATCTGACGAGGAGACTGAAAAGTCCTCGAAAAGAAAGAGGAAGAATCAGTATAGAGGGATCAGACAACGTCCTTGGGGAAAATGGGCAGCTGAGATCCGTGACCCGAGGAAAGGGGTTCGTGTGTGGCTTGGTACCTTTAACACTGCCGAGGAAGCTGCTAGAGCCTATGATACTGAGGCTCGGAGGATCAGGGGCAAGAAAGCGAAGGTGAATTTCCCTGAAGATGCTCCGCCTGCTGCCTCAAGATGTACTGTTAAAGCAAACTCGCATCAAGAGGTTCCTAAGGAAAGCCTGGGCACAGTTCATCCCAATGAGAGTGAAAGCCTGAATTTCATGAATATGCTAAATGATGACTACTATGATTCATTTGGTGTCGTGGAAGAGAAGCCACAAATGACGCCGTTCTGCTATGCTAATACCTACCCTACAGCTGATGAAAGCAGTCTAAAACCACTTACTCCTACCGATGGAACAAATGTTTGCTTCAGCTCTGATCAGGAAAGCAATTCACTCGATTGCTCAGACTTTGGTTGGGGCGAAAACTGTGCAAAAGCTTCAGAAATATCATCTGTGCTGTCAACGGTTTGTGAGGATGAACAAACTCAGTTTATGGATGATGCTGCCCCATCGAAGAAAGCCAAGATCAATCCTGAGAATCTCGGGCCTAGTGATGAGAACATTGTCTCTGATGATCTATCAGCATTTGGCTCCCAAATGAAGCTCTTTCAGATGCCATATCTCGAGAGCAATTGGGATGCTTCACTCGAAGCTTTCCTAAATGGAGATGCAACTCAAGATGGTGGAAGCGCAATGGATCTTTGGTCTTTTGATGATGTTCCGGCTATGCTGGGCAGTATCTACTGAGGTTGCTTAGCATGTTAAATGCCGGCTTTCTGTAAATAAGGCTACATGTTAGTGCTTTTTTCACCTTCACAGTCATTAGTCTCTGGGCATAAATCATTTTTTCTTTAGTAAAAATTCCTATATTGAGATGAATCCGTGATTACTGTGTTGTTGATCTATTTCCCTTGCCTTCTTTATAGGTACGTTTGTTGCTGGTGATCAAGAATGGTAACCTTCGAAAGCATGCATAAGCCATGGATGGTGTTTTACTAGGATATGCTTAATGTGCATTACATAGGTAAACTAGGTGAAATTTGTACTTGAGACTTTGAAAAATCGTTGATGATATGCCTGTATGAATATGATTTACGACGCATTAAACTTGTATCATACCCTATCTGCTTGTTTGTTTCCAGCACCATTTGTTCGTTCATTGCATGAATCATCTCCAGAAAGAGGTAGCTGTAATATCTGGAGCTGGGAGGCAGCATGCATCTTTCAAAACCTGCTTTCTGGCTGACAGATATACATACATGTATTTGGTTTTCTTGATTCATATCCTAAACTAGAATGCTGTATGCCAGTTGTAAATTAGCTAAATTTTGATAAAAATGGATTCTCTTCCTCGTCGCCGCCTGTCGTTAATCTCATTTTTAAATTCTCTTCAATAATGCTTGGATGGTTGATTTCCGTGAATGAGAATTGGCTTATATATATATATATATATATATAGCAAGTTCGTGGGAGGATGGCATGGAGCTTCAATCCTATTTTGTATGAATTGGTTGTGAAATATCATCTTTGGCAACTTGTGAAGCAAAGGGTAGTGTTACCTGAAAAAGGTCTCACGAGAGTTTGGAGGAACTGTTTCCTGTTGCTAGTAAAAGAAGTAGTAGGTGCGAAAACAAGTGAAGAATATTCTAGGCTTGGTTCAAATTTTTATCAACTTGTTTAAGATGAGACTCAGTTTGCGACTAAAAGAGTACCGGAAAATTAGAGTTTGATTTACGATTTAGATTAGCTTGAAGATATTTTGAAGATATAGGTCATAAGTTAACTTTTATGATTATTTGAATAAAATCAAGTACCGATATTCCTTACAATTTTATTTTATTTTGAGTTGGGGAAGAGGGACAGTGAAAAATAGTGTTATTGTTTTCAAATCATGGTTCAGAGTATTTAATAGTTTTAAACGTATTTAATGTTTAAATAAAAATCTTGACTTAATACAACTTGCCAACACTGTAGGAATAATAAGCGTGTCTGTTACGTTAAACTGAGGAACGGACTAAAGTTGCAAGTCATTGACAGTGATGTAAAAATTCATTCATAATTATCATGTTTTATTATCAGAATTAGTGAATTAACCTGCGAGGACAAATAGGAGATGAAGCAATGTTTCCGATTTTGCAAATAGAAGCATTGAAGGATCTTGTTCGAGTCATAAAGTTGATTGCCAACATGACTTTACAAGAACGATTTTATGAATCTTCTTATATTTTTGCACAAGCATAAAGCAATCACAATCAAAAATCAAAATCAAAAGCATCCATGCCCTCAAAAATTCCAAAGAATTTGCAGCAAGAAAAGAATAGTAGCAAGATATATTCATACGAAAAACATCACATTCCCTTTCTAGAGACCATCTTCAAACCTCAAAATCAACTATTAAGACATCATAGAAATCTCCAAAAAGAATGAAGGGTTTTTTCCCAAATGAAGAAACAAACATCTTTAAACCATTCACTTTGTCAGGATCTAAACATCCCATTCTCTTACAAGAAAACTCTCTTGTTTTTCCTCTTCTTCATTTTCTTGATAATCTTCATTGTTGGAGTTCCTCTTCTATGCATCTTCTTCATCTTGAAGCCAAAGACACCCGATTTTTCTCTCCAAACAGTTGATGTAGAATCCTACAAGCTCGACTTGAGCTCCCAAAACCTCGTCGTATCGTCGGTTTTCTCTCTCAACTTGAAAGCAGACAATCCAAATAAGGTTGGATTGAGCTTTGAAGCTTCTAGATTTTATGTGCTAAGCCAAGGATTGGTGGTCGGATTGATCAGAATTCCTCAGTTCCATCAGCCCCCCTTGAGCAGAAACGTGAGCGTTCAAACACGAGTGTTGTTTGAATGCGTCAACGTTTCTGAAATTATGGATAGAAATTCAAGAAAATATCAGTCTACCAAGGAAGCTTTTGATGATATCAGAATATTGGGTGATGTTGCAGCGCGAGTTAGGGTTTTTAACATCGTTTTGCCAAAGATCAAGGTAAATTTCAGAATCCTAATAACATCTTTTAAGTCGATATATCTTGTGAATAAGATGTCGATCGCCTCAAATTTTTGTTTTGTTTAGTATATAATATTAGTTAACAGGTAACTACGTAAGTATTACTGACTAAACTTGTTTCATAAAATCTACATTCTGATATTATTTTGAGATTTTTACTAGTATAATTTTGTTAGATTTGAAAATCACTATAAATAGGTAAAAATAGTTGGGACCCCTCGATCAAAATCTTAACTCTGTCACTGCTTGTGCATAAGTTAAGTTATCTTTTATATTATCCTAAACTCACACTTGATGTGTTTTTTCTGTACATGTGTCGTAAGATTGCTTTGGATTGTGGCGTAAATGTCAGCCAGTCGAAGTTGTCAGTTAGAAATATTGAATTTTACAGCATGAGACGTAGTCCAAATCCATTGGTATGATCAATCCTGAATTTATAATTGGTTGTTGATTTTTTGTTATTGATTATCATTTTCGTGTGATGAATTTGCAGTTTTCACTCCCTCTCAATTCCCAGACTGTCTCCAAGAGATGCTCTCTAGCTATATTGATGTAGCCATTAATCGCATTTCAAGAATGATCATAGATAGAGATGAATTCGACATGTTGCAGATAGTTATTGACGCTTCTCAAGCAAATCTTTTTGTATGTATAGTGGAATTATTGAATGTAATTATACAATCTATCAAATAGTCCTTTTTGTTTTTAAGGAAAAAAATCACAACCATTATCTCATTTATATTAGGATGAATTATGCCTCCAACAATAGCTTCCCATTTACACTTCTTGCTTTTTTACTAATGTGATACAGAATGTTAATTAGTACATAATCAGGGAACCTATCACTCCAACGCTTTTTATAGGGAACCTATCACTCCAACGCTTTTTATAGGGAACCTATCACTCCAACGCTTTTTATTACCACCATATATTCCCTGCATTTTGTTATATTAATTATCACAATTCACACCAAATACGAATAATTAAGATTAAACTAAGCATATTCCCTTTTTTTTTTGTCAATTAATACAGAAATTTTAAAGGTTGCGTCACGGTGGACTCGAACCCGAGACCTTTGGCCTCGGGCATTAACCACTCTACCACTAGGCCAACACAAACACACTATTCCCATTATGACAGAATGCCAATTAGTATCATCATTTAAGTTATCAATATCACCATCATCACTCGAATTCTTTTAATTAGTACGAACTTTACATATTATCACAAAAATTTAGAAGTCATTCCTACGAAATACAAATATGTAAGACTAAATTGAAGCATTCTCAAAGCTTTAAACTGAAAACTTAAGTAATAAACGATGTTGATGAATCTTCTTCTTTTTTCTTCTATTGATTTTCCATGAGGTAAAAGTCATAACTTTATAGTTATTATTATTTTAAATAAGTAGCTACGATCACTAAAATGAGGGATATGAATAGAATTACCTAAAAGAGGATTATAATTCGAGTGGTTTTCAAATTTCGAACTAATTCATAAAAGAAAATAAGATGATGAATTTGAAAAGAAGAAAAGTAAAACAAAACGAACCTTGCCGCTGAGAGTTATAGGAGGCAAAGCTTCGTTTCGACGTATGTTTAGGTTTTAATACTTTTTAGGGATGCAATCGAATTAATTCACTCAGTTTTGGAACAATCTTATATGACCATCGAGTTACTTGTTATAGGCTACGCAGGCCCAATTTTTTTAGGCCATAATTTTTGACCCTATCCTAAACTTTCAAGTTTCAAAAAGAAAAAAGATACATTTTTGGGTTGTCTATCGAATTCGGGCTATTTTCATATTCAAAACAACCAAACTTAAATTAAATATATAATGAAGATATAATAGGCAAGTTAGATTTGGTGCAAATGCTGTTTTTATAGATATAGGTGAAGTCATAGATTGAGAATTATGATTTAATGGGTTTACAAATCAATGCTTTAATTTAATTTTTATATCTCTAATATTTTGAAGCTGGGATTAAACTTGCCAGATTTATTTTCTTTTGGGCTTTGCGGTTGCGGATTTTGCTGCTACAAGAAGCCCAAGATATATAAAACAAAACAACAATATAATATAATTTCACGTAACATAAAATAGTACAAAGAATAAGAAAATAAACCAAAAATCTCATGTACATGGACAGCAAACCTTATCAATTATCATCATATCTTATTATAGAAAGTCACTAATAAGAAACAAAGTTTTGATGGCGTTCTCAGCAGGGCTGTCTCATGTCTCCTTCTCCGGCACGGCCATCTTCCGCCACGCCACAACGGCGCCGCCGCGGAGCCAGATTCGTGTCGTTATCAGAGCCGTACAGTCCACCGAGAATGAGAATAAGGTTGCTGACAGCAAAGACGACCAAAAACCTCCTCCAGCTGCAGCTGCAGCTGCTGCTAAGCCTAAGAAACCAGTTTACTCAAGTCAGTTTATATAAAATCATTTATATATTATCATCTCTCTCTCACTAAATTTGTTATGCATCTTGATATGCTTTTGTTAGTGAAGAAGGGCCAGATCGTGAGAGTCGACAAGGAAAAATATCTCAATAGTGTAAATGTGAGTCATATTAATTATTGTTTTTCTTTTCAATTCTTGTATCTTCGGACTTCGAGCGTTAGTCATCGTGATAATAGTTTCGGAAACAACATTTCTTGATCAATTTAAGGCTCGAATTATGAAGCTCTATACAATCATGGCTTAACTTCATAATCCAAAAAATCACAATCACATGATCTATAATTTTAAAATAATTTTTCAGCCTTGAATGAAAATTTCAACCATTCGAACCTTTAAATAATCTATCTTCTGGATACAAATCGATTATTTATAGTATTGTTGTCTGTGTATTCAGTATTTGTCCGTGGGGCATCCGCCTTACTACAAAGGGTTGGACTATATATATATGAAGACAGGGGTGAGGTAGTATTAATTGTAATTTTCTCGAAAAATACCTATATATTTACGTATAATAGCTAGTCAATATTTCTCATTAATAATTGATCTTGTATTAGCTAGGTGCTGGACCTGCGCATATTTGAAACGGGCGAATATGCACTTGTAAGTACATGAGTTGTGTGTGTGTGTGTGTGTGTGTTTGAGAGAGAGAGAGATTTTGTACATTTCATGAATTATATATACATTGGTTTTGGAATGCAGATTGCATGGGTTGGAATACCAACTGCGCCAGCTTGGTTGCCAACTGAAATGCTAATCCAGGTTAGTACTAATTTATACGAGTTTCCCTATTAATTTAAAAATTATATTTTAGAACTTATTCCACTCTTAGATTGTTGTCACATTTATTAATTATCAACTTCAAGCTTAATTTACCAATTTCGTGATTCTAACTAATTTTGCAGTCGGATAAGCTCGATTACGAGAGAATATAATAGAGATGCCGTCGGAGATCAAATTAATCTAGCTTGATTAATTATGATAAAAGTTCCCAATTGTTGGTAATATTTTCTCTCAGCAATGCAGCTATATAATAATTATGTTAACATTGTTTCATTTTATCAGTAATTTAATAATGAATTTCAAGTATTTGCGGCAAGTCTAGCTGTGTTGCTACAATCTTGATCAGAGGGCAATTTTTTCTTTTGTCTTATTTTTATTAATATCGAGTATAGTATTATTTGTGTACATGTCACTTTAGTTCAATTTATTCTCACGATTTTATCTATATATATATATATATATATATGATCGAGTTATAATAAAAACCTATTTTTTCGTAAAAACCTAAAAACCAACACATTTTATGTATAAAACTAATGCACCCTTGAGTTCTGATAAAATACAACATTATTCATCAATATTTCGTAGTGCAGTAACTTTATATATAAAGTACATTAACTTTGTACGTAAAGTGCATTGGTTTTTAGGTTTTTACAAAAAAATGGATTTTTATTTGAACTCTTCCCCATATAGGGATATATATAATAGATAAGTTATAATATCATTTAAAATTCTCAAATAAACTATATAAATACACACATACGCGCATTCGGTACACACATGCATATCCGAAAATGTAGTAAATAAAGGAGGCGTCTCGTCCCTCCCCACTAAAAAGAGCGATTGAGAATCTTGAGAACCTAAACAAAAATGCAGACAGATTGGATTCAAAGACGATTCGAGATTCAGTAAGAAAGATTCAAGATTCAGTCATGTTTCAATCAGTCATGTCGATTCACTATTCATTGGTGACGACAACTAGCCCTTCGTAGGGAAATTTCTACCCAAAAACTAGGAATCAATGGTATTTTTGTCTATCCACTTCCCCCACGGGCCACTGCTCTCATTCGAGCACTCTCATCATCTTCTTCTCTTTATAAAGATATTCTCGGGCAGTACCTCAACGATTCAGAATTGGAGTCTCTTGCCCCAAGGCGTAGGCAGCCCTCTAACATCTATCCCATTGCATTCCATCGTCTCATATTGTACTCTAAGCCCGGATTTCAATCTCTTTCTCTTTTCGGAGATAGTGAACATTATGTACATATATCAAAATAGCTCATATTTATTTTTTTGCAAAAGTAATCCCGTTAAGTAAGACACCGATTAGCATTATATTAATCTCACCAATCTATTCTAAATTGATTAAGTATTGATACATATGAATTAAATAAAACAAGTTAGTTGACAAAAATTATTGCAAGTTATCATTTTTTTAAATTTTACATTGAACTACTGATATCGATAATTAATTAGTTGTAAATGTTAACGGATGATTTCAAGTCACACAACGAAATATTCATAAATTTGTACTCTTTGAACTATTTTATGAATATTTTTGTCTCATGACAATCAATATTTTTAACATATTAAATTATTCAATACTACAAAATTTAAAAATATGATACCCTGGAGAAATGCTAGTTGCTCTTAAACTAATGATGAGGAACTTCATTGCTTGTGATAGAGTCGACTATGTATATTGTTGGAAAAATACGAGCGATGCAGAACTTGTCGGGCGTATTACAACAAAAGCAAATGTAGAAAGAGATCAAACTAACAAATGACTAAATTGTATTATAAAACAATTGAAACAAAAACCGTAGAATGATGCCGAGTCGAGGAGGCCTCTTTACGCAAGGCGAGATCGCCCGGTAGTGCTCTCGGTTGCGGCGTGTCGTCCCAAAGATAAAAGCAACAGCGTCTCGTGGGTGGCAAGCACCGCGGCACCAACGAGCTCCGTGACGAGGCGAGGTGAGGGCGAGCTTGGACACGAACTATGTATCAGAGAGTGCTTTGGAATCTTTGGAATCTGATTAGCGATGGGTGACTTATCTTTGGGAGACATGTCCTGTTATAGGCGTTGTCCCCATCATAGAAAGCATCTTGGAGTCAACACCCACATTGATGTCGGGTGTTACGAGTTATGTCCGGCGGTTTCGGAGACAACACGCCCACGTTTCCCATGAGCCATCATGTCGAGCGTTACAAGCGATTCGACGAATACGGACAACGCGTGCGTCGGGTTCATTGGGCGTATCGGGCGTCTCTTTAAGTGCACAGCGAGCCCAGCGGATTGGGCTACGAGTTGGGCCTCGGACCAACTTCATCTTTGGGCTCGATCAAACATTGATCCAAAATATACGGACAATGGGCCACGGAACCGGGCCCCGAAGCAAGCCACGAACATGCCCAAAGAACAGCCCAAAGACCACCCAAAGACCAATTGCCAAGATCCAAGATCCAAGATACAAGATACGCGGGCCGGGCCGGGGCGGAGGCGGGCGGGCGGCGGGCGGGCAGCACGGCACGGGCGGCGGCGGCGGCGGCGGCGTGTGCTTTCGACCCATCACTTGTGCACATAATTATACTAAGTGTTCAATGAACCACTTATATAGACAATTAATGAAGGTACATTAATCAATGTGGGATAAGGATTAATTAATCCATGCTTATCCCCTTAATCACATAACTCCATGTTTAAGTGACCAACTTTGATCCATTATTTCTCACTCACGGAAATCGGTTTGAGAATGTGAATACACCACGATCATCTACTTGAAGCGTAGATCGATCCTATGCCGTTTAATTTTCAAAATTAAGCGTTATGTCACTCAAAATCTTGGTCAAAGTAGCTTCGAAAACTTGACCATATAATATATATATATATATATATATATATACTGATTTCAACAATCCCCACATGAGTGGAAATAACCATATGCATGTATCGAGACACATTTCGATCCTCAAGAGATGTTAAAATATTTGGACATGTGGTTTATGGCCTTGAACCTTCCATAGTTAGTACCATCGAGTACACATGCAGATTAGTGGACACGATGCCTTGAACTATTCCCCCAAAGCGTGCCTTTGAGACAATGGTATTAACACTTTAACACCTCAACCTCATCCGTTCTCACGTTTGATTTCATTTTGGCCATGGACATCCACTTTGGATTCATAAGTGTTTTGTTTAAAGCGGCCCGCTTCGCACTTATATAGGTGATTCTTTACCTAGTATCTTGCCATACTCAACCTCCTCGGTATCTTAGGAATCATTAAAGTCGGCGACTCAACCTCACCACTAAGCAAGTTTTTCAACACTCGTTTGCTTTCTAGGAACATACTAACGAGTGTTTACACGAACTCCTATAGCTTAGTTCTCCCATTGAACCGAGTTCTTGGGATCTCCAGGTCATCATGGTTGGGTTACCACTATGATTGTTCTTAAGATGTGGATTTTAACCCCATTCCTCTAGCAAATTGATCATTTGATCCGGTTCAACCCTTTGGTTAACGGATCGCGGATTATCTATTGACTTGACATAGTCGGTGAGATAACCCACTTGAGATCAAATACCTCACGGTATTATGTTGCCGGCGATATGTCGAGACTTACCATTATACAAATCACTTTTCGCCCTTCCAATAGCTGTTTGGCTATCACGGTGAATCATCACGGTGGCACGGTTTGAACCAACATGAAATATCTTCCAAAAATTACAGACCACTCGGCTTCCTCGCGGCTTTATCAAAGCTATGAATTGATTCCATGGCGGATCGGGCTATACACGTCTGTTTCGTGGATCTCAAGAAACAGCACCTCCTCAATCGTGAACACGTACCCACTTGTAGAAAGTGAATCTTCGTGTCGGATATCCAATTGGCATCACGGTACCCTTCAAGTGCAGGGGATATCTCGTGAAATGCACCCGTGATTTTGAGTATACTTGAGTACCTCAAAACTCTTACTAGAGCCTTCAATGCTCCTTGCTTGGATTGCTCGTGTAACGACTCAATTTATTCACGGCGCAAGCTATGTCGGTCGAGTGCAATTTGTAAGATACATCAAACACCGATAACCTTAGCATAGTCTTCTTGCCCAACGGGTTCACCCTGTTCTTACTCAGTGAACATTGAGCTCCAATGAGGTCTTAGCGAGCAAACTATCAAGCGCGTTGAATTTCTTAAGCACTTTCTCGACGTAGTGAGATTGTGTCAAGACAATTCCGTCTGGTCTTCTTAGAATCTTGATTCCAAAAATCACATCAGCTAAATCCATGTCATTCATGTCAAAATTTCTATTTAACATGCGCTTTGTGTCATTAATGACTTGAGTATTACTACCCATGATCAACATGTCATCTACATACGGACACACTATAACATAACTATTATCGGTGTTCTTCATTTGTCACACTCGTTGATCTTGAAACCATTTGCCAACATTACATTGTCAAATTTTAAGTGTCATTACAGACGCTTGTTTGAACCATATAGAGACTTCACGAGTTTGCATACGCGCCTCTTGATCGGTACAACAAACCCTTCGGTTGCTCTATATATACCTCATCCTCGAGGTCACCATTCAAAAACGCAGTCTTAACGTCCATTTGATGAATCTCAAAATTGTGCAAGCGGCAATTGCGAAGCACCCTAATAGGCGTAATCCTCGTCACATGTGAATAGGTATCGAAGAAATCGTACCCTCTCTTTGTTTAAACCCTTTGACAACCAAAGCGGCCTTATATTTTCAATTGATCCATCGCCTTGTACTTTCTTTTAAGGATCCATTTGCATCCTAAGGGCTTACAACCTTACGCAAATAAATCGGACCCAGTGTGGTTTTGAGAATGGAATCAATCTCGCTTTGAGCGACCTCTCGCGAGCATTCCGTCGGCGAGCATAAGCTACTTTGATCGAAGTTGGTTCTTCGTCCAACATGAGCATAATATAGTCGGGACCAAAATCCTTTGGAGAACGACTCTCTGCCTCGTCTTGGTTCCGACCCTCGGATCGGACCTCGATCGCTTATGCGATATCGGTTCTTCCTCAAAGGTTTAGAACTCGAGCTTCACCATCGGCTCTATTGCTAGGTGGCTTCACTTTATCCTTGTCTTACTGAGATAAACACTTTCAAAGAATATAGCATTCCTTGATTGATCGTCGTCCCCCACAGTCATAGCGGTACCTCGACTGTGGATCGAAACAATAGGCGTAATGTTATTCGGTGCATACCCGATAAAGATACAATCGATTGTTTTGGGTCCAATTGTAACTTGTTTAGGAAGAGCACCTCAACCTTCGCCAAACACCCCACACTTTGAGATATTTGTACGATGGCTTTCTTCCTTTCCACAACTCGTGAGGTGACATCCTTACTCTTGGTGGAATTTTGTTGGGTATGTAGTTGGTGTCAAGCGACTTCCCCCACAAGTTGCAGGGCAATCTGAACTAATCAACAAAGCATTCATCATCTCCTTAAGTGTTCGATTTTACGTTCGACAACGCCATTAGGCGAGGTGAATAAGGGTGTCGTTTGATGTATTATACCACTTTCGTTGCATAATGCCTCAAGCGAGCTACATATTCTCCCTCTATCACCGAGCAGTCTTAATTCGACGACTTAGTTGATTCTCGACTTCGTTCTTGAAGTTTTAAAAGCTTCAATAGCCCGTCTTTACTTCTTAGAAGGTAAAGATAACAATATCTTGTCGATCATCAATAAGCGTGATGAAGTACTTTTACCACCTCTAGTTTGTACAAACTTTAAATCACACACATCGGTGTGAATAAGTTATAGAGGTTTAGTGCTCGTTCTACGAATGAAGCGGTAACTTAGCCATTTTGGCTTCCACACAAACCTCGCATTTCGTTTGTGTATTAACCGTTTAACTTTAGTAAATCTAAATTTACTAATCTTTTATTGCATTTAGATTAACATGTCCTAATCTACAATGCCATAAATCGAGCATTCGATCAGTAAGAGGAAGTAGATGTATTTTCATTAATATCAATCTTGGGTACATGGCGCACAACCATTACATTCAATTTGAAAAAACCCCAGGAAGATAACCCTACCAAGGAACTTTCCAAACTTAGTCAAGACAAACTTGTCCGACTCAAAACTAGTCTAAACCCTTGTTAACTAGAATTGAGCCGACACCAAATTCTTGCGGATGTCGGGACATGCAAAGACGTCCTTGATGTGATCTCAATGCGGACGACATCTTAAGCACCACATCACCAACTCCGGCAACCTCGGACGACTTGGTTCCCCATGTTGAGCTTCCGCCCTCAACAGGCTTGTAGGTAGAGAAACGCATCTTTTCGGCGCAGACGCATGCGCGATTGCGCTTGATGCCGATGAACCATCCACCTTGATTCTCGGCGTGGTTGACTTCTTCGCTCACCACAGCAGCTAGTCATCCTTGTCCCATTTGTCAAGTCCTTCCGACAACGTTGGCAACTTATTTAGCCTTCTTCTTCTTTGATGACGACGGTCCTTACTCGTGTGGCCATGCTTGCCACAATTATGCGATCCCGTCAAACTTCCGGCAACCACCTTCCCTTTGCCTTTGTCTTTGACATTGGGGCCAACGTTTGTTGGAGGACCGCCTCTCCAACAAGTTGGCTCTAACATCGATCAAACCTTTCGCTTTTAAATCTTGCTTCTTCACGTCGGACTCGATCGCGGTTTGACAATCAAGTCTTCAAGTGTCATATCCTTTCGCTTGTGCTTAAGGTAGACCTTGAAGTCTCTCCACCGGGGTAGCTCATCAATCAACGTGGCGACGACAAAGCCGTCCAAAGCAGTGTGCCCTTCGACTTGAACCTCGTGTACAATGAGTTGAAACTCTTGCACTTGGTCCGTGATCGGTCGAGAATCAACCATCTTGTAGTCCAAATATTTGGCTACAATAAACTTCTTTGTACTGCATCATCACTACGGTACTTCTTTTCTAGCGCGTCCACATACATTTGGATGTCGTTACAACAAACATAAACACTATACAAGCTATCTTCTAAACTACGAGAATAAAGTTTTACAAAGATAGTCGCGGTCTTGATTGTCATATCTTTCGGACGTGAAAGTCCGTCACTTGACCCCAAACGGCGGGCTCATCTTCCACCAAGAAATTGGCGAAGCCCAATGTCGTGGTAGAAAAACATCTTTGCTGCCATCCGCGAAGTTGGATCCTCCAAATTTGGCGGTTTCTCTGCGGCGGCATCATCGCTGCGGTATGAGCAGTCGAGATCGATCCAAAATCGGATCCACCGGCACCACTGAAGTGTCTTTGAAACATGGAACTCGAATGAGAACCGCGATGTTAGATCCGTGGATCAGCGATCGACCCGAAAGTGCGGTCGTCGAGCGATGGAACCACTTAAAAGTGGAACCAAGCGTTGAACCACTAAAGTGGAACCAGCGATCGACCCGAAGGGTCCAATGGTTGATCCCGAAGGCATCAAACCAAACATGGCCGTAGCCATTGTGCGGTGGCGGCGGCGGCGAAGCGTGGCGGCAGAGGCGGAGGGAGTCGGTGGCGGTGCGGTCGACATCTCCAAGCAAAGGTATTTAGTTACGAAAGTTTTAAGTCGATTTTAAGGTCTCAACTCCTTCGTGGCAAGTATTATCTCGTCTTGCGATTGTTGGAAAACGTCTGAGCAGAACAAAACTTGTCGGGCGTATTACAACTTAAAAGTAAATATAGAAAGAGATCAAACTAACAAATGACTAAAGCGTATTGTAAAACAATTGAAACAAAACCGTAGAATGATGCCGAGTCGAGGAGGCCTCTTTCATAAAGACGAGATAAGCCCGGTAGTGCTCTCGGTTACGGCGTATCGTCCCCAAAGATAAAGCAGCAACGTCTGCGTGGGTGGCGACATCGCGGACCAACGAGCTCCGTGACTGGAGCGAGGTGAGGGCGAGCTTGGACACGAACTATGTATGCGAGAGAGTGCTTTGGAATCTTTGGAATGCGATTAGCGATGGGTGACTTATCTTTGAGGAGACATATCCTATTTATAGGCGTCGCCCCTCATGGGAAGCATCTTTGAGTCAACACCGCATTGATGTCGGGTGTTACGAGTTATGTCATGGCGGTTTACGGAACAACGTGCCCACGTTTCCGCAGAGCCATCATGTCGAGCGTTACAAGCGATTCTGACGAAACGGACAACGCGTGCATCCGGGTTCATTGGGCGTATCCGACGTCTCTTGAGTGCCTGGCCGGTCCAGCGGATTGGGCTACGAGTTGGGTCTCGGACCAACTTCATCTTTGGGCTCGATCAAACATTGATCCAAAATATACGGACAATGGGCCCGCGAAACCAGGCCCAGACCACCCAAAGACCAAGATCCGAGATCCAAGATCCACGGACCACGGGCGGGCGGGCGGGCGGGCGGCGGCGGCGCAGGCGTGTCTTGGCGTGGGCTTTCGACCCATCACTTGTGCACATAATTATACTAAGTGTTCAATGAACCACTTATATCGATAATTAATGAAGGTACATTAATCAATGTGGGATAAGGATTAATTAATCCATGCTTATCCCTTAATCACATAACTCCATGTTTAAGTGACCAACTTTGATTCATTATTTCTCACTCACGGAAATCGGTTTGAGAATGTGAATACACCATGATCATCTACTTGAAGCGTAGATCAATCCTATGCCGTTTAATTTTACAAAATTAAACGTTACGTCACTCAAAATCTTGATCAAATTAGCTTCCTGGAAACTTGACCATATATATATATATATATACGGATTTCCAACATATATGACGTGTCATATATATGTAAGATCCTTCGTTACAAATTATTATTATTATTTTTTGGTCAATTTAATACAGAAATTTAAAGACCGTGTCAAGGTAGATTCGAACCCGAGACCTTTGGCCTCGGGTATTTACCACTCTACCACTAGGCCAACACTTGTGGTTGGTCTTCCTTGCTTTCATTCTGTTGAGATTCTGTTTTTCAATTATATATATAATGTATTGCTTTTAACCCCGTTTCCATAGTAAATAAATCGTGAATTGTGTGCTTTGGACATTAAATGTGGTTACATCCTAGGCAATTAAGGCCTTATTGTTTCAACTTATGTTTAAAGGATTCATTTTTATTGTTTTGTCAAAGCCTGTTTTTCGTCGGGATCTATCTGGCTGTATATTCTGGAATAATGAGGTGTTTTGAAATTAAAGTTTGTCTTCCAAAATTGAACTAGGAGATTTACAAACACTTTCCAAATCGGGCCAGAAAGAAAAAAAAGGAAAAAGAAAAAGGTATTTGCAATACTCAACAAACAGAATTCGTAATGTATATACATATATTCTGCATTATTTTTGTTTCCAACGATGTGTTTAAAATTTTGATCTTACTTGTTCTGATTTTTTCAGTTAAGGAAAAAAATAAAAGATTTTCCATAAATTTAAATATAAGCTAAATTTTAGAGTTGGATCCAACAAGTGAGGTTTACAGCCCAAGATC
The DNA here is from genome assembly GCA_036937905.1 of Salvia rosmarinus. Lineage (NCBI taxonomy): Eukaryota > Viridiplantae > Streptophyta > Magnoliopsida > Lamiales > Lamiaceae > Salvia > Salvia rosmarinus. The sequence continues at coordinate 105,751,865 of CM072819.1, forward strand.
AAAGTCCAACAAGAAGCATATAAACTAAATTTAAGAGTTGGATCCAGTAAGTGAAGTCCAAATTTATATATATATATATATATATATATATATATATATATATATAGAATCGGTAGGAAATGATAATTTGGTAGGAAATATGAATGAATACGGGTCTTTGATTCGCTAGATCAATGGTTTAATTTCGGTTGTCTACGGTTTTGTGTTTTGTGTCTTCACGTGGATTCTTGTGAAAGACTAGAACTCTTCTTATCTTACGTTGTAATGAAAGATGTGTTAAACTAATATATTTAGCATATATCTACGAAGAGATGAAATATGTGCTAAACTAATATGTGCAACATAGTAATTCTAATTGTGCTACATAAATATGAAAGATATTTTGAACTTACATATCTATTCTTATTTCTACACTTATTTCCATTCTCTGGGAACCATCTCTCTCTCTCTCTCTCACACACACACATATATATATATAGGAGGTTAACGTAAAATCATTTTATTGTGAGAGCGTGAGAACCAAAAATGACCAATTCGATGTGAAACTTGATGAATCCATTTGGGAAAGTTTGAATCAAAAAAATGAAACTTTCGCCTCTCATGGGATTCGAAACATGGGTGAAAATTCTGAATTTTTGGATTCAATAACTTTCCCAACATATTCATTAACTTTCATAGCAAATTCATTTTGTTTATAAAGAATTTATATGGTTCTTAGTTCTCACGTTAAAATTGGTTCTTATTTGAACCTCACTCTATATATATATATATATATGGACCCAATTTCTGTGAGTGTGAGTATAGAGATTTGCGGAACGTGCCCAATTTGTTATAATGCCTAAGCCAAGTTATTACAAATTATTGTTTATTGTTCTCTAAAATATAATTATTAATTATGTTTGTATACAATTATTTGTTTGGCGCCCTATTATTTATTAACAAACGTACTTATATATAAATAGATTAAATAATCTTTATCACCCCCTATTAATACCTACCAATCAAAAGTCAATTATATAATTTACTTTTGATGTGATTTGCAGGCAAATGTGAAATTATCTAGTGCATCCTTTGAACGTACCCTTGTTATTAATAAAAAGTTATGTAAATATATATCCAATAAGATACATCAAAATCAATTTTAATTATCGATTACTCGTATATACATAGGTATTTGTGTTTAATTTCTTTTTTAAAAGGGACAAAATATTATTTAACTCTCGAAAAATCAGGAAACTCTCTCTCTCTCTCTCACAGACACACACAGTCAATTCGTTAATTTGAACTCTCGGACTTAAAAACTCATATAACAATATTGACTTAATGTAATGTTCGGATTAACATATCTGTAAGCATGGAAAACATCAAATACACTATCAACTGTGGAACCTCCATAGTCAAGTACTAAGGGGTGTTTGGTTGAGCTTATAAATTCTTTAAAACAGCTTATAAGCTATTTAAAATCTTCTAAGCTAAATCAATATGTTTGGGAAATTAAATTGTTAGAGAGCTTTTAAGTTTTCAAAATAAACACTATTAAAAAAAACTCCAAAACCCAACTTATTTTTTAATGATCTTATAAGTTATAAAAAAAACTACAAAAATAACCCTGATATATTTTCTTATTTCCATGTTTACCCTTATTATTCAAACACTTTAGCATCTTATAAGCTCTTAATACACCATATCTTATAAGTTCTTAAAAAAACTTATAAGTTGTTGGAGCTTATAAGCTTTCTAAAATAAGCTTAGGCAAACACCCTCTAAGTATTACTCCCTCCGTCCCAGGGCATTAGTCCCTCTTTCCTAAATGGGATGTCCCAGCCCATTAGTCTCATTACCACTTTTGGGTCGGATTAGGGCTTAATTAACAAATTTTAATTAAGCCCTAATCTCTCAGCCCAACCACACGCGACCCTCCCTTTTTTCACTCATTTGCTCTCTATCTGCTGCTTCATCTCTCTCTCTCTCCTCTCGATGCTCTCTACGACGATTTTGCTTCGTCAACCCGTAACCCTAGATTTGCCTGGCAAATCGCAGCTCCCAGCCCAATAGTCCCTAAACCCTCTATCCACTCTCTCTCTCTCTCTTCTCTCTGCCCGTCTCTACAGCGATATTTCGCCATTTACTGTGAAAACCCTAGATTTGCTAGACCTCGCCTTCGGTCTCTCACCCCTCCCGCAATGACGAATCTCCGTCGTGTGAAGGATGAACCCTTCATTCTTGTGAATGTTGAGGCCGATGATGAACTAAACCCTAAGTTTTCACCTCCTCGTGGCGGTCGACGAGGCGGCGATGACGGGATGCCTTCAAACTCCGTAGATCCGCCACCCACCTCCATGGATCTGGTGAAAGCAGAGGTCGATGATGACTTTATAGGTAATTCTCTACCTCTTGCCGACCCCTTCGCTAGTTGTGGTTGTCGTGTTCTTGCTTTCTCTTCCTCACCGCCTACTTACTACCCTATGGTTCGATGTGGTGCACACACTTACTATGTGAACTTGGATCCGTGTTGGGTGCGTGCGTGGGGGGAGGACCTCCCGTTGCCCGCAGGCGAGGCCGAGATGCCCTTGATTCCGGGGTGAGGGCTCTGAGCGGGTCTCGCACTTTGGGTAGCCGACACATACGGGACGGGGGCCGACGTTGCCGTGGAGACTAGGGCTTGGACAAATGCAGAGATGAGGCTGAATGCTTACATGAGGGATATTCCTGACAATCTTAAGCCTATGATGTGCATTTTCTTACCTCAGTTGAGGAATTGGGTGAGATCCTTCTTTTATGCTACACTATATTGGTTGGTGATGATTTCTGCACTATGTTGTTGTGTAATTTGTGTGTGGCTGAGATCAGGTTACCCCAATTGGTGGGTGGCTGAGATATTGTAATTTGTGTTTGGCTGAGCTCAAGTTGCCCCAATTGGTGGGTGACTGAGATATTGTTGGTGTGCAATTTGTGTGTGGCTGAGATCAGGTTGCCCCAATTGGTGGGTGGCTGAGATATTGTTGCCCCAATTGGTGTGTGGACTGATTTGTTGTGTGTTGGGAGATGTGGTTGCTAAAATGATAATATTCCCATTCATTTGTGTTTGTTTTCCACATCTATGACAATGTGAGATGTGGTTTGTGTGTTGGCTATGTAATGGATGTGCTTGTTTTGTGTCTTTGGTATTGTGCAAGTTGGAGAGATGGTGTGGGTTGATTCTTTGGTATCGTGATGCAAAATTGATGGTTTGTGTGATGGTGGTGTGATGATGATGATATGTGATCACTCTCTTGACATTTTATGATGGCACACATACTACACTACATATCTCGAATCTTAGGTTTATTAAACCTAAGACAAAACACTTTGTATTGCATTTGGGGCATTGAGTGCAGTTTCCATCAAAACAATAAACCAACAATCAATTCCACACTATCTATTAACAAAAGCATGCATACCATGCATTCAAAAGCATTGTCTACACTATCACCTTTTACGGTTTAGGAAATCGCTATTCTTCATGAAATGTGTTGAATCCCTAGCATTTGCATGACTTTACCCATTTCTTACGCAAATCGACATTGAAGGTATTGATGCATTCCTTGACTAAGTCCATAGATACCTCTAAGTTAACTAGAAGTCTTCCCTCTCTGATTAGTATCCCCTTCTTCATGTGTGACACTTTGTATGAGTTTTGCCCTCTGACTTTCAGAATCTCCACCATGCAACTTTGCAAACTCAGAAAAACATTGTTTAAAGTAATTGGAGATAATCTTTCAAATGAGTTCTTAACTGCATTCACAAGTTCCTCCACTATTTTGCATGATATCTCTGTTTGTAAGCTTTGGATGGCTCTAAACCAACCCAAATCATTCACATTTGTGTCTGGTGAATTGGGGGGTTGATGTGTTATGATGATATCGAATCCATTCTTTGTGGCTGCATTCCTGAAATCAGTATCATCATTTTTTATATGAGGCTTTGCATTGTCTTGTTGTATGTAAATCATTTTGTTGGACTGGGATGGCCACTTTGACATGATGGCTAGAATTATTTGAACATAACATGTAGCTGCATTTAAGTATATTGAGCAACTAAGTTACAATTGTAAGAAGCTCAACAACATACATTACTCCATGGAATGTCACATGAACATCTATATTTGGAGTTCCATACCACTGTCATCACACATCTATCTTTGGATCTCCATACCCGATTAATCACACAATCTTTGATTACATCTTTTGTGATAGATGCAATTGTTTTGGTCTCCATAGTGCCAACATCTCTGTTTTTGCTCCTCCTTTTGGCTGGGACAACTTCTGTGAATGGAAAGATTCCAATCTTTCCATCAAATAGGGCGCTCCTTCACCGGTGAAAAGATGGGTCTACGACAACACACATGAACATGACTTTAGTTATAAACTTCTTGCTTCTACTGAGCCCTATGAGGTTCTTCCTCATCGGGGTTAGGTAGAATCTGTGAGAATTTTTTGACATGTAAAACCACTTTTCATCTATGTGTACAATGTTCTCCATGCCTCTAAACTTCAAAACATTGAAACCCTATCAAACTCTAATGCATCTAATGAAAACCTCATTCTTAAGAGCTTGTTTTGTCTTTGTTAGATCGGGCTTGATTGCATTTGAATGGGATTTGATCAGCCCTTTAGATACCCATCTTCCAACCACACTTTTGCTGCACTTTATACCTACTAATAATCTTCTTATGGTGCTTCTTTGCATGAGTTCCAAAATTGAAATAAGCTCCAAGTCTATTTCAATTCTCTTTGTGTATGCATTACACTACTTATTTTTGATTGAAATTATTTGACCTGCTTATTTCTGTTTCTTTGTTTCAGTCCAAATACGGCTGATGGATTTCCGGCATACTTCGAAGGTTGATGCAGCTTCATTCACCCTCCCTCTCTTTGGTCTGCCGTCCTTCATGTCCTCAAGAAGGAATTGCACAATGGATGCCACTTTAGAGGATGTAATATCTTTGGTTTTGGCCATCTCTTTCTCTTTTGGATGTTTAAGCTGTTGCAGTTTGAGAAATTGTATAGTTTGTGTAGTGTATTTATAGAGTATTTACTTTAGATTTTTTTAGAGGGAGTTTCGAACTCTCCCACTTTTTAACCAATATTTTTGGAGGCAAAATAGCTGGAGTTTCGAACTCTCTGGCAGTTCATTTGTATTGTTTGAAACTTTTGGAAAATTCTCACTAAGTGTTGGGTCCCCCTTGTATACTTTGTAATGTGTGTGGTTGATTTTTATTTACTGTTTTGAACTTTAATTTAATGTGTTGAAATTTAATTTAATGTTTCTCAATTTAAGAAAATAGGAGGGATTTAATTCTGTGAATTCATGTTTAATGAGTAATCACTTTAATTTAATGTTTCAAATTCTCCTTTTTAATTGTCTATCACTTTATAATTTTATTTTATTTTTGGTGTGTGTTGTGTGGTTTTGATGTGAATATACTATACGCAAGTGCACGTAATCAACAAGTAATACGGAAGTATTCCGAGATCGAATCCACGAGGAATGCACTTTTAAATCACGTAGATTGTAATTTTGCAAAATGAGGGAGATGTCTTGGTGATGCAATTAGAATAAAACACCGTGACGAAATTAAATCGACTTGACACGTGAAGTGAATAATGACACGTACAACGAGGAGATTCTTGTTATCAAGGTAGAAAGCAGACTTGATCTCCCAATTCCACCCATGCTCTCTTCTAATAACGCTATAGCATTATCTTTGCATCATCACTATGACATGAACTCCTTTGCTTCTTAGTATTTTCCAAATCTAAGATTATATTCTATAGATCCGATCCATATATTCCTATATCGAGCTCGCTCTTAGAATATCATTACTAATTCATTCATATTTGCCACGCAAGGTAAATGCATATTCTATGCTATTCACACACATAACATTAAAATCATGTTCTTACGTCGCTCTATTGTTTTCCATTCTATAATAACTTTCCAGCAATTATAAAACTAAGATCTGACTAATGGTGATCAATCACAAGTAAGATAAAAACAATCCCAACAAAGCAATAGTGATTTAGCAAGACAAGCGTGAAGCGAGCTCGTCACACGAGCATGGGTTTCCTCAAGAAATCAAGTCATAAAGATTTAGCTCATAGCGAGCTGTTCAACAATATTGAAACAAGTAACAACCATAAAAAATTAACAAGGTTTATAGAAATGATAAAGAATTTAGTTGTCGGAATCATGTGCTAGCTCTTGGATCGTCGTCTCTTCCGATGACTTCCTCTCCAAGAATTCGCACCTTCTTCCTTTTCTCTAGATGTTTCTTTTTCTCTCTATCCTCTCCAACTCCCAATTGTCCCCCCTCCTTCTCTGATTGTTGCCAACCCCCTTTTAATAACAACCTCAGGCGCTTTTGAGTGCGGGCATGCAGCACTGCCGGCGCCTTCGTTCCTGATCCTTTCTTTTTCGATTAGCTCGGCGAGGCGAGCGCGTGTCTCTTTTCAGTTGTTGTAGCCGCCTGCCACGTGGTCGTGGTCCCGCTGATTTCTTCTTCGTTGTTAACCCGAATTTCCATGCTACTTGCTAGCTTCCGGCAAGCACGGCTCGTGATTTCGCTTTGCTCGAGCTCGGCTCGCCACGGGCTTGACATTGCTAGCGAGTCCGACCTTGCTTTACGAATGCGAGCTCATCCATACTGCGGTGAACTTCCGTCATGAGCTCGACTTGCCACGAGCTCGCTTCCACTTCAACCTTGGCGAGAGTTCGAACACTTAGCTTCCGAGCTCGCGACTTCACTTACGAGCTCGCGACTTTGCTTCTGACTCGCGCGCCGCCACGAGCTCGCACTTGAGAACTTAACCTTGCCTCGCTTTGTTATTTCCTCTTCTGCATCACGCAAATTGATAAAATAAAGCATAAACGCGACAAAATACCTTTTATCCCCAACCGACTCAATCCTACACGCACCCACATGAAAACAAGACAAACACATGCAAGACAAGGACAAACAGACGAGCAGAACATTCAACAACCGAGGCTTTTATCATTAAAAATGTCATATAATAACTCTTTTACAAGAGTTATCACACCCCCAAACTTAGTTCATTACTCGTCCTCGAGTGATGCTCTGCTACAAGACATACAAAACAAATGAACACGCATGATGCTCATAACAACAAATTGAGGTGATGGCTTAATCAACTAAGAATCTTGCTGCCACGGAAAAAATTTCAAAACACAAGAATCATTCATTCCTTCTCGTTGTAAATCTAATTAATCACCTCATATTGCAAGGATATCACGCTACAATTATTAACAGTACAAAGCACATTAGTCTTTACATGAATCTTCCCATGCTTGATTCTCCCAAATATGACCATATTTTGATTATCAAGTGCACATGTGTCTCCACAAATTCAATTTAGTCATCCCTCTCGCTTAACATGAGTAATATCAATAATGAATCAAGTAGGTCTTTATAAAGCTTATAGCGTTGGGCTTGGGACGGTAGGATTATTTGGGATAATGTAGCTCGCATAAACACCCGGCATCCTTACTCATTCTCTTTTCAACATGCTTTATAACTACCCTTCTTCTTTCCTATAGGACTTCCTTTTCTTGGTTAATTCCTTTTACGCTTCATATCTGATAACCTCAAAGACTCTTTATCCCACTTTTTTTTTACAAGAAACGCTATTATTGTCCCTTATCCTTAAGAGGTTACCTCCACCCCAAACTTAAAACTCAACATTGTCCCAATGTTGGAACATTATAAACAAAAATAGGGAGTTGATGGACTACTTTGTAAGATCACGGTGATAAGTGAACTCTAAGTAATTACTTGAGGTCGAGGGAATCATGGATACATAAATGTGAAGTGATGAGGGAATTTTAAATGGTGTTCAAAAGAAAAGGTTGTAAGCTCAAGGGGACTCTAGGAAATCATGATATATGGTAGGCTAAGAAAGGCACAAGCGATTCAAAATGGCCTCGTCCCATCCATATTAACATACTCATTTAAATTGTTCAGGGAACTTCCAACCAAAATGGAAGATAGACACTCATACAAGAATGTAGGTCGACTAAGGATTACCTATACAATGGTTAACTCTTATAAAAGCTAATATGCAAATACCCGAACCATCGAGGTACTCCTTACAAAATAAGGATCAAACTTAGATAAACAACGAGTCGGAAGAACGATTTCCTTTTTTTTTAAAAACAAAATAAGAAATAATCATCATTAAGCAATTCCTTTGCCAACGGGCATCACTCTTGTTTGTCATCATAAACATCACAACATGCAAACAAAAGACAAAAACCAACGCGAAACAAAAACCAAGGATTGAGTCGAGATATCGCCCAACCTCACGATCGAGATGACCCGAGCGATGGGAGGCGGGGAGCGGTAGAGTTGTCGCAGGAGGACTTCTTCATCATCGGCGGAAGCGAATCTTGGCTCGTTTGACCGAGCTCCACTAGGGCCAGCTTCTTTTGGGATTGGGTTTGCGCCGAACTCACACGCGCTTGGTACGCCTTGAAATCCTCATCAAGGTCTGCAGGATTTGGCCATGGAGTGAACAACCGTTTTGGGAAGTCCGGAAAGGCGGGCATCTGTCCAGAAGACGACGATCCCAAGAAATCCCTTATTGCACGGTCCCTGTTGCGGCAGAGTACACCCGGAATCGTTGATGTCGTCTTCGCAAGCAGCTGAACGCAGCATAAGGATTTTGACTTGCACCAATAGACATTTCAGCATGTCCGTCATTGTTGGATAAGCGTGTTCTTACCTTTGAGCAGATGGTCGGCGAGGCGAATGGTCGGCGAGGAGCGGCGATTGCGGTGGGCAGTGAGAAGTCGTCAGGGCCCTGAACATGACGATGAGTCGGGGCCTGATGTCTATAAGCTTTCTCCGTTGGGTGGTCTTCATTATCATCATAGGGACTCCGCCCTTATGCATAGGTGGGATATCGGAAGGAAAAATAACCTTCCATTCTTCTTCTTCTCGCACGCCCACCTCACGCCAAATTAGCGCCTACATTAACCGATCTCCCGTGAAGATGCACGGCGGGAGCGGCATCCGTTCTCGAGATCAAGAGTCATGGGTAGTGGGCGGGATGCGGCTCTTAATGAAATGGAGCCACATGGGCTTCAATTTTAACGCCGACGCCTTCGTGGATCGGCGTCCTTGTGGAGATCTGACCCATTGTGTTCCTTCACCGTCAAGTAGCTTTAATGCATCATCGAGATCATCACCCGAGGGCTCTATTAACATTGACGAATACTCATCATCCACGGCGTTATCCAGATTATACACCTCATTTATTGTTTCGGGAGATAGGATTACCGGCTACTCTCGACCACGGTGAAAATCCTCCTCGTCGCCGGAGGAGTAATATTAGCATAAAATTCTTTCACGGGCGAATCGGTGGCGTAATCGCCGTGAACTCGGCCCATCCATTTAGAGAAGTCGGCCCACGACGAACATAGGAGTTTCCTTATTCGCACGAAACCCTTCTCCATCCACAATGCTCTTGATTTGAATCGAAATCGTTCAAACCGCTGGCGCACGGAACTTAGGAATGTTCGAATAGATTGGTGGCCTTAGATTTTGAGGGTTTATCTACGCTTGCTTTCTTGGCGGAAGCGACCTCGAGTTCGATCTCTTCGCAACCTTAGTTTTCCATTCTCCTCCGCTAACCTTCCTTTTGATGAGGCGGATCGGTGTCGGCGAAGATTTGGGGGACGAAATAAGGTAACGATTTTCTGGGAGGTGCGGTGATAATTCTTCGTCCGATATGATGAGGCGTGCTTGGATCATTATTTGGAACCTTCACGAACTTCGACTCTGCCGGAGATTGACCATGGTTGCAAGAAAATTTTCGGGAGAGAATTGATAGAGTGAGATCGCTATGAGGATTTTGGAAGGCAGGGCGTGGGTTGTAAGAGCAACACACAATGACAAAGGAAGAGCAAAGGAAGCTGGGTAGTTGTGAGTTGGAGAGTTGTGGGATATAAGTGAAGAATATGGAGCTGCTTTTAACCCAAATAGTGAAGAATTAATTCCGCCTTTCGGACCACTATTCCGCTAAAATTTCCCTTTATCTACCTGCGCAAATCCTCTTTTGGAGCACATATTAGCAGTGCTCGTAATATCTCTGCACACACCGCAATCCAAACTCCAAGATATCAATTTACCAAAACAACCTAGTTCCTTTTAATCAAGTTATAGCAATTTATTTAAAACCCAAAACAAACAAGATAACAGGAATAAACAAATATTTACAATCAGTCGCCAGCGCTCGATCGCCATGGCGACCCATGGTACCCGAGGTCGCGTCTTTCAAAGTGGTCGAGGTCTTCTCGAAAGACTTCGCCCCCGCGAATGCTTGTGAGCTGCCCATTGACACGGAACTCACGACCCGACTTTCCTTCTTGAAGTGTTATAGCACCATGGGGTGCTACATGAAGAATTGTAAAGGCCCCACCATCTTGATTTTAGTTTCAGAAATAACCTCAACACAGGTTGAGCGGTAACACCTGCTTGACGGCGAGAACTCCGGCGAAGATGTTGTTATCATGCCATCTTTTAGTTCTCTCTTTGTACAACTTAGCATTCTCATGGCGAACCAACGGAACTCATCCATCTCACTTAGCTGCAACAATCGAGCTTCTCCAAAGAAATGGATGATCAAAGTTTAGTTTCTTAATTGCCTAATAGGCTCGGTGCTCCAGCTCCGGCTCGAGTGGGAGATGACGTGCTTTTCCATATACCAAGCGATAGGGTGACATCCCTAATGGTGTTTTGAAAGTCGTCGTAAGCCCATCTTGCATCATCCGATCGTGTGGACCAATCCTTATGCCCGGATTCACCACCTTTCTAATATACCCTTTATCTCTCGTTGGAGAGCTCGCGACCATTAGATGCATGGATGGTATGTTGTGGCGATCTTATGGCGAACATTGTATTTCGCTAGTACGAACTTCTCGCCTTGTTGACAAAGTGTGTGCCCTCGTCACTAATGATCGCACGAGAGTACCAAACCGTGTGAAAATGTTCTTTGCAAGAACTTGATCACCACTTTGCATCATTCGTGGTATCGCTACGGCTTCCACCCATTTGGACACGTAATCAACCGCCACCAATATGTAGAGGTTTCGAATGAGGGTGGAAAAGGACCCATGAAGTCGAGGCCCCACACATCGAAGAGTTCAATTTCAAAATGAAATTCATTGGCATCTCATTCCGAGAGGATATGTTTCCAACTCACGACATCGATCACATCTTTGCACAAAAGCATGTGCATCCTTAAACAAGGTCGGCCAAAATAACTGATCAAGCACCTTAGCCGCCATTCTTTACCCATAAAATGACCACCATATGGAGTGGCATGGCACCCTTCCGTAAGTGATTCCACTTCTTCATGCGAACACGGTAGCCTCATTAATCCATCGACGACGCTTATATAAGAAGGGCTCGTCCCGTAAGTAATGTTTGACTTCAAAGAATCTTTTCTTTTGATGGGATGAGAACTCGGGTGTAGCATTCCACATACCAGAAAATTGACAAAATATGCATACCATGGCGTACTACTATGATGCATGCTCATTAGTTGCTCATCCGGAACATGTCACGATACGGGCTTGAGTTGTATCTCCTTCGGATCTTTGGTAATCGAGACAAATGATCCGCTACTTGATTTTCATTCCTTTCACATCTCTTATTTCCGGATCAAATTCTTGCGGGAGCAAGATCCACCGATTGTCGTGGCCGCGATCTTTCTTGCGACAAGACACACGATAATTGCATGATCCGTGTAGATTATCACTTTTGCTCCTGAGGTAGGCTCGAACTTTTCACGTGCAAATACCACGAGCAAGCGACTTCTTTTATGTCATGGTATAATTTATCCGGCTTCCACCGTGGTCTTACTTGCATAGTAGATCGGTGAAATATCTTCTCCCTGCGTTGGCTCAAAGACGGCCCCTCTGACAAAATCACTTGCATCACACATCACCTCGGCGATGTCCACCCGGCCCAACAATTATGGGGCTGTTACAAGAGCTCGTTTCAAGACTTGAATGCCTTAGAACACTCGGGGTGAAGTCGAACTAGCGATTTTGCTCAAACAAGGCACATGGGGTTTAGCGATCTTTGAAATCCTTTATAAACCTTCGTAGAAGCTGCATGTCCCAAGAAGCTTCGCACACCTTTTCTGATGGTGGGCGGTGGAAGTTTGTCTATCACTTCGATCTTTGGTTTGTCCACTTCGATCCCTTCTTTCGATATGTGATGACCCAAAGCGATGCCCTCGCACCATGAAGGGCACTTTTCCCGATTTAATACCAAGTGGGTTGCTTCAACGCCCGTGACTTTCCCCAAATTACTTAGGCATATCCCATAGGTGTCTCCAAGACTCGAGAAGTCATCCATGAAGATTTCATCGATGTCTCCACCATATCCGAGAATATGGCCATCATGCAATTTGGAATGTTGCAGGGGCATTACACGTACCCAAATGGCATTCTTCTAAATGCGAAAGTGCCATAAGGACAAGTGAAGGTGGTTTTGTGTTGATCATTGGGTGCAATGGCAATTTGATGATAACCGTAATAACCATCGAGGAAGCGAAGAACTCCTTACCGCTAGTTTATCCAAAGTCGATCCATGAATGGTAGGGAAATGATCCTTCCCGGTTCTTTGTGTTTAGTTTTTCAGTAGTCAACATGTACACGCCATCCCGTTATCACCCGCGTTGGGATCAATTCGCCGATCGTTTGAAACCACCGTGACTCCGCCTTTTAGGGACACATTGAATCGGGCTCACCCAAGAGCTATCCGAATCGATATATGATTCGGCATCCACCGTTTGATAACTTCTTTCTTGATTACTCTTTCATCGGATTGAGACGTCGCTGATGCTCTATGGAAGTGTTGTGGCAATCTTCCAGCAATATTTTATGCATGCACAAGGACGGGCTGATCCCTTGTATATCAGCAATTGACCATCCAATAGCTCGCTTGTATTTTCGCAATACCTGTAGCAGAGCTTCTTCCTGGTCGGGCTTGAGAATAGCAGAGATAATTACTGGGAGGGTTTCCTCCTCGCCCAGATATGCATATTTGAGATGGTTCGGCAAAGTCTTTAGAATTAACACTGGAGGTTCGTCGATTGATGGTTTGGGTGCCTGGATTACCCGATCAGCGAGCCCCAGCGACTCCGGAGTTCGGCCGGGCCGAAGTGAAACTGGACATTTTCCTTCGGAGAGATGCTGACACAACTCCTCGCCTTTCTCCAACTCTACGAGTTCGGCATAGGCTTCATCATTAACTCCGAACTTCGAGGTGCGATCCTGTATTGTGTCCGCGACGACCTGCTCCAGGACTCGGATTACGAGCATTCCTCCACTTCATCCGGCACTTTGTAGCATTGAAAACATGAAGGTAACCTTCGATCATTCACCCTCATGGTGAGCTCGCCTTCGAACATCAATTAGAGTTCTTCCGGTTGCGAAAAGGACGTCCCAAAATGATTGGCACTCGTGATCCGCTTCATAATCCAAGATAATGAAGTCCGCATGAAAGATGAATGTGTCCACTTTACTAATACATCTCGATTTTTCCTCGGGATGAGCCATAGATCGGTCCGCCAATTGCAACGTTACCGTTGTGGGCCTCGCTTCTCCTATCCGAGCTTTTAAATATTGAGTGGCATCAAATTTATGCTTGCTCCGAGATCACATAACGACGACCACGACGTCGCGTCCTCCAATCGAGCATGGAATTGTAAAGCTCCACGGATCTTTTAACCCGGAGGAGCTTGCTCTTTAGCATCGTACTACTACTTTCGATCGAGTGCCATAGTTTGAACTCGCCCAACCGTCTCTTCTTGGTCGGGATGTCCTTCAAGAACTTCACGTAGTTCGGCATTTGTTCCAACGCCTACCAGCGAATGTTGATATGTAATTGCTTGAACATCGAGGAATCTTGACTGGGTATCCTCGCCGCTTCTTCTTCAACCTTTCGGAAAAGAAGGTGGTGGACGATACACCACTTCGTCCGTAAGGTTCGGTAAAGGATTTCTTCTGCAGCACCTCGGCATTGCGAGGTCGCCCGGAGTTTCCGTGGTAGAGACCGGTTGTTACTTGTTGAGGACTCGACCTTCTCTTCTTGGTTCGTGACTCGGTTCTCGCATCCGCTTTCCACTTCGTAAAGTGACGACCTTGACTGTTCTTTATCTTTTCGTGGATTCTCCGTGTCACTGGCGATTTCAAGAGGTCGGTTTTAATCTCATTGGCTAATTGTCCGATCACGGACTTCCAAATTCAATGAAGTGGATTGCCCTCAGATTCTGAGATCTGTCTTCGCCATGTACTCCTTCATCAAGGTTTCAATAGTCTTGGGCGTGGGTCGCTTGTTCTTCGCTTTGGTTGGAAATTTTGTGGATATGTGGTTTCTCAAAATTTCCACCTTTGTTTGACCTCGCCTCCCATGAGAAATTAGGATGTTGTCGCCACCCGTGATTGTATGTTTGTGAATAAGGGTTGTTCCTCCGCCATTCGATTTCCCGGATAATGATCGAGGTGGGTTTGACGGCAACTCTCGAAGATATGCCCTCTCCACAATATACGCACGACACTCGTTTACTTGCATGGTGGGTGCGACCATTTGGACTACTAAATCGGTATTGCAATTTGGATTAGGTACTTGCAATCCTTTTAGCATGTTACTCATGGATGCTACAGGTCATTAATCTTTGTCGGGCATCAACCTCCAAAACACCAAATGACCGATTTCTTTCCTATTGGTGCACGAGAATTTGACCATTGGCAATTGTTTTACGCAATTCTTTCCAAGATCTCGTATGCTTCGTTGTATGACTTGAAAGAATAGCTCCATTTGCGAGGCATCAAGCACCAAGCGTGTTGACGCATTTAGACCATTGTAGAAGGTCTCCAGTTGAATGCAGTGCGGAATGCCGTGATGAGGGCATTTCCGTAGCATTTCCTTATATCGCTCCCAAGCTTCGCACACCGACTCTTCGTCATTCTGCTGAAATGACATGATGTCATTCCGAATCTTGTGTTCTTGGTGGGCGGAAGTACTTCATCAAAAAATTCGCGAGCTCGTTCCATGAGGTGATAGAATTTGATGGAAGGTCGTTCGACCATGCTTTTGCACGATCTCGTGGCGAAAAGGGAATAATCAAGTCTCGGTAACCGGTGGAACACTGGTAACTTAAATGAGTCGCTAACCTCCAGGAACGACCGAAGGTGGAGATGTGGGTCCTCCGTGGCTTGACCACTAAATTGCCCCACTGTTTGAAGCATCTGAAACATGACCGCTTCGATTCAATCGGTTCGCTTGCACCTCGGGCCTTGTAATTCCCGGGTTCAGCTCGTTGAATCTGTGGTTGGCATAATCACGGATGCCCTTTCCGGTCATCAGCGATGACAATGGCATTTCCTCCATGATGTGCCTCTCCTCCTGGTGCTGCCATCTTGGCTTGCGCTCTGCGAACTCGTTGCTGGCGCCTTCCTCTACGAAAGGTGCGTTCAACCTCTGGATCTAACTGGTGGGTCACTTGCGCTTTTGCCTTGCGCATAAACCACAATCCCAGAACCCCTGTTCAAACAAAGGCAATAACCAGAGTGAGTCACGTATCACAAAGAAATATAAAATTACAATATCCACGTAATTTATAATTGGCACTCCCCGGCAACGGCGCCAAAAACTTGTTGTGTGGTTTTGATGTGAATATACTATACGCAAGTGCACGTAATCAACAAGTAATACACAAAATGATTCGAGATCGAATCCACGGGGAATGCACTTTTAAATCACGTAGATTGTAGTTTTGCAAAATGAGGAGATGTCTAACCGGTGCAATTAGAATAAAACACCGTGACTGAAATTAAAGCGACTTGACACGTGAAGTGAACAATGACACGCACAACGAGGAGATTATGTTATCAAGGTAGAAAGCAGACTTGATCTCCGATTCCACCCATGCTCTCTTCTAATAACGCTACAGATTATCTTTGCATCATCACTATGACATGAACTCCTTTGCTTCTTAGTATTTTTCCAAATCTAAGATTATATTCTATAGATCCAGTCCATATATTCCTATATCGAACTGCTCTTAGAATATCATTACTAATTCATTCATATTTGCCACGCAAGGTAAATGCATATTCCTATGCTATTCACACACATAACATTAAAATCATGTTCTTACGTCGCTCTATTGTTTTCCATTCTATAATAACTTTCCAGCAATTATAAAACTAAGATCTGACTAATGGTGATCAATCACAAGTAAGATAAAAACAATCCCAACAAAGCAATAGTGATTTAGCAAGACAAGCGTGAAGCGAGCTCGTCACACGAGCATGGGTTTCTCAAGAAATCAAGTCATAATGATTTAGCTCATAGCGAATGTTCAACAATATTGAAACAAGTAATGTACCATAACAAATTAACAAGGTTTATAGAAATGATAAAGAATTTAGTTATCGAATCGTGTGCTAGCTCTTGGATCGTCGTCTCTTCCGATGACTTCCTCTCCAAGAATTCGCACCTTCTTCCTTTTTCGGATGTTTCTTTTTCTCTCTATCCTCTCCAACTCCCAATTGTCCCCCCCTCCTTCTCTGATTGTTGCCAACCCCCTTTTAATAACAACCTCAGGCGCTTTTTCAGAGGTGCGTGCGCGCACCGCCGCCTTCGTTCCTGATCCTTTCTCTTTTGATTAGCTCGGCAGAGGCGAGCGTGTCTCTTTTCACAGCCGCCGCCACGTGGCCGTGGTCGGTGATTTCTTCTTCGTTGTTAACCCGGACTTTCCATGCTACTTGCTAGCTTCCCGCAAGCACGGCCGTGATTTCGCTTTGCTCGAGCTCGGCTCGCCACGGCTCGACATTGCTAGCGAGTCCGACCTTGCTTTCGAATGCGAGCTCATCCATACTTGCGGTGAACTTCCGTCATGAGCTCGACTGCCACGAGCTCGCCCACTTTCAACCTTGCCGAGGAGTTCGAACACTTAGCTTCCCGAGCTCGCGTGCTTCACTTACAAGCTCGCAGACCGGCTTCTGAGCTCGCAAGACCGCCACGAGCTCGCAAGACTTTGCTTATGAGCTCGCGCGACTTCGCCACGAGCTCGCGTGCTTCAAGGAACTTAACCTTGCCTGCTGTTATTTCCTCTTCTGCTGCATCGCAAATTGATAAAATAAAGCATAAACGCACAAAATACCTTTTATCCCCAACCGACTCAATCCTACACGCACCCACACGAAAACAAGACAAACACATGCAAGACAAGGACAAGCGGTGACGAACATTCAACAACCGAGACTTTTATCATTAAAAGGTCTATAATAACTCTTTTACAAGAGTTATCAGTGTGTTGCCGAAAAAATCAATAAAAAAATTAACTTCAATAAGCAATTTTATAAAAATTTAGACAAAAAAATTAAGTATATAACTAAATTGAGAATTAAAAATAATAAAGGTAATGATGATTAGGTGAGAAGGATTAGGAATAAAATAAGTTAAATAAAGGTGGTTGTGAAGGTATTAATGAGTAATAAAGTGTGTGGTCTGCGGGTCGAAAAGTTTTGGGACTAATGCCCTGGGACGGAGGGAGTATTTTATATGGATACTAAAAACTATACTAAGTATTATGTCACTTTGCATCTTTATATCCCAAAAGTCAACTTCTCTTGTGTCATTAAAAACTAATAGTGAACGTGCAAATGATATATCCAAATTCAACGATCTATCTAGTCACTTATTACCCCAAAAAAATAAAGATTATATACTGCCACTATTGGCTTAAAATATTTTTCTTAGCATACAAAATATCGATCTTTAGCTACATCCAAACATGGGGAAGCTAAGTTTCATTCTCATCTTGATCTCAATCCCAATCACCATCAGCCGGAAACAGCCACCGCAGGCGGCGGCTCTATTCATCTTCGGCGACTCCTTCTTCGACGCCGGAAACAACAACTACATCAACACCACCACTCTCGACCAAGCCAATTTCTGGCCCTACGGCGTCTCGTACTTCCACCACCCCACCGGAAGATTCTCAGACGGCCGGTTAATCTCCGATTTCATTGGTAAGCGCACCCGCGTCTCATGCAGAGGCTAATTAAAACATAATATTAATTAATTAATCTAACAAAATTAGTGCAAAAAGGAGAGAATTTTGATTTGAAAGAAATAGATACAATATTTTTATTTTATATTTAATGTGTTTCTGTGCAAGGTGATAGCTGAACATGCAAAATTGCCATTGATTCCGCCATATCTAGAGCCAAGAAATCACCATGATTTGCAGCATAATTACCATGGGGTAAATTTTGCATCTGCTGGAGCAGGGGCTTTATCACAGACTTTTCAAGGGCTGGTATGTTGCTTATTATTATTATTATTGGTTTTCAGACTCATGCAAATTTTAATTCATGCAGATTTTTTAATTGGTTTTTGCTTATCTAAATTGTTTGAATGAAATTTTGTGCAAATAATAAGATGTCGACAGGTGTAGATGACAAGATAAAAGTGAAGGAATTATGAATGTGATCTATATGACTAGATCTAGTCCCACCAATATAATATATATATGAGAAACAAGTAGCTACATAGGGTTGATTTTCAAATATTTTCAACAGTTCAATCAAACCCCTTTTGAAAATATATTATTTTGACTATCTATGTAGTCCTAATTTTAGTTGTAAATTATTTACGTCATATTATTTCATTATATATCAGGAATACATCATAGTAATGTTAGTACATGCGAATGTGGATTTTTAATCGTTTAATATCATCTCCCATTTCACTCCTTCTTGCAAATAATCTCTTTTATTCATCTTTTAAATTTGCTACATATGTTCATCTCACACTCACAGTGCATATGCATATAATAGGTCCATTTCACGAGCATCTCACCTGCAATCATAATTCATTAATAGATATCAAGAATAGTCATAGAAAACCAAAGAAGATACTTTATTGGGACAAATCGATCATGATGTTTTAACTAAGTTAATAAGGAAACACAATCATTAACTGCAAAGTTCAACTCTGAACCCAATATTATAAGCTAAATAGACCTACTAATATTCTTACGTAGGTTAGGTTGATCCCCACCTTTGCATAACTTTAATTTTAATTACTTTAATTATATTCAATAGCTTGTGGATTAATATGACATGAGGTAAGTGAAAGTTTGCCAAACTAATATGCTCGCCTCAAATAGTGTGAAAACATCTAGAGAATAGATTGATTAGACTAACTACTCTTAAACTAAAATCGTATAAATACAATCGATTAAAAAGCATTTACCTTAAGTAATAGGTTAAATAAACAAAATTAAAATATGTTAATCTACGATATAATTTACATTGATTTAAGTAATTCGAATTTATCCGATCGTCTAATCCTTCTCAGAACCTAATTATATATGTTATTTATCAATCTTACCATGCAATATAAATGTCCCCTAATATGTACATGTATTAATTTAGTAATAAAATAATTGACGCCTGATGACAAAGGTTTCAGATTCGTGCATAATTATCTTTCCGGTTTATTAGAAAGAGCATCTCCCACACCTACATGTTAGAGAGAGAGAGAGAGAGTTGCTAGACTTGGTGGAGATGGCCCCATAAATAATTATTATTGGACTTATATAGGAAAAGGCCAGGCCCAATAACGACAAGATATCTCTCAGAAATCACATGCCTATGGCCCACCAACCCAAGGTTCTGGAAATTGTCATAGTAGTGTCAATATCATGGACCTTCCCCTACCCAATCTCATCACAAAGGGTGACGTTCGGACAGTTCGGTTCAAAATCGAATCGAACCCGAAAAATCGATTTTTAAAAATCCAAATCGAATCGAAATATTTGATTCGATTCGGTTTTAACCAATTTAAATTATAATTAATATAAATATTATAATATTTATAATATATATATATAATTATACATATATAATAGTAACCAATTTATATATTCATAATATAAATAATATTATATATATATATATATATATAAATTCGGACGGTTCGATTTGAAAAAGCAATTTTTTGATTAATTTCGGTTTCAAAATTTTGAAACCGAATCAACTTATATAAACCGAACCAAACCGCTAATTTCGGTTCGGTTCGATTTTTGCTCTCCCCTAATCCTTAGTGAATGTATCACTTGTAAATGATACGAATTTTAATAAACTTATTGATGGTGGTGTTTTGAGTGGAGAAAAATCTCACGATATATTAGGTTATGAATGGTATGAATAATATTTTGATAAATAATGAATGGTTGTGAGATTGAATAATAAACAATAATGTTTTAAAAAAGCAATACATTTTTTTTGGACGTCGAATAGAATAATTATAATACATTTATTGTGGACATATGGAGTATATTCACGAGCTAAACATGCATGAGCTTTTTTCCGAAACAATGTCCAACTTTAAAATTGCAAAGTAGTCCCACTTTTAGAGTTTTTTCAAGTTATGTGTATCTGAGAGAAGCAGTGAAAGCTTGAGATTCTTCTCACACAAGTGAGTAATGAATATGATAGCGCTGAAAGTTTGCTCCAATGATAGGATTTTTTATTTTATTTTGTATTTTCTTTAAAAAAGGTCAAGCTTCTTATTTTCAAATATCAGGATACTTTCGAGAGAGAGGAAAAAAAATAGCATGAAGTGTGGTAATAGAAAGTATAATAAATCTGCCTTTCAAAAAAAAGTATTATAAATCCTAACACGACGATATATTTCATATTATCTTTCTATATCAGAAGGAATTTTGACGCATTTCACCCCATTTAGCATGATAACATCCGTCGTATCGAGGCACGTCTCTGATTTATTGCTTCGACCAAATTCTTATCATCTTTTCATTTCCTTTAATGTAATTGATGGAATAAGTTGTGCTCGAATTCATAAGTATTGTGAAGTAAGAATCTATATACAAAAGAAATTTTTTTTCTTTTTTCTTTTTTGCAGGTAATTGATCTCAAAACACAACTAAAATACTACAAGAGAGAAGTTGCTGAACTAAGGCACAAAAAAGGGCATGCTGAAGCAGCAAGAATTTCATCAATTGCAGTCTACATGTTCAGCATTGGAAGCAACGATTATATGAGCCCTTTTCTCTTAAACTCTACTCTCCTCGCCTCTTATCCTCACTCAAAATACGTCGACATGGTGGTCGGGAATTTGTTGACCGTTGTGAAAGTAAGTTCACAGACTTGGAGTTTTATCGATTTAGAGCCCAAACGATAGATTATCTATCAACCCGGGATATAATAGACAAACCAAATTTCGTACAACAAGACTCCTTTTAAGATAGGCACAAACATAGATAATTTGAAATTTTAAACATGGCAATAATTTTTATGCAGGCAATACACAAAAAAGGGGGCAGAAAATTCGTATTCCTAAATTTAGGAGAGTTGGGATGTCTCCCAGGCCTGAGAATTCTCAAACCAGAAGCAGATGGTGTGTGTTTGGAAGAAGCTTCAAAGTTATCAAAACTCCATAACACAAAACTCAATAATTTGCTGGTGAAAATGGAGCAACAGCTGCCTGGTTTCAAGTATTTCATCTACGACTTCAAAAGCAGTCTTGCACAAAAGACAACTCGACCACTCAAATACGGTACACACCTCTTACATTTTTCACTTGTACGATACTCCTTGTCCACTATAACCTAGAACATGATACCAAACCTTGCAGGGTTCGGGGAAGGGAAGATGGCATGCTGTGGGACGGGGCGTTTCAACGGGGTATTCAGTTGTGGAGGAAAGAGGCCAGTGAAGGAATTTCAAGTGTGTGAGAATCCAAGCAAGTATGTGTTTTGGGACTCTTATCATCTTACAGAGAGGGTTAACAAACAAATGGCAGATGAAATGTGGAATGCAAACATAGAGAGAAACAGCCTGAAGAAACTATTCCTATGCTTCTAATGCCTTTTCGATTTATGCCTTTTTTTATATGTGAATGGGCTATATGGACTTAAGACTTTTATATTTTTAGAACAGTTAATTCATGATTCATTATCAGTATTATGTGGCCAGATATTCCCCCTATCTGAATGATCAACAATCAATACGGGCCTAAAGTTAGGGTTGTAAAGCTCGTTCAAGTTTGTTTAATGAGACTCATTATCATAAACTAATCATGCTCAAGTTTGACAGTATTTGGTTATCAACTGAAAATTGACAATTTTTTCCCTCGGTCTGAATCAAGATCGAATCTTTCACCTAATGACATACCTAACTTCCTTTATCTAAACTGAAGACATTATCTCTACACCTAATAACTCATTAATCCTTGCACCCTTTTCTATAATATGCTGTTGAGATCTGAAAAATGGGATAAAAAGTATGCTACACTATAAGTATATACACTATCTGGTGAACAGCTGCAAGATGTAAAAACAATAAGCAAACCTAAATAGGATAACACACCCCAAGCAACAGAATAATTTCACCAGAATAAATCTCATTGATATCATTAGTGTAACAGAGTGACACTGGTAAGTCATCAGGCCAAAATTATATTAAAGCAAGTTTAGTTGCTTAAAAGTTATACAAAAATTCAAAGCTTATATTCATGACAAATATAAAGGTTTGGATAGGAAGAACGTAGTGTACCTAGAAACCCAGCTTTTACCATCGCCACTTTCAGCCGTCCCATTTACTTCCAGATATCAGACATCAAAATTCTAATACTGAGTCTTGATAGAATCCTGTCACTTTTCAACCTGACAGCAAAAGTATATATGGCGAAGGGAAATTAAAATGTAGTAGCACGACAAGATCAAATGAACACCAATATATATGAAATCCAGGAACTCCAGAAAGACTGCAAATTTTTCAACCTCGTTGAACTCAAAGAAGAATAATTACAGCACAAGTTTATCAATATGACAGTGTATTGAATAGAAATCTTATAGAGCCTATAACTAAGCAGCCTGCTTCACCAAAAATCATTACAACTACACGATCCATCTCTAAAATGATGAAATCTCTTGCTATCCCGTGCAACAATTTCCCTGCCGACAATCTTTGAGATAATCTTAAATACATTGTGGCAATCGCTGCACACACGAAGATTCTTTATTATACGTATAGAAGCACGTGCCGGAGAAGTCAAGAAACCATGTGCAGCTGCAAGTCTCTCGCTATGAGCCATAAGAGCTTCCTCCTTGGTTTCTTGGTCAACATCATGGAGCACACATTTCATCTCTGGTATATATCCAGCCTCTTTCATATGCTGCTTCAACGCCCTCAGTAATCCATATAATCTTTCATTATCGGGATGAGATCTATCACCTGCTCTATACTCATGGACTCTATGCCTAACATCAAGAGGACCTTGACCAATCGATTTCTTCTTCTCTTTCTCTTTATCCTTGTAACTGGCATCTAGTGGTATGAGGCCTTCCCTCGATTGCTCATTCAGGCACGAGGGATCAAGGAGCTGAACAAGATCAGCACATTGGTCCCCGAGCACCACGTTTCCATGTATTCTGCAAAAATTCATCAAGGTTTCCCATATTTCTACGGATGGCTCGACTGGCATCTTTTGAATGAATTGTAGTGCTTCATCTAAGCATCCTGCATTTCCGAACATGTCCACTATGCTAGCATAGTGCTCCATGGCAGGAATGATACCATAATCCTTCATCATGGACTCGAAGTGCAACATTCCTTCAACAACATCACCTATAACGCCACAAGCAGAAAACACCCCAAGAAACATTTGTCCATCGGGTCTTAATCCAGATTGTTTAAATTCTGCAAACAATTCAAGGGACTCTTCTCCATGACCATTCTTAGCAAGCCAAGATATCATAAAATCCCAAGATGTCAGATTACGCTCAGGCATTTGATCAAAGACTGCAAAAGCATCTTCCATGGAACCACATTTAGCATACATCTGAATTATCTGATTGTAGATTCTGACTTCAAGATGAACCATCGACTTAACAAGATGTTTGTGGACAGATTTAGCTTCGGCCAAAGCCTCATTCTCACCGCATGCGTTCACCAATGCCATATACCGGGGCAGCTCAACTTGGATCATCTCCTTCTCAAGCAGTACCAGAAGGTTCACTGCCTCCTTAAGTTTCCCTTCTCTTGTTAATTCATCGAGATCATCCAGTTTGCTAGTCGATCGACTCTCTTGAGCAACTTCAACTGATCCCGCATTCATAGCTAAATCAGCAGTTACTACTCCACTCTGAGATACACTCAAACTTCTCTGGTAGTTCCCTGCATTAGAATAATAAGTCCCAGCAACAGTTTGCGGATGAATTCCAGAATTTCCACCATTGCTATAACCATTAGAGCTTACATTCTGCTTAAATGTACCATTTCCCATCTGCCCACCAAAATTCTGCCTGTCCGGAATCCAGTCCGCCTCACCGCCGACAACATTCCGGCCATAATTCCTACTATCAAAACTTGAAGAATTATAACCCGACTGATTCTGAACACTACCGCTACCATTACCAAATGTGCCAGACAAATTCAATCTATCTGTACCAATTTCCCCATAAACCCTACCGGGGTTTTGGTTCTGCTCAACTCCACCTAAACTCCTGCCATGGAGCAGATCATTTCGATTGAAGTTTACGTAACCCGATTGATTTTCAGAGCTATCCCCATCAAAATTGTTGTAGACGTCAGCTGATTCAGTGGCAGTTCTGAAACTCCTAACAAAATTAGGGATTTCCATAGAGCAGCGAAAACCGGAGGGGTTTGTCCGACATACTTTGATCGCGCGTCTCAGAAAAGTGAACGTGACGAGCGCAGCTCTCCTGGTGTACATGGCCTGAGTGTACTCCCCCGATGCAACTCAGTGAGTCGATCGTTTTAGGTCGGCGGCTTGCACAAATTTTGGAGGCGGTTATAAGATGCAGAGTGAGATGATGCAGAGTAAGTGGGTAACTATAAATGGGTCGGGTCCGAAGTCCGAATACCAGATCATATCAAGTTAAACCCGAACTTCTTGTTTTTGCTTTAGCAACTTACCTATATTTGTGGATCAGTATGGAGCTCATTCTTCAGGCCCAGCTCAATTTTCCAATTTTTATATATTAGCAAACACATTTTAGGTATTTTTTCCAAATGAAATATTAATATACATTTAGCATTAGAATTGATAACTGAAATGGGCTTCGAAATGGAAGTTTCCTAATCTGTGTAATAAGCTCGTGAAATTGTTTAGCTATTATTCAAATATAACATGAAATTTCTACTATATTTATACACTTATGAAATTTTTCTATGTCGGATGATTACGAGTGTGATTTGTCCAATTCGAAACATGTTTGAATATATTAATGATAATATCACACAAGGAATAAGTAATGTTTATACAGTTTGTAGTGTATATGTATAGGCTCAACTTCTAAAAAAATTTACTGATTCAATGAACTTATTTTAGCAATTTGAATTAACTATTTTGGCAATGTGAGGATTAATAACAAATAATTGCTAGTAAGTCCGGTATGCAATCATGCAAGACAAGCCGCATGCGCTCGGGGTTGCAATTTGGATGTGTAGCGACTATTCGTGCATCGATTATTTTTATTAATGTAGCTATTTTTTCCTCTTAAATAAGATAAACAAGAAAGACTATATTGTATGGTAGATTTATTGAATATAAATTGCCGAATTCGGATTGAGAAGTTTTATAAGACCTAATTCTGTGTATTTAGCTAGTTAGAATATTTAAATACTATTCAAGGTATTTCGATATTACTTCTAAATCTATACATTGCAACTATGATCCTAAAGTAATTAGTCATAATATTTGTGTATCCTCCTACTATGCAAAATCGAGATGAATCAAAACTAGAGTTTTTATCCTTTGTTAACTAAAAGTCTGAGACTCTGAGTAGTCTTGATCAAAATAATTTTGATTTTAATACGATTGCTTAATTCAATAACTCTGCATGAAAATAGCTTAATATATTTAAAATCCCAAATAGGCATCATACAAAGTAAAATGAAATACGAACACCAACAAACTGCTAAATTGTCGAAAATGGATGTGCAGCCATGGCCCAATCACAACAACGACTAATCACCATTTTTTAAGGCATTGTCAATTTGTCATTATTTAGGGTCCCAACACATTTTACACGCCCACAGTTATCAATTATCATTAATAATATCAGTTTTGTCTGCTTCTCTCCTTTTCCTTTTCTACTCTTTGTGATCAAAAGTTATCATTAGAAGAGAACAGAACATTTGAATTGTTCTTCATTAAAAAAAAATGTGTGTGTTTAATCCTTCATTAATAGTAGTAGAATGATAGATAAAATTATCTTATCACACATAATTCCAAATAGTCAATCCTTCAAAACGCTAATCATGAAAAGAACACCACCTTAGTGATCAAAAGTTATCATTAGAAGAGGTTCGAATCCATCGCGACGCAACCTTTAAAATTTTGTATTAATTGACCTAAAAAAAATAAAAAAAAAATAAAAATAGTCGACATCGTTTGTGAAAAAACCCACGACTCTCACGAACTATAAATCACAACTAAGCTTTTAATTTCACTACGGCCATATCAATATCTAAGTCCTACAAAGTTGTTAATTAGCCGCTGAAAATTAAATTTGATTTTGGCAATTGATGTAGTCACTTTGATGATATTACGCATGAATATAATATTGTTGTTGTCATATTCATTTTTCGGATTTACGTTGCTTAAGTAGGTTCATTTTGTAAAATACTATTTCATGTAATCTTTTTAGCACAATAAAAAGCTCAATGACGTTTATCAATATGAATAAAGATATTAAATCTATTAATTATATATTTTGTTACGGATCCCTTAACCCATAACCATTATCTATCCTACCTGACATCCCCATATATTTCTATTCTTTTTTATCTAAATTAACATTTTATTCTCTCACATGACTAGATTTTAGAATCTGAAATAATTTTTATTAACCAAATTCATCATTATATATTGTAACTAGAGCTACTCCGTGAGACACCATCCCATTCTTTTGCTTTTTCTTCCGCTCATTTGCTCTATTCACTATTGATCTATTCACAAATATCAATGCAATCAACATTGTATATACTATATATCTACATAATTAATATTATTGAAAATTTTATTTATTAGATCATATAGATTTAAATTTTACAAAAAGGAAACCACAAGCATGAGCTAATATGTAGATGCATGAGTATATATATAGATATATGATTGCATTTAACCTCTAATTGTATATATAAATAGTACTTTCATTTTAATTTAAAATAAATAATTTTTTCAATTTGATTTGGCCAAATAAATTATTTTGAAATAAATAATAATGTTCGGACTTTTATTGAGATGGATAACCAAGTATCAATTTTTTAATTATTTTTTAGAACGAATTCAGATAATTAGTGGGTATTATTATACGGGACTCATACGGGAATATATTGAGAAAGATAGTCAATTATCGTTACAATTTATATTTGATTACTTATATATTTATAAATTCAACCCGGTTTGTATAATTAGCGGGAATTACTACAATGGTTCGTGAGAAGAACAAATAGTAAAATCACATTTTAATGTATGTGTGTGGTAGAGTGGTTAATGTCCGAGGCCAAAGGTCTTGGGTTCGAGTTTATCGTGACATTGTCTTTAAATTTATGTATTCAATTGATGAAAAAAAATAATCACATTTTAAGTGGATTTGGAACATGTACAAGTATATAAATAATAAATCCAAACATTAATTAACATGCCTTCATGATTTATTTTTTCTTCCATTTTTAATATTTTAGTTTTTATACTATAAACTATTAGTGTTTACTTTGTAATATTCATAATTTTATTTAGGATTCATACTTTATTGTTAAACGTTATATTTTATCAATTTAGGTGCGTTTAAGTACTTAGCAACTATTACTGTAGGAGTTTGTGATCATAATGAGTAGTAATATGGGTCCAGGTAGCTTAACCCTAACCTCACCATTTCGATTCATCGTCATGTTTCGTTGTGATGAACAATTATAGGTGATTGAACATTAACATCATCGTTTCGCTCCATACTCATGGTGCTAAACTCTGGCAAAGTATTAAGTTATTTTTCCAAATTTTCACTTATAAATTACAACGTAAAGTGATTTACATCGAAATTCGATGAATATAATTTATATATAAGATCCAGAAACGTCGTCTTGATATATAGAAGGTTTGCTTTGCTAGATATAACTATAAAAAAAGAGACATGTGCAGTCTTTTTATAACGTGACTATACCTACCAGAACTTGTGTGTATGTTGTAATCTCACAAGTTACTAACAAAAATGACTCAAAAATTTAGTATGCGACGAGGATGGTCAGATGCACAATACAATAACTAGTGCGGTATAATACAAAATTTTGATTGATTGTGAGGTAATTACAAAGTTACTTTTTCTTTTTATAAAAATATTTATTTAGATTAGTTTTCACTTTCTATATCTAGATAAATATTATTATCAATAACTTTTTAAACATATTTTTAGTTTAATTTTTATCAATTTCTCGAAAATAAATATGGTGGAAAGATCGAAGAATCACATTCCTTCGCCTATTTTATATTATAATATTATCCATTTGCTAACACTTCAATGATTTGTTGAAATA
This sequence comes from Salvia rosmarinus, assembly GCA_036937905.1. NCBI lineage: Eukaryota > Viridiplantae > Streptophyta > Magnoliopsida > Lamiales > Lamiaceae > Salvia > Salvia rosmarinus. The sequence goes on from CM072819.1 coordinate 105,780,536, forward strand.
CTAGCAATTTAAAATAAAATACTAACTTACTTTTTAAGTCATACTTATGAATTACAACGTAAGGTGGTTTCCCGTCAACACTTGACTAAGAAACAACTTACATATAATATTGAGATGCATTGATATAATTATGATTTGCTTTGCTTCGACCGTAAACAAGAAATATGAGCAGTCTTTTTTCAACGTGACTATATCTACCCAAACTTGTATTAAGTCATGGTTAGTTATACATTTCAATTTCATGAATCACTAGCAAAATTATTTATGACTCAAATTTTTTATTTGTGACAAGGATGGTCAAACGCACAATACAATAACTAGTGTAAGATAAAAATTTTGATTGATTTGTGAGGTAATTACAAAGTCACTTTTTCATATTTAAATTTTTATTATTTAGATTAGTCTTCACTTTTTATATTTAGATAAGTATTTTACTAAATTTTGAACATATGTTTAGTTTAACTTTTATTAATTTCTTAAAGATAATAAAGAAAGTGGAAAAGATCGAAGAAACACATTCCTTCATCCATTTTTCTATCATAATATTATTCCTCTGTTAACATATATTTCAATGAATTGCTAGCACTTTAAAATAAAATATTAACTTACTTTTTCAATCATACTTATGCATTACAACATAAATGATTCCCCGTCGAAATTCTATGGGTTACACACTATAGCGGACAATAATATTGTTAGCCACCTAAATTGATGCAACGACTGTTTGCACTAGTTCCTCGTGTATGCCATATTTTTATTTTGATTAATTTGTAACAAAGTAGTTAAATTATGTGAATTAATATGTTGCACATCATCTATGAGCCAATATTATAGCACAATTAACACAATTAATTTATAGTCTATGTTTAGCATTGTTCTTTCCACTCCACAATTCTTGTTTATGGGGTATTATTTTTCAATTCCTCTCAGTAGTTTCGTTTCTGAGAATCATTTAATTAGCAACCATTTCATGTACCTTGAAATAATAATAATAATAATAAAAATTTACTCTTCGATTCTCTCATGATTTTCATTTCCTACTTCTGAACATTTTCAGGCAACCATTTCTTCAATATTGAGAGAATATCTGTTTTTCTCACTGGCAAACTGATCATATTCCTCGTCACACTTTATGAAGTATAAAAAATAAAAAAAATAAAAATACTAAACATTGATTTTACATCAATACTCAAGTCAATATTCAACAGTTCTCGCAGTAAATACTCATAAATACTATAAGACTCCATCAAAAAATGCCAAAGCATTCCTTGTGGCCCGTGGGACAAATATGTCATCCCTACCTTGCGGAATCTCATCATCTCAAAAGATATTAATCTTTATATATAAAAAATGATTTACTAAAATATCTATCACAAAGTGTATATTAAATGCAATCGCATCATTTCAAAAGGGGAATTTCAACATGTCAATCATGATGTGTATATAAAAGGAGCCCAACTTATATACTCAACTTTCAAAATATATCTACCACTCATATCCAATCTAAAAAATTAACTACACCCCATACCCAAACCTATTAAAAAACTATATTTTGATTCAAAATTCTGCAAATTGCAGACGACGTGATTTGAGATGAGAGGGAATTGATTCTTTTTTTTTTCTTTTTCTGTGCAACATTTAACGCCTTTGTATGTATATATTATTCTGTGCACATTAATGAGGTTGACCGAGTTTGGTAAAGATTATACAACTCATATACAACTCATATTCTCTCTCACTTTCACTTTGGCTCCCAGTAAAAATTTCAAAACTTGAAAGAGTGAATTTCATTCCCATTCCTAATTAATAGTGAGCTTCACTTCCCGAGGTAATTTTCAATATATACAATGTTGCTTGATGTTTCCGGTCGACTAAGTTTCTCTCGATCGAGAAAGCCTTCTTCCGCTCATTGGAGAAAGGCTTTGCTCGACCAGGAGAGAAAGTAATCGACCGGAAACAAGAGATACATGTATATAATCGGAAAAGCGAAGTTATGTCTCTCTCGGTCGATAAAATGTTGTCTCCGTTCGAGAAGGCTTGTCTCGATTCGAGGAGACAAGCCTTCTCGACCAGGAGACAACGGTTTGTCTAATCAGGAGAGAGGCAGGCTTCGCTTTTCGATTATACACATGTAAATTTTATGTTTTATTTAAATTTTCTAATAATTATGTATTAACTGAATTTTTTAATAATTAGGGCCAAACCATATTTTGCTTATTCGAAGGAAGGAGCGAGAATATTTGTTACTTACGGTATGTTTTCGGGCATATTATTTTGAATAAATATAATATGTGGAATGTTTAAATAAAATAAAAAGTTGCACGTATATGTGGAATGTTTCAATTTCAATTTCAGGATAAATGTTTATTGTTGTTTATTGTTGTTTTACGCAAAAAATGAAGTTTCCGGCCGGAGATTTGTTGTTTCCGGTCGAAATTTATTGTTTCCGATCGACCGGAAACGTATATGTGGAATGTTTCAATTTCAATTTCAGGATAAATGTTTATTGTTGTTTATTTTATTGTTGTTTTACGCAAAAATTGAAGTTTTCGATCGGAGATTTGTTGTTTCCGGTCGAAATTTGTTGTTTCGATCGATCGAAAGTTTCCGGTCGATCGGAAACAACAAATTTCGATCGGAACAACAAATCTCGATCGAATAACAAATTAATTCAATTTCTTGAATTAATTTGTTGTTTTCGTCGACCAATTGAAGTTTTCGATCGAGGAAGCTTCTCCCAATCGACCGAAACATTGATTTTCCAATTTACATATCAATTTAATTTTAATTTAATTTTCTAATAATTAGTTATTAATTGAATTTTGTAATAATGCGGGAACCATATTTTACAATTATTTTCGAAGGAACGCAGTGACAATATGTCGGACTTACCGGTATGTTTTCGTGTATATTATTTTGAAACATAGTTATGCGATTTTTAATATGTTTACCGTATGTATATTTTGTAATTGAGATATTTTTCCGACTTATAGTATGTATATTTTGGATAAATGATGTATATTTTGGATAAATGTTGCTAAATGTGATTGAATATGAGTAGTTAATATTTGAACGATTGAATATGAGTAGTTAATACCGATATGGCTTGAATAATATGATTGAATAAATAGTGTTTATGGCTTGTATGTTTCGATTGAATGAGATATTTGTTTTGGCTTGAATAATGTGATTGAATATGTAAAATCATTTGAAATTTCAACTTTGGATTAGCATTGAATTCTTTGTATGTTGTGTAATATGTGGTATTGATATAATTGTAGGTCGATCCTGTTTTCTTGAGGCTACCACGATAAATGTGGTGGTGATGTAAAGACTTATTATAGGATGATTATTTTAAGTATATTAAGAATGTCTTGTTAGATAAGGCGTGAAGAGTTGGTAGATATGTTGAGGGGTTGCTTTGGTCATCGATTGATTGGACTCCGGGCTAAGTCTAGTTTATCTTTGCACCATTTAGTCTCCGTCCGATAGAACCTACGCATCCGGAGATGTATTTTTCATCAATGGAAGATATATGTTTTCCATTAGAGATTATGCTCTAGTCACCGCCCGCAATTTGGGTCATCATCATTTGATCCCACACAAGACTACGACTTGAGCGACGTTGAGGTCTATAGCCTTTTTGCGGGGCACAGATTACATTACGTAATCTAGTAGATAGATTTTGTAGTAGTGATTTTAGTGATGATGTAGATCTTCGTCACTATTTACGTGTGTGCCCACGTTATTATCCTCTATGGATTCGTATTTGGGTAAGATACGGGAAGATAATAGCGATTGGGTTTGGGCATTGGTTGACGATCCGGGCGTTTTGCCGATTTCCGTGGGGCCTACAGATTACGGATATTGAGATATTATACGATGCGGTGTCAACCTAATGCTCAATACCATTTTACGGACGATCCGGGCACTATATGCTTGGTCACTCGAGATCATACCGGGCTTGGGAAGTATAGTGGGACGTCATCAATCCCACAGCAGATCCGAGTGTTGAGGTGGAAGTTCAAGAGTAGGTTCTCACGGCAGACTTCTGATCTCTTTTTGAGCAAGAGGTCTGAATTTTATTATAATTTTAAATCATGTATGAGGTATTGTATTTATTAGAATATTAAATAACATCTTTCAATTTATTGTAGGTCGATTATCATCTCACATCGATCGAGCCCGACTCATTCGAGGTTAGCACCGTTCTCGGGTGTCATCTCACACCCTCTCCACTCGGTGTGAATTTTGTTATACCGTCAAAGAGGAGGGACGGCAGTTCCCTTCGTCATGGTGTGTCTCATCCGGTGGATGAGCCTCGGCGTGACGCCGAGTTCGGGAGGGCTCCACGGTTTGTTGAGGATCCCGATCTTCGGGGTCTCCATCGAGCGAGCCTCGAGCCTTCACCTTCGATACCCACGGAGGACATCGTCGGTTGGGTTCGTTGAGGTTCCGGTTGTTGATGAGCTGCGGCCATATGTGGATAGCCGTCCATCCGCTGAGAGACGGGATACGGGAAGACATACCGGGAGGCGGCTTCATCGACGATGGTGGTGAGCACCTGTATGCCTTAGTTCCGTTCCGTTGATCGTCATTGGATCTAGAAATCTATCCGGAATCTATCCGGAGGGAGGGAGAGAGAAGGCGACGATCGAGAGGTCTATCGAAGACAAATTTATTCAAAAGATAAAAAGTGGTTTGAAAACCTCTTAGAAGACTCGATGTGGTTGCACACATAGGGATGATCTGACTACACATGCACCTCATGTCCCACGTCATCCGTCGATGACGACGAGAGGTGAAGATCGAGGAGACCACATCACCGCCCGATCCGGATGTCCCCGAGGCGGTGGACATATTGAGCCGAGTGGCGACCTTGCATCGCCCCAGTGATACCCCTCCCGCTACTCTCACCGGATCCATGGTACCGATCCGGAACTACATCTCATCATTCCATGATGAGACGGACCTATTTAGTAATCGACGCCTCGGGACGTCGTGAGGCGATATTCGAGCCGTGCAGCAGCGGTTGGAGCAACAGTAACTATTAAGTCTCATATTTGGTAGTTTATAATATTTCATTATATTTGTTATGTTTTCATTTTCTAAATTAAATGTTTGTAGTTCGGGATCCGGAGAGGTGAGCAGCACGGAGACCTTGGTGTAATGAGGTCACCATACGTGAATAGCCCGATGCCACGTCCATTATCCGGTGATATAGTGATAAATTACGCGTTTCTTGAACACAAATAAAGCGATGGTGGTTGTTCGAGTCTTGAACGATAAGTTCAGTTGCATTTTGTGAATATCGAAATGCCGAGGCGTTTTGATGTTCGCACGCGTTTTATACAATATGCTTCGTTTTTTAAGTACATCTACTTATATTGATATGTATTCCTAAAATAATTTTGCGGTCGTCGATCTATTCATGGTGTATTTGAGGATGAGACTCGATGTCGGGATCGGCGTATTGGATGAGGTGGATTATCAAAACACAATCATCCTTGATCTTGGTTTTTCGTAAGTCTTTAATACAATTTGTAGTATCTCTAATTACTTAATTTTCAATGTTGAATAGATGTTTACGCAAAATTCATGGTGCGAGGTACACGCAACGCTTTCGTCTACATTCAAGACCGCGTGAGGCACCATTGATCATGACCCAAGAGCATTGCTTCACATGGCACCACCAGCGCATTGGATAGCAGATTGTCCTCGGTATGACGGGTTATATATCATGGTTACGTGCCACGCAGTAACCTTATTTAATACAATAAATATTAATTTATCTAAATGGTTACGTGTCCTTGTTTATTTTATCTAAATATTAATTTTATAGATCATCATCCCTTGCGTCATCGGCGTTTCGCGATAATGCAGCGTGGATATGCACTCTGGTCATTACGTCTTTGTTTGACTCGCGTATTTGGCGGATGGACCAGGATCAGTGGATGCGAGGATGATGGACTTCGTGTGCTGACTAGATTATTACTACCGTTCTTCTCTTCACTAGATGGTTTGAGGCTAACTCCCACCGGATACCACCATGGAATAATGATGCGATTATTACACGAGCTGCCTCTTGGTATTTGACCTGAAGACGATTTCGGTGATGGTCCATTTGCGTGCATGATGTGGGCGTCTTATTTACGGTTCACCGAGCATCGAATGGGTACGTCTAATGTTGTAGCATATAGACATAAAGTAGGTGGAAATATATATGAGATATGTGATCCATATAAGCCGAGAGGAAGAGGAAGAGGTAGAAATTAGCATGTACTATGTAATGATTTTATTTATTTTATCTCATGTAATAGATTCTTAGTTACATTATCTTATCGACAATGGATTAATTTTAATATGATCTTCAATTTCAATTTCAATTCCAATTCCAATTCCAATTCCAATTCCAATTCCAATTCCAATTCCAATTTCAATTTCAATTCAATTCAATTCAATTTAATTCAATTCAATTCACACTACAAAAAAATGGATGTTCATATTGGTATGTATTGGTATATTGGTATGTATTGGTATATTGGTATGTATTGGTATATTGGATGCAAATGGATGTTCATATTATTTATCGAATATTTGATTATACGATAGTTATTAATCCTCGTGACAACAACTTAGTATTTAACTCGAAGCTAAGATCGTTGAATGAATTTTTGTGCTGTTTTTGAAGAATCATAGCTCAATGAAATAAGTATTACATAACCTCTAAAAATGAAACAGACGTTATTCGAGTTAAATTTATTTTTTTACTAGAATAAACTACAATGAGATTTGGTATATTGATTGTCCATTGGACTTGAACATCTCCTTCAACGAAATGTTCTTCTTCTTTGCCTCTCCCCATCTACATCTCATCGATCAAGAACAAGATATCGAAAACGTAAATCTCAAACTAAACATAAATCTTAGGACTCCGGTTTAAGTCAATGTTAGGTGAATCGTTAAACATACACTTTAACCTATAAAGCAACGAGCGCAATCGATAAGATAGTCTATCGAGAAATGAACAAAGCGGTCTCCAAAGCAAGGCGAAGGAAGCAGAATCAAGACTAACATGCATCCGTCGATGTAGATAAAATAAGCAACGAAACCACATACTAGCACTCCATTAGTACTAAAAACTCTGTGAAGATCAAAGTTTTCACCGCTATTCAAACAAACAAACGTGCAAAAAGAAAATGGAACCGAAAAAAAGGCGGAGAAGGAACCTTTACCTCAGTTCGGTGATGGAAGCGATCGAAATTGTATGAGAAACACAACCACAAAATAGAGAAAGAAGCAATGTAAGAGCGAAAGCAATCACAATCATCCCGAATTGGACTTCATCGCTCAAGCTTCTTCTTTTTCTTTTTTTGATAAAAGATTAATGTTTTAGTTAGTGAGATATATATGTGTTCTGACGGATTGTTGATGTTTAGCGACGGATTTTTCCGTCATTGTTGTGTTTTTGTAGTGTCAATTCAATTCAATTCAATTTGATTAAGTTAAAATAATAATAATGTTAATAATATCTTTACATGAATGTTTTCTTTCATTACAATGTCACTCGTCTCCGGATAAGTAAGGACACTCCGACGCGTATGAGATTCATTACCACAAGCTACATGTCCGTAGTGCACGACTTCTACTACTCGATCCCACATTGGATGGCGATATCGACCCACTTTCGGGCCCGACTGACGGACTCTATTAGGAGGCATAACGTAATTCCAAAGAACATCGGAGGAACAGTCCAACTAGGCGATGGTGAACGGATTGATCCGATACGGTATGCTTCGCTAGCTTTGGAGAATGGTAGTACTCCCACATAGTTAGATATATGATGACTTTTATGACTAAAAATTTATATAATCAATTATATGTAAGTGAAATCAATTTGATCAAAAAATTAACATAATTAAACTTAAATTGCACCATATAGTCGCAATGAGATGAGAACACGGTATCATATCCATGTCCCACTCCAAACACGCACACGATTGCGTATTGAGATTGACTCGAATGTTTTGCTTCCGTGCTTGACTTTGAAAGTGGAGTCGATGATGGCACTACATCGTATCTGCGTGATAGTTCCATTGATACCATCATCTTACGCGTTGCTTGAGGTCAATTCACCGCAGCGTACCTCTTTCGCCGCTTCATGTCTCTCATTGAACCATTTTTACGTAATGTGACGGATTGCCTCAATCATTGAGCAAATTGGCAATCGTCTAGCCCACAATATTCGAGAATTGAATGATTCGGCAATGTTCGATGTCATAAAGCGTAGCGCTAACGGGCGCGTGATCTAGCCCACTCGCACTCCAACCTCCACCAACTTGGTATATGCGCCACTACCATCGGCCTTCACGAGACTTTAACATAGCCATCGCTTTTCAAAGTGTGCATCTTGGTAAGCATAAGCGGCTTCAAATAACTGCGGATGGTTGCCCAAACGGGGTGATTTTTTCAGCAGATGGTAGTAGCATAATCCGTGTGTTGCATCGGGTAGACACACTTGACGCGTTCATTATCCGACATGGGCATCGAAACAATCAACATCTCCGGATTTGATCCATAAGCGACTTGTAGTCGAGGCGAAACCAAGTCCATGAGACATCATTCTCGATCGGACCAATTCCATAAGCTAATGGAAAAACTTGCTCGTTGTCGTCCTTTATCACGCAACGAATAATATACCTTATTGCGGCCCTTCAGTGCGCATCGTCGACTACAATCACGGGTCGGAGGCACAATGTGTGCGTCAATCTGCATGAACCGAGCACGACAAAGAGGTGGCGGAACCGACCATCGATCCAATATCCAAGTCGGTCATCGAATCGGGATTGCTCATCCGTAACATATGCGAGATAACTAGGTAGTAGCGAAATGATTCTTCATGTCCACCGTATATCATCTCGATCGCCTATTACGGGCTCGCATTGCTACATCGTATGTAACGTGTACACCGTACTCGCCGCAAATCGGCCATAATGGACCTCGGCTTTAGCACTTCACCGTCTTCGCGTATTTTTCGTGATATGTATGTTGCAATTACACGGACATTAACCTTCCTTACTGATATTCACTAGGTTACGTGCGCAAGTATGTATAGCATCAAACTTGCGGACAAACCAAAATCCATCTTCTTTGCGATGCACGTAGTAGAAAAGGACACCGATTATGATATCGACATTTGAATGTAATCATCGAATTATCGGATCGAGGAATAACAAATTCTACTCGACGTTCCAAATGCCATAGCCCGCGGATATCTTGATTCACCCTTGCGTCGAAGATGAAACCTTCGCCATTTCATCGGGTCTGGAACCGAGTCCGAGGACGAGCAAAGAGATTAAGCAAGCATCATGAGGAATAACGAGGACTAGCCGATTGCTCATCTCCTCAACTTCTTCGGCTCTAGCCTCCTTCGTGCTCTTGCGTGTTACTCGCATAATCGTAGATAGAAGCTTCCCGAATCCACCCTCTCGACGGATCCATGCGTCAAACTCTACAAATGAGCCATAGCTCACCAAAGCGCACTCGCGATCTTCTTCCTCTTCATCCGACTGCTTTCATCTTCTTCTTCTTCAACGTAGTCGTCGTCATCGATGTCCTCAACAAGTGTATCACCGGTTGTGGTTGCAACATATGTTGAAAGCGTAATTCTGGATGGATCCATGTGTTGCGGCATATATTGAGATGTATCGACATCAAACCAATCGATGATGTAAATTGTTGTGTCAACGACGATCGAACGATATGTGTTGGGAAGTGTAGTCATATGTTGGCGAGGATGGTATCTCAAACGAAGGTCTATATAGTTCTTGCTCCGATTGGGATGTGTCGGCATCGTGAGTCACATAGACCTCGGTTGGGCATCATGAGCCAATCGGAAAAGTTGATCATCATTACTCAAAACTAATTTGATAATTCTACCACTCCGAGATCTCGATGGATAATGCGGTTGGTAGGTTGTACTCAACGAATTTCCCAACATAATTTGATCAATCATCTCTATGAACTCGAGATAATTACATTGTCCATTCGAACAAAGGTATTTGGTGATACACCGCTAATGTAACATAAAGAAGGATCCCACTGCCCTCCATATCTAACAATAATGTTCTTCCATCCCGACATCTATAACAAATACAAGATTACATTAACAGAAATATACAGTCTTAATATGATTTTTCTAATGTACAAAACAAATATACATTCTAATCAAATATACAAATAAGAAAAAAATAGCAATCTAATCAAAATCTAATTAAATAATTAAAGTCTCTTACAATAAATTAATTAAAAGGGGACTTATCTAATAAACGAATTATGTCGGCACTTATCTAAACGAATTATCCAATAATTATATCCAATTATAAATTATGCAATAATTATAAATAGCAGAAACAATCGAATTATCTAAACAAATAAGCAAAACAAATGTAAACAAAATTAACAATAATTAATGTAAACAAAATTAACAATAATTAATCTAAACAAATTTAACAATAATAAATCTAAATAAAACTAACAATAAGAAATCTAATATCATAAACAACAATAATTCGAAGATTATCCTAATTGATTTCATTTAAAATTAATTTCAGGGATTATCCTAATTGATTTCATTTAAAATTAAAACAACAACAATAATTCGAAGATTATCCTAATAAATCTAAAATTATCCTAATTGATTTCATTTAAAATTAATTTCTAAAAAAAAAATCTATCTCCGGTCGAATAGTTTTATGTCTCCGGTCGATATTTCCTTGTTTCCGATCGACCGGAGACATCAATTAATAATTAGTATTAAATTCATTTGATAATTCGAAGATTCGTTCGAAAATAGGCTCTCTCGGTCGAAAATAGCTCTCTCCGATTCGACAATTCGAAGATTCCGGTCGTAGGAATCATTGTTAATTTGATAATCCTTGTTTCCGGTCGACCAATTTTATGCTTCGTTTCACCGGAATCAATAATTAATTTAATTATGTTTCGAATGAATTAAAAATTAAATTACATTAAAATCCCTCTCCGGTCGACCAATTCCTTGATTCGGTCAACCGAATCAAGGAATTGGTCAATGGAGAGAGGATTTTAACTTAATTTAATTTTTAATTCATTTATGCTTTTAAAACCCATAAAATCATTTATTTATCTATTTTTTCATATAATTCCTTTAATTCATCGACTCTCTCATATAATTCCTTTAATTCATCGACCGGAGAGAGGATTCCTTTAATTCATTTATTTTTCATATAAAAACCCATAAATATCTAATTTCATCTAAAGTAATTATATCCAATTATATATTATATATAGGTAATTATACAATAATTATCTAAACGAATTATATCGAATTATATATACTAATTATGCAATAAATTCAAAACACTAAACAAATTATCCAATTAATTTAATTATCTAAATTATATATACAATTATGCAATAAATTAAAACACTAAATTAATTATCCAATTAATTTACTTATCTAAACGCAATAATTTATCCATACCAATAAACAATAATAAATCTAAACAAAATTAACAATAATAAATCTAAACACAAATTAATATCATAAATAACAATAAATTCAAAACACGTCGAAAATAAATAAATATTCGAATAACTTACTTGTTGAGACATAGCTCTTGGCTTACGGATTGAAGAAATAAATTTGAAAATTTTGAATATAAAATCGAAATGAAGGAACGAAAATTGGAGGAGCAAGAGCAAGAGCAATTTGTTGGATTTGTATTTGTTACAATCGATTGTATAAATAGGGAGAATTGGTTCAATTATTGGTTTACTTTTCTCGCATTTATTTGTCTTCTTCAATTTTCTCGCAATTTTTCGCATTTATTTATCTTCTTCAATTTTTCGCAATTTTAGTGTAAGGTTTTACTTTTCAGTAGTACTATTTTGTACAAGATTAATTAATCTTGTAAATATAAAGGATAATTTCAATATTAAATATTTCAAAATTAATAAGTTGTGTTATAATTTGACATTTCAATATTTTGCAAAATTTCCAACATAGATTACTGTAAATATTAATTTAAATATCATACATTCAATTTAAATTAATTAGTATTATATTAATTTGTTATATCCTTGTTTCGGTCGAAAAATCACGATTCGGTCGACCCTTTGATGTTTTCGATCGACAGGAGACATGAATTAATAATTAGTATTAATTTCATTTCATATATACTTGTTTTGATCGATAATTTCTCTCTCCGATCGATTAATTTGATGTTTCCGGTCGTAGGAGATATGAATTAATTAAAATTGTATTAAAAATCTCTCTCCGATCGACCAATTAGTATTCAAAATTTGAATTTTTATTAAATTCGGTCGTTCATCATCTCTCGGTCGATGATTCCTTGATTCGGTCGATAGGAAACAAGGAATTGTCGATCGAAATTTTGGATTTTATTTGTTAATTAATTTTTGATTCATTTATGTTTTTTAAATGAATCGTTGATTTAATTAATTTTTCTCACACTTTAACATGATTCGATGATATATGAAATAAACATGATTGATGATATATAAAGTAATTTAACATAATAATATCGAATACGTGAAAATAATTTCGCAATCATTTATTCATTCACATGTTTGTTATGTTTGGTCGATGTTATGTCAATTTCACATCAAGACCGCGCAAGACTCGATGAGATATATATTATAAAAGGCAATTGGATATACACGGTATCAAATTTAAAATATGGTTATAGATTGTACACACTTTTGTAAAAGTGTGTATTTGTATATATTTCCCTATATAAAATGCAATTGCATTTGATTCACGTTACAAATGGGGGTACTATCTTTTTGTTTATCATAACTTACCGGAAATCTTGTTTCTATAAATACCTAACCATATCTAAATTATAGATATATCGACATAGAGATATTAATGGGTGGGTTTTATCCGAATCGATCCAAAATCACTCAAAATCTATTAAATTTTAAAGCAGCGGTTCTGGTTCCGATTCTGATTCCAGACCCGTTTTAAACCCGGACGGTTTAGATCCAGAGTTTGATGATCCGATCCGCTCCGAATCCGATTCCGATTCTTGAACAATAACCAATACTTATTTATTGGTTCTGGTCCGAGTAACATCCATCTATTGACAAGCTTAAGTTTAAATAGACTTATCAATGAGTTAGTTTTATCCATATCGATTTGAAATCACTCACAATCCATTAAATTATAAAACAACGGTTACAGTTCCAGTTCTGGTTCCAAACCCGTTCAAATCCGAACCGCTTAAGACCTATAGTTGATGGTCCTGGTCCGATCCGGATCCAATATCTAATGGATTTATTCCATAATCAGAATAATTATTTATTTATTAGTTCTGATATGTATAAAATCACTCATTAACATCCATAATTCGATCTAAAATATTCACAATATCTAACGAAATTCAAAAAATTGAAGTTTCGTACGCAAAAACATCGGAAACATATTTTATCACTAAAGATAAGGTCAAACAAAAATGTGTATGAAAATGATTATAAATTATTTTACGTAATTAAATCATCACACACACCTTTTCGTGTGTGTGTGATGATAGATCTGACGATTATGTTAATTTAGAACGTGGAAATACAAAACTTTTTCTCATAATTAATATCAGAATTATTAATAACTTAAAATAAGTTTTACCGACTCTCCTATTTTCAATGTTTTTTAAAGAAAGGGAAAAGAAATATAGTAAAGCAAGTCATGATTGGCATCAACTTGATTAGCACACTGCTAGAGTGATAGAATACGACGTGTTTGTAGAAAATCTATATTTTTTTAGTTTTTTAAAATTGTCAAAAGGAAGTGACCGAGATTGAACTCTATACAAAAGAGATTTGGGTGCCCAAAAAACTAAAACATCTATAAATTATTCGCCACGTAATTTATTAATAATTACAAGTATATATACCACCAAAAAAATTAACTCAGTGACAAATTTCTTTACTTTGTCGTTAATATTCTATAGGTCCCGCCCCTCAATTATTCATCTCTATCTCTCACGCACACATAATTGCACGTTCTTGTGCGTGTAGACCTAGACTTTAAAATATAAACCATAAAGAAAAAAAAAAAAAAAAAAACAGAATGTCAAAATCTTAGCTAATTTGAACATTTCCAATAATTTTTTTTTGTAATGAGGCCGGTACAAATAGAGAAAAATATGTGAGATTCAAATAAAAGATCTTTCTTATTCAACTAACTGAAAAGCGAATATGCACGGTTAATCTTTATATGACTGTCATAGTAACTGAAAATTAATATGTACAATTAATCTTTATATGACTTAACTAGAATTCAATACGCATGCATCGTTGATCTTTGAAGGATATATGATTGTGAATGATGAATGCATATAAATCATATATTCCTTTTAGCTCAAGTAATCGCCTAGAACTGCCACCATAGTGGTTATGTTGAAGAACATGAATAGGCAAAAGGAAATTGGTGAAAACACAAACCGTCGCAATATCAAATTCTATGGACCAATTTAATAAAAATAATTGGAGTTAATTTAATAACGAATTCAAAATTCATAACCACTATTTAAAGTTAATTCTTGAATGGTTTTATGTAATTAAAATCCATTTAAAATAAATGCATTCAGTATATTTTCCCAATTTTGACCTCAAATCAAATATTTAATTATTTCCTTTTGAAATGAAAGTGTTAAAAGTAATCGATAAGTATTAAGGACAAACTTGAAAAAGCAATAGCAACCACATGATTTACACATTCTTCTAAAAACCCACATCAATTTATATAGGATTCAAGAGGGGTTGCTATCAAAATTATTGTTATTAAAGTGCGAAAAAGTATCGAGTTGATATTATCTTATTGACCACGCACAAAGTTTATATTTGTGTTTATCTATTTATGGTTTACCTAACCTTAAAATTGTCGTTTTATGAATTACATAGGTTTGATATCTAAAATAAATATATGTAGTTCTATATATGCAATATATATTTGCTAGTTCATATTATTGATCATTTTTGGAAATGCAACAAAATACTTCACAATGCACACATCCACTACATGTGTAGTATTTTTTTAATTTTATTTTGTTATCATGAGAAATCTGCAGTCGTTTCCAACGGATCCAATGAAAACTTGAAAATAATAGACGAGTTCAAGTCGATTAGCACATTATTGCACTAAAGTTTGCGGCATATTATATATACTAATTCTAAAAGAAAAAGAAAAAAAAAGTAGAAAAAATTAGACATAAAACTATAATTTGTTCGTTCACACATGTGTGCGATTTTTCTCTTTTTGTCAATTTAAATGCAATATTATATCCCCCAACACACAAGAGTACTGTTGAAATACAACTTGAATTGAAAAATCATCCGAGTTCGATGAAACCGTTATAACTTTATTTGGAATTCAAATAAACAAAAAATAATATTCATCATATTTATTGGCACGTACCATATTTTGTTGAAACATTTAATTCACGAATAAATGTTGTATTTTTAAACTTTAGAGGGGAGTTTGTGAATATATGTACAGTTGAGGGGCCAATTTGTGAGTAAAATAATGGTGATACTGATAAGGATATTATTTGGGCCGATGATTGAGCGTGAAAGCACGTACTTTCACTGTTACACAAACACGTGGCGAAGCTGTCATCTCAACAAATTGCGTGTACGTGAAAATTAGCCCTAAAATAATTTTAAAATATTTATATTATACGTGAGACTTAGATAACAATTAAACAAACTTCGAACACTCAGTACGCTTATTTGGAATGAATTTAGCCGAATATATTATTTTAATTAAATTTATAGATCGATTATCCGAATATGATTTTTCATTAAATTATAATATATATAATTTAAAAAAAGATTTAATTATAATACTCAACATTGATAAATTTTTCAACCTTTAAACTATGTCGTTTAATCGTTTTAGCGGTATATTACATTGAAGAAACTTTGATAAAAATAGTAGAATGCTGTGATTGAAAATTTTGCTTGTTCGCTTTTGCGAATAGCTAGAGTAGGCCTATAATTGAAACACAAGTACACAACTAATATACTTCGGTCCTAAAGTGTATCTTTTTCTTTTAAAAGTTATATGAAAAATTACAATTTTAGATAAATATTGTGTTACTTCTGATAATTGACGATTATAAAGAATGTGGTACATGGAGATGAATTCAATCAACTCTATATTTTTATTTTTAATCAACTTTAAAATACTGTCGTTTGTTAAGAAATATTTAATTTTTTTTGCACTACTTACAATAAATTAAATATTAATTAGTAAAAGACTCGCTGTTGGGGATAAATTTATAAAGTACAGCTGATCATCACTTAACGTAATATTAACGATATATTATATACATAACTGCTTACAACAAAATACTGGTTGATTTTACAATACTTCATTTAATTAGTCGTATAATTTTCGAGTAAAATTTACTTTCTTTTTTTGTCGTCGGAGAGTTTGATAAGTATAAGAAAATTGTTGATAAGAAGGAATATACATAATAATCGGTGAATATCTTTTGGCTTTTATTTGATATGAAACTGATGAATATCTTCTCGATAGGCCCACAATATATTTACATAGTATGTATATAGAGACTGCTGGTCAATTCTCATTTCTCTAGGAATTAGGTATTTCAGAATTCAACGCGAACGCTTCTTTATTCGTTGAATTTTGCATTAATTATTTTTGAATTAAATGAATTAACGATGGATAACAGTAAATGCAAAATCCATATAATATTTAAACATAGTAATTAATTATCATTTTTAATTAGTGTGGATGAGGTTTATTATATTATTAAAAAACACATTCATGAATCAATATGAAAGACTACATTGCTCTTATATGAGAAAAATACGGACTTTTATATTTTATTAAGTAATATTTCATCTCGGCTGGTAATATCCGAATAAAGGATAATGTAGAGCAATATTTTGCAGCAAAACAAACAACTCTATAATTTTTTTTTGAGTAAAAGAACTGGAGACGTAGCTTAAAAAGAAGGAGAATGGAAAAATTAATAATAGTTAAATAAAGCCACCGAAATATTTGGCTTATGTGAGTCGCGACGCTATTAAGCATATGCTGTAAACAGCTGGCATATTCTGGTTGGCGAACCACAGCATCTTATTTATATTTTTATATAAAAGTCATTTTTAACCAATAAAAGAATCACGTATATTTTATGTGTGACTTTTCCACGTACGCTAAATTTATTTTGTTGAGGACGTAAACTAACTTTATTTTCATCGAATGATTAAAATCACATATATCTAATAGCGTGGACAGATATGCGGCTCATTATTTCTAAGGACTTTTTATCAGCAGATTCAGCACCATTTACTTTAGTTCATATTAATAAAATATATTAAAAATGTAACTGGATTCATAAATGAAAAATCAAAAGCCCAAAATTTCTTTATTAATCTAATTTTCAACTTATTTAATTTAAAGAAATAGAATAGTGCAGATCAAATCTTAAATAATTTTTTTAATAGGCAGGGTCTTGACCAATTACATATTTTTGAAGAAACATTATTTATTTATCTTTTTAGTCAAAGAAAAAAAAGAGAGGAATAAATTATAGACAAAAGATCAAAGATTTAAACTCCACTAAGGTTTTATAAGTTTGAATATTTCACATTTGGTTTTCACCTTTATAGATTATGAGTTTGTCACATTTAATTTTTAAGTATGATTTATTCGTCCTGTATAATTTACAAAATATTACACATGAACGTGGAATCTCGTGAATAAAAAAAATTAAGTTTTTGATTTATGGTTAACCCAATATTTTTGAAGTATTATAATAAAACAAATATTTTATAATTGTGCTGATGTAGACTCAATATTTATATGAGCTCATCGAAGGTGATGGCAAAAAGCAAATAGTAAGTGGCATGTTGATCCTTTAATTTTAAAGGTGGTTTCTTCTGCATCCATCGTATGGTATAGACTTTGATATTTTTATTCAATAAAATGATGCTTTTAAATTATAGTTAAAAGATAAATGATACTTTTATTCTATGTAAATGATATTTTTAAGAACAAATGATACTTTTATCGTTGCACCATGCTGACGGATGTATATTAGTTTTTGTGCTAATTTTAATGATTACTACAATTATTCCAAATATACTCCCTCGATTGATATTGCATTAATTTTTCTTGAATAACTGCAATACTATAAAGCGGTATTAAACAAAATTCGACCGAATTTAATGGAAAACATATCCCGCAAAAGAACAACAACAATCTAACCCACAATTCCGTTTACCGATCAAGATCTATTAAGATCAATGAAATTTAGTGTATGTAGTCTGATTTGCTGTTGTGATGACAATTAGATAGACTCGACAGAAAATTATTTCGGGTTTTATTAATTAAGTGCAGTTTTTGAGGTTTGAAAGATTATTAATAAATATTTCAAATACAGAATAATGAAATTAGAATTATTAATGACTCTAGATAAAGGATAATATATGGTCAATGAGTTGGGATTATACGTGGAAGTAATGTATGATCGAAGTCTAAAAAGATATTCAATATGCATAATGTCATAGTATTTAAAAAGTAAAATTAAAACAAAAATTCAAATCCCAAAACGATACGCAATTTAAAATATTTTCTCGACGGTATTTATTCATAATAATTCTGAAATTATAGATCTCTTATTTTAATATTGTCAAACCAAATATTTTGCCAATTAAATTTCAGCCTATTAATTCAGTTTTTCAAATAATAAATAAAACATAATAATCATGTTGGGAAATTAAATATTTTTAAAAACATTCATAGACTTATTGTAATTGTTTTTCATATAATTTAATATAGTATAATATAAATAATTTCTTGACATAAACATATGATATTCATTATCGACTTATAATATTAAGAGCCATAATTATCGAGCAACTGCCGCAATTAATAAAACTTTTACTTATTTATTTAGGAAAGAAAGAAACCTGCTTCATAAAATAAGCTGTAAAATATCGGCTACTATTAAAAACGAAGACACCCAATAATTACACAGCTACAGAATAAAAAAAATATTATATTCCTTATTCTCTCTACACGCCATTTTTTTGTGGACGCAGTCGCCGGAGCTTTGCTTCTCAATCTCCTCTCTCGATCTACACACAGAAACGCCTTATTCTAATCATATCCTCAGCGTTGCTCACATATTTTCTGCTGTTTCCGAGTTTTTCCCCATTTTTTTGCGATTTTTTAGGTGAAAAACGAGTCTCATTATAGTGATAGTTGTTGGTGAGAGAGTTGTATTTTTGGATTTTCGATGCGTGTGTGCGTGAGCTGAGTTGTTTGCCGAAGTTAGGGTTTATGGAGCGGAGTTGACTTGCAGCTTTCGGTTGGAATTTTTTTATGCAATAATTGGATTTGAGAAGCCCGAGCTCGAGGCTCGGGAATGGGAAGTATGGCCTCGGAGAATGAGACGAAGGCTCCGTTCAATGTGGAGGCTACCTTTGGAGACGTTGGTGGAGGCGGCAGTAGCGACGGCAAGTTTCAGAAATTCATGCTCTATGAAACTCGTTCGGTATAACTCTTTGATCTCGCTGCTGTTTGCTTGTTTGAACGTGAATTGGCGGTTTTGTTTGTATTTTTTGCTTGTGTGGTTTGAATTTGGGAAAAGTTGCTGTTTGATTGGTGGAGCTGCTTTAAGTTTGTCGATTTTGTTTTGCTTTATTTGTCAGGAATAGAAGAATATGTTAACATCAGATTTCAATCTATTTTGCTGTGATTGTTAGTAGGTGAAGGTTTTCGGGAGATTAAAATCTTCAGATTTGTAAAAATTCAGTCTTTGACGCAGCCCCTTTTTTGTTTCACCCTGTAAGCTGCTAGAGCTTGCTATTAATTTGTTCCGTTTATACATTTTGTTCTTTTATTGCAAGATTTCATGGAAATGTCGTATTAAATCCTTTTCACTAATATTCTTGATTTTATTTTGGTTTAGAACTTAGATAATTGTTTGGTGTCAGATGCCAAGTTTAAACTTTTTGTTGGAAAAACCATAAAAGATGACGTGTTACATTGTTCGTGTGATTACTACATATTTCTTTGTCCCTTTAACATCGCATTGTTTGCCTTCCATAGGGAGCTTCAGTAACAATCTTTACATTCTTCCTTTTCTGGAGTTGGTAGTTGAAGATATCTGACTGATTCTACGACATTATATGTTTGCTTTTGTTTCTGCGTACACAATCAGCTTACTAATTTTTCTTGCTGCTCTAGAACTTTTATATGTTTGGATTTGAGAGAAGGAAAAAGTACTGGAAAGTCTTGAAGATAAGCAGATTAGAGCAGTCCGAGCTTAGTGTTGTTGAAGATTCAACAATATACACTCAGGATGAGCAATGCGAGCTCCTGCAAAGAATTGCTGATGGAAACAAGTCTACTGGTGGACTAAAATTTGTCACAACATGCTATGGAATTGTTGGTATGTTATCTTGCTATTATCCTTCATAACAATTAGATTTCGTTAAATCAGTTAAAAAGTATATCTTTTTCACCTGACATGATTGTGGTTCTTCCCATGGTGACAGGATTCATAAAATTCTTGGGACCTTATTACATGATTATTATTACTAAAAGAAAGAAGATTGGCACGATTTGTGGTCATGCAGTATATTCTGTTGCCAAGAGCGAGATGATTCCAGTGCCCCATTCTTCTGTGCATTCAAATATGGCTTATTCTAAGAATGAGAACAGGTCTTTTGCCAATTCCACATGTAAAAAGTCGATGTGTTATTATGAGAGGACAAAACTATAAGATTGAATATGCTTGTTATGTTTTTTTATATCTTAGAAACTTGTTGTTAATGTAGTTGTTCTTTAAGCTATTTAATGATTTAGCTTTGTTATAGCATTTTCTGCCGGTTCTACATTTGGAGATGATTTCTATAATATATTTTGTTGCACCCTAGTGTAATGTCAGTCATATAATGCTAATTGTATACGCCATTGTAGTATCTCAGTGTTATTTCTTGAGACAAAGGTGAATTCAGTGGTCATATATTCCTTTTAGTGATCATCTTAAGCGCAGTTCTTAGTGTATCCGCCATAGTGAAATTATTCTTAGTGCCCATTTCGAGTTTTTCCCAGTGAATGTGCAGGGCAAACCACATTGGTGTTGTGATGTTAATTTAACATGTTGAATGAGGCAAGGTATCATCAGAGTTCAGGGGAACATCTCTTGCCTTTGGTTTTTATGTCATTTAGCATTTTTCTCTCATATCTTACTTTTTTACATGGACTTCTGTTGACTTGTTTTGCCTTCTCTTTTGTTGATAAATAGATACAAGAAGCTCCTTCGCAGTGTGGATCTTACCAAGGACTTCTTTTTTAGCTACTCCTACCATGTCATGCTTAGTCTTCAAAGGAATCTAAGCAAGCATGAAATAGGATTATCCCTCTATGAGACAATGTTCGTCTGGAATGAGTTCTTAACCCGTGGTATTCGTAATCAGCTTAAGAATTCGGTTTGGACCGTAGCACTGGTTTATGGATTCTTTAAGCAGGTAATTACATTGAAAAGTAGTCCATGAGTGTTAGCTGATCATCTTTAAGCTGTTTTGGGGGAGCTTATAAGCTCAGCCAAACACCCTCTTATTCTCCTCATTTCTATAGTACTTCTGATGTTTCATTTTCTGATTGATGTTGCTCTTATGATTTAGTTATTCTGGGTCATTTATGATAAAAAGACTAGGTTTTCTGCCTTTGTTGTAGGTTATGCTATCTTTTTTTCCCTCTTTTTTTCTTGACTTTATTTTTAAATGGTTTACCAACAACCTTTATTTGTTTGTTTGTTGTTGGCTGTTATTACCAGGGGTGTATGATTGTTTATGAAATTTATTTCACTGTTTCTGTGATTCTGTTACACGACAGTATCTTTTCTTTTGTGAAATATATGCTTTATTAACTACTCAATGCCTCTTATATTTTGACTTTTTTCTTCATATTTTATTATAAGAACTTACTTGATTTTTAATTTTGAATCTTTAACAGGTTAAACTCTCAGTATCCAACCATGACTTCAGTCTGATTCTTATTGCTAGACGATCTCGTCACTATGCTGGCACCAGGTCCTTGCTAATTTAGCTTTATCATATAATTTTAGTCTCTTATTTCTTTAGATTGAGTGTCAACAAAAACTCAAATTTTTGCTATGTCCATTTGTCCATCTCAATCCATTTTTATAATTCATGTTTGAGATCAAAGGCATTGTGCAACACTTGAACACAGTAAGATATTTGTTGGTACTTTAGGAGGCTATTCAGCTACTTGAGAATTTTGTACTAAAATCCCAACGAACTAAGTTTTTCTTCTTCTCATTAATGTATTTGCTCCTTGTGGCTGTGATGCAGATACTTAAAACGTGGGGTTAATGAAAAGGGTCGTGTAGCGAATGATGTTGAGACCGAACAAATAGTGCTTGAGTATGTGGTGGGAGGAAGACCAAGACAAATATCTTCTGTTGTGCAGAACCGGGGTTCAATACCACTCTTTTGGTCACAAGAGACCTCGAGATTGAATATTAAACCTGACATCATATGTATGTCTTGTAAAACAATTAATGTATTCTTAAGTGCTTATTGGACACTCTTCTGACTGTATCTTTTTTGCAGTATCGAAAAAGGATGATGCTTATCAAGCCACCAAGCTTCACTTTGAGAATCTAGCTAAGAGATATGGGAATCCTATTATTATTTTAAATTTGATCAAGGTAAACTTTTGTATTGACTGTTGGGTTAATGCTGCTAATGTGGTAGAATCTCCCGTTACATTCTTCTAATAAATACTGGTTTAAGATTCTATTAAAACTCTATTTCTCGATTTCTAGACTCGGGAGAAGAAGCCTCGAGAATCTATTCTGCGTGCAGAGTTTGCTCATGCTATTGAAGTCATCAATAAAGATCTCGCACATGAACATCGCTTGAAGTTTCTTCATTGGGATTTGAGTAAATACTCTAGAAAGTATGAATGCAAAACTCTTCCTTTTACTTTTCTCTAATTTCTTTCGCTCTTGAATATTGTGGCCTTAAGATCTCCGAATCTGCTCTACAGCAAAGCAGCGAGTGTGCTGGCATATTTAGTCAAAGTAGCAGCTAACGCATTGGAATTAACTGGTTTCTTCTACTGTGAATTACCCTCATTTTCAAGGTGAGGAATGTGATTGAACCATTGCTACATTAAGAAGACTAGTCGCTCCCATCAAAGTATATATCAAAATTGAACTGTACTTTTCATTGTTGACATTTTTGTCATAATCAGGTTATTGTTTTTCACCCTGAAGGTTGCATTGGGCTGTATTGTTACTTAATTAGCTGGTATAGACTATGATATCTTGTGATAAGCTCGATTTTATTAGATAGTTTTTGTGCTCTTAGTTTTGTATAATATAAATTCTTGGGTCAATATGTTTGATATGTTCTAATATTACTTGTTTCGTAACATAGTTTTGATTATATGTCTTTCTTTTTCGTTAGAAACTTTTGATAACCAATCAACTGTTTTACAATCTACAGCCAACTCCCGTGCAGTAATAATTGCAATGATGATTGCCCTGGTGAAGACCTATTTATTATGACTGAGGCTGTCCATGATGTGAACGCTGAAGATAGAATTGATGGCTTTGATGTGAACGCTGAAGATAGAATTGATGGCTCTGATGTGAATGATTGTCATGTTGTAAAGTCTCCATTGTTTCAGAAAGGTGTATTAAGAACAAACTGCATAGATTGTTTGGACCGGACAAATGTTGCTCAATATGTGTATGGGCTCGTTGCTCTTGGTCATCAGTTGCATGCATTAGGTTATATCAATTGTCCTAGTATTAGTTTAGACTCCTCGTTGGCAGATGATTTGATGAAGATTTATGAAGCTATGGGCGACACTCTTGCTCTACAGTACGGTGGATCTGCAGCACATAATAAGGTAGTTGTTAACTGTGAGTGCATGTGTGTATATTACCCCGTAAAAACGGCTTTTCTTGTACTCATAAACTTTAATAAGATATTCTCTTTTTGGTATAATCAACTCTTCTTTCTTCTTATTGATTGCTTTATTTATGCTACATTGAATAGATCTTCTCTGAGAGACGAGGTCAGTGGAAAGCCGCAACGCAATCCCAAGAGTTTTTGAGAACTCTTCAGCGTTTTTATAGTAACGCCTACATGGATGCTGAGAAACAAGACGCCATAAATGTGTAAGTCAATTGGTCGTCGAAAAGAAGTTTATCGAACATATTTCACTAAGTTGATCCGTTTCTTATTACTGTTTATTTCTGTAAGTGCCTTTTGGAATAAGATATGTTAATATTTTATATTATGCTTAATTTTTCTCGAACAGGTTCTTGGGCCATTTTCAGCCACAGCAGGGCAAACCAGCTCTTTGGGAGCTGGATTCTGATCAACATTACGGTGTTGGAAAGCGTGGTTCTGATTTTGCTGCGGAAAATGCTAGGTATTTGGCAAAAACATATCTGCACCAACCACTTCAATCACATATACTATTTGTTATATGTTGATGGACCACCAATATCTTTCAAACTCATATTGGATACATAATCT
The DNA here is from genome assembly GCA_036937905.1 of Salvia rosmarinus. Classification (NCBI taxonomy): domain Eukaryota; kingdom Viridiplantae; phylum Streptophyta; class Magnoliopsida; order Lamiales; family Lamiaceae; genus Salvia; species Salvia rosmarinus. Next base: position 105,805,163 of record CM072819.1, read on the forward strand.
GCAAATTCTACAATGTGTTCATAATGTATGATTTGGGTTTTGTTTTGCACCGCTAATGCCAAAAATCATGAATTGGCAGGTCAGTAATCAAAAGATCTTTTTCTGATGGTAACATTCTCTCCGACGACTCAGCCATTGTTGATGAGAAGGTCCTTCAGATGGATAACTCTGAAAGGTCGTTGGCTGCAGAGGTTCAAGGCTTTAACAAGGGTCTTTCAGAATCAACTCCAGAATTTTCAACTTGTGAAACTGCTATCTCTTATTCTCGGTATGGGTTTTATATTTTCATATGTAAATAATGCTTTGCGCACATAGAAACCTTTTGGGTAGTCCAAGTTAACCATTCAAGTTGACACTGGTCTTGATAAAAATGTTGTGAATATACCATGAGCATTGAAATTAAAAGTGGTAAACTATTAATCATAATGACAGTGGATGTGTCTATGCTTGGATTAAGAAATAATTAAGGGAAACATGAAATAGTTAAGATCTGTGGACGTTGCTGTATGCCATCTCATCATAGTTCTGTGCTTATACATTTAATGAAAGATGAATTGATGCACGATGTTTCTCTAGTCCTAACATCCGCATCGCATGTCTTTTGATGTCGATTTGTTTCACATTAAGCACTCAAGGTTGTCGTAAAAATGTTAGCATTGGGCACTGTATAGGAACCTAATTTGAGTTCAAGTTACATTTTGTGTTTGTTGCATATGTGTGAAAAGGCGATACATTTTGTGTTCGTCTCATATCTTCGAAAAGGAGTATGATGTCTTTGACACATTCTGGATTTGTATTTTCTATTTATATTCTTATATTGGCTGTATGTAACTTTTAGGTATACTCCATCAATGTCACGCAAACAGCTTTTCCCCGACGTGCAACAAGAGCAATATCTTGAAAATGAGAGCACGTATTTTGTTGACCGTGGAGATTCATTTAATTGCTCAAACTTTCTTGATGTTGATTGGCTATCTTCATCTGGAAACTCCTGCGAAGAGGAAACATATGAAAGGTGACTTTTTTCTTTCATAAAAATGAGAGCTCCAATGTTCATGTTGCCAACCATTGTTAGTCTTCCCGACCTGGGAGTCTTTTGTTCCGATCATAATGGACTTGAATCGTGCAAAGTGCTGATCTTCGCTAACTATGTCTTTGGTCGTTGGCCGTTGCAGATCATTGCTAATCGGTTCTCCAAGTGTCGGGATGTCTTCGGGTGAAATTAAAATGGAATCAATCTCAAGTTATCAGTCTGGATCAAGCTTGAAGGTCAGTACACTTTCAACACATTTTCTATCTTTAACCTATACGGGGCCTTAACATCTATCAATTCAGGGGAAGGAACTGGCCAGCGGTGACCTCGGATATGGCGCTGCCAGCAGCTCTGTCGACCTCACCGGATTTTCCGACAGTTTTGTGCATTGGGTCACCACGGCAACATGCTCTTTCCTTAGACGTTCCTTCACGGAAAAGAAGATGAAGGTAATATTGGCGCCGTTATTTGACTTGATGAATCCATCCAAAGGATGTGGATCAGTGACTGGATAAATAAATGGCGAAAAACGACCAAACTAAGAGAAGGATAAATGGATGAAGAAATTTTAGTACAGAGAAGCTATTCTGAAATTGTACATTTTCACAACTAATTTTACCGGTCTACTAATTATTCATAACTTGAGAGAGCACAGATAGTAACACTGCAGTTTTTTTTTTTGCTCATTCCCCATCTTCTTTAGCCTCTTTGATTTGTAAATAGTAGTTTCCTTTTATCTGTTGCCGGGAATTCTATATTTCATCTTTCGTGTACATATATTATTATCAAAATTTATTTATCGTTGGATGATGTACTTTTTTTTTTATTTGCGTCAACTTTTGATCCGTATAAGCCGTTTGTTTAGATATTTTTCTAGAAAATTATTGATAAGTGTTAAATTTCGATTTATGCAGGGTTATGTCTGTATTGTAGTCTGTTTCAAGTAACGAGTTGTATATATTGCTACTTACATCTCTTATGTGTTGCGTATAAGATGCTCCCATCATCAATCACAAGTAATTACTGGGATTTCGTAAATATTTTATGAGCTCTATTTTTATTTTCACGTTTTACAGTGTTTTATACTATTTTCGTTTCGTTAATGTTGGTTTATATATTATTTTGGATTGTTCAATTATTGTTGTCCATACTAAAAAGGAAAGAATTTATATTAAAAAGTACATTGAACTTTATGTTACAAATATAATTTTTTTTAATTTATGTGTTTAAAAATAATGAATCAGAGACGGATAGTATTTTAACATCTTAAAGTCAAAGAGCAAAAAGTGGTGAATATATTAAAAGGAAAAATAAAGAAAAAACATTGCACCTCATGGAATATAGGTGGAACTCATGAGGCCGAGCTTTATTAATATTTCTTTGGTTAAATCTCATGGGAAAATTTAGTGAAATAGGAAAAGAGTGGAGAAGTGTGCTACCAACTAATCTCATAATACATGTTACCTAAAATCATAATTAGAGGGGGTTTGATCAAAACTTGTTTCAACGTAAATAACAATTTTATTAATATTTTTTTAAATTATTAGGAAAATACTAATCTAGCGAATCAGCTGTTTTATTCTTAAACAATGTGATGAATTTCGACTTCAAATTTATATTTCGTAAAATTCGTATTGGCCGATTAATCGAATGAATTTAAAATTTTCGAATGTTGTCCACAAATTATGCTTGAAGTGTGTCAACCTAAGATTATGAGTCCGATTAATTTTGATTGAGGCCTAACAAGATTGTGGGCTCTCACTTTTGGCCCATTTCTACTAATACCGTTATACCCAAGATGCAAATCATCCTTCCCTTCAACGACGTCGTTCGTGCTCCAAAACCCTTTAAACCCTTTTATTCTCCACTGCAGCTCATCACTCCAACGACCCGAAAATGGTCGCCGTGAAAAAAACAAACCCAAGGACGCAGTCGTCGACCTCAACTCCAACGTCGCCGCCTTCGCTTCCTCACTCGGGTTCTACTCCTCCGCCCCCTCCTCCGGATTCAACGACGCCGATTTCCGCAAAACCGGCTGTAGATAATTAAAAATTGTTAGTAAATTATATGTGTAAATCATGAATTAAATAATTGATTATATTTCTATTTTATTTAATGGAATTTATTCCAAAATTAAATAGATATGTGATTAATATTTAATTTTATCGACAAATAAAAGAATGACATGTGGCAACGACATCGGAGATGAATAATCACTCAAATTGCGCTAAATGAGCCATAAAAGGCCCATAAGCTCAAGCCCATAAGTCCAAAAGCCCACTAGCCTAAATCTATAAATAGGGGTGAAGGCTCTTATAAATGGGAGAGGAAGAAGTGAAGTGAAGAAGAGCTCAAGACACTCGAAGAATCCTCTGCGAAGCATTCTCCGACATTCGAAGTCTTCTTCAACATTCAAGGTGTTCTTCGTGCAAATCGCGTATTCTTCGCCAAGATCATCCTCCAAATCATTTCAAAGTTGAAGATCTTCAAGGCGTTCAAAGACTTCAAACAAATCCAACGCTCGATCCGAAAACAAGATCAAGTCCTTCATATCAACATAATCAAGTTCAACCTTCAAGTTCAGGAGATCAAGGAATTACATCCCCTCCAACAACTTAAAGAAAATCAGAAGATCGTTCAAGAAATCAAATCGAAGAGAAGAATCAGAGGATAGATAGAGATCGAATCCATCTCAAATTCATCAAATCCAAATTCAATTAATTTTTGTATACAATTTTGTATTTATAAAATTTAAATACAAAAATTTGTGTTACAAATTTTGGCACGTCCGGTGGGACATCTCTACCTCTCATCTCTACTCTTCATCAAAAATCTTGAACGATGTTCACCCAAAAACATGCAACTAAGGTTGCTTCAAAAGCTTCTTCAGAGAACATTGGCATTATCACGCGAAGCAAAGCCAAACAACTCCAAGAAGCTTCGAAGTCAGCCATTGCCAGAAGAAAGGAGCAACACATCGTCACTCTAAATGAAGAAAGTGTTGGCTCTGAAGGGAGCTTCACATCTCCTATTGCAAGATCCATCACAAGTTACCCATTTGAGGCGCCTGTGATGATGACAAACACCTCCACCATGGAAGAACAACTTTCAAATCTTACAAGGCTGGTTGAATCTCTAAACAAACACATCTAAGAGCAAGATGCTCAGATTGCAAAACTCAGAGGAGAAAAGGTGGAATCAAGCCGCATCCATGACGAGGAAAATGAACACAACGATGGTGAAGAAGAAGACGATGAACAAGAAACTCATGATGAGAGAAAATCGTCTGGCAAATACATTCAAATCTCTTCTGATGGTTTCATCAAAGCAGACCAACTCAAGGAGTTCATTGAAATAACAATGAAGAACATGTTTGACGAAAATTCTAAATCATCCTTGATTTACTCCTAGCCTTATACTCAAAGAATTGACAACTTGAGAATGCCACATGGTTATCAACCACCCAAATTCCAACAATTTGACGGCAAAGGTAATCCAAGACAACATGTAGCTCACTTTGTAGAAACATGCAACAATGCCGGAACATTTGGAGATCGTTTGGTCAAGCAGTTCGTTCGCTCGCTCAAAGGAAATGCCTTCGATTGGTATACGGACTTGGAATCAAACACACATGAGTTCCTCAACCGCTTTTACAGCACCAAAAGAACAGTGAGCATGGTGGAACTCACGAGTTCTCGTCAATTCAAAGAAGAACCAGTGATTGACTATATCAACAGGTGGAGAAACTTGTATCTAAATTGCAAGGATCGATTGTCTGAATCATCCGCCATCGAGATGTGCATTCAAGGGATGCACTGGGGCTTGCAATATATCCTGCGAGGAATCCAAACTAGAACGTTCAAGAGTTGGCAACAAGAGCTCATGATATGGAGCTAAGCATGGCAGCAAGTGGAATTGAGGACCTCCTATCCAAGAACCTCGCATATTCAAAGAGAAACAAGAATTCAGAAGGGGGACAAAACCATTTGAGAAAGCACCAAAGAAAGAATCGATGGCGGTAAAGGCAACATCGGTTAAGTTTATAAAGAAGGATGCTGAGAAAGATAACAATCAAAGCACATCTCAGGAAATGGGGCAGAGAAGGTCGACCCTCAAAGAAATGCAACAAAAGCAATACCCTTTTCTGGATTCTGATGTCTCTGGAATCTTCGACGACCTGCTCAGAGAAAGGCTCATCGAATTGCCTGAGATGAAGCGTCCTAACGAGGCAGGACGAACTGACGATCCAAAGTACTGCAAGTACCATAGGTTGGTTGGACACCCCATACATGACTGTTTCATATTCAAGGATAGAATCATGCGCTTGAGTCGAGAAGGAAAAATATCTCTCGAAGAAGATAGTGCCGCCGTAAATGTTCTCACTGCTGATATCAGTGACATAATAGAAGGTATTGCAGCTCTATACGACGTGGATGATCATGCGAGGACACAAGTCGAGTCGAACGTTATTGAAGATGAAGATGTCTGGACAATCACATTTTCCAATGAAGACCTGCAACTTGGATCTACATGTCATAACAGACCATTGTTCGTAAGTTGCTTCACTCATGAACAGAAAATCAATAGGGTTCTCATCGATGGAGGATCAGCAGTCAACATCTTGTCCTTAAGAACGTTGAAGCAACTAGGAATCCAGGAAGATGAGCTAGCTAGTAGCCGGTTGATGATTCAAGGATTTAACCATGAAGGACAAAGAGCCATTGGCACTATAAGGCTGAATTTATTGATGGGAGACATGAGATCATCTGTACTGCTTCATGTGATCGACGCCAAGACATCTTACAATATGCTTCTTGGTCGTCCATGGTTGCATGAAAATGATGTCATCCCCTCTACGTTGCATCAATGCTTCAAATATCAGCAAGATGGTGTTGTGAGGACAGTAGTTGGCGATCAAAACCATTCACAGAAGCCGAGTCATACTTTGCTGACGCCAAGTATTACATGGTAAAAACAAGCCCTACAAAAAATGAAAGTGAGAAACGACATGAAGAACCCGAGTCCAGTCAAAAGGGAAAGAAAGAAGCATATTCCCCGAAGATAGAAGGATTCACCATGCCTTTAACAAAAATTGACGCCAAGAGGCCAGTTCCTCAACCACTTGGAGGATTTGTTCGACCAAAGCAGAGCAGTTCCACAGAACATGGAGAATTCTCAAGTAATGAAATTACTAAACACTTTGGGCCCAAGGCATACAAGCTCCTCGTCAGCGCTGGATACAATCCTCATGAAAACACCATATCAAAGCTTCCTTTGAAAAAGAATGACCACACGGTCCAAAACCCTAAAGCAGGATTGGGATTCACCACTCAAAACCCCGTTCGTATCGTTATCAAGAGGGCTAGTACCAATTACGCATGTGAAGAGGGAACTGAAGAATCCTCTGTCGGAAAAAAGATTCAAATGGTATCCATCTTCGAGAGAATAGGTAAAAATGAGGTCCAACGAGTATCTGCATTCAAAATACTTGGCAGACGCCATGGATTGAGGCAAGGTATAGGGAAAGCGGTAATACACCATTGATGAACCAAAAACTGAGAAGTTTGATTCCTTCTCGCATGAAGAGATGCACCACATTGCTTGTGACGTGTGGGAAAGAACTGAAGGTTAAGAGAAAGACTGTTGTCTTTACACATGTAGCTGAAGACGAAGAAGATAGAGAAAGTGTAGGTTCATCTCACTATGTTACTAATGATGAACACATAAATGAGCAAGTCGCCACATCAAATCACATCACTTCATGTGAGGAAGTGGCCATTGAAGAAGAAGACGAAATAGCTCCTCAACAATTCGAGGAAGAGTCAAGTCATCGTTGATGAATTGAAAGAAATTAACTTAGCTCATTGTCGATCCACGACCAACTTATATCGGCCGCATTGTCGATCGTCGATGAGTAATGCTTATACATTGAACTACTCAAAGAGTTCAAAGATATATTCGCGTGGTCATACAAGGAAATGCCGTGATTGAGCCCACAAATAGTTGTGCATCGCCTAGTCATCAAAGAGCGCGACACCGTCAGCTGTGCTCAACGTCGATTTCGACCGAGTTGGTCCTTTGATTGAAGTGAAGTGAACAAGCTCATTAACGTTGGATTCATTCGAAGTCACATACCCAACATGGATTTCAAGCATTGTCCCGTGAGAAAGAAAATGGACAAATTCGTGTATGTGTTGACTTGAGACTTGAATGAAGCATGCCCCAAGGATGACTTCCCACCCCTATCGAACTAATGATTGACGCTTCTAATAGGGCATGAAGCATTGTCCTTCATGGATGGGTCATCGGCTATAACCAACCGCATGTCATCGAATGATGAAGAACTAACGACATTAAATGACGCCTAAGGGTATATATTGCTATAAGGTGATACCATTCGGATTGAAAAATGCCGGCGCTACTTACCGCAGAGCAATGCGAAGATATTCGATGACATGCTTCACGTAAACATTGAGTGTTATGTGGATGACCCGGTGGTGAAAACCAAAAGCGAAAGGATCATCTGCAAGATTTAAGGATGATCTTTGAGCGGCTGAGAGAGCACCAACTAAAAATGAATCCACTAAAATGTGCATTCGGGGTCAAGTCTAGAAAATTTCTTGGGTTCATCGTCCGCCATCGTGGAATAGAAATTGAACAGGCAAAGATCGACTCTATATTGAAAATGCCTGAGCCTCGAAATATCCATGACTTAAAGAGTTTGCAAGGAAAGTTAGCTTATCTGCGAAGGTTCATTTCAAACCTAGCTGGAAGATGCCAACCGTTCAGCAGAATCATGAAGAAAGGTGTGCCGTTCGAATGGAATGAATCATGCAGCAATGCTTTCGAAAGCATCAAGTCTTATTTGATGAGATCTCCCGTCTTAGCAGCACCCGTGGCAGGACGCCCTTTGATCTTGTATATTGCTGCTCAAGAACGTTCCATGGGGGCATTACTTGCGCATGAGAATGAAAATGGGAAAGAGAATGCGTTATACTATTTGAGCAGAACGATGACGCCAAATGAGTTAAAGTATTCTCCAATTGAGAAGTTATGCTTAGCTTTGATATTTTCCATCCAAAAGCTTAAGCATTACTTTCAGGCTCATACAGTGCAACTGATCTCGAAAGCAAACCCTTTGAAATTCGTGATGTCAAGGCCCGTCTTGTCAGATAGACTCGCACGTTGGTATCTCCAATTACAACAATTCAAGATTACTTATGTTCCTCGAAAGTCGAAAAGGCGGACATCGGTCGATTTTCTAGCAGACCATCCGATCTCTGCTGAGTGGGAATTGAGTGATGATCTTCCAGATGAAGACGTGCTTCAAATAGAGATATCATCTCCTTGGACGATGTTCTTTGATGGGGCATCTCACAGAGAAGGAGCTGGTGTTGGCATTGTGTTTGTATCACCTGAAAGGGAAATACTGTCATACTCTTTTACCTTAACTGAGAATTACTCAAACAATGTAGCAGAATATCAAGCGCGTATCCTCGGTTTAGAGATGGCTATGGATACAAAAAGGCTATACGTAAAGGTATATGGAGATTCCAAGTTGGTGGTGAACCAAATACTTGGATCGTATGAGGTCAAGAAACCTGAATTGCTTCCATACGTCGAGTACGCCCAAAGGATCATTGGATGGCTAGGGGATGTTGAGCTTGAACATATCCCATGAAGCAAAAACAAGCAAGCAGATGCACTGGCTAAACTTGCATCTACAATCGCCATGTCTGAAGGAGAAATACTTATACCAATATGCCAAAGTTGGGTAGTACCACCGATTTTTGAAAATGAAGATGGCAGAGAAAATGAAAGCGATGTCGTTGAAGTCTTCGAAATTGAAGAGGAAGATTGGCGCCAATTGATGATTGACTATCTGAAACACGATAAGTTGCCGAACGACCCACGTCGAAGAATCGACATCCGGCGGCGTGCTAATCGCTTCATACTCTTCAAAGATGTACTTTGTAGACGATCTTTTGAAGGAGTCTTCTTAAGATGTTTGAGCAATGAAGAAGCCGCTAAGGCCATGGAAGAAGCACATTCTGGTGTGTGTGGCGCCCATCAATCAGGACCGAAGCTACACTTTCGAATCAAAAGGATGGGTTATTACTGGCCAACGATGGTGAAAGATTGTATGGATTATGCGCAGAGATGTCAAGCTTGTCAATTCCACGCAAACATCATTCATCAGCCTCCTGAACCACTTCACCCTACAATCGCTTCATGGCCATTCGATGCTTGGGGCATGGATGTCGTTGGACCTTTGACGAAATCATCAGGGGGGCATCTATATATCTTAGCCGCAACGGATTACTTCTCTAAATGGGCTGAAGCTTTGCCCTTAAGAGAAGTAAAGAAAGAAACTGTTGTTGATTTCATCAAAGCTCACATCATCTATCGCCATGGGATCCCTCGCTATATCATCACTGATAACGGAACGCCTTTCAGTAATACATTGATAAACAAACTTTGTGAGAAGTTTGGATTCAAACAAAGAAAATCATCAATGTATAATGCACCCGCCAATGGTTTAGCTGAAGCTTTCAACAAAACCTTGTGCAACCTGCTGAAGAAGGTAGTGTCCAAATCAAAACGCGACTGGCACGAGCGGATTGGAGAAGCACTATGGGCATACCGAACCACTCACAGGACCCCTACACAAGCAACTCCTTACTCTCTGGTGTATGGTGTGAAGTCGTTATTCCTTGAACAACAAATTACATCACGAGAATCACAATCGAAGGTTTAATTGAAGAGCGAACGTCCGTCTGCTACCGAAGAACTAGAAGCTCTAGCGAGAAGAGACGGAAGCCCAACAAAGGCGGAATGCTACCAAGCTCGTCTCTCGCGGCTTACAACAAAAAGTGCGCATCCGTTCTTTTCAAGTGGAGATTTGGTGCTTTTGTGAGAGGCTAATTGTTACCACACATCGTGTTGGTAACAAGTTCATATCAAGATGGGATGTCCGTATGTCGTCAAGGAAGTCTACACCAATGGGGCATACAAGCCGATTTCGAAGACAATGTGAGGATCGGCCTATCAATGGAAAGTTTTGAGCGCTACTATCCTCGAAATGTAGCTAGGAAGACATGTATATGTACATAGATCAAAAGGAAAACAAAAATGAAGAAAACCAAAAGTAAAAATAATTGAGAAAGCAAGAAAACCAACAAAAAGAAGCAACCATGCTCCATGACGCACGAGCCTAAACTGCACGTCACTAAAAAAAAATCAACAAACAAAAATCAAGACAGCTCCATGACGCACGAGCCTAAACTGCATGTTACTCCTGGCCCGCATGAGTATAAACTGTGCACGGCACTTTCCTCATCAAAAATTCATAACCTATTGAACTACTTTTTGACTTGATCCCTTTCAAAAGGGTACGTAGGCACCTTAGAAATATTCTAAGTTCAGTCATGTCATGTTTAGTAGTTGTCTTTTTAAGTTTAAATTTCAAACTTAATGTTTCAAGTTAATTATGTAAGCGAGAATTTCATTTTTGTTAAAAAAGAGTCAAATTGAAAAGCAACTCATATGCATTCAAAACAAAAGCAATAAATGTTTCATTACAAGCCATCAGAAAATAGAGAATGCAATAAAAAGAGAATAACAAACTAGGCTATTCCTAAGCAAAAGGGTCTTGATCCTCCAAAGATTTTTGAGCAGACTTCAAAAGAGACTCTGAAGTCTTCAAGTTCTCCAGTGCTTCACCATCAATAGGTGCATCATTGAGTCTGGTGATCTCTCCCTCAAAATCCTCGATGTCTCCACGAACAGCCTGAAGAGATACACGACATTCCTCAAGGACAATGCCAACTCCTCCTTTCGCCTCTAATGCAAAGAAGTTCCTCCCAAAAGATGCAATGTGGCTAACCACCTCCTTCTCTTTGGATTGGGCATCGCGGAATGAAGCCTCGACCTTCTCAAGCTGCTGTGCAGAATTCTCACCAATCTCATGAGACTTCGATCGTGCTTTATCAAATGCTGTAGCTCAGAAAAAAGCGATCAACGCCACCTCAAGGTGAGGTATGTCTGAACCAAAAAGATTCTTCATACGAAAAACGCCATTTTGTATCTCATCTTCAAGCGACGACAAGGATTCAACTGGAGTCCTCAAAATTTTGTCTCGAAGCTTGCCCCAAATCTTTTGAAGACACACTTTAAGCTCGTCGTCGATCATGCTCTTCACGTTGAACTCAGAAACAGCTCCTGATCGAGGCACGAACCCAACCTTCACTTGCTCACTAGGAATGGGAAATCTGGGAAGATGAGCAGACTCAGACAAAGCACGACTATCCTGTGAGCTCGTATCATCTACAGTCCCAAAGACTTCCTTCACCACCTGAAAGAGCATACATTAGAATGATAAACAGTAAAGGGATGAAATAAAACAAGTATAAAACAATGAGAAACTTCGTTCGCATATGCATCCATCTGAGCACGATCCTCCGCAGCACAATCCTCAATGGTACCTGAAGGTCCAACAACCTTCTTCTTCTTCTTCTTCTTCTTCTTCTTCTTCTTCTTCTTCTTCTTCTTCTTCTTCTTCTTCTTCTTCTTCTTCTTCTTCCAATGACGTTCCACGCTGCTGCTAACGGAATCATCCAAAGAGATTGGGATCGGGATCACTTTCCGCTTACCATCTGAAGAGCCAACACCCCTGCTTTGGTTCTGTTTGGGAAAGTCATCAACCGCAGGATGATCCGGAGCTACGAACTTGCCTTCAAATGAATTCCTAAATGCCCTATCCCACCAAGCCTTGTAATCAGCCGAAGAAAATTTCTTCATACTTGAAGTCACACTAGGAAAGGTAGCCGTTGACTGTAACTCATGCAACAAACATATACGACCATATTTAAGCCCATCTTCTAAAGAAACTCTTCGGATATTCTGATTAAGGACACCCAGGATGGTCTGATAATACCCAAACTGGCGACTGAAACGATGCGGGCTGTATGGTTCCACGATGAAGTGATCATCTAACCGACAGACTAAGTAGTTAGACCGAATGGCCATGAAGAAGCATCTCTAAGACGCCCTAGCCTTTCCATCATCAGTACAGGAAATGTCTTTATCCTTAGGCAGCAGGGTGCAACTCCAAGAAATCAAATCCCATCGTCGAATCCGTTTACGGGCCTCCGCAGGATCATAAAACCTCGCACCACCGACCCCCGAAAACTGGACAATCTTGGGAACACATAAGTTCTGCTCGAGAGGGAAGTGTGTTTTAAAATAACACGCCATCCAGCTGTATACGAAATGAAAAGGTAGGGTAGCTCGGACTCGAGAAGGCTCTGCAGAAATGGAGATAGTATTGAGACCCTTGAAGATACTAGCCAAAACCGGAACTGCGAGTGATACCTTCTTCTGGCTTGCCATCAGACTCGCCACCTTGAATGTGGAAGGCCTTATCAAATTGGCATCGCCACTAGGTAAAACGAATGCACATATCCAGCAAGAAATATAAGCAGCTAAGTGCACTTCCTTCCAATGCTTCTCTTTTACTCCAAGTCGGGTAAAAAGACTTATCTCCTCGGAGCTCCATGATTCATGAACTCCAAAAACACCAGTAGGATTATAGGTCATCTTGGGACGCATCGACTTCTTCTTTTTACGTGGAGGAGGCGGCTGGTATCGTGGACTTTTCTTCGACCAAAGCCTGACCCAATCCTCAATCGTGACAAAGCGGCTCGAGTTTACGTTACCACCATTCTTGAGAAGATGATAAGCATGGAACCGTTACTTGCAACTTGCAGGAAGAAATAGTCTTTCCATCTGATCGGTACCGATAAGCTCTCTCGTACAGGGAACCGTCTCTTCATAAAATACTCCATCCGCTGGGAGCCCAGAAAGGAAGTGAAGATCCCATAATGAGATCGAGAGTTCGCCTGAAGAAGTGATCAAAGTATTTGTCGACGAACACCAAGCTTCACAAAGCGCTTTGACTACTTCGGTATTGTGGTCGTATGTAAACAATGAAGCATACACCGGATCGTAAATGCCGATACTATGAAGTTCATCCCGGAATCGGCTCAAGACATCTTCACTCCACTCCCAATAGCCTCGGATGTAGCGAAATTCTCCAAGAAATTCCACAGTCCTTCCCCATTTGGCATAACCCTCAGCAATACGTCGACTCAAAGTCAGCAACAAACCAGTCTCTTTATCTAGCCGCTGATGAGCCGGTTGAATGGTCCAAGCTGTAGATGATTTGGTCACTTTGAGAAACATAAGCAGCTAGTCCACGACAACTTGTGAAGTGGATTTGACAACTTAGGCCAAGGGTTTGCAAAGCGACCAGTCAACGGCTTAAAAATCTCGAGACGCTGCGTGCTCGTTCTTGCTCTTCGTCATCCAGGATCAAGAGGTAACCTTGTTGAGAAATAGAAATATCTCTGGAATGAACCATAGCTTGCTGCATGAAAATAAGGATAAATTTTCAAATCCCATCAAAGCTACAAATAAAATGAGTAAGTTTGCTTTTTAAAAAAAAAAAGATCAAAGCATAAATATATGACAAATAAAGCAAGCCCATATATTGCTTAAGTAAAAAAAAAAAAATGGGTTCGTCACTCAAACCCATCATCCTGTTCAAAAATCCTCAAGAAACCCAAAAAACCTTCACTTTCCCTCTATCTCATATCTCTCTCGGCCCACAAAAAAATGAAAAGGAAGAAGCCCACATCTTATATTCCAATGCTCCTCTTTCTCCTTTAAACCATCGGCCCACTTAAAAAATTGGCCCACGTAAAAAAAAGAAAAAAAAAAAAAGAAAACAAACCAAGCCCAGTATCCTCTTTCTCCCTCTCAAACACTCACATCTCTCTCTCTATAAACACACGCACACACTATAAATACACACACTGAACACTCACACATAGTGAACACTTACACACACTGAACACATGCACACACTCACATCTCTCTCTCTAAACACACGCACACACTAAACCCATGCACACACTCACACACCTATATCTCTCTCTAAACGCACGCACACACTAAACCCATACACACACACACACACACATAAAACTTCCTCCATATCTCTCTCGGACTCTCTCTAAACTCACGCGAGACACAAACCAAGAAAACCATCTCCCCTATCTCTCCAGCTCTCGCGCCCTCTCTGCACGAGACACGCACAAACAAAAAAAATATCTCTCTCTCTCCTCCGAGCAGCCGCGACCATTCGACCATCACCGATGATGCTCGTCTAAATCCAGCAAACAGCAGCAGCTACGCTGCCACTATCTCTCCCTCACCTCGGTGAACCAGTAAAAGCAGTGGTATTGTCTCCATCTCGGTGTCGGCTTCGTACTACTGGAATCCGACCAACAACGAGGGCGTCAAAAATGAAGTAATCCGTTGTCGTTGTTGCGCCACGCACAGAAACACCGCCGCGTCTCGATCGATCATCGTCGCGTCCGATGTCCACACCACTAGCTCGTGCGTCTCGTCTCTGTGCAGTCTGAATGCAGTCCCGCGTCGTCGCCTAGCTCGCTCCCTCACGCACGATGATATCGCCACACGCCGTCGTCTCTATCACGCACACGCTTGGTCGCGCCGTCGTCTATCACGCACACGTTTGGCTGTGCCGCTGCTTCGGGATCGCTCCATCACGCACACGCTTGGTCGCGCCGTCGTCTCTATCACGCACACGCTTGGTCGCGCCGTCGTCTCTATCACGCACACATTTGGCTGCGCCGCTGCTTCGGGATCGCTCTATCACACACACGCTTGGTCGCGCCGTCGTCTCTATCACGCACATGTTTGGTCGCGACGTCGTCTTCGACCGACACCACGGTGTGGAACCACCTGTCTAAGATTCCAGTAAAGCCGTGGAATGTTGAGCAGAACAGTGTCGTTGTGTTCCCCGACCATTTCTCAGTGAGCAAACACAAATGGCAGACTGCCTGGACTAAGGATACCAAGCCCAACAACCATCTTGGCAGGCGACAAGTCTCCTGACGCCAATATGAAAGAAAAGAGATACACACATGCAAAAAGGGAGCCACGACATGCTCATTTCATAACTCTCACGAATTCTTTCAAAAAAGAGAGAGGAAAATAGGGCCTGATTCATTCTCCCACCTCATGCCATAAGCCAAACATAACATATAAAGGAAGCTTAAGCACATGCTTTGAGAATACTCACGGAAGAATGACAGTTAAACTAGACTTAGTACAAAAGGATCGCATCTCTGAGTCAAGATAAGGAATGAGTTACCTCAATGGATTAATAGGAACGTCGTCGGCAATGCTAACTCTCAAAATGACCTTCGCGTGTGTAGATTCCACTGCGTTTCCATTCCTCCAAGAGAAGGCCGACGTAAGTCTGTGGAAACAGAAAAATTAGCGAAAATAAGTTGCTGCAGAAATGCATGAGCTAAAGAAAAACAGTGATAATGATAAAAGAAGCTCACTAGCAGAAAGAGTGCCTCTAGAGCAAGACTACTTCTGTGGAGTCACCAACTTCCCTCACAGCCGAAACCAAAAAAAAAAAGAGAAAGGAAAGGAGATGAATTGCTGCCAAACTTCTGTGGAGTCACCAACTTCCCTCACAGCCGAAACCAACTACAGCTTCCTCCTATATATAGAAAGAAACAGCTCGTGACCTAGCCGCCACTCTTTTCGCAAACACTTGAAAATTGGCTGCACCAAACAAACCTCATTAAATGAAGTAAGGGATGTTGCGTACTCTTTGTCTTGAACTTCAGAGACGTACTAAAAACGGTTTCAGCAAGCTTTAAGCTCTCAGACAAATCTCCTTAAATGAAGTGTACTAAGAATGCAGACTCCATTTGGCTTCTTGCGCCTGTAGCCCCTAACAAACTCGATACTCGCATATTTTTATGTACAGAGGGGGACAGCAAATTCCTGAACAGCCGGATGTTGCCAGAAGGGATATGATATCTCGTTTCAGGAAGTTAAATCATGAATTTAACTTGGACCGTGGGCTCAATTAAAAAAAATTGAAGCTAAGCCATGTTGGGCCATGGGATATGATATCTCGTTTCAGGACAGCAAATTCCTGAACAGCCCGTTTAATCTCAAGGAAGGCCGAACAAATGAAGCTAAGCCATGTTGGGCCGTGGGCTCAATTTTTTTTTGAAAAAAGGTAGAAATGTTGGGCCATGGGTTCAACTAAAAAAAAAAGAGAGAAACTATGTTGGGCCTAAACAATTAAAAAAGCAACATTGGGCTCCTCAATTAAAAAGGCAACGTTGGGCTCCTTAATGAAAAAAAGCAACGTTTGGCTTAATTGGGCCGCCCACCTACTCTCCAAAGGCCGAGGAAACCGAGCCAAGCAATGTTGGGCTCAAATAATAAAAAAATCATTATGAGATCCGTGGGCTCTCAAAAAAAAAAAACTCAAAATTACAAATTTGACCTCTGACGAAGGAATTTGTCCGAACCGCCATCAATCATGGCAAAGCTATGACTATTGTTCGTAATTGTTTCGCTTAAAAACACTATGCCTCGCCGAATCGACATTTGCGTCGATTTGCGCCAGATCGTCCAAATACAAAGTCAATTCAAGTCCAAGTCAAAATCAAATACAAATTCAAGAACTCCTCGACAAGAGTTTAAACTATCTAAGTGAATTTCGAGACTCGTCCATTTCCAAGACAACTCGTCCATGAACAAGTCTCAATGGGGCAATTTGTAGACAATTAAAAATTGTTAGCAAATTATATCGCGCCATGTGTAAATCACGAATTAAATAATTGATTATATTTCTATTTTATTTAATGAAATTTATTCCAAAATTAAATAGATATGTGATTAATATTTAATTTTATCGACAATAAAAGAATGACATGTGGCAACGACATCGGAGAGGAATAATCACTCAAATTGCACTAAATGTGCCATAAAAGGCCCATAAGCTCAAGCCCAAGCTCAAGCTCATAAGCTCAAGCCCAAGCTCAAGCCCATAAGTCCAAAAGTCCACTAAGCCCACTAACCTAAATCGATAAATAAGGGTGAAGGCTCTCATAAATGGGAGAGGAAGAAGTGAAGTGAAGAAGAGCTCAAGACACTCGAAGAATCCTCTCACAAGATTCTCGATATTCAAGTCTTCTTCAACATTCGAGGTGTTTTCGTGCAAATCGCCGCGTTCTTCGCCAAGATCATCCTCCAAATCATTTCAAAGTTGAAGATCTTCAGGCGTTCTTGAGCACTTCAAACAAATCCAACGCTCGATCGAAAACAAGATCGAAATCCTTCGGATCAACATAATCAAGTTCAACCTTCAAGTTCAGGAGATCGCGAACTACATCCTTCCAACAACTTAAAGAAAATCAAGATCGTTCAAGAAATCAAATCAAGAGAAGAATCGGAGGATAGATGAGATCGAATCCATCTCAAATTCATCAAATCCAAATTCAATTAATTTTATATATAATTTTGTATTTATAAAATTTAAATACAAAAATTTGTGTTACATGGCTCCATCAAACCCGCCTCTCAATCACCACCTAAAAACCACCACCCCGAAAAAGTCCGCAACCAAAAACCCTAAACCGAACCCCAAGCAATATCCTAAACCAGCTCAAAACCAGAAGCGGGATTTTAGGAGCAGTAATTCGCAGGAAAAGCATGTTGGCAGCAAGTTTAACAATCCGAAACAAAACTCCAAAACAATATCCTAAAGTAGCTCAAAACCAGAAGCGCGATTTTAGGAGCAGTAATTTGCCGGAAGAGAATGTTGAAAGCAAGTTTAAGAATCTCCCTAAGCTTCCGTTGGTGAAATCGAGCTCGTCGGGAGTGTGGCACAGCGACTTGGCAGAGCTGGAGGAGAAATTGATCGGGAATGATAAGAAAATCGAGTTTACTAATGCGGAGGAGTGGAAGGGTTCGGTGGAGAAGAAGAAGGAACTAGGGGAGAGGTTATTGGCACAGTATGCGCAGGAGTATATGTCGTCACGGGGTCAACATGGCGATATTAAGAGACGCAGAGGTCTGGTACTGCCGCGGATAAGGTTTCCGCGCTGTCTGTTTTGATTGGGGATAATGCAGTTGCCAACCTGAGGGCGATTGACGCGCTTTTGGGTAATGTCCTTCTTTTAGTGAATTCTTTTTTCTGTTTTGAGCTTACTTGGTTGAAATTTTTGCGATAGTACTATGTTTGGACTACAGAAGGTTTTCGTGTTCTTGGATAATTTGTGTAGCATTATAGTGCATTGGCTGATTGTGAGCTACTACGTATATTAAAGCTACATAAATCACAATGATCATGACTTCATTTGGCCTGATTTGGAATTAAATAACTCCGAGTATGCTGCGGAAAAGATCAGTTGTTGTAGCAATATGGGACTAGTTGATCGTAAATTAGTCTTCGTTTTCATTTTGTTATGTGGGGAATGCTAGAAAGTGGATGTGTTGTGAAATCTGATAATACCCAAATAGTAATTTGGTCTCCAGCTGCTTTGTGAGTTGATGTTGTGAGAATTATGATGTGCAGGAATGGTGACTTCAAAAGTTGGGAAACGACATGCCTTCACAGATTTTGAAGCACTGAAAGAAATGTTTCTTATGTGAGTTTGCCTAGTTTCTTTGTTCCCTTTGGCTTGTTCGACAGAATAAATTTCCATAGTGCATTATGTCCTTAAAAAATGAACACATTTCTGAAAATCACAACAAGTAGTTGTGCAAGCAATAGCCTCTTTCAACATAGTTACTTGAATGTTGTGCTCGTCAGTATATGCTGAACTAAATATTTTCTAATTCATTTTGCAACTTAAGTAACGTAATCAACAAGTTTATCGTTGTTGATTGGTTATGGGCCTTATGGCGACTGATAGTTGTTATATTCTTTTTCCAGTCTATTACCGATTTGCAAGCTGAAAACTCTCTCTCAGAGGCCTGTAAATCACCTCTCTGATACAAAAGATGGTTACTCTCTATTACTCTTTTGGTATTGGGAGCAATGCTTGAAGACGAGGTATCTCTTGTTTCATTTTCTCATTTTTTAGATTCTAGTTGACGTTTCACTTCTAAAATATGATAGTTATATCCAAACTAATAAGATAGTGTGTGCGAATCATTGTCATAGAATACATGAGGAATACTGTTTAATTTGCAGGTATGAACAATTCGTTTCTGCTATTCAGGAAGCTTCCCTTGATGTAATAGTTAGGCTCAAAAGCATGACACTAAAGGTAAGCATATCTCCTTTACACATTTTACCATGCAGTTTACCAATTTTTCTTCCAATATTTGCACATTTTAAGGATACAACATTTCCCTGATTATTTGATGCTCCTTGTTATCTGACAATATGTTTGGCATATCCAATTATGAGGGTTATCTGGTTTATATGTGTATAAATTAATGACTGGTAATTTTGCAATATGAACCACAGCCAGTGGGTTATGCGGTCTTAACTGATTCCAGTCGGAAAGAAACAGAAGTCCTTGTATTCATGTTTGATCCAATGTTTCAGATCATATATACATTGCTGAAGAGCAAATCAGAACAAGAGCGCAAATTGCTATCTGCATTGGTGAATAAGGTAAGTCTAGAATCTCTTTTTCTAAACTGTTTGCTGGACCAATTAAGAATTGAACCACTTTGTTATTCTTGATCCCCTTACAGCTTGGAGATCCTGAAAACAAAGTTGCATCGAATGCTGATTATCATTTGGCAAATCTTTTATCTGAGCATCCAAATATGAAGTTGATTTTTCTTTGTACCTTATGCTATAGCCCTTTATTTTGGGGTATATCCATTTTAACTTAGACAAATTTTGTCATGGTCTAAGTGTTGTCATTCATTAGGAGGCTTTTCAATTTGTTTTTTTACTGTTTCTCGTGGATGATGCCTCCAGTAATTAATTGCCTTTGAAGTATCTGCCTTTTCTTATCTACATATTTCTTGCCTTCCTCAACATACTAATGCAAGAAGAAATCACTGAGCTTATTCTTTCTTTTTACAGGCAGTGGTAATTGATGAAGTGGATAATTTCCTTTTTTAGACCTCGTCTGGGATTACGCTCCAAGTACCATGCTGTATGGTCTAGTCAAATTTCATCATTATTTTACTGTCACTTTAATTCTTGACTGATCTATTTTGTATCTGATTATACTGAGTTATTGTGCTTGCATACTTTGCATGAGGCACTTGGCAAAATGACAAGCTTATATGAAAAGAAAACAAGAGAGGCGTGAGAAAGCAATGAAATAAAAGAACTATCTGACACTAAATTGCTGCTTAATTGCTTTTCCAAGCAAATAACACATACTAGCAAGCTGAACTTCTTCTTTGTTAGGCTTAAATTCTGGGTTTCTGATTTGAAAACCATGTGATTCAGCTTATCTATGTGGCGTGCTAAAAGTGATTGTAGAGCCTGTGTATTGATTCTTCTATGAGTGGACAGGTGAACTTCTTAACTCAAATTCGTTTGAGTCACAAAGGAGATGGACCTAAAGCAGCAAAACGGTTGATTGATATATATTTTGTCCTTTTCAAGGTAGGACCTTGAGATTCAATACTTACCCTTCCATATTCCAATTCATATGCTCTGTGACAATCCTGGGTGATTTTATTGAAATTTGGTCCTGCCAAGGAGTGTAATTTTATCTTTTACTCCTATAGGTTTTGATATCATTGGCTTCAACAGCACATTCAGTGGAAAAGAACGACAAAAAAGCATTGAGTTCTTCAATAGAGGGAAAAGCGAAAGCCTCTTCGGAGTCGAAGATTGAGATGGACTCACAGTTATTATCAGCTCTCTTAACTGTCAGTAAAATCTGTCTCCTTTTGTTTTCAAGTTAACATCATAATCTGATACCTTTTTTTCCTGTAATGGTGGTATTACTATTAATGCTAACTTCTTGTATGGAAGTAGAATTTGAAACTATTTTAAGTTAACCTCAAGTAGAATTCAAGTTAACATCATAATCTAATACCTTTTTCGCAGCCCAACCAAAACTATTTTATTCATGTGCTTAGTAGTGTCTAATTGAAACTCTACGTGACTATAATGCTGACTGTTCCGGAGCAGACTGGCGCTAATGCCTTAGTGTACTAGTATTTCTATGACACATTTTGAATTGAATGAAAGAGCAATTTTTACCTTTCTGCTTCCAACTTTACTTCATCCGTGCCTCTTGATTGCCTACCTTAGTCTGTTATGTTGGCTATGATAGATATGTCAGTTACGGAATACTTCACAAATAATTGATTGAAAGCTACCCTTTCTTCTGATGCAGGGTGTTAATCGAGCTTTCCCGTTTGTGTCTAGTGATGAAGCTGATGATGTCATAGAGGTCCAGACGCCACTGTTGTTCCAACTGGTAGGTGCCAAGAATTTCCTGTGGCTGTTACAATGATTTAACTATGGTGTGTATCCGAGATATCTTACATCAGAAAGTATGTGCTCTCTGACCAGGTTCATTCTAAGAGTTTCAACGTGGGTGTCCAAGCCCTGATGCTTCTTGAGAAAATCTCATCCAAAAATCAAATTGTCAATGACCGGTTTTATCGTGCCTTGTACTCAAAATTGCTGCTCCCAGCTGCAATGAATTCTTCCAAGGTCAATAATATTATCTACTAGCTCAATTCTTAGCTAATGCTCTTCAGTTATTCTGTTCATTCCTACTGGTGTTAGTGGTGTGGATGTAAATTTACTTGTCTAAACTTCAAATTACTATGATCACCTATAACTACTGTCACGCCCCGGTTTCTAGAGATGACGGAAGCTCGTAAATCGAGGCGCGATGAATAAAAATAATGAAAAATATGAAGTAAATGAGTTGACTCGAATGGTCAAGGCAATAACCCTTAGGATTTGGGAATAGCTTCCTATATGAATATGGAAGACATCGAATGATGTAATCCAATCAAAACAATATTTATCCTCAGGATCACAAGTTTAGTTTCGTGCTTCTGATAGCCAAAATACGTCAAAATGCTAAACATCAAGGATTCAGAGTCTAAGCTCATCAAAAGGTACAATTCAAGTCATAGACAAGAAGGGAAAATAAAATTAGAGTTAATTCATCAGCGGAAGTCTTAATGCGGAATAATCCGTCAAAAATACGGAGTGAACTCTAATCTCAGCTCTGCCCCGTCAGCGCCCATTGATCAACCTGAAAACATTTGGAAAATATTTGGGCTAAGTACTAATGTACTCAGTGGGCATGCATTTTCATAAACATTTCATAAATCCGTAAAAGCAGTTTATCCAATCATGATAACATAACTTAGAAGGTTTTAAAAAGAGAAACCACTTCTAAGCATGCAAAAATATTTCATTCATTTGGGCCCATTGTCACGACTCTTCTGTTACTCGCTTTGATCCCGGACCTCTAGCCACCGTCGGATCACATGCCCTATTATTGTCATCGGGACGAACGGACAATTCATGATGTGCCGAACGTATCCGCACAAGCACCATAATAACATGACGTACTCTAACGCATCCGACAAGCACCCTTATAACGCCTCATGACTTGGTTAGTGCGGATGGGGATCAACCCACCAAACAACTAACGGTGTACACAATTCTCAATTAACGTGTTAGGTTTAAAGAGAATCTCGATCGATACATTTACGAGCCTTAAAGCAGTAGAGCGCACAAAAACATTTTTATTGGATAAACAGTTTGATTTCATGAAATATCGAGCATATAACTCAAATATACTTTTGTAAAGTAAGCCCACCTTGATAGGACAAAGCTCAAGAAATCACAATAATATGCGTCTCGGAAAGCGGCGTTAATCCCCTTGATCGATAAAACCACAAGAAGCACTAATCTTAATAGGTCTCGAAAAGCTAGCCTTAAATTCAAGTAAAGGAGGATACTAGCTTATGATTCGTTAAGCAGAGTTTTCAAAATATAATTAAATTTGAAAACTAATTTATATCGGCTAAGGCACCAACAATACCCTTTTCGACTTTTCGTTTAAAAACAATTTAATTTCATAATCTTCTTTTGGTAAATACTTTTTTACAAAAGTATAATGCAATTAAATTGCATACTAAAATTATATATATATATATATTAAGGACTCTCGCTTAATATAACACATAATATAATTATCAAATTATGCACTTGTTTAACATAATTTAATTTATTTAATCATCATAACTTAATTAATTTCATTAAAAGAAATTAATTACATTAATTAAGTAGGTCATAATCATAAATTAAAGATAATTTAAACTTGACTTAACCTTAACTTAATCAATTAATTAATTAACTTAATAGTAATTAATCAATTAATTAATTAACTTACCATAATTAAATAATTTAAACTTATGATTAAGTTTAAGTTAATTATTTAATTAATAAGACTTAATATAATTTAATTAATTAAGTCTTAAAGTTAAACCTTATTTATTTAATTAATTAAAGTCTAAGGATTTAATTAATTAAAGCAAGTTAACTAATTAATCAAATTAAAGCTCAATCATTAATTAAATCTAAGCCCAACTATTATTTAATTAATTGAGCCCAAAGATTTAAATTAATTAAGGTCCAACTACAAATAAATTCACTGAGCCCAACTCACAATTTAAATTACGCCTTAATTAAAATAATTCCATAGTCCATCAAGATTTAATTAAAAAGCCCCCAACATTATGAATTAATTAAGTCACCCATCTCTACATTAATTTCGGCCCAACAGAATAAATAAAAATAGCCCAAAGCCATTTAATAAAAGAGCCCAACACATATTAATAAAATGAATCCAGCCCATTTAATTAATACAACACAAGCCCAACCCAACTCTCAAAACCTAAACCTAATTCTCCCTTCCACAATCCGGCGCCGCTTTTCCGGCGCCGCCGTCGCCGGCGACCGGATTCCGGCGACCCATTTTTTTTTCTTGTTTTCTCTCCATTTCTCCCCCACCTCTCACGTCTCTCTCTCTCTCGCTCATTCACTCACCCTCACGCACTCACTCACACACGCACGCACACTGAGACGTCGCCGCCGCCTCCGGTCGGTCACGCCGCCGGCCGGCGGTCAGCCTCCTCTCTCGGTTCACGCACGCTCGGCGCACAACACGCACACATGACACAGCAGCGGCACACACACGCACGACGACACGTCGTCGCACTCCCAAGCTCGCTGCCGGCAACGCGTCTTCACCGGCGATAGTCACCATCACCGGCGACCGCCTTCACCTCCCTCTCCTCTCGCCTCTGTCAACCCACGCACACACATATACGAACGCACACACACACGGCTGCACCACACACACGGCGAGCCACACACACGGCGAGCCACGACCGCCGTCGCCGTCGTCGCGCTTGGCCGGCCACGTCGCCGGTCAAGCCTCATCTCCCTCTACATAACACACAAACACACACACGCGACGATGCCACACCCACGCTGACGCACACACACTCACACGCCGGTGACAGCCGCTGGGGATGCTGGATTCCGGCGACGTCGCGCCGACCAGCCATCCCCCCCATCTATTTTCGTATGCCCCCTTCTCTCTCGAACAAACCCATCTCTTCTACTTCTCAATTTCAGCCACACACACATAACACACAACATACATAAACTCATTTCCTAATTTCCTTCAAAACTCACGCACACTCACACTAACCTTACAGCACACACACACAACATACATCACATATATACGTATATACATATAAAATTTCATAGAAGATTTACAATCTACCTTTGTGTGGATTTGTCTTGTTGAAGTTGCAAGAGTGAGGGATTTTCTGAAAATGGGGGCTAGGGTTCAAGAATGAGGAGGAGAGGAGTTTATATAGTTAGGGTTTTGATTGTCCATGGGCTTTCATTTTTGGGCCTTGTTAAACCAAAGCCCATTACATATATTATTCGTACGGGCTCAAGTCCGATCTTAGCGATTATAAATTAATTAAACCTTGTCATATATTACTTATACAATGATTTATAAATATATATATAAATCATATTCAATTATTATATTATATATAATAATTCTCGTAATCGCTTTAATATAATTATCGAAATAAATTCTTTTGTTGGAATTTAAAAAATTTCTTTCATCGGGCACGAATCATCTTAAAATTCTAAGTTCGAAAGTCCTTCTAATCTTATTAAGAAAGACGGGATATGACATCAATCCGTTCCACCGCTCGTATCCATTTCTCAGCATCCATCGGATCACCTAGCCCATCGAACGTCGGAGGTTTCTCTTTGCGGAATCAGAGCCGAACCTCTCCCAGTACGGTGTGGTTCGAGGACGAACCAAGCGGAAGTTGGTGGGCATGTGACGCCCGGGGCAGAAGTACGGAGTGATCGCCGGTGCAGAGGCATGGACAAGGAGCGGCTCCGATTAAGGCTTCAAAGCGAAGGGGTACATGAATGAACCGAAACACACCGGAATGAGAGGGATTTCGAGAATATGCAGGTATGGGACTGCATATTCAAGGAGAGCTTAAAGATTTGATATGTGCTACTCATACCAACAAGATGCATCTTCTTTTCGGAAGTCCATCTCATAAAAACTCTAAAGTTAAGCGTGCTTGGCTTGGAGCAATTGTGGGATGGGTGACCCCCTGGGAAGTTTTCTCAGGGAGTGTGTGAGTGAGGACAAAGCACACTGAAAAGACTCGTGTTGGTCTGTGGGGTCAGCCGTCAATTCGGAAGCCGGGTCGTTACAACTACATATGCCATTTTATACTCTATTTGTTTGGGAATCCAACTTCCAGAGAATAACCGTATTTTGTTCCACAATGACAGGAAGAAATGTTTATTGCACTTCTATCGAGGGCAATGAAGAATGATATTAATGTAAAGCGTATATCTGCATTCTCAAAGCTTCTGTTGCAGGTTTTGTCTAAATTCGGCAATATCTCATTCAGGCTGTTACAGTCTTTCAGTGATAAAACCTTTATCTAAACACATGCACTCAATACACATCTGTATATGCATGTCTGTGTGCGTATGTATGCCAGTTCTAAAAATTTGATATCATGATATTAATGTTGGTTGCTTAGGAATGTCAAAAAATTTCTCGTCAGATATTATTTGCCACATACTGAAAGTTTTATTACTTGGGACTGCAAATTGTGTTATGCTTTATTGACAGCTTTACCGTAATAGGTTGCCCTACAGCTGCCACCTCAGTATGCTTGTGGATGTCTTTTTTTGCTTTCTGAAGTCCTTAA
The DNA here is from genome assembly GCA_036937905.1 of Salvia rosmarinus. Lineage (NCBI taxonomy): Eukaryota > Viridiplantae > Streptophyta > Magnoliopsida > Lamiales > Lamiaceae > Salvia > Salvia rosmarinus. The sequence continues at coordinate 105,831,342 of CM072819.1, forward strand.
AGCCCGTCATCCTCTTTGGTACACTGCTTTCTTCTAGAAGATATCTTTCAATGTTATAAATAGATCTTTTAGGTTGAACCTGGAACTTGCTCATCTTTAGGAATATGGTGCTTCAAAATGAGGTTGTTGACGTTGATGACGATCTCGAGCATTTTGAGGATATTACTGAAAATGACGGCAATCAGGCTATTCCTGCATCAGATAACAGTGACAAGAAGGGCCAAGTAGCTGAATCCAGTCACGTACCTGATGATGATAGTGAGGAATCACTTCTCGAAGGTGGTTCTGAAACCTCTGATTCTGAAGAGGATGGCTTTAATGAAGTAGATGATTTATTTGGGGAGGGTGGTATGAAAAAAGCTGTGCAATTGAAGTCAGCTGGTGACCTTGAAGTGTGCAGTGATCAAGGCCCCACACCTCCACCTGGAGGTTACAACCCACGCCACAGAGAACCTACTTATTGGTAAGTTTTAGTTCTTGTATGTTTTTTGAGCATGTTCAAACTTATAATCGTCTTGTGCAAATGAAAATGCAAGACTTATGGGCGAAAAAGATGTGGTTACATGAGAAGCAAGTTCCAAAAAAACAACTTGCCTAGGAATAGTCTACTGTGTTTAGTGCAGATATCTCATCTTCTTATTCACACAGTTGTATTTATTCTTGCTAATTGTAATTGCCAACAGCAATGCAGATCGGGCTGCCTGGCGGGAGCTGAAGGTATTTGCTTCACACGTGCATCCATCCGTCGCTGCAATGGTCAAAACCCTTCTCTCTGGAGTGAATATTGTTTACAATGGTAACCCTATTAGTGACCTCTCACTTGGTGCCTTCTTGGACAAGTTCATGGAGAAGAAACCGAAGCAGAACACGTGGCATGGCGCCTCCGACATTGAACCTGCCAAGAAGATTAGTTCGTGTCAACATGTTCCTTTTTTCTTGATTGTTGTGTCAGATCATCTTCGCACTTCGATTACGCCTAACAGTTTCGAGTAATCTGCAACTTCATCTATTTTCTTATAGATTGACATGCACCATCAGCTGATAGGACCAGAGATCCTATCACTGGCCGACGCCGACGTGCCCCCAGAAGACGTAGTTTTCCACAAGTTCTACATGAACAAAAAGGATTCCTCCAAGAAACTGAAGAAGTTGAAGAAGAAGAGGGCCGAGGATGAGGCTGTTGAAGAGATCTATGCTGTTGCTGGTGATGAGGATGAAAGCGACAACGAAGAGATTGAAAATGTCTTGGACTCTGCCAACCCTTCAGAAGCAGGCAGTGATCATGATTACGATGATCTAGACAATGGAGACGATGAAGACTTGATAGCTGAGGCAAGCGACGATGAAATTGACGTCCCTACAGACGATGAAATGTCTAACGACGGTGAAGCCAGTTTAGATGAGGACAGCGACGAAGATATTGCCGAGGGACAAGCAGATGACGGAAGCGACTTTGACGAGGAAGAAACCCAGCTTGCTGAAGCTGGTTTTGGTGAAGACAGCGATGGTGGAAGCGACCTTGGGAAGAGGATGAAGACGGAGAAGCGAAAATCACGCAAAGTTCCTGGAGCTTCCCCTTTTGCCAACCTTGAAGATTACGAACATTTAATGGAGGAAGAAACTCCTGAACCGAATGCACCCACAGAGAAAAAGCAGAAGGATAAAAAGAAGAGAAAACTATCTTAGTGGCTCTGATAGTACAAGCTCTACAGAATTCTGGCAGATGGCAACGGCAACTTTCCGATCGGGCTTCGCCTGTATGGCAGCAGCGATGCATACAGAAGCAGAAGCCTCTTCAGCCAATCTGAGAGATGGTTAGTAAAGTGTGGAAATTCTATGAGATCATCGATGTGCCCCTAACTGTTATATTTCTTGTTTTAGGGGAACTTTGTTTGGTTACACTTCTTCTCCCGTATATGGATATAATTTGAGATTTTACTTCAATTCATACGTATTTCGTGTACATTGTAAATGCATTTACATTTTGTATGACATGATTGCATTCTTTTATGAAGTTTTGCTTGAAAGATCACATATGACGACTTTATTCGAACTATGTTTGAAAGATAAAAGACCAGATATGCCAGACTCCACTTCACTTACAAGCGTGGGTATTTCTTTATGATTGCTTCTGTTTCTATTTTCTGGAAGTGAGGTTCGAGTATATCACGAAATAAAACTGAAATAAGTAACCAACAAGAAACATAAAATTGAATATCAATAACATGACATTGTACATTTAACTATCGATTTCCACCTCATCAAAACACACACACACACACACAAGCTACCAATCTACGCCATTTCAAGAAATGGCAACCTCGATAGACTTGGGCTTGGGCGGCGGCGGCGGCGGCAGCTTCTCCACAGCTACCGTCAGCACCCCGTTTTCGCACTTGGCGGTGATCGCCGACACTTTGCAATTCTCCGGCAGCCGGAATTTCCTGGTGACCTTCTGCGGCGGCCGCCTCTCCAGCCGCATGTACTTGCACCCTTCTTCCTCCCCTTCCTCTCTCTTCCTCTTCCCATTGCTCTTTATCACCAACGTGTTCTCCTCCTCCACAGTCACCTGCAATTTCCCAGTAGTTCATAAACAATTTGCACATAAAAATTTCTTCATCTTGATCGAGCACAGAGCTCGGATGAATTTTGTACCTGGATATCCGATTTCGACAGCCCGGGAACGTCTAAGTAGAATAGGTATTCCTCCGGCGTGTCGAGAATGTCGGCCGGGAAATTGGCAACGCCGCCGCGGACGCCGCCGTCGTGGCGTGAGGTTGAGTGAAGCATCTTCTCGAGGGTCTCCGGAAAATTCAGCAGGTCGGCCATTGCTACAACCCCAGAGCTCATTTGCTTGCTAGAATTCCGCGAATGATGAACAAATTTAGAGTGTTGGATGAAATGCCGGCACGAAATATTGATGATGCTTGCTGCTTGCAGGAGTTGAAGGAAGTGAGATTTAAGGTGGATGAAAATTCGAGAAATGTTGAGGAAAAGTCTAGAAACGACAGGCAAATGCCTAGCAATTTTGACACTAAGTTTTTCTTAAAATACTTAATTTTATTCCCATTTTTTATTTTGTTCACGATTTATTTTAATTCACAAATTTTACGTTTGTTAGATTTTTCTCGTGCTTTAACAATATGGTCAAATAACAATTGACAAGGCAGCTAAAAACTATCAACGTGGTAAACTTAAAATACGCAAATTTTTGTTCGTAATTTGGTTTTGCAAATTTTTGCACATAAAAAATCGCTCACATCATTGCACACATGGGAAAAATAAATTAAAATTGATGAACATATTTTTGTGTGGATTAAGAGAGTGTTTGGTTAAGTTTATTTTACAAAATTTATAAGCTATAGGAGCTTATAAAATGTTACGAGAGTATAAGATGAATGTTTCAAGAGCTTGTAAGTTATCAAAATATTTGAATAATTGATCTTATAAATCAAAAAAAGAATCATGAATTAGAAAGAAAGAATCGTGAGTGAAAAAAGAAAATTGAGGTAAGGTGAAATTGATAGTATACGTCTAGAAAATAATGAATAATAGTAAAATTATTTTGACAAATTCATTATTATTTATAAGCTTTATGAAAAAATAAGTTGGATTGAAGATTTTTATTTTTATAGGAGCTTATAAGTTGTTAGAGTTTATTTTCACAGCTTATAAATCACTTAAAAAACTTATTTTTCAAATAATTTATAAAAATTTATAAACTTTTAAACAACTTATAAGGTATTTTAATTTTGTTGAATTTATAAAATCAACCAAACATCATCAAAGTTATATACAGAATCAAAAGCGGACAAAATTTTGAGTATTTTAAGTGAATATATTGTTCAGAGCTTCCATGTGTACACTTTGGGCTGCCACATCAAATTTGATTTAGCTGTATTTGAAAATTTTAAAAAGATTACAATAATTATAAAATTTTTGTTGTAATTACAATAACTACAAAATTTATGTTTTGGAGAATATTTTGGAAGTTCATGCAAAAAAATAAAAAACAGACAAAAGATATATGTATTTAAAAATAGTTCACTCTAAACTGAAATCTAAACCATAAAATTGAACAAATCTAAAAAAAATTAAGGCGGCAAACAACACAAAAACTTTGAATTTTCAAGTTCTAGAGAATACTAAGTAAAAAAAAGAAAAGAAAGACCAATAATAATCGAATAATTAGTATCCTTTTTAAAATATTAAATATTATTTTAAATGCTAAATTAATTAAGGATTATTAATTATATTTAGAACTATAAAAAATTATATCCTTAACTATTAATTATGTACCATTGTGTCATGTCTACTTTTTAGCTCTAAAAAGTTGATGTGGCTCACTAGATTAATGTATTTAACAATCATGTAATATCGTTTGTGTAATGTAAGTTTATTTATTAAATAAACAGTGGCAATCAACAAGTCACGTTAAGTTTTTAGAATCGAGAAATAAATGAGAAATGTAATTGATATAAAATCGATAGTTGAAGATTTAATAAAATAATTGATAATTCAAAATACAATTAACAGTGTATTTACCTTTTTCAAAAATAATGTATACAAATTTGCTCATAATCGCAAATTAGAAATCGTTGTCAGCTATCATCAGTAGCGCTATTTCTTATATCCGCACGCGTCGTCCGTTGGATCATTTCCACCTCTTTAATTCCTTTATTTTTGAGACAATGCCTCTTTAATTCCTCAGTTCAGCTAGTTCTACACTTTAAATCTGTTAAGAAACCATGAAAATTTCTCGCTGGCTTCGAGTTTGATTACAGGTAATTCCTTTTCCCCCTCAGTTTTCGCAGCTCAACTACGCGGATACATGTCAATCGTAAAAGACGTGAAAATTAAATGTTTTTCGGTTTCAGGATTCGCGTAAGATGTCGAGGTTTCGTGGATTGTGGCAAGCTTCCGTTAATGCAACCAAAAGAGGTAGTTTTTTCAATTGCTTTTTATTTTCTTCATCGGTTTAAATTCCTCTTTTTGCAAAATTATTCGCTTAATAGAGTTGTTTTGCATGAATTTTAGGCTTAGTTTGTTTTAGGGACATGAATGGATATAACAATAACTTCCTGTGTTGATTCTGCAGTTGTAAGTTTTAGTGAAAACATACTTGGATTAGTTTTCGGTTTTAGAGTTATGTTGTAGGGAATTGTGATGCTCGTTAAAAATTTCGGAGAGAAAATATAGAAAACTCAATGTTAGCCTTGCTGATGATGGGAATGTGAGGAGGGATAGGATCGAAAACAAATAATCAGAGTTATACGCGTATTTACGTAGTATGCTGCTTGTAGTTATTTGTTAGTATACAACGAAATACATTATATTGTGTTGCGTTATTGTTTTCTTTTGTCTTGCAGCTCTTTTGTGGAAACCTGAAGACTTGCTTCCTCCAAGTGAACGTTACATCTTTAAGTTTGACTCGAAGGAGGAGCTAAAGCGATGGCATTTGTATGCAGATTCTGAATTTAATGGTAATGCGATGTTTCATATAAAAAATAATGAAATTCTTCCTTGTGTTCTGTTGGCTTTGTGTAACTTAAGCTCACATGAAACATAATGAGCTTGATCCATGGTGAGATAATGCCAGTTTCTCGAGAACATTCAAATAAAAATGATAGTTTTGTTGGTATTGATACTCCTAACGGAACTTTTTATAATGTTTATTGATCATTAATATGTAAGTTCGAAGTGAGTTGTATCGATGAAAAGAATTTTGCTGAAAATTAAAACAGATAGAATAGAAATAAGGAAAATCACAGAAATGAGACAGTTAAAACAGCGAAAATTACCTTTTCAGGTTTGTCATCAGCTTCGCTGCATATACAAGAGCCAAAAGATGGATCAAGTGGTACTGGTTAGTAAAATTACCCTTTTCTCATTCGATTGACTCAACTTATTCACTTATTTTTCACATAATTTTTTATTATCTTTGGCATTCAAATTCTCTTAATCGGGTGATAGGGCATCGCCAGTTTCCTGTTTCATGTTCAATGAGAACTTAAATCTTCTTAAGGAGTATTGTATTTATAGGATTATGCTGTGCCAGTGTGCTGCCATGAAAAAGTCATAATGTCTTATATATCATCAGCATTTATAAGTTATTTCTAGGTAGGCACTCCATCTTTTAAAAATATTATATTTCAGATGATACTGTCTACTCATAGAAGCAACTTATGAATGCCTTCACAAAATGGTTTTTTTTCTTTTACTAAAACCTTACAGGTGTATTCTCTGGAAACCTTTCCTTGGATGTCACTGAAGGTTCGAAATGGAATATAAGTAGAAGTGGATTCTGTGGAATGAGATCTAAGAAGGTAATGGTAAACTACACTGGAGAAATATAGATCTTTTATCTACGTTTTCAACCAAAGATTGCTGTACTGTGAAAGTTTGAATAAGCTTTCTATTTATTTGCCCCTGAGTAGATAATTGTTTTTATATCACTAGCTTCTCTTTTCATGTGTTTTGCAGTTTGATGGCTTCATTGATCTGGATGGATACGACACATTGGCTCTAAAACTAAAAGGAGATGGGCGATGCTACATTTCTACTGTGAGTAATTTGACTCTGTTATGAACTTTGGAGACGTCAAAGAAGATTTTCTTTTTTGATGATTTAAGTGAGTTGAGTTCGATCATATGCAGCAGTTTTAATGATACTTATATGACTAGGAACAAGCTAATCAAGGATAAATCTAACTTCGATGCAGATTTATACAGAGAATTGGGTGAATTCTCCTGGACAACAAGAAGATAACTCATGGCAGGCATTTGTTTATGTGCCTAAGGACAACTGGTACATTGCCAAGGCAAGCTCTCTCTCTCATCTCTCTCTCTCTCACACACACACTGACAGTGTCCATGGCAGTCGTACCAGCACCTTTCAAACAGATAACTAAGCTTGCTTAAAAGAATCACACCTTTTCCCTTACCATGGCATATCTGAGATACGAGGATCATTTCATCTTAATGAAGACCTTGCAGGCATATTTTATTCCTTAGTAATAATTTGAAAATGAAAAACTTGCCCCTATGAAACTATTTTGTTGTCAAGAGATTATTCAAAGTGGGGTGCAATTGTCATTTCAGTATTGAAGAACATGAAAGAGAGAACATATGCATTCTTGTACACGAGCAAACTGAACTGTCTTTTTAATCGAGAACCATGTTCCCTATCCGGCAGATTCCCCTTGCTCGATATCTGCCAACATGGCGGGGCAATGTGATAGATGCAGAGCTCGAGATGAACCCGGCTCGCGTCGTTGGCATGTCTCTCTCGTTGAATGCAGAAGGTGGAATCCCAGGCGCCGTCTCTGGTCCAGGTGGTTTTCGAGTTGAGATAGACTGGATTAAAGCTCTTAGAACGTTGAATTAGTCGATTCTTGTTGCTATTCTTGCTGGTGATGAGGTCCAATCAAAGCAACAGAATCGATTTCACAACTTTGCTTGGACCCAATTCAATTTTGGGCTAGATTCTACTCACAGCTATTTTGAATTTTGGATGTCATTATAGCTACGTCATTTGTGAAATGAAAACATTGGACGAAAAACACATACCTATATGTGAAGAAATCTCAATAACATCTTTGTTACGTTTCAGTCTTGTGCTTCTACATTGTTCTTTAACTTCTGCTGTCAAAATTGAGTGGTTTGAAATAATATAGAGAATATGACGGTGGGATTTATTCTTTGTGGTAACGTGGACCTAATTTCCCTCACAATCTTGATTCAGTTTGACCTTTCCTTATACTGTCTGTAACTGAAAAAAAGTAGCTAATTTTTGTATATATGAGGCACGTGATTTGGAGTACTTTGAACCTGATGATCACGTGATCCCCAGAACTGGAATTTGGACCACTCCGCCATCTAATTTCAGGCATGCAGAATCAACATCAGTTGAAGCCAAACATCATAGATTTTTGTTGCTACCAAATCTTGAAGAGGGGTTTCAACTATAGTAGAATATCATCATGATGTTGAGAGGCATTTCCATGGGAAAAAAACAAGATTTTACTCCCATTTTCTAAAATACTTTAAGAATTATATAGAAAAATGATGTCAAATTTCTATTTTATCCTTGTCGTCAATATAAAATCTTTACTTGTTAGGTTTATTATGCAATAATTAAGTGGAAAAAGAGTAAATTATGCACTTGTCAGAGGGAGTATGAGCTGAGGGATGCTCTGCGCTCTCGAGTAGCAGTGCTTGATCTTTTCTGGGATACATGACTATTTTTTTTATCAACGCATATAGCATTTCGCACTTACTATAAAAAACTTATAGTATTTGATAAAATATGATACAAGACTAAAACATAATAAAATATCAAACATTGTTAATTAGAAACAAGGTTAGTTACTAGTAGTACTTGTTGAAATCAAAGGTTATATATATATTTATTATATATGTGGTCAAGTTGCCAGGAAGCTACTTTGACCAAGTTTTTGAGTGACATAACGTTTAATTTTATGAAATTAAACGGCATATGATCGATCTACGTTTCGAGTAGATGATCGTAGTATATTCACATTCTCAAATCCGATTTTCGGTGAGTGAGAAATAATGGATCAAAGTTGGTCACTTAAACATGAAGTTATGTGCTTAAGGGGATAAGCATGGATTAATTAATCCTTATCCCACATTGATTAATGTACATACATTAATTGTCTATATAAGTGGTTCATTGAATACTTAGTATAATTGTGCACAAGTGATGGGATGAAAAAGCCCACATGCGCGCCGCCCGGGCGGCCCCAGGGGCCGGGTCCGGGTTCGGTCGGGTCCGGTTCAGCCCGCCCGGCCCGATTCGATTCCGTGGATCGTGGTTTTGGGCTTATTCGTGGGCCGGTTTCGTGGCCCATTGTCCGCATATTTTGGATCAATGTTTGATCGAGCCAAAGATGGAGTTGGTCCGGGGCCCAACTCGTGTGGCCCAATCCGTTGGGTCTGCGTGCGATTGAAGAGACGTCCGGATCGTCGAATGAACACGACGCACGCGTTGTCCGATTCATCGAATCGCGTCGTAACGTTCCGACATGATGACTCTGCGGAAGCGTGAGACGTTGTCTCCAGAAATCGCCGCGTAACCCCTCTGCACTCAATGGGGGGACATAACTTCGTAACACCCGACATCAATGCGGGTGTTGGCTCAAGATGCTTTCCCATGAGGGACGACGCCTATAAATAGGACATGTCTCCCGGCATTAGTCGCCTCTTGTCTAAAGCATTCCGGCATTCTCTCAAGCACTCTGCATACATAGCTCGTGTCCAAGCTCTCCCCGCCTCCGTCCGGTTCGTCGGAGCTCGTTGGTCTGCGGTCTTGCCACCCACGAGACGCTGCGTTTTACCTTTGGAGACGATACGCCAGAACCGAGAGCACTACCGGGGCGTATCTCGTCTTGCAGAAAGAGGCCTCCTCGACTCGGCATTAGCTTACGATTTTTGTTTCATTTTAGTTTCAATACTGTTTAAAGTTTATTGTTAGTTTTGATCTCCTTCTTCTACATTTCTGTTTCGAGTTGTAACACGCCCGACAAGTTGTACTGTTTGTACACATTTTCTAACAGTACTTATCTCCTATATATTAATCCACTCCATTAAAGAAATTGAGCTTTAGATGTTAGATGTTAGATATGGATTATTTTGATGAGGCCCCCAAGATTTGTTAAGGTTCAATGTAACAAATGGAGTACACGATATGTTAATTTGATTAAGAAACTATTTTAAACAAAGCAAGCTGTAGTAGCCGTTCTTTATCCTTTTCCAATCGGATCACAGCCCAAAAACCAATGGTTTTAATTTTGAGTCGGTTAATAATATTATAGTGATTTTAAACATAATCCTCTTTTCTAATATAATCCATCATTAAAAAGAAAAATAATAAAAATATACTATTACTCTTCTAATCCTAACTTTTAAATTCTAATAAAAACGCCAAATTAATCCCTAGAAAAAATAGCCATTATCATTAACCTTATAGATCCCAAAAAACGAAATCACTAGAGAACGACCATGCTCCAAAGAGGTAATGATGTGTATTCAACATCATCAGTACTTACTAGCTAATTACTACTCTTTATCCTATAATTATTATCTCGTTATTTTTTAACTGTTCCACAAATATTGTATCATTTTTCTTTTTAAATTGTTTTATAATTATTATCTTATTTTAAATAATAAAGTAATTACATTAAAAAAATATCTCATTTTCGTATATCAATTACTTTATATATAAAACATAATTTTTTTAATCTACGTATTAGATTTTTTTGAGACAACAATCATGGGGACCATATTTCATTCTTCTTTGTATGTCATAGTATTAAACGCACTCAAGACAGGTGTTTCATTCTTCTTTGTATGTCATAGTATTAAACGCACTTGTATTTGTTGAAAACCGTGAAGAAGAAGATCAAGTTTCTCGAGGCACTCTTTTATTACCCCAAAGTAAAAAGAAAATTAAGGCGTTATTTTCCTCAAGTGCAGCACCTTTTACTGCATATGCTAAGTTTTTGTTTTTTTATGTAATATATTATTCATATATGTGACCTTAATATGCAAACAACACTGAAATCCAAAGCACAAACCTCAACACTTTGCAAAAGGCTTTCAAAGAGGATAGAGAAAGTAGAGAGAGAATCATATCATCACCTTATACAGACCGACAAACAATATTTTCGATATTTCTTCGACGGAGCGTAGATTGTGCTGCAACTTTCAATCCGTCGCTGGTAATAAATATAAAGATTTATTTATTAAAACTTACATTTGGTCGCATATAAATAAAATAGTACATCTACTTTTATTTTTATTAATAACTACCATTTTCTAAACATTACTCTCAATTTCCTCACCATAGCTTCCATTTAAAAATTAATAATAATAGAACTATTTTATTCCAAAAATCCCCAATTTTAAATTTTACATATTCACTTGTTTCTCGGTGAATTGTAACAAAGGATGAGACATGATTGCAGTCTGCAGAAACTAAAAAGAATCAAGCTAGTTAAGTAGAAGAGGGTGTTTGGCTGAGCTTATAAGCTCCCCAAAAATATCTTATAAACTATTTTGGGGGAGCTTATAAGCTCAGCCAAACACCCTCGAAGTCTTAATATATATAAAAAAACGGAAGGGTCGGATTTTTCCTAAATAGAGAAAATTAATATTTCCACAATTCAAAAGATGAACTAATGCATGTATCCTTTTCATTTTATCATTGATGAGATAAGAATTTTGTTAAGTGACAAACATTTTTGTTTTTTTTCGAATTTTATTCTTGCATGAATTCATTGCTTGAAGAATAGTTGAATTCCTACGCTTAAAATAAATAGTTGATTCTATGATTGCGCCGATGGTCGGATTTGGGAGTGCTTGTGGAGCTTCAGCACCCTCAACAAAAGAATTATCGGTGAATCAATGAACAGCATCTTTTATGAACTCTGCGAATCACGATAAGACGTTGAAGATGATGCGAGGCGGTATAAAGTTATACATAACTAAAACTTTCTAAAATTATTTTGTTGGGTAACAATTTTAGAATGTTTTTGTTATGCATAACTTTATACCGCCTTCTACATTCATTTTATACGTTTGTGCATAGTTCTCAAGTTCTCAAAAAGATGAGCTCACTGATCCAACTATATATATATATATATATATATATATATATATATATATATATATGGAGTAGATCAATGAACCACATCTTTTACGAACTACGAACATGAATAAGGCGTTGAAGATGATGCGCAAAGCGGTATAAAGTTGTGATAACCAAAACTTTCTAAAATTATTTTGTTGTTCAACAATTTTAGAAAGTTTTCGTTATGCACAACTTTATCTTATTTTTGCATCATCTTCAACGTCTTATGCATTGTCTCAAGTTTTCAAAAGATGAGCTCTGGATCCAACCCCATATATATATATATATATATATATATATATATATATATATTGTCAAAAGTTCGAATTTTAAATTTTATATAGTTAAAAAAAATCAATCTTAATTCTCCTAAATACTTCACTGCTTCAGCTTGGATCTTCCTGGGCGAATTTTCTTCTCACCAAAGACAAAATGTGGCCAAACTTTGCACCGGCTGGTTAAGCTCAATTAATTAAAAATTAACATATTTAAAATAAAAATTAAGAATCAAATCCTAACTATTGTAGTATGAGAGTTTTATTTAATTTCGAATTACTCTTTATAGATATTAGATAAAATTCTTATAATTTTTTAATTAATAAATCACCGTGATTTATCATAGAGTTTCATCTTTTCTCGAATAATTCTATATAAATATTAAATAATTTTTTTTTACTTTTTAATTACTAAATCATCATAATTTATACCATTATATTCTCATGGAATAAAATATAGAGATACTCGGAGGAGAACTTCTTCATTTAGAACACGAAAAGTCGTAGAAAAAAGAGGAAAGACAGCAGTTGAACTAAAGCCAGTAAATAGAGAAGTTTCTAGAGACAGATCATAAAATATCTACCTCAACATTCAATCCCAGCCGTTAAAACCTTTAACCCCACAAATCCTTATCTAAGAAACCACCCCACAAAATCATTTCTTTATTTTAGCATTTCTTTTCTTCGAATTATTCATGACATTCACTTTTGATTCAGTATAAAAACACCCTGCACAATATGCACACCACTGCTTCTGGAGACTTCTCAATAGAGAAAGGAGAGGTGTTATTTCTCTCTCTTGCAACACTTGCAAATGGTTGCGTCTCGTAGTGATCTTTTAGCATTTATTGAAAACTAACAATAATATTAATTTTTATATGTATCGACATGTATTTTAGTGTGTGTATGCTTTTCTACTATATATGCATAACAAGCACACACGCATTTTAGGTAGCGTTGTGACAAGAAAAAGATTGAATTTTTATTTTTTCTGGCTAATTGTATTGTTGTTGAGTCTGCGATTATGGCTGCTGAAGAAGATAAAAGCAGTGATTTTTATGCTGTTTTGGAGTTGAAGAAGGAATGCTCGTCAGCAGAGCTGAGGCATGCCTACAAGAAACTTGCGCTGGTTAGAATTAGAATTTGCAAGTTGAAATTTTGTCATTTTTTAAGGAAATCAAACTGTTAAACATCGTATATGTGTTGGAAATGTGCTCAACTTGTTTTTTTTTCTTCCAGTTTTGTCGATGTTGAGAAAAAAATGCGATCTTTAATGTTTTTTTTGGTTTCTTTTTTTTTAACCCTCTGATGGAAAGTGTTGTACATGTAGATCAAATCACACACACACACACAATGTCTAGTTTGATGTGAAAATGAGTCGAATTATATGTGAAATTGATGTTTTTTTATGTTTGATAGAAATGGCATCCGGATCGGTTCTCTGCTTCGGGGAATTCGAAGTATTTAGACGAGGCTAAGAAGAAATTTCAAGCTATTCAGCAAGCATATTCAGGTAAAAATGCATAATTTTTTTTTGATAGTGTTCATTGAAAATGAAGGCTCTTGATCATGATAAAGAGCTCGATTTCTTAGTAAAAACTGCGTTAGTTGCAGGGAGAAACTACTTCGTCTTCTTCGCTTTGTTTAGAGTGACAAAATCTTGTTAATTCTTGGTAGAATCAGTTTTTGACATAAGTAGAGATGAATCAAATTGATTGAGAATTTGTGAGTTCTAATACAAATATTTGAATTCTTTGGCCTTGATTCTGGTTGCAGAGAACACAAAATTTTTAGATGACTAGTCATTTTTGTGGATTCCCTTTTGTGTTAAATGTGTTGGTGAGTAGTTTCTATTCATTGTTTATCCACAAACACAACTTGATCATTGCAAGTGTACTTTAAATGATCAAATTCTTGAATTATTGCAAGTGGACTTATGTGATGCTGTTTCAAACCAGTGCTTTCAGACAGCAACAAAAGGTTTCTGTACGATGTAGGAGTGTACGACTGCAATGACGACGACGACAATAATGTAAGTTGCATAAACCATCGCAGCCATCACAGATGACTAATGGTGGGATAATTTTGGTGGCTAGTAAGGAGATGAGAAACCTAACAAATGTGTAAGAAACCTAACAAATGTGTAAGAAAGTAATTAGAGTAGAATGTGGTCCCAATTTTGTCATAGTTGAAGGAGTTTGATCGAATTATTTCATGATGACATGAAGAGGGCCTGAATAAAGGGTAATAATGGCTTTCTTTGTTGGATACTTTTGGCTTTTTTGTTGGCAAGGTACTTGATTATTGTTGGTTCGTGGTGATTGAAATTATTATTCGTCTAATTTACTTAGGCCGCCATATTTTTATCGGTGATCAACTCCTTTTGTTCTCGAATTTGATGCAGGGTATGGGTGAGTTCTTGAATGAGATGGCGACAATGATGAGCCAAACGAAACCCGGAGTGAGTATCTCCTCTAATGGTTTATCCTACAGTAGGTTTTTTTTTCCCCACTTAACATATGAAGGAAACTTTCGAGGAAAATGAGGTTTGATCTTAAATTTGATGAGAGAACTAAAGAAAATTGTTGCCTTCGGCCCTACTTACAATACTAAAAGAGTTACTGTTGGAATAACACGACATTTGATCTTTTTATAGTGGAGATTCCATCTTCTACAAGGCTTTAATACCTTAGCTTAACAAACTACGCCAACAACTACTTATGACATTCTACGTTTTTTTAAGGTTTTTGTGTTGGACTACATGGATTAGGTTTTCTCTGTATTAGGATATGATTTATGACCTAATGATCCGCGGGCAAGTAGTGTGTTGTGATGTTCAAACGAAGTTCCATGTATGACAGGAGAGCGGGAAGGAGACTTTGGAAGAACTTCAAGAACTATTTGATGAGCTTTTTGAGAGCGACATTGATGCCTTTGGTAGCTCTTCTAGATCAGCTACGCCCCCAACACGCTCCTCATCATCATCCTCGGCCTATGGCGTCTCAAACAAGAGGAACTCGAATGAGATGAGGCTGGGAAATTTGGAAGCCGAGACTTCACATTTTAAAGGATTTTGCTTAGGGACGGGTGGAGCATCAGGAAAACACTCGGGTGGAGAAAGCAGTAGGAGAAAGAATGCAAGGATAGGCCGGAGGTAGTTTAAACCTAGCTCACGTATATGTGTTATCATCATTATATAAGGTCGGAACCCGACTTATTTCCATCTCTAGATCTAAAATGATAATATTATATATTGTATTATGAATCCGCCTTCTTGTGAAGGGGGTGTCTATTTTGAATATTAGGGTTCATCAAAATCTTACAGTTTTGAGGGCCTTTTAGATTAAACAATAAGATGCCCTTTGTAGCATTGTTCTATTGGTTCTCTAATTATCTATTTTGTTCTTGTATTTCCTTAAAAGTTTTATATCTACTCAATGCCCATTTTTATTCTGATTAATTTTGTACTGTGGTGTAATTTTGTTTCATATATTCTATCACGGATCTTATGAAGATTAATCCAGTGTATCATTTTAAATCCATGGGATGTATTTGTTTATTTGATGAGATGATGTAGCAATGCACATATTATAACAAAAATTGTGACAATAACCTGTAAGTCCATTTATTTTTTGGTCAATTAATATAGAAATTTTAAAGGTTGCATCACGGTAGATTCGAACTCGAAATCTTTGGTTTCGAGCATTAACCACTCTATCACTAGGTCAATAAACACTAAACTGTAAGTCCATTTAAGTGTGCCAAAAAGCATTAACTTGAAAATCCACTTGATATATCACAACAGATACAGATACCTCGTTGGAGAGCAGCCGTCAATGAAAATTCCCATTTACTTTTTTCTTAGATTATTTAGATTTTCTAATTTTGGGGCGACTCATTCCGTAGAATTGGACTCGATTCAACAATATTGAAAATACGGTTGTAACAGAGAGTAATGTTTGTGAAAAAATAGGACATCCAAGTTAGATTTATAATATTTTAAGTGTTAGTTATTAACCAATTTTCCTTGGAAAAGATAGCAATTTGCGGCGATTAAAATTAATTAAAAAGTGAGAATGGTGGAGGCCCTACAGCACGTGGGCAAAGGGTCCAAGTGGGGCTCAGCTTAGCTTGATTGTACCCTGTAACTGTGACAGCAATAACTCTGCAAAAAAAACCATTTCTTTGCTTTTATAGCGCTGACGCCATCCGCTGCCGTCAATAATTTATTTATCTATTTATTCTTGAGGCCCTCAGATCTTTTTGGTTTAATTTCTGTGGGGCCCTCTAACTTTACAAGTGGCCCAGATTCAGTCCACAGAAACGTATTGCCCGACATTTCCACCCCCACTTGCCTACCTCTTTCCCCGTTTCGGCAACTTGTGCTTTACCACCTTTACAAGATTTTTATTAATTCCAACTTCGACTTTTCTGCCCTACAGTTTCATTTTCAACATTAATTTTGTCTGTTTATAAGTCATAGATCAGGCTTCTGATATCGATAGAATAGTATTTAATGAAATTGCTATTGTTTTTAAATCTATATCAAGTCCATTTATTCCATTCCCTCCATCTACAAAATTTATTTATAGATTTTAATAAAATATAATGAATATCGAATTAGTGGAGAAAAGAACCAACAATTTGTAAGGAGTATTAGATAAAAATAAATAAATAAATAAATGATAAATGGAATTAAAAAGATAGGTCATAGTAGTTGTTTATAAATAAATAGATAGTATAGGGGAGAAAGTTATGTGGGTTATGTGAGGTCTATATTTATAATAGGAAAGTAAACGTTTTTCATGGACGGTTCAAAAAGAAAATAAATAAATGAATTTCATAGACGGGGGAAGTATATGATAGTAGTGTTTGTAGCCAAGTATCTAAAGTAAAACGAAATGTTTTTCATGGACGGTTTAAAAAGAAAATAAATAAATGAATTTCATAGATGAAGGAAATATATGATAGTAATGTTGTGTAGCCAAGTATCTATGGTAAAATGATCTCATTTAAATTTCACATCTAATTTTTTATTGTCAACACGACTATTTGATACTCATAAACTGAGTCTAGTCTAAATTTAAAAGTAAAATCAAACTAGTGTAACAACATTAGATTTATCCAAAGTGCAAATAACGACATTAGATTTCCCTCGTTTAATGAAAAAGTAAGAAAAACTTTAGGGCATACATCATATTTTTAACTTAGTCAACATGAATGTTCCGTAGTTCAAAATAGCCCAAATATAGATAGTACAGAAAATGAAGTGCTATTTGAAGTTTGGGCTTTTAAATCCTTTACTCTGATAATTTGTTTTGTTCTAGCTAGTATTGTACTCCCTCCGTCCCGCTTAAACGTATCTGAGATTGAATATAAAAGGGAGATGGTGCAAAACAATCCCAAATGTTTTAGCGAAAATCGCATAAACCTTTATCGTTATGTTTAGTACAACTTGACTCTCATCGTTCGAATGAATAGGACATATTCCTTCTCTTGACTAATGTTGACCAAATTAAATTTAGATATACCCATCCAAATAAAGAAATTGAAAAATTGAATTTTCGTTAACACAGTTTGGTCAACTATTAGTCAACAGGGGAATATGCCATATTTATTCGAATGATAGGGGTCAAGTTACATCTAACATAACAATAATGGCTTATGTTACTTTTACAAAAATACCGAAGATTGTTTTTACATCTTCTCCTAATATAAAATTTACAGATATGAATATGAGTGACAAGACAAATACATAATTAATTAAGTTAGCATCGAAAGCAAGGATGGATATGAACTTCCTTAATGATTCGCGTGTTCCACTTTGTGTGTCATTAACTAAGAAATTTCGAATTAAGGAGCTTCGTCGTGGATTGAGTTTAGCAGTATTTAGCTAATTCATTAGTTGTAGCTCAACTCGTTTATTATTTTACGTCTACTATTTCTAATTCAAAAGTCAGCAAAGTTGAACCAACCTTGAGTTTATGTTTAATGAGATGATTCATTTAGTTTGATAAATATCAAAACAAGTCATTAACGAGCCGAGATCAATTCGCTTGTAAGTTTAATAATTTAGAAATAAATCGAACTTGATTTTGGGATGGGAATTTATGTTATAATAAATAAATTACTAATTAGGGAATATGAAATCTTTCCACACAAAATTGACTGGTTTTTATCCAATAAACATTTAATGGTTTCCACAAACCCTCACTTAGATAGCCACAAATTACCCATAATCTATTTTTAGGATTTTTTTCTTCCTCTATAAAAACCCTAGTTCTTCCCATTTTCTCTAGTGTTGTTCTAAGCGTAAATAAATAGAGTCGTTTAGTTTTTTTAATTTATCTTCTTTGTAACAGTCGTGCATCTGGTGGTGCCGCCTCCCAAGTACATACTTTAATTTCATCACCTACATATTTTCGGTTGTTACAAAAGAAAATTCACACACATGCACATAATTAATTCGGTATTTTTGTTATAATTTTTTTTTTTGTATCATGGTGAACCCGCGGCCGTTACCTACGATGCACATTGGGTAAACCTCATGTTCTTGTGTAATAGCCTACAAACCACACAGGACTGATAAACTACACTTGGAAAACAAGGTGTGATAAGCTCAAACCCATAAAGGCATTTGGT
Source organism: Salvia rosmarinus (assembly GCA_036937905.1). Classification (NCBI taxonomy): domain Eukaryota; kingdom Viridiplantae; phylum Streptophyta; class Magnoliopsida; order Lamiales; family Lamiaceae; genus Salvia; species Salvia rosmarinus. Next base: position 105,849,911 of record CM072819.1, read on the forward strand.
GTGATTCGAATCTGTGACATCTCGGTCACCGAAACCCACCTTAATCATTGGATTGTCCCTAAGGGACAAAAACTTTAGGAAGAAACGCTAGCCGGGTCGCCGTCGGATGCCAGCCTCGACAAGCTACACAAATATAACTCTTTCTCTGCCTCGAGATCTACCGCTGCGCCGTCGCACTTAGACAACCACCAGGTCCCGATCACTCGGAGCATCACCGTCGTACGGCGTGATGCTTACCATAACCTTAGTGTTGCCGTCGGATCACCATAGACACCTTCCTCTCCCGCCAGCTCGACCCCTAGCTCTCCGTTCTCATGTAAAGAGTCGGAGCCTTTCTTTTTGTTATTGTGTTTGAATCTCGAGAAAAGTAGAAACATTTAAGAATTTTCGAAAGGAAAATAGTTAAAAAGAATAGGACGGTCAAAATTTAATCTTATTAGCACTATGAATGCAATACTAATTATAAAGTTCACTAAAGTATACTCCCCCTTCGTCCCAATGGAAGGTCCCAATCATATATATTTGTTTTTTTATCAATTAAATATACAAATTTAAAGGTCATATCACGGTAGTCCCAAACCCGAAATCTTTAACCCCAGACATTACCTACTTTACCATTAGTCCACACAAGCATAAAGATTTTTTTCTTATTTGAATGCCCTAAATATATAGACTTGTTTTCTTAAATAGTAATATTTTTTAAACCTATTTGTTAATATACATTTATTTGGTTAATTCATGTATTAATTAATAGTCAAAGAATAAATATAAACATATTAGGTAGTTACTTGTATAATTTTCTTTCCAATAATTTTTTTACTCTTTATGAAAATTTCAATCGGTTTATATAATTGCACGGAGAGTAGTATGAAGTTTTAAAGTAACTAAAACCGTTACAAACAGTTTAATATTATTGATAAAAATCCATTTTGTAAAACATTTCGCGCCAATGTAAAAATTTGAAACTTTGTGCGGTGGAATTCAAATACTGATTTATTTTGGGGTACGTTTAGCAAATCTCCTAGAGGGAATTTTAAGAAATGGACGAGGAAGAAACCGACAACAGGAGCGTTGCACAACTCCGGGCATGAGATTAACTGAGTAAGAACTTTTATGATAGGTTTGTAGTCCCAAAAATTTATCGTGAAGTCCTTTATCTTTTCTTTTATTGTATCATTAGTCCTTCAAGATTTTCGTGTTTACGGAAATATCATCACACATTTTTTAAATTCACTGTCACGTCACGAACATTTTATTTGTTAAGTAATTATATATGATTCCTCCTTAAAAAAAGGTTATAATGATTCAATATATATATATAAAGAGAGAGAGAGTGAGTGAGTGTGATTATTGTTATATATGATTTCCCCTAAAAAAAGGTTATAATGATCCAATTGTTATAAAATAGAGAGAATGTAGAGAGAACAACAAAGTAGAGAGATAAATTAGTGTGTCCAACTATGAGGTTAAAGCCTCTATTTATAGGGAGATACAAATTAGGGTTAGGGTTTTGGTCATCCTAAATATATGGGATTGATATAAATTCTATATTTACAACACTTCCCCCTGAATGACCAAACATAAAAAGAAAGAAAAATGTTGCCTCATTAAAACCTTGCCAAATAAAAACCCAGTGGGAAAAAAATTTGGTCGAAGGAAAAAGAGTACAGCCGCTCCCCTTGCATTTTTATCATTGCAGATCTTTGAGTCTGCGCATGCCTATCTTGTGTACCAGCTTTCTGAATGTTGATGTTGGCAACGCCTTTGTGAATAAGTCCGCCAGATTGTCACTTGAGCGAATCTGTTGAATGTTGATGTCGCCACTCTTTTGAAGATCATGTGTGTAGAAAAACTTTGGAGAGATATGCTTTGTCCTGTCACTTTTGATATATCCTCCTTTTAGTTGCGTGATGCAAGCAGCATTGTCTTCATATAACACAGTTGGATTGTCCTTTAGTGAAGCCAATCCACACGATCCTTGGATATAACTTATCATGTTTCTTAACCATACACATTCTCGACTTGCTTCATGGATTGCAATGATTTCAGAATGATTTGAGGATGTTGCAGTCAAAGTTTGCTTCACGGACTTCCAAGATATAGCAGTTCCTCCATATGTGAAAACATAACCAGTTTGTGATTTAGCTTTATGTGGATCAGATAAATAACCTGCATCTGCATACCTACTAGAGAATACTCGAACTTTTGAATAATGTAATCCAAGGTCAATGGTGCCCTTTAGGTAACGTGGGATGTGCTTAACACCATTCGATGTCTTAAAGTAGGTGCGAGCTATATCTTGCTAGAAGATTTCGAAAAGCTATATCCGGTCTAGTGCAATTAGCTAGATAAGTCAATGCTCGATTGCACTAAGGTATGGTACTTGAGACCAAGAATCTTTTCCTCATCTTGAATAGGTCAAGTGGATCTTTATTTACATCAAGTGTTCTAACGACCATTGGTGATGGTAATGGATGCGCTTTATCCATGTAAAAGCGTTTTAACACTTTTTCTGTATGTAGATTGATGAACAAATAGACCTTGAGGACATGTTCAATTTGCAAACCTAGACAAAATTTTATCTTTCCTAAATCTTTCATCTCAAATTCATTTTCAAGTATTTAGCAGTTTTATTAAGCTCTTGGAGTTCCAATCAAATTCAAGTCATCAACATAAACTCGCTATGATTGCAAATCCATTTTCGTTTTCTTTATGAAACACAGGGCATACATCATCATTTTGTATCCTTCTTTAACAAATACTCATGAGTCTATTATACCACATACGTCCGCATCTGTTTCAACCCATACAATGATTTTGTAATTTGATTGAAAACATGCTTTTGAGCTTTGATTTACATGCTTGGGCATTTTAAATCCTTCGGGGATTTTCATAAATATGTCACTATCTAGTGAACCATATAGATATGCAGTTACTACATCCATAAGGCACATATCAAGCCTCTGTGACATAGTCAGACTAATCAAATATCTAAAAGTAATTGCGTCCATTACTAAAGAGTATGTTTCTTCATAATCAATTCCGGGTCTTTGAGAGCAACCTTTTGCTACGAGTCTTGCTCTATATCTCGTAATTTCATTTTTCTCATTTATCTTTCGAACAAAGACTCATCTGTATCCTACAGGGATAACACTTTTCGGTGTTAGGACTATAGGTCCAAAAGTTTTCCGAATTCCTAATGCATTTAATTCTGTTTGTATGACATCTTTCCACTTTGGCCAATCATCTCTATTTTGACAGTCTTTAACCGACTGTGGTTCAGGATCCTCATTTACAACTTCAAGGGCCATATTAAATGCAAATATATAATCCATGACGATATTATTTCTCCAATATTCTATTAGAAGATAAATAATTAATTGAGATCTCATGATTTTCGGACACTTGTAGTTCTTCAGGAACTACCTTACTTTCATTTGATTGATTAATCATTTTCGTCATTGTTTGGTCCCTATCTTACGTCTTTCTTTTTCTAGGCATAGAATCTTTGGAACCAACTGGTCGACTACGTTTTTGACGAACTTTTGATTCATTTGTTGTCATTGTTATTTGTCCTTCAGGGACATTAATTCTGGCTGGAATATTTGCAGTCCTTCAGGGATTGTATTAATAAGATATTGCAACTCAATTTCAATATCATCCCACAAGTAGTAATTGAGCAAATCAATGTCAATATGATATAAGATTATGTTTTTCTATCATGGATAAACATATTTATCTAAACTACGGATTTTTCTTCAAGAACATATAATATTTGATATTAATTGTGCTACTTCGGGAGCGACTATTCAATCATTATAATGATAATAGATAAAACAATTCAATAACAAAAGGAATAGTAATAAAAATACTCTAAATAAAGCTTTAAAAAAATCAATCTCGATGATTTAATATTCTTAAGGAATATTAATTTTATCTCATGTGTTCATCAGAAACACATCATATTTAGTAAAAATATGAAAAAGATATCATTGTGTTTCATCAGGAACTTCAACGATTTATTTTTAATAATCTTCAAGATTATTAAGAAATGGAAATTTATGTTTCTTTAGGAAACTGTAAAAATATATTGATGCAATGAATTGCATGAATCGATACAAATAATTTTATCTCAATATTAGTCTTTCAAGAATAACATAAGCATTTTACAGATCTTAACAAATTAGACCTCTTAAATAGATGGTTCATGGTAAGTTCAATTTAATCATGTTTCATTCTAAAACATATGAACAACCACATAAGAAAAATAAGCAGCATATTAAAACTTCAATTAGTTAAAGTATTATCAATCAATTCAGCGGGTAGGATTTAATACTGTATTAGATATAAATCTTCCAATTTTATTAGATCTACAGTTACTATCTTATCATCGAAACTCAAATTTCAAATTGCAGTAGGGCATGTCATCATTAGCTAAAGGGCAAAATATATATGAAAACAAGTTTTGCAATTAACATACTCGTTGCTTTAAATTATGTATATACAAATCACATGTGATATTCCGAAAAGATTGACGAAAATAAATTAAAGGAATAATTTAATTACACAAAGCATGTGAAATTTCATATAAATCACAATACTAGTTGGTCATTCCAAACTATATAAATGAATTGGCATCAATATAAAAATATTATCAATTACATATTTAATGTCAAGAATGTTATAAATTAATCACTTACTTGCTTGAATATTCATGCGCAAAGATGCAGCAGGACCGGATCTCAAGAGATTCTAGCAATTAAGAAATTTAAGTTGATCATCTTCAAGATATTGCCCTGTCTCCTTTGTAGCCGCAAGGAGGTAGAACCACATAAGTTTGCTTCTCTCTAATCTTGTGGGAAAAAAAATACTAATAATGAAAATAGAACAATCGTGCTGATAACGTGTTATAAAATAGAGAGAATGTAGAGAGAACAACAAAGTAGAGAGGTAAATTAGTGTGTCCAACTATGAGGTTAAAGCCTCTATTTATAGGGAGATACAAATTAGGGTTAGGGTTTTGGTCATCCTAAATATATGGGATTGATATAAATTCTATATTTACAACACCAATATATATATAGAGAGAGATAGTGATTATTGTAAAAATCATCCTTAACCTATAAACTACGAACTCTTGAAATCATCTGAATTCATCGTGAAAGCGTCTGAATTCGCCATGTAAGTGTTTGAATTCAGAAAATTAAAATTTTGCCCCTCATGGGATTCGAACCCAAGTATTTGAATCAATCAAGTAAGGTGATGAATTCACCATAGATCTTCACGAATCAAGGGTTGAAAATGGTTCTTATTTTATATTTTAAGATTGGTTCGTATTTGATCTCATTCTCTCTCTCTCTCTCTCTCTCTATATATATATATATATATATATATATATATATATATATATATATATATATCATCATTAACCTATAAACTATAAACTACGAACTCGAAATCGTCTGAATTTGCCATGAAAGCGTCTGAATTTATCATGTAAGTGTCTGAATTTAGATAATTAAAAATTCGTCTATCATGGGATTCGAACTCAAACGTTTGAATTCATCAAGTAAGGTGATGAATTCACTGTAAATCTTCACGAATCAAGAGTTGAAAATGGTTCTTATTTTATACTTTAAGATTGGTTTGTATTTGATCTCATTTATATATATATATATATATATATATATATAGTTGAATTTCCGTAGTATCCGATCCCAGATAATATGTAGTACTCAATCTAGACCATACATTTTAAATAATTGGTCGTACCACAAGCTGACACGTGGCAGCTCATTTTTTTTTTTTTTTTTCACAAGGGATAAAATGGAAAGAAATCAAATCAGCATTCTTCTTCTCCTCCTTAGTGACAGCGGACGGCGCCGGTGACGGCGGCGGCAACACCGATGAACAGCAACAATATAAACAAACAACAACTAACAACAGATTTTGAAAGAAAGAAAAAGAAGAAAAAAATTTGAGAACAAAATTGATGGATTTTGAAAAAAAAATACAAGATAAATTTGATTGATTATTGAAGAATTGAGAAATATGATGGCTATGGAGGTGATTCACGGTGAATTCGCCGGTAATCAAGAAAAGAGACGACGGAATTGACAGAGAATGATGAATGAAAAATTTGCTATCGAAAACCATAAAATTGCATGTTACCACAAAACACAAACTTGCATTGAATAAAGTACGTTCATGCATTGAACAAAGCACGTCCATGCATTGATCAAATAATGTCAATGCATTGAACAAAACATAAAACTGTATATTTTCACGAAACACAAATATGCATTTAATAAAGCACGTTCATGCATTGAACAAAGCACGTTCATGCATTGATCAAAACATGTCAATGCATTTAACAAAATATAAAAATGCATTGTTGGCCAACGAGCGTGCGAGCAAGCGCCGGAGCGACATGCGAGCACGAGCGCACGCTGGACGTGCCCGCGCGCTGGACGCGAGCTTCCAACCGCATGCATTATTGTATTCAACTACATGCCTTTTTTATTCATTTGAATGCATTATTCAGATCAACTAAATACATAGTTTTTTTTTCGCAATCACATAACAAATCAAATTACTAATTTATCCTTATTATAGCGAAAATCAACGAAATTAAGATTAAAAAGTCCGAAAAAATCTCAACTATAAGATCTATGAGATGAATGGATGAGATTGAGTACTACATACTATCTCCGACTCGGATACTATTTGATCCTCCTCTATATATATATATATATATATATATATAACTATAACTCTTTCTGCTGCTATGATGAAAGATGTGCTATACTAATATATTTAGATATGTGCTACGAATGGATGAAATATACATTAACTCGATTGTCTTCACAATATGAAAGATATATATATATTATATATATATATATATATATATATATATATTTTCACATGTTATCCTATCTTATTTTCTTGAACTCATAAACTTGACAAAACATCAATGTTAATTTGTGTCGTTCAAATCTTGTTGACATGATTCTGATCGTAAATTATTTGGATCAATGAGTGTGTTTGGAAGTGATGAATTTATTTAAAAAGAATTGTATGTATGTAAATAAGTTACCTATTTTGGGTTAGTTTTGCATGTAAAAATTAAACCAGATGATGGAGAAAATGAGGGGAAAAAATCTGTTTAAGATCTCTAAGTAATGCTTCTGGGAAGAATACAGAGAGGGAAAGTTCAATACTTCTGTCCTTCAATTCTTTGCGAAGAAGTAATTATTTTTTTCCTCTTTTATGGGGCTTTTCCTTTTTGGATTCTCCCCCTTATAATTGTCATTATTATTATTATTATTATTATTATTATTATTATTATTATTATTATTATTATTGTTTTGTAGCATTGTTTGGGGAATTGGGGGTATTTGATTCATGTACATAAGGGTTTTTTTCTTCTTCGGAATTTCTTATTCGAGATGTTTGTAAATATGCGGTTTTTATGTTTTAACCCCTTCTCATGAAGTAGTATACATGAAAGATCAGTTTCTCTTTAATTGCCCAATTTCTTCTATGCCAAATTCTAATATTTTTACAATTTCTTGGAAATTGTTAGCTATGTATGTTGCATTTACTACATCAATTTGAAATAACTAAATTACACGTGTCAATAATGAATCCCCATTTCTTGTTCCTAAAGTTTTATGAAGGAAAGACAACTAGCATTCGTTCTTGCATTGCCAAAACGGCTTACTCAAATTGCTAGAAGAGTCCATTGAGCTCGAACATATACTTGCTTAAACATTTATCACCACATAACGACATTCTATTCTAGTAAAGCATCAGAATTCTAAGTCAAGTGCAAACACCAGTTTGAAGAAAGAATGCTTCTTAGCTACCAAAATCACATTGATGTTCCACAAATTGGAACTGTTCAGCTGTTACAATATACAAAAATATAATATTTTGAAACTACAATATAACTAAATCTCCACAAATATCATTAGAATCTACGAGCATAAAAAGCATCATTCTCACTCATTTACCACTTATATCAGTAATGCTAGTGCCGTAGAAGCCAATCCGAGCAAATTTACAGTACTTTTTTTTTACCTGGGCTTGGACTCATTTCCCTTGCTCCTAAATGTCGATAACGAGAAAAATGATCTCGGACCTGTTTAAAACATAGCATAGTATAAGCAACCAGCTTGAGTGAACATCATTACTAGCAAGCATATGAACATATGAACAATGTGTGTGCGTGCGTGTGTAGATTATTAGGTCGAGGGAAATAATTAGGCTTCTAATAATATATAGGTAAAAGCTGTTTCTAAACATCATTCAAACAACAAGGTTAAAGCAGATCATGTTGATTTTTGTATGCATTTTCTCTTGGAGCTCCAGAATTTGGAACCAAAAACATGATATTGCATAATTCACCTTTGATTGAGGTTCCAGAAACATGGTCCTCTCTTAGTTTGAAGTTGGCTGGAGGTGCTGGGATAGAACATTGTGAAGATTGTTCTGTGCGGACAAAGGGAATAAACACATCACACGAGAAGCATCAGAAATTCTTAATTACTGCCTGAATATTAGATGCAGAATATGTTAAAGACAAAAATCGGGAAGGATGAAAATAATCAAATATCATGAAACTGACAGTGAGTTAAACTGTAACTGAACCACAGTTTAATAATTATCAACTAGCAAAACAGAAATCTTTTTGTCGTTAACTAGCTAGTAAAACCGTTGTCACATGGTAACTTCAGAGAATAACTCATATAGATATATTAATAGGGAAAAATACTGCATGATAACTTCGGAGGAGAACAAAATTTCAGGGTAAACATAAAAGGAAATAGAAAACATAAGGAGATACTATAATCACCTGATTCATTGAAAATTTCATTTTCGTTGAAACCATCATCAGAAGGTTGAGCTTGAGAGAATCCCATTCTTGACTTCCTGAGATCTTCTGAGGAACGATTGGCAGGATCTTGTCCATCTTCTGTGTCATCATCTCCTTCTGATGTGGTAGCAGAGACCCAGTCAGCCATTGTCTCTGAGCCACGATTCTTCCTTCCAAATTTCAGCAACCTTTTAAATCCTCTAGTCATATCCTTACGGGATGAATTATTGGACGAATGGGTTGCAACCATAGGCTTTTGGGCCGCTCCCCATTTCTTCCTCATCCTAGCAGCATCAGCCTCCATTGCATTAAAAGAATGTGAATTCCATGAAGGACTTCCAATTGGGGAATCCACAGAAGCATCGACATCAGATGTCTCATGGGGATATGAAAAGGGATGTTGAGTGTGAGAATTCCATGACACTGGACTTCCATTATTCCAATCTCGCATGGAGTCAACAGGGAGGAAGCATGAAGGAATTTCTCTTGGATATTTTGAACCCAGAGCCTGGTCCACCGCAGAAAAAGTGAGATTGTCGTCACCATTTTCAGATCCAGAATTCACAAATTTATCTAGTTCCGACTCTCTATCTTCTAAATTATTATCCTCTTCAGCAGTCAAGCTCTTGAATTCCTCCTCACCTTCATCTTTAACAATATTCTTGCATTCATCAGGTTCAGAGGCAACACCATCATTTTCATCCATATCATTATTTACAGGTTCAGAGACCCTCTGCCTTGCAATACTTGTTCGAGCAGCACGGCTACCTTTTCTAAGAAAAGGCTTGGTACCAACATTTTTCAAAATTTCCTTGTCAAATTTTATCTGGGTCGAAACAACACCATCAGAGTCCAGAGTAGATAGATCCTTGAACTCACTCGGATTTGCTGAGGTTTTCCTCAATGCTTGCAATCGGCGTGATTTGTCCTCCTTGACAACAGCCATTTCTTCAGTTATGCTTTTGCTCCGAGCATGGTTTCTTACCTGTGAACGTGTTGCCTTGCCACCTCCAGAAGAAGGTTTAGTATTTTCTTTTCTCAGGTCAGAAAAGTTGGGGACAGATTGGGCAAGAGGATTTTCAGGTTGCATTCTTCGCTTTACAGAACCTGTGGATGTTTTACAAGCAGATCTTGCAGCTGAAGTTGCTGAAGGCCGAGGAGTAGTTGATGGAAATTTTCTGTTATTAGGTATGAAATTCTTCCCCTGTGCAGTCATAGAAAGACCATCCTCGAAAGAGGTGTCATCAACAACTCTTTCTCCGCAAGGAAGATTCTTCTCTTGAAAATCCAAAGCATCATCGTCAAACTCACAATCTCCAAAATCTAAATGTTCCTGTCAAAGTGAAACTTTTAGATGGTAACTCTAGTAAATCCTTTGAAAGCGCACAAATTGCAAGATGGTCCCACTCATTAGTGCCATGTTCAAGCATAAATATAAATTTACCTGCTCCCTGTTCAGAGTTGACCTGCTATTATACGATCTGAGTCTCTCAGCACGCCGCCGAGCACTGGATACTGAACTTTGTCTGTCTGCAGATACCGATAATTTGGCCTTTATCTCAGATTTATTCCTCTCAAGGCTATCCTGCATGGACTTCAATTGGGCTTCTTTCTGTGTTCTGTTTGAACTCCAATCTTCTTTCAGTTTTTCATCCCTCTTCTGAATATACCTGTGGTAGAGTTTCCCTCGAGAACCCTCTGAAACACTAAGCTCGGAGAAACTCTTCTTCAAAGCATCACCTCTGTTCTGACTATCAATCATTTTCATGGAAGATGAAGCATTCAACTTGGTCTTGTTCTTCAAATTTCCAGTTGGCTCATTTGACTGAGTGGAGATATCTGCTATTGGTTTTGAAGACTGAAACCTACTCACTTGCAAATGTTGTGCATCATCTAATTTACCTTTACGGGCAGAGTTGGATAGATCTGCAGGGACTCGCAATTTGTGTTCTGCAAAGAGTTTCTCAAGCTCATTTGCTTTCATCTTTAACTCATCATTGCGATCCTGATTACCCTTTGTCTGCCTTCCACTCTGAAATTGCTCTGGAGGTGTTTCAAAGGAATCAAACCCTTCTTGAGCTTCCATTGCAATTTTACCAGAAAATGGTGTCCTGCTGCTTCCATCAGGCAGATTTTTTGCCTTATTACAGAGGTCAGCTGCTGAGACCTTTCGATTGAACTTCATCCTCCGAGTTCCAGAATCTTCAATCGATTCTGTTTTTTCCACTACTTCATTTTCCCCAGTAGACCTCAACTCTTTCTCATCTTCAATCTCTTTGTGGTGAGCATCAAAAGCCTCTTGCGATCTTGAACCAGAAACACCACCGGAAACCCAAGATTCTTCCATAGTCTTTGAGGTGGACGGCAGACTTGATTGCGCAACAGATTTATCCCTTTTTTCAAAACCACCTTCACTTCCAGTAGACCTAATTTCTGCCATTAAAGAACCCTGATTCTTCACCCCAGCAATCTCTGACCGGCTCTCACTAGGAATGACATTTAACTCAGGCTTAGCCATTGAAGAACTCTTTGCTGTATCATTGTTCAAATCCAAAATTTCGTTCTCCTGGGAAAGCGATTCCGTGGAAGGAGTGCATAATGGGCTCTCGGAGTCCTTCTTTTCAGCACTTAAGTCGATGCTCATTTCACTAACTCCACTCCACATCCTTAAGACTGCCTTCTCTGCATTTGCTCCCACCATTGACACATCAGATGACAGCCTCCTCAGCTCATTAGATTTTACAATGGGAGGCTTTCCCCCAGAATTCTCCTTCTGCTTGTTCTCAAACATGTTTATCCTATCCTGAACACTGAGTCGCCTTCCAGGTTGACTAGCTTGAATAGAACCTGTTTGGTCAGGAGCTGAAGTCTCATCATTCTTATCATTTTCACCAGTGGCATTGTCCGGCTTATCTCCCCCGTCCCTCTCTATACTGGATTCTCTGCTGCAAGTGTGACGTATGGGGAAGGTGACAGGTGGGGTATTGAGCTGCTGATGTGTGGTGGGTTCTGGACGTGGTGGAGAGGATGGATCATTGTCAATGGACATATCTGATGTGCATGAGGAGCAAATAACTCGGACTTCTGACCCCAATTTCAATTGGTTGATGAGGTTTGGCCGCCTTTCACATAGAGATATGTACTTGCCACAAGCTTCACTGCAAAATCAGTAGGAATTTCTGTTGTTGATCAATAAACAGCAAGAGAAAAAAAAACAAGGTCCACTTCTCAAACTGCAACTTTTATTTGCTGGATCCAAATCTTAATGTGGGTTGTAGAAGAAAATCACAAGGCTTTAAGTTAGTTAGCTACGGGCACCAATGGCAGGATAATTAATTTCATGCATAGGTGGCTATCAATGTTGATGCTGACTCTACATCTAGGATATGATAACAATGACCATGATGCCAATAGAAATGAAACACAAGAATGAGGAACTCGAAGGAAATAGAGGATTTTATCTTGATAGCTGGTATAAACAATACATTCATTAGAATCTAGGGTTATTTTGAAAAAATATAATCCTAATTCACAATTGCACAATGCACAAAACATAACCATTTCTAGATATCTAAGAACTAAGAATTCTTTTTGTAACTGTGCAGATGTTATTCTACTTCATAGCTTTGTTCTGGCTGAGTTTTAGCATGCAGGATAGCTTAGTTCAGGGAGATTTCAGACACAATAGGAAAGAATATGCATTCAGTGATATAGAGCCGTTTTATTAAATAAATCAAAGAATGTGCGAGAATCCTTACTTGAGGCGATGAGCACCAAATCTATCAGCAAACATTTGGAGTTCTGGAACAGTATCAGCATCAAAACCAGCAGCAGCAGCACGAGCATAGGCATTAGTTAGGTCCTGCTGCGCAGCTACAAGCCTTAAGTCGATAGCTTTGAGAAGCTCCTTTCTGTATCGATTAGAACAAAAGAATTATTGCGTGCCTTCAAAGTCATGTTTGGAAAATAAAAGCTGAGTAACATCCCAATGCTCATTAGTAGAGACAACTCTGACAGAAAAATGAATAAGATGATAGCAGTTAATACATAAGCTGAGGGGGGGAAATACTTTGTGGCATCATCTGCAGCAGTCGATCCAAATCCACCTCCACCTGGCGCAAGTCATAAATAATAAGATTAATGTTTCTCCTTGGAGTAAAAACCATACAAAACTGATTCCTCAGAAAGATAAAGTAGAAATTCATCTGTTATTAAGCACCTCAACACTACTCCAACAAAAGTTCATCAAAGCAACGTAAACTAGAACTGGTAAATGAACTTAGAATCTTGCAGACTAGAAAATTACTTGGATATCCAGAATTTCCAAATATGTCCAATACCTATGTTACATTATTGAATAAATTACAGTTAAAGTGTACTATGTGGTTCTTTCATAAAGTATTATGCAAGCAACAAAAATAGAGACAAAAATTTACTAAATAACTATAGTACATCATGCTTCATGGCATCCCATACAAGACAAAATCAAACATAAGGTATGACATACTTATCTATAGTTGACATGTCATGCAACCAAAATAAAAGGAAATATGCATTAGACAGATAAAATGTAAATGGAATTCATACCAGGATGTTGATCGCCCATTCCCTGAAATAGGTGAGGGAAGTAGTTTAGCATTGGTTCATTCCACTAGGAAAGATAATAGGCAATAAATACCTGATAAATTTTCCACGCTGCTTCCAACTGTGACATCTCGGCATCAAAGATATTCACAAGTTCCAAAACTTCAGGGGTGCTAACAAATCGTACAAACCTGAGAATGAAAGTTTTAAATATAGATATCAGATGTATACTACTCCTAGAAGATTAAAAAAAGTTAAAGCAGTGCCACTACCTGTCAAGAGTTCCCTTGGTGAACCACGCGTTAGCATTTTTATGTCGTCCAGGATCAAGCTTAATAGCCTGTGCAGCAGAGGCAGCTTGTTCCTCGGCAACTTTTAAATGTGTAACAAACGGTTTAAGAAGTCCTGAAGCAAGTTTCTCTGTGCTCTCACCACTTGAAACAAACAATTCACATCTGGAGACAGACAAGCTCAAGAGTCAACGACTAGCATTACAAGAAGAATGACGATCACGAAGATGAAAATGCTCACCGTGAGTGCTTTGGTGAAAGGTGGAATACAGCGTAATCTAGAGGTGCATCCAACTTTATCTTTTCCATACTAGGAAATGATATTATTTTCACTGTCTTATATCATATATGTACACTTCCATCCCCTAAGACCTATGAATTTCAGAACATGGAAATTCTCTGCATTGCACATACTATGCGATATCCTACAACAGCCTGCATTCCACATACAGGATTTATATTAAAACTCCGTAATTACAATTGAATTAAATCAGATTCAAGTATATCCAACATTACAAAAGGGACATAAAAACGTACGGCGTATATGCTAATTAAATTAAAACCATCAAAAAATGATAAATAGTAGAAACAAGATCCCAACTAGTAGTTCTATCACTGTAACTGTAAGACCACACAAAATCTATAAAAACAAGCACAATGCACTTCAAATTGAGCTACATTAAAAATACAAAATCAGTCAGAAAATGGACATAAAGTCAATATTGCCTCAGATCCGATTATACCCAAACCAAATTCAAATGCCACACATCAACTTCAGCTAAGCATTATCGTAGGCTCAGTATCAGCTCAATCCAAAGCAATGCAGAAACATTTCACCACTTAACAAAAAACTACTTAAAATAAGACACCAATTTTTTTTTCCAAATTAACTAACTACGGAAACACAAAAAAAAAACCATCGAGGAATCATAAACTGACCTCAATTAATGCCAGTGCGAAGATCTTCAACACTAGAAACCGATCGTCCGATTCAAGTTCAATCACCAATAAATCTCCAACAATATCCAATCAAAAAAATGCTTGAATTTAGAGGAATTTTCTCAACACAGCCCTACAATAACTACAAATGTAGTATACGTACAGCGTATGTACACATTTCGCTCTTCCTGAACTTATTTCTTTGCAAAAAATGTATATATATGTATAGGTACAGTAAAGTGTACGTATAGATAGAGAAGGTGGGGGGAGCGGACTCGGGGATGGAGAATGGAGTAGTAGTGCCTTGATGCTGAGATTATTTGTGCTTTCAGACAAATAATGAATCTCTCTCTCTCTCTTTTTTTTTTTGTGTGTTTCGTTTTCACTTTTGTTGTCTGTTGTAACTTGTAATGTTTGAAATCTTAAGTGAAGGAAGGGGGATGAAAAGACAAAAGACCAGTGGTCGAAATATGTATGGATGTTTCCTTTTCTTAAGTTTCTACTGCTGGTCTGGAAATTACGAAAATACCCATCGACCACATTCTTTTTTATTTTTACGGTTTGTTTTAATTTCCTATTTTCGTGATACCAATCACTCCACCTACGTTTAGGTTTTTTTATCTTCTCTCATCTTATATTATGTATTACCATTTTATTTATTATAACTAATGATATAATTAATGATGTACGAAACATATTATATGTATAAAATGAATAGGTAACAGATGAATGTATATATTTGGTTATTTTTGCATACGAAATATATAACCTCGTTTTTGTGATGGAATAATATGTGTATATATACGTGAAGATTACTTGTTTAATGAGGTGATTGTTCATGATTGAGTTTTAAGAATAAACATATATATATTATAACTAATTTAGCTAAAATTTAGCAATTAGGGTACAATTTTGGTCATTTAAGTTCAACAAACCTGAAATTGTGAACGTGTGGCATGATAGGCTTTTTTTTTGTCAATTAATACAGAAATTTTAAAGGCTGCGTCACGGTGGACTCGAACCCGAGATCTTTGGCCTCGGACATTAATCACTCTACCACTAGGCCAACACACACACACATGATAGGCTTTTTTAATAGTTAATTATGTAACGATAAATTTAGTCAAAATTGATGATTGGAGTAGGATATTGAGTTTTGTTATTAGATTTAAGTTACATATTATAACTAAATTGATGAATTGGTCAACAAAATAATTAATTGTCAAATTCATGACTAAATCGACTACTTTCAAATAATTGCCTATCAAATAACAATTTTATGATTTTCTTAAGCCTATCAAAGTTATGATTTTTTTTAGGTCTATCAAATTAGACGCGGCCAATTCCAACTCTGTGTTCCATGTTATGGATTATATGTAATTAGTAGGGGCAAATCTATAAGAGGGTTAAGATTGGCTTAAGTTAACCTCTAATTTTTTTTAGATTTTAGAAATTTAATGGTGATTGAAGATTATTGCTCTCAGCACACCTTCCTACAGTGCAGAGAAGGTGTAGTTGGTCCCTGTGACAATTTCGATAGTTAAGGTGGGTTCGCATGGCGAGGAGGTCAAGTGTCAACCCCACCAAACGCCTCTATGGGTTTGGCGCTGTCACACTTGGTTTTCAAGTGTGGTTTCTGTCTGTGTGGTTTGCGGCTATCGCAGCACGATAGTGGGATTTATCCAGGTCTTGACCCAAGGTAGCGGTTTGCGGTTCCCATGATATCAAAAAAAAAAAAAGAGAAGGTGTAGTTGCTATGGCTATCGAAAATAATTGCTCCCAACCCATGTTTCTGCCGACTGCCATTGACGGTTGTAGTAGTTGCAGAAAAATGAAGAAATGCGAAATTAATTGAAATAAACAAAAAATATAATTAATGATAAAAATGCATGTGGGCCAAGTAATAAAATAATAACAAAAGAGCGTATAACTTTTTTATTGAAAGGAAGTAAAAGTGGGTCTCAAAATTCTTTTAATCAAGAGGAAGTTGGCTGTGGGTGTCATTCAATATTCTTTTAAAAAAAAAAACCCACGCTTCTTCAATGAATTTGTTTAATAATTTATCAATTTTTCATTTCTCTTATTTTAGGTAAGTTTTCTATTTTTGTTCTTTTACTTTTAGTTTAAATACATAGTAATTTGTTGAATGTGTATTAATATTTTTTCACCTCTTTATCTTCAATTTTTCTAGGTGCAACATCTGCAAGTAAAATAATAAATTTGATTTAATATCCCAAATAAATTATAATGATCAATCAATATGTGTGGTTTTATTATTTAAGTCATAAAGTAAGTTTTGTGTGTCGCTTCTATTGATTTTAATATAGTTCGAATGGTGTATATTTTTATTTTTAATATTTTTTCTACAAATAAATTTATTATTTAAAAAAGTTATTTTGATTTATATTACTCCCTCCGTCCGTCAAAAAGATGCGTCTTTGGTTTGGACACATGTTTTAATAAAGGAATTGAGTGGAATAAATGTCTCACTTATTATATAATTTTAAATTGCTTTTGATGGGCCAAACAATGACAAATGAAAAAATATAAGGTTGAATGAAAAGCTAAATTAAAGTAAAATGAATGAGTCATATTAGTAAAAATAGAACATGCATCTTTTTGGCTGACGGATCGATAAGGAAATGCATGCATCTTTTTGACGGATTGGGGAATGGGGAATATCTTTAATTGAAATAGATAAGATACTAGTATTCTGCCCAAACTATTTAAATTTTGACTATGAAAAAGGTGTCAGTTTATTTTCACAAAATGTTCAATTTTATAAAACTATTGTTACATATGCGATGCTAAATTATAAAGAGTTTTTCATATGTTACTTGGTAATGAAATCTAGCTTAACTAGTTTGCAGAAGACTCTAAATTTTTTAAAGGACTCATATTCAACTATGGATAGACGCAACCCTAGAGCCCCCATTGTGCAAAAAGTCCCTTCGAACCACCAAAGAGGACTTCGTTATGTGAAAGTTTCTCCGTGGTTTCTCTAGCGACGAAGAAAAATCGAAGAAAATAGTGTATAGCTTCATACTAAAACAAAATTTGTCTCTAACCCAATAATTTTCGCTATTCCATAACCCTCTCGATAGAAAAATCCCAAATCCACCCCTGATTAATATCGTGCATGACATTGAAGCGGGATAACTAATTTCTCTTGGATAAATTTGAGGACTTAACTTCATTTTGCAGTAATTATCACATCAAACAGTAATTCATCTTCAATACATAAACTCAAATTCTAACTCAAAAGAATATTCTCTATATACCTCTTCTCATACCACTTTTTATACTTTTGCAAAATAAACCTTTATACTTTTCAATATTACACAGTAAATCTATTAATATTATTATTTATTATCTATGAGTTAATAATTACTATATGAATATTTTAAAATTATAAATTAGAATAAGTTAAATAATTAAAGTTTAATCTTTTTAGAATAAAAAAGAAGCAAAATAATACGAATAAAAAAAATAAACAATACTATTAACATTTTAATGCAACATAATTAAAAAAAAGAAGATGAAAAAAGAAACAGCAACAACTTAACGTGAATAACCATTTAATGAGCTTTAATATATTTAATGGGCTTTACTCAAGGTAAACAACAATTTAATATATGCAATGTCTATGAAACCCAACAAAAGCCCAAAATAATTAATATAAAATTGCCCTAATTATCATTAATTGTCTTCTTCCTCTTCATTTTGTTTTCTCCTCTCTTCTTTCTTTTATGTAATTTTTTTTCTGATACACAAAATAAATTATCAATATATAGAAGGATTATTATGTAATATCATCAACATAAAAAAATGATTTGAGTTGAGCTATAGTGTAAACGTATATATGAGTTTGGATGAGAGAGAAATTTCATCAAAACTCATTTTGAGTTTGGATTTGTAGGTATGTTTGAGATTAATATTGACTGCAGGTTGGAGACGGCCTTAAGGGCACCGATAGATATATAATGGGGTAAAAAAATGTCCAAAATAATATTTTTTTCAAAATACTTATAAAATATTATTGATCATCACACATCTTTAATTTTTTTTTTCTTTAACAATTAAATTTCACAATGTTCGGTCCAAAACACGGTGACAACGTATTCTATCACTTAATTATTTTGAGTGATTCGACACATAATCTTCCGGTACGATGTCACCCATACATGTCTAACTATGTTTTGTGAAAAGTTAATTTTGTTCATAGCGATCCTTTCAGACCGAACCCAATTAATTTGGGTAAAAATAACTTTAAAAAGTCTAGTCTTAAATCAAGAGACTTCTCTCTCTATCTATATATATGTGGGTTATTTCATAAAAATATTACTAAGATAATGCCCATAAAAAATTATTGCAAATTTCATTAGATAATCACTCCTATCTAGATTACATAGTTGCAAATATGACAACCTCTGAATGGATTTATGATTTATAATATAAATTCAAAAGGTCAAATCTCCAAAATGGTTATTTATAAATTCCCCTTTTATTCTTAATCTATGTTAAAAATATAATAATAAGCGTTGCCAAAAAAAATATAACAATAAGCATCAGCCTGATAATTCCATTGATGGCAATATTAATTTCAATTGATCATCTCTATTAATTATCATCGTTAGAACTTAGAAGAACATGAGAGTAAATTAAATTGAATTAAGACGTGGGACAAGGATACAGTTGTCATATTAGACATTTAAAATAACTGTTTTTTTTTTGAAACCACAGTACCATAAATTAATTCAACAAGTCATCTTTTACAAGATCGACTAACCAACTAGGAAAACTATCGTTCCAACAAACTGGACGATTACAATTAAGAGCGTATTGCGCAAGAGAGTGAGCCGCTTTATTTGCCAATCTATACATATGAGCAATTCCAATCAAAAAGTTCGATCGAGCATCCACAAGGATATCATAAACCTCATCAGGAAGCAAGTATTTATCCTCCTCTGGTTTAGCCATGAGTCAAGCAGCCAAGATAGAGTCAGTAAATACCTCAACAGGAGAAATGTCATTCTCCACACAACATACAATACCAAAAATGACAGCCTTGATCTCGGCAAGCATGCTGCTTGTGGATGGCGCCGTCTGTTGAGATTTGGCAAAGATGATTCTACCTTCGAAGTCCCGAATGATAATACCAACACCGAAGCCTTTTTTTCCGATATTATGAAGGGCATCCACATCAACCCGGAAGCTACCTTTTTTAGGTCGCATCCACTTCCTGGCACCACAGGAAATACCAAGCTTTGAAGCAGCTTCAAACTTGGGTCGCACACTCTTGTAATTCTCGAGTAAAACCGCACAGACAGTTTCCGAAATCCCTCAAATCTCTTATCATTCTCGTGAGCGTCCTTACAGATAGCCCTCCACATTTGCCACAGCATGATACACCAAAGCTCGAAATCATCCCTATCATACTCATTCCAAACCGCTAAAGCAATATCCATTAGCCTCGGGTCCTTTGCTTGTCGGAGGAGTTTCCAAAACCAGCTATGTTTCCAGCTGAAAATGCTACGAGGGCAATAAAAAAGGGAGTGTTCCGTTGTAGCCCACCTGTCGTTGCATATCTCGCACGTACCGTCGATCGAAACATGGTGACTCTTGAGATTTCCAGCTGTGGGGATGTGGTCCAAGAAAGCTTTCCACATGAAGATCTTTGCTTTGGGAGGGATAGATCGCGACCAAATCAGCTTGTTCCAAAATTTTTGATCCGTGGTGCTCGTATGCGGGTGGCTCTCATAATACCCCTTAGAGAGAAGATATGCTGATTTGACCGAGAACAGACCATTTTGCTCGAACTTCCAGAAGTGTTCGTCAGAGTTACCCTTCTCCCCAATAGGTGTCAAGAGAATACCATCACATTCATGCTTAGCAAACTCCCTTTGTAAACTAGCTTCATCCCATTTACCCATGTTGTCGATCAAATCTGACACCTTACTGAAGTTGTTCAGATCAGCCCTTCTGCAAACCACCCTCCCCTCGTTCAAACCATGCACCCATCGATCCCTGAAGGTATAGATTCTACTACCATCTCCCACTCTCCATCTCATACCACGTTCCACCAGCTCTCTGCTCCACATAAGAGATCTCCATACAAATGAACAATTCGGGTTTAGGGGGACAGAGAGGATATCTCCATTTCTGAAGTACTTCGCCTTAAACACTTGTGTGACAAGAGAATCAGGATTAGACAGCATTCTCCAAACTTGCTTAGCCAAAAGGGCTCGGTTAAAGTCAGCCAAATCCCGGAAGCCAATACCACCCCACTCTTTCGGCTTACAGATCTCTTTCCATTTCGTCCAGTGAATGCGTTTATTCTCGTCTTTATCACCCCACCAGAACGCAACACACATACGGTTAATGTCATTACAAATAGCATTAGGCAGCCGGAAGCATTGCATAGCATACGTCGGAATAGCTTGGATGACCGCCTTCAAGAGAACCTCTTTTCCCCCAGCAGAAAACTCTCTTTGGTTCCACTCAAACAGCTTTCGTTGGATCCTATCCTTGATATAACCAAACTGAATGCGTTTCTGTCGCAGCGAGAACGCTGGCATCCCAAGATACATCTGCAGACCCTGCTCAGCATTGACACCTAAAATATGCTTGACCCTATCCCTCATATTCACATGTGTATTAGGGCTGAAACAAATAGAAGATTTGGTTCTATTGATAAGCTGGCCCGATGCGCGCTCATACACCTGCAGGATCTCCTTGATGTCCGCTGCACCTTCAGGCGAGGCTTTGAAGAAAATGAGGCTGTCATCCACGAAAAAAAGATGGGAAACACTGAGCTCCCGAGGGCGGATTGTGATTCCTTCCACTCTACCACACCTCTCGAAAGATTTAATAAGAGATGAGAATCCTTGAGTGTAGATCACAAAAAGGAGCGGCGAAAGAGGATCCCCCTGTCTGAGCCCTCGGGAAGGGGTTATAGAACCATAAACTTTCTTGTTAAGGAGGAACGAGAATTTTACCGATGACACACAACGCATAATCAACTTGCACAAGCAATCGGGAAATCCAAGTCTTTCCAGAACCGCTTTTAGATACACCCATTCAACCCTATCGTACGCTTTGCTCATGTCCAATTTGAGAGCAGCGTATCCATCCTTGCCCTTCCTTCTCTTACGAATCCAATGTTGGCACTCAAAGCTAACCAACACATTGTCGGTAATAAGTCTTCCCTTAATGAAAGCGCATTGAGCCTGATCAATGACTCGTCCCAGCACCTGGCGAATCCTGTTAGCTATCACTTTGGAAACAATTTTATAACTTGTATTACACATGCTAATATGTCTGAAATCGGATACCATCGCCGGCTTGCTAATTTTTGGGATTAAGCATAAGATTGTGTTATTCCACTCATTCATCGGAGCCTCATCATTCAGAACAGCCAGGACTTCCGTCGTCACAAAATCACCAATACTTGGCCAAAAACGCTGAAAAAAGCGTGCATTAAAACCATCCGGGCCCGGGCTCTTCGTAGGATGCATGTCAAAAACAGCTTCTTTAATATCCTTAGCCTCAAAAGGCTGATTCAAGAGGGTGTAGTCCTCCGTAGAGATACTTTCTCTAATATTCTTAATCACATCTGTAACATCCCGCTGATTTGGCTCATTAGAATTGAAAAGATCCTTGAAGAACTTCTTAATAATCCCGGCTTTATCCTCCTCCTTTTTAAAAATCTCCCCTCGTTCGTCCTTTAAGAAACGGATGGCATCTTTTCTTCTCCTCTGCGAAGCTCTTGCATGGAACGCATGCGTATTCCGATCACCGTTGGCCAACCAGTTCAGTCTTGCCCTTTGTTGCCAATGGGCAGCCTCAATCTCGACAGCATTCTCAATCTTCCTGCTAATATGCATGATTTTCTGGTTCGTATCTGGGTTGCCCGCTTGTTTCATAAGCTTCTGTCTCTCTTTCCTGAGTTTCCTAAGATCTTTTTCCTCCTTATTGAAATAGAGACGCGACCACTGGCTTAGAAAACCAGCGCACTTCTCGAGCAAACCAGGGAGGTTCTTCTCTCCTTGCAGATTTTTCAGTTCACACATGAGGTCAGTGGCAAAGCTTTTTTCAAGCATCCATTTTTCCTCAAAATAGAAGCGGCTTTTCCCCCGAACCCCCATATCTCTATCATGTAGATTCATAAAACAATGAACAAGACGATGGTCAGAACCATGGAAATCAAGAACTTTCGAATGTGTGTTCGGGAATACCTGCTGCCACCTTGAGTTCCCCAGAAACCTATCCAATCTTTCGAACATAATACCTTTCTCCCGATTATTACTCCAAGTGAATTCCAGATCTGGATAAGCGATCTCATGCAGCCCACAGTCAGAGATCGCCGCTTTAAACAGCTCCATCTGAGCCAAAGGACGTGGACGGCCTCCATTCTTCTCAGAGTCATAGATGATTTCGTTAAAATCCCCACCTAACAGCCAAGGCAGCTCCCTAGACTGATCCACATTACTCAGACGCCGCATAAGATCCCACGAGAATTTTCTAAGATCCGTAACTAGATTTTCGTAAAAACCCGTAAAGCGCCACTGTCCCTCCATGCAGTTCACAATACAATCAATATGACCCGATGAATAAGACATAATACTCACGTCAGATTTATCATCCCACGAACGTAAGCCCCTTTATGTCCAACAAAGATCAACGATTTAACATACCTTTAAAACCAAGAACAGCTTTCCACCACTCACATCTACTCGCAACAAGCTTCGTCTCACATATAAAGACTAGGCTTGGGGAATTACCGGCAAGAAGTTGCCGCAGGTCATGGAATGCACGTGAGTTTCCCAGACCACGTGCATTCCAAATTAGACAATTCATAATGCTCGGCGGGGCTGCGAGGCAGCCTCCGCCGTTCGATCGTTGCTAAAGACATCTACTTGCGCTACTCTTTGGTGTTTCGGTGCTGGTGTGTCCGAATCAAGATCACGGGTCGGACCCCCCGTTCTCTTTCTGCAACTTTCCAAAAAGTCACTTTTCCTTCCTCTTTATTCATTCAGGCTCTTCTTTTCCATCCCTCCCTCAGACCTTTCCTCTTCGTTTTCGAAGGAGACCCCTTCTTTTTCTTGTTCTTTTCAGCTACAGAACCATATTCAATGTCCCCCTCAGCCTCCACGATGAGTTTTGCGTTTCCCTCTTCCTGTTCCACCACGGTTCGTCCCCCACCAAAAACCACGCTGCCTCTTCCAGCTTTCATATCTCCCGAATTGGATAAAGCTTCCACAGCTAGGTTCTCGTCCTCTTTCCACTCAGACATCTCCTTATTCGTCTCTACTAATATTCCATCCTCTTCCTTCGATATTGATACCATCAGATTTTTTCCTTCATTCATGCTATTGCCTTCTTGTCCTCTACTGTTATTTGACGAGGAATGTTCCTCTGTCCAAGTCTTCCGTCTATTAGGCGCTGTCCTTCCTGCTCGAAGCCAAGAGTCATACTGGAATTTAGAATCTCTCGCCTCTCTGTCGGGCAATCTTTTGATATGTGTCCAATCCTTCCGCACGCATAGCAAAAGTCAGGCAACCTTTCGTATTGACACATGATTAAAGTTTCATTAACAGCCCCAATATTAGATAGAGGGACACAACGGATTAGGGGGGATTCAATCTTCCTCGTAACCCTAACTCTTGCAAATTTCCTTACGCATTGGCCACCCTCATCCATATCAATTTCATTCACCTCACCTATTCTCTCCCCAATTCTACGGATTATATTTGGTTCCATGCATGAAATAGGGATGTTATGACATTGGACCCATATAGATATTTCATCAAAGCAGACTTCATGGGGTGTTTGCATCTCTTTAGTCTGTTTAAGAATCATCAGGTCTTGGAAAAAATGCCAAGGACCCTCCTCAAGCACAGTAATCCGGTCCATCTCAAGGGAGAAAGAGATCACAAATAGGTTATGCCCTACAATCTCAATTTCCGTTCGTCCTCTCGATCTCAGAATTCTCACTACAAGAAATTGATGTTTTTACTCACACATGTATATGTAGCTAAACGTATACTTATGTGTGAGTGTAGAGCTTTAGCCACACATAATCTAAATGTCAACATTCCATGTAAAGAAAAGTCTTTGCCTACACATGTTTGTATGTGTGGGCAAAATAGCAACCATTTACCCACACATATATGGGTCACTAAAGGTATCTCTTATGTGTAGATAAACATGTTTTTGCTAAAATTTAATGATGAGGCGGAAATGAGGTGGATGATGACGTGTTATTAACACGTGGCGATTTATATGTGTGGCTAAAACTATAAACTATGTATATTAAAAAAAAATTATCATTATTATTATTATTATTAATTTAAGTGTGGATAAAAAGATATTCATGTGTGGAGAATAATATTTTATATTTTTTTCTAATTTTATATATAAATATTATATTACACATTCTAGTATCAAATATGATATAATTCGAGAAATTAGTCTAATATAATCCACCCAAAACACATTAAAATATAACACTAATGCAATATAGAAATTTTACTTAACAACTTTCAATAGAATAAAAGTAAACAATATCTATATTTGAAGTACAGTTCTTTCAAGCTCCTACCGAGCAATCTGGCAGACAGTAGAATAATTGATTAACTTCATCTTGACAACTGCTTCATTTATTCCTGCTAAGATAATAAAAGCAAAATATTATTTAAGATACATATTATACCGTACAAAATAACTAATTGACTTGAAGCAGTAACATTGCCCCCTATCCCCATCACAGGTAAAAAATTGAGAATTGCAAAATTAGAATTAACTAAGAAACTCTCCACAGCCGATAAGAAATAAATGCATAAAGTATAAAAACAGCATCATAGACCAGTTCACTAAAGTCAATCAATTTTTTGGTCGCAGACTATTTATACATCAACAACTTTAATATAATGACTCCATGAAAAATAAAATCAATGATATGAGTTATCATCTATATTAAGAATCATCTATATTGATTCAACCTGCGAGCCAATAAAAAATATTATTAAGTTGAAACTGATAGGAAACTATGAGCACCATAAAGGACCACTAAGTGTGGCTTAGGACACATTCCAATCATCTAAAGAAAGGTCAAGATCATAGAGATGATATATATTCAATAAACAAAAATAAATAAATTCACATAATATAGCAATAATTTCATTCATTAAAAGATGCATCAAATCTCCATTTTCTAGTATATCACAACTTTTTGCATATTGCTGCTATGTGGAAACTATAAAAAAGATTACCTTTCTATGTGTGCAGAATGCCTTATCCATGAAAGTCTCACGACAATCGTCAAACGTTCAAGAACCTAAAGTATTATATGGTGAACAATGATAGTTTTAATAGAAGTAAGGAAGCTGTATAGAAAGATACGCAATAAGTAAAACAAAAGCATACAAGAATAAGATATAATACATTTCAAGAGTACTAATCAATTAATATATATTAAGTTAATTGCTTATTCAGATAATTAAGGCAGAAACATTTACTTATGAATTCACAAATAATCATTACAGGATTTGAAAAATGAATTGGAACATGCAGATACATTCATCAGAAACAACCTCGATGTGTTTTTGATTGTCAGTACAAGAAACGATATGTTCCCCAGCCACGAAACTACAGCAAGCATCTCGAAGGCATGCTTCCGGTCTTCTTTACAGATTCAAATAGAATCTAAGGCTCCCTAGAGAGAGAGAACATGTTTCGGAATTAATAAAACTTGGTACACAAAACGAATATAAAGAATAATACGCAGACCCATCCTCTATAACTTCATTCATTTATACTCTTAGCTCCAAAATTAAGATCATGTAAAAATCTAAAAATCAAATATATCTACTACACAACATGTACTTTCACTTCTGGAGACCAGTGATCATGTGCCATCAACGAGCACAGTATCATCAATAGGCATAGTTTCCCTATATATTGAGCATCCACCTGCAACAAGCACAAAACATCACAAATTCCAATTGTTTTTCTTCAATTTCACAATAACACAGAATGCAAATAAATGCAACACATGCAGTGACCTTTCCAACAATCCATCTAAGTTGATAGGCAGCCAAAACAGAGAGTAACAAAAACAAGTGATTCAATAAATTGCAGGAGAGAAAATGTAAAAGAAGATAGTGGAGAGAAACTTACATTGGGAAAAGAGGTGTCGAGCTTCTTCTTCATTGCAGTCAGATTTCGACAACCATAGCAAAAATTCAACTTAAAGTATAGATCGACTGACAAGACAAGAGGAAAAAAGAGCAAGTTTATCTACATTTATAAAAACCCCCAACCCAAACAAATCACTTAATTTACTTTACCTATTCAACCATTGAGTGGTGACCCATTAACTTAAAGCGAATAAAAAGGGTTCAAAAAAAATAAAAAAAAGGAAGAAATATGACAAGAAGAAAAATGATTGAGAGAAACACCATAATAACGGACAAATTTTGAGTCCAAGAAGAGCTCGATCGAGCGCCGCACCGCCTGCCTACATCGTCTTCACCGATCTCTTTGGAGGCGCATCATCTCGAACAGAATCGCAGAGCTCGCCGACCGATCCCAACAACGACTTGAAGAAATCGATGCCCTGATTTTGCTCAGATGCATAATCAGATCTCTCGATTCTCCGAAAAGCTGAAATGACGAAGAATCTAGCGTATGAACCACCTCTCTAAAGCAAGATCTACATGGACTGCATCTGCGTTATGATTTTGACCCTTAGGTCTTTGGCTAAGTTTGGGAGATTTGTTTTAAGAAAACTCATTCGGGAATTTGGATGATGAGGTGGATGAAAACCGTTTGTTCTTTATATTTGTTTAAAGAATTCTTTTTGCTGCAATCCATGGCGGGTAAATGAAATTTTCATCTCGAGAGACTCTTTTTGATGTATCCCGGGATATGAAATATTTTAAACAGTGGCTAATAGTTTTTATTAATTTTCCACGCAAGCATTGTAAAGTTAAAAATTAAAATTGTTAATTTAAGATCAAAATATAAGTATGACTAATTATACTTTTTCACACATATTAAATGTCAATTACTAATTAAAATTGTTTGATAGATTCTGTCACACTTATTTAATTATGTGTGACTAAACTACCACACATAATTATATGTGAAAATTATGTGTGGTTAATACTTCAATTTCTTGTAGTGTCTGGGAAGATTTGTTTTGAGAGTTTCCTTGTTAACCATTTTCCTGGCGAATATTTTTCCAAACACCACCTTTGCGATTCGTTCCCTACCCCTTTCCGCTTCCTCTGTCGTCAGAACCACAACCTTCTCCCTAGCGTCACATGTTAACTTCAACACACTCACCCGGTTGGCTATCTCGTCTGCATCCATTCTCGAAACGCCCAACTCCACACCCAACAAGACGACAACACTTCAGAAAAAAGGGAAGAGAAAACCTTTCCAAGAAGAAAGGAGGAGAAACTCCAAAAACCCTAGCCGCCTAGGGTTTCAGAGAGAATTGAAGTGTGCATGACATTTAAAATAACTGTTGAATTTAGGTTTTTCGTGGAAATTATGACGCTAATGTTTAAGGTGGTCCTATTTTCTCAGTCGAGAGCCCAGCTTAGGGGGCCAAAAAAATAAAATAAAATAATAAAGAGATGAAGAATAGCGAAAGTGAGACAGTTTAATGATTTATGTGCACAAACTGATATAACATAAAATAAAAGGGCAGTAAATCCAACTAATTTAACTCTCTTTATATTTATATATATGTGATGATTTTTTACGGAGTATTATATGAAAATGAAATTATTCAATGAGCCCCCTGGATTGGGCCAAACAAAAATTTAAATATCCTATTACGAAAAAAGGCGCTTGGGGATCTATCGATTCCATATTCCACTTTTTGGTATTTCACCGGTATTTGATTTTTAATTTTTTTAGTATTTATCTCATTATTAATTTCGTGTGTTTTAGTTTTAATTGTAACTGTTAATGGACCCGTCCTGCAAAAAAACGTTGAAGTTTATGCATTACTCCACATATTAGTTGTGTCATTAATTGGACTTGAACTAACACGGTTGCTCCACCTATTTTAATTTATGAAATGTTTTGAAACAAGAAAGAAGAATATGGATGACACAACTTGCATTGAAATGTCTCATGTGGTTTGCGCTATCAGTATAGGACCAGTGAGGTTACTCCAATGAAGACTCAATGAAGCAGTTGCGGGTTCGTGATACAAAAAAAAAAAAAAAACCTAACATGATGATAAATGACAATGGAAAATTGATAATCGAAATTGTTTGCCTTCATATTCTAAGCCAAACAAATCTTGTGATACACATCGAAAATGACAATCAAGATTTGCCTCGATCTTCTTTTTTGTGTTCATATTTTCCGAGGCTTTTTTAGCCCCACACCACCTCACTCATTCTTCACCACATGAATCATTCATAGATCTTGGAAAATCCCAATTCTCACATGCATTTGATATTATGATTTATAGGCCTGTTTTTCGTTTTATTTTCCAACTTTAAAAAAAGAATAAAGCTTACATTATAGTTCAAAGGTGGCCCATCAGATGAATGGCCGGTGCGCAGTGCTGTATTTTTGACTTGCTGATTTTTTTTTACTTGCAGTATGTTTGTCATGTCTTTCACATTAAGGAACATCCTAAAATTAATTAGAGTCCTACTTTTTTTTTTAACTTATATTACAGTCGTAGTGTTATCCAATATCGTTTACAATTTCTGATTTTTACGTTACATATATTATAAATATCTATAAATGATCAGATGCTCGTGGTAGGCAAGTTAATATGCCCATTTGACGATGAAATGAAACACTGCTATATAATTCATCACGTGGGTAGAATTTATTATTTTATTTATTTTTTCATTTAGAATTTATCATTTAATAATATAAATAGTGTAAACATTAGAATTTACGATCTAGGTGACATTATTCCTTTATTTTGTTCAGGAGAAATGACATTGTTATATGATGGACAAACGCATTCATATGTCAACAACGCAGTAGACGTCACAACTCTCTACTTATATACACAAGAAAATTGCATAATATATTTTTAATAAAATTAAAATAGAACCATGCAAATAAAGAAATTCTGAAATTTCTTACTGTAATTCATGGCCCAATATTCTTTAAAAAATCATGGGCCCAATGTGAAATAATTACTGTACTCTAATTCTTAAAGTATGGGCTAAGATATTTAATTGCTTAAGGTTCTAACTCACAAACTAGGCCCAAATATATATCCTCTTGTAGAATCACAAATGTGGATATCTTACAAGGCATCCGCACATCAAAGTTATAGATTTTTTTTCAGGTTTTACGAACATTTCAAACACTCAAATTTTATATAGTCTCAATATTGAACACACATATATAGATAGTGGAAGTTTGGGCATACAAATGTCACGTTACAGATGTACTTTTGGTAGAGTCAATTCAACTTATTGTAAACCTCTATTTGTCTTGTACTATTTTTTCTACATTAGAGGAGAAGCTATTTCTCCTGGATATATATCACAATACATACACTGTATTAGGGATGTCAATGATGGGTTTTACTAGGATCAATCCGGAACCGTTCATAACCCAATAAATTTTAAAGCAACGATTCCGGTTCCAGACCCGTTTTGAACCCGGACCGTTTAGACCCATAGTTTGATGGTCCGGTCTGATTCTAGTTTCAGAACCAGAACTGATACTCATTTATTAGTTCTGATCCGAGTAAAACTCGTCTATTGACAAACCTAAGCTTAAATAGGCTTGTCAATGAGTCTGTTTTACTCATACCGATCAGAAATCACTCATAGCCCATTAAATTCTAAATCAATAGTTTTGGTTCCAGTTTTGGTTCTGGTCCGGATCTGGTTTCAGACCCGCTCAGATCCGGACCGTTTCAGACCCCGGATCTTTTCAGACCCATAGTTGATGGTCCGGGTCTGGTCCGGATCCGATATCTAATGGGCCGGTTCTAGAACCAGAACCAATACTTATACTTATTTATTGGTTCTGATCCGGGTAAAACCCGCCCACTGATATCCCTACACTGTATATTTGAGAATATATATTTACAAATACAAATTCATATGCACCAAGAAAATATAATGATTATTTGGTTCTACAAGTTTAAGACTTCCTCGTGCAACGGTACAAGTTTACCTTGTTTAGAATTGAATAGTATTATATATATTTGCCTTTTATGCATTTGTGTTTTTATTCAATAATGAAAATGCAAAGTCCACAGAAATGTAGCAATCACATGCTAGATATTATGCATTGATACAATCTCAGAGTTATATCATTGATTCATTATTCGTCATAGTTAAATTAGACATTACGAAAAGCAAAAGACAAGAACAAAGTGAAAATGAAGATTCTTTGAGTAAATTAATAAATTACAAGAGAAAAGCAAAAGACAAGGACAAAGTGAAAAGGAAGATTCTTTGAGTAAATTAATAAATTTGTTACTGTGATACATTCTTTGCTCGCATCGGAAGTTTTGTATGATTTTATTGCAAAATGATAGAAAGATGACAATAGTCTAGAAGTTCAGGATTCCACGTAGAACAGAAGAAGAAATAGTTTTCTCTGGTCTGGAATCTTCTTTTTTGGTTACAGTGTTACTTGAGCTCAAATCTGTCAGCTCCATGTTTGCAGTTTTTAAGCTGACATAGTTGGATGTCGATGTAAACACTTAATCAGAAATCAAACACATGCATTTCTCTCTCATTTCTTTTACCTTGTTTAGAATTAATATTATATATATTAGTTTCTAGGTGTTTGTATCTATTATTGTGTTATTATGTATACAACGTGAGAACAAAAGATATTGTATCTATTATTGTGTATGTGTTATTGTCATGATTTACACAAAACCTGACCGGTTCAAGACATCGTGTTCACCGAGCAGTGAATAAATCCGATAACACTATACTAAGGAAGGTTCAAAGCCAACAACTACCTATCCTGATGCAATAATAGGTCGTCGAGACTTTGTATTTATGTGTTCAAATCTGATGTGGGATGAATGAAAAATTAATGCACAAAGTTAGCTTTTTAATGGTGAGAATAGTTTTCTATCCCACATTGAAAAATGAATGAAGTTCTAAGCTATATATAAATGAGTTCACATCAATAAGGAATAATCAAGTGTGCTCCATCTATGATGCATCCTAGTGGGTTTTTTATTTGCCATTTTATGGCTAACCCAAATGTCCACGAGGATGGTGCGAAGCACCATCCGAGTCCGAGAGTCCGAGCATGTGCACGTGCACGTGCACGTCGCACTTGTCGCATTGGGCGCTTTAAAGGCGCACTTTGCAATTGGCACGTGCACATCGTCGTGAGGAGCTTTTGAGGAGCCAAAAGTTTTTGCCAACATGACCATGTGGCGGGGCGGTTGGACTCATGCATGGCTGAACCATCACGTCGGTTCGGGCTAACCTGATCAGCCATGGATCGACGCACTGGTTCGAGTCAACAGTTGGGCCTTCGTACCACTTCACGAACAGGCACCTTGGGCTATAAAAAGGACCTTACAGAAGATGATTAAACACACAAAAAACGAAGATAATCAATCTATCTCATTCATTCTTCAAAAGTCTCTCTGTCCCGAGTATCAAGTAGTTAGTCGGAAATACATTTAGTAGTGCAACTACTCGTATTTGTTAACCGTTGTATCTTAGAGATAATAGCTAAACAACAGCGTGCACTTTAGCGGAGCTAAATTATCTTGTGGATAAAGAGTCCAACTCTTGCCTCGATTTTATACAACTTTGTTTTTATCGTTATATTCGTATTTCTACATAATCAGATTCTAACAGATTCTTGTATTCGTAAATGTTAGAAAGATGGTTATAATAGTATAGTAGATACTTGATGCCCTTTATATATCTGTCTAGCTAGACACCTACACACACAGTAAGTTAGTTGAGAAGGAAAAAAAATAAGACAATGAGTGAGAAAGAAAAGGAGAGAGAGAGGGAGGAGGAGGAGAAGATTGTTGATCATTGGAGCCACGAGCATCCACTCACTTTGGTGGAAACTGAGAGAGGGCAAGAATGTTATGGTTGTAAACAACATTTTAGTAGTGGAGAGCAAGCTTATGGATGCAACAACAAGGGATGTGGGTATGAAAAACTAATACATGAAGAATGTGCAGAAATGGCAAGAAAGATACAGCATCCATTGCACCACCCTCAACACATACTCATCCAACGACACCAAATAGATTGTCATAATATGTGTAAAATCTGTGAAAAGTGGATATGGAGCATTGGTTACAAATGTACAAGCTCAGGATGTAAGTTTCAGATGCACATGAGATGCGCGCAAGATGGTGACGCGATAGATGATGAGGAGGAGGAGCAAAGACGCAGCATCATACATCATCTAAGTCACCCCAAACATGAATTAAAGTTGTTTAGGAGGCGTTGTTCCTTCAAGTGCGATGCTTGTGGCACCACAAGCAGAGGGAGTTCCTATGCATGCACCACAGATGCATGTCAATATTGGATCCACGAGAGATGCGCATCCTTACCTCAAACCATCCAAAGGGAAGACCACCATCACTCACTCTCTCTCTCTTTTCATGTCCCACTTGAATATATGAATTATGGCTACAAATGTGAAGTGTGCAACGAATGTTTTAAACCCAAATATTGGGTGTATCATTGTGAGCTTTGCAGATATGTTGCCCACCTCAAGTGCGCCTTCAACAAGTCGCCCCAAACCATTAGGTACGTATAATCAATATTCACTTCATTAATTATCATGAACATTTGTTTGTTAAGTGTTGGTGTTAATTAGTTTATGTATATTGAAATGATTGTTTTTGTTCGTTTATAGAACAAAGAATGATGATGAGAAAGGGATTATGGAGTTCCCGATAAGTAGTGATGAGCATATTGGAGCTTTTGTAATGAGACAAGGAGGAGATATATCGATACCTCATGATGACGGTGTCCATGATTACAACTTCCATAATCACAAACTCAGATTAGTCTCATCATCATCATCATCTTATGGTGGTCAAAACGAAGACGAAAATAGTAATGACGATGAGGAAGACGACTATGGACAAAAATCGAAATTAATATGTGATGGTTGCATTACTCCTATATTTCAGAAGCAGAGATCTTCATCTTCATCTTCAAGTAGTAAAGACTACTACTACATGAGTTGCAGCAGTGAATATTGCAAATATAATCTTCACATGGCGTGCTTCCACTTGCCACCTCGCCTCCCCTCTCTTCCACTCCATCCCCCCCAAGATGGTCACGAGCTAGTCCTCCAATCTCCTCCTTCCAAAATCCAATTTAGTAAGTGGCCGCACTGCAGCGTCTGTAATCACTGGTCGAATGGGTTGTTCTACGCTTGTACAAAATGCAATGATAACTTCAAAGTAGACATCAAGTGCGCTACTATGCCGGACACCATATATCACGCAGCTCACCCACTACATCCCCTCAACCTTCTCAGCGGGGAGGATCGGACGAGAAGAAGTTACCGAGTTTTTTGTGATGCTGGTTGTGGTGCTAGCATTGGTCCGAGGTTTTGTTACGCGTGTAACCGCTGTGATTTCATAGTGCACGCTGAATGCGTGATGCTGCCGGCATCAATCAGGAGCTGCAAATGGGACAAGCACCACCCGTTGCCGTTGACGTACGATGCCAATCTCAACCATCCTGGCGATTTCTACTGCGATGAATGCGAAACACAAATGAATCCCAAGAGTTGGATGTATCACTGCCGCCATTTTGATCTATCCTTCCATCCCAAATGCTTCCCTGCTACATCAGGAAGGCACAAAAACATCAAGTTCGGATAGGAATATGTGATGAATGCTGCAGCTCAGCCTCACCCGCACCCTCTCACCTTTCAACTTCTCACCACAAAACGCCGCTGCGACCTTTGCCATAAAAATAGGCATCAATGGATGGGATTTCACTGTGCATCATGCAACTTCTTCATTTGTTTATTATACTGTGGTAAAAAAATACTCCAAGATGGCCACATGCAGGCCGTCGATTGAGAAAATTGTCAGATGCACATCGTTCCTACCTCTTTCTTCTTGTATCGCTATGTTAATTTGTGTGTGCGCGTTCGTATTTTATATTTCTATTCATTATGTAATTTTTTATATGCATAAATTATTTTTATATTTCAAGAAGCTTCTGAATTATTAGGAAATGTCACGTTTGCATGCCATTTGACTCATTATAGGCATGTAATCGTCCTTAATTATGTAACTTAATTGTGATTCTTTTGTTCTTTCTTGTTGATGACAACTTATTTCTCTTATTAATACAGAAATTTTTTAAAATTGCTTTACAATGGACTCAAACAGTCAAACTTAAGACATTTGACCTTAATCATTAACCGTTTTATTATTAAGCCAACACACACATACGCTCTTGATAACAACTTCTATTGATTCAACATCAGTTCAAATAATTTATTTTGATATTTTTATTAGTCCTGTATACGAACCAAGCCGAGACGAACACTATTAAGCTCAAGCTCGGATTGTTTAAATTTTGTTCGGCTCGAGTTCGAATTCGAGCTTTAAATTGAGCTTGAGATCAGTTCTTTGTAAAAAATTTAAGCTCGCGAGCAACTCGAATTCAGTTTAACTACTCATTTATGAGACATATTCAAACTCGAGCTCGAACTCTGCTCATATTCGACTTTGCTCGTTTTCGAGCTCGAATTATTAAATTTTATAATTTATTATTAGAACTACAATTATATTATTATTAATTTTTAATTAATTATCAATAAAAATATAATTTATAATTTATTATTAATTTTAATTATTTAAATATATAAAAATAATTTATTATTTCACATGTTCGTGAACTGACTCGTTTGAGTTCGAACCGAACATATTCGCGAGCTCACAAACCGAATATCCCTAAGCTCGAGCTCGGCTCTAAAATTCAATCGAGCTCGGTTCGACGCTCGAGTTCGGCTCGTTTGCAAAACGACCGAATTTCGAATGAGTTTTTTTCGAGTCAAACTCCGAATAGCTCACGAGCTGCTTGGTTTGTTTACCCCTAATTTTTATGTATTAATCTACATCATATATTATACAAGTTATAAATATATATAAAGAAATTAATATCATACAATATATATATATATATATATATATATATATATATATATATATATATATATATATGAGGGTTAACGTGAGAACTATTTTTATCGTGAGAACGTAAGAACCAAAAAATGATGAATTCATTATGAAAATTGATGAATCCATTGGGAAAGTTACTGAATCCAAAAAAAAAGAATTTTTGCCCCTCACGGGATTCGAACCCGAGTGAAAAATTTTGAATTTTGGAATTCAGTAACTTTCTCAACGAATTCATCAACTTTCATAGCAAATTCATTTGGTTCTTTGTTTTTAGGATAAAAATGATTCTCATTTGAACCTAACTCTGTCTCTATATATATTAGCAACAATATCTTATCCAACCATAGGACTACTACATATGCATGGGCTATCATATTTATGTTACACTGTTTCCGTAAGAAAAAAATTAAATGAGAAAATTTTCTTTGCTAGGCTCACCAATCCCCAAAATATAAAAATCTATGCTATTTACAAGTAGCGATTATATTTTGATAGAAAATACCAAAATTCAGTAGGAGTTCACATTCGTATTTTTACCTAATCTAAATTGATTCGAAAAACTTTAAATTTTGAGAAACCCGAATTGAATTATTCAAAAATTCAAATTTTTTATAATCAAATCGGAACAAAAAAAATTCCAAAAAAATATGAATATTCGAAACCATTTTTTTAATTATATATATATATATATATATATATATATATATATATGTTAAGATTAGGATTATTTAAATAAATTATTAATATATAAAGTATATATAATCCGAATTTTCAGATTTTTTTCATTTCTAAAAAAATCAATCGAATCCGAATCGAAAATTCAAATTTTGAAAAAATCGAATACAATCCAAAAATCCGAACCGAATTTAATATTTCGATTTGATTTGATTCAATTATTCGGATTTCAGATATTTTGCTCACCCTTAAATTTCATGATTTTTTTCCTTACAAATTAGTATTTCCAAATACGCAAGTAAATGACAAAAACTCTTTCCGCTTTTAACAAATGTTCAATGGCATAATCCATGAGAAACTAGGAATATGGTTTTATGCACTAGATTGTGGAATTTAGATTCATGACATTTTAATTGAAATAAAGCTTTACAAATTAAGCTACCCTTATGAGGACATATTGAACCTAAATTTACTACGTATATGCTTAAACCTGCATTCACACGAATTAATATAGATAGGCGATAAATACTGCACTTAATTGAATATCACTAGTATGATAGCATAAGATCATCTAATCCACTTTTTCTGTCCTACTAACAAATTTTTTAGTTTTTCTTCAATGCCAATTTCTTTGTGGTTTGACTTAATTTTACAATTATTCATTAGAGTTTAGTATAAAGATTCACAATTTTTTAGTATTTAATTTTGAACTTATAGTTATTAATTGATTATCAATGGTAAGTTCAAAACAATTCATAAATTTGAATTTCAAGAATATTTCTTTTTTGAGCTCGTCGCACAAGATTAACTCCGAAACTTTCATGCTCGATAAACTGTTTGAATCTTAAATTGTCGTTCAAGAAGACCACCTGACCAATGAAAAAACAGGCATACAAAAAAGTCGATGTCACAACTTTTTGTAACTGTTTACTTAAAACTACACAAATCCAAAAAAAAAAAAAAAAATTGCTCCGGCGCCCGTTTTCAAATATCAAGAAATACAAAGTCGGCTTGTCACAACTACTAACAATATTCAATTTAATATTTGCTCAATCCGACACATTGTTACATCACATGATAAACGCATCCAAACATATGACTTCCAACAGTAAGAAATGCAAACAACAAGTAAAAGAAAATAATCTTGAGCTGAATCCAATGCAGGTGTCTCAAAGCTGGAAAATGGGTCGATTTCTCCAACCTTTTTGATCTAGAATATTCTTGTTTACTTCATCAACTGATTGCTAAAATCCTCCTCCGTTATCACCATCTCGACCCCTATTTCTTGATTCTTTAAGAAAAGAAGGCATAGATTCTGTCTAGAGTCATGGCCGATCATTTGTTCGAGTCCGAGAACTCATCGGCCTTACGCCGTGGGAGGCGAAGGCACGTGACTCTAGCAAGGTCCGAGTATATCTCTAGCTCCTCCTTCTCAACCTCGAACTCCTACATCTTCCCCCAGTTCAGGGGGCCAGGGAAGGGGGCCAACCCGACTCCGGACTCCTCCTTCGCCACCGACGATCACCGATCGTGGAAGGTAGAGCTTTCGTGGCAGTTCGAGCTGTCTGGATGGCAGGAGAATTATGACCTTGGCGCAGCGTTCAACCCTTGGACGATGGCCACGAACTCATCCGTTGCAGCGCGCAGCAGGATCTTCAAGCGATCGAAAAATGACTACTTTCTCTTGCACACTTATGGTGGAGGGAATTCTCATCAGGATTTCTTGCATTCCGGTTATGATCTGGCACTGGTGCAGAGGCTGGAGCTGCAGAGTTATGTCGTGAGGCCTCGTGCGAACCCAATGCTGACGAGCATCAATGAAGGGAGTGGGAGAAACGGTGGCGCTTTGGTTGAGAGTAATGAGCCGAGCGTCGTTGATCATGGCTTGCCCGAGGATATGGACCGTCAGATTCAGTTGATCCAGACCTACCGTGATCTGAAGAAAGAACAAGATCTGAGATGGTTCTCTATTTATCATGCTTACATGGATGAAAATACTAATAAATCTCATCATCATCGTCGTCATCATCATCATCATCACCAAGTTGGAGGTGTTGGACGACTTGGAATCTGCTTATTACATCTATTCCCACCACGGCCACTATGGTTGCGGCCACTCTATGCCGGCTGTTGTGGAATATGATGACAACGATGATGATGGTGAAGAAGATGAGGCCATGGCACCAAGGTCAATCTGACTGTTTGGTTTGTTCAGGTATTCAATGATGCTAGATTTCATGCTGATTTTTTTTGGATGCTTGCGAGATTTCATCGATGGAGGCTCTCTCCATTTCTATTATTTGCTTTTTGGGAAATTTGTCAACAAACTTGCCTTTGGAGGAACTGACAAGAAGAAAATGATGGATGAAGTTGACAGTGTATGTATCTTCTTCCTAATTAAATAATTTTTTATTCATTTGAATAGTTGTATACTACAACAAAAATTGTCTAATACTACGTTTATAGATGTCTTAATAACGAAACTATTGCAACATTTTACCTATTCCAACGTTGATTTATAGTGTTGCTTATGCCTGTGTAGCGAAAGGTTAAGAACATGTACAGACACCATAGTGTGTCTTGAATAACAACCTATTACAACATTGCTATCCTATTATATATGTATTCTGTAAATCTATAATCAGAATTGTTATTGAATTATAAATTTTGCATTTTTAAAATTAGCATATTAAAAAATTAAAATATAAATAATAAAAAGACACGCTTAACAATAACAACGGTATTTTATTCATTTCAAATATGAATCCAACTTCATTACAATGACCAACAACAAGTATTAAAACTAAAGTGTGTGTGTGTTGGCCTAGTGGTAGAGTGGTTAATGCCCGAGGCCAAAGGTCTTGGGTTCGAGTCCACCGTGACGCAGCCTTTAAAATTTATGTATTAAATTACCAAAAAAAAAGTATTAAAACTAAAACTATGTCTTCTTATTGCTAAAAAAGTAGCTCTAAATTCTAACAAATATTTCTAAAAGAAAACTAGATTTAAGGCCGGTTGGTGAGAGAATTTGGTTTACAGCTGAGTAGGTGCTTTAGTTGCATTCTCCAAATTCTTCTAGTGGAAACGTTGTGCTAAGATCTTCAGTCCAAGAATTTGGCATTGCACCTGAAATATACATTCTGATACACTTGAGATTTTGAAAAATTGATTCTAATAAATAACTATTAACAAAGCAAACTGCAGACATACCGAATGACAAGCTCGACCAACCAGTTTATCAAAGGAATTTAATTCATCTTCACGTAGTATTGCTAGTCATCATAAAACTAAATGAATCATAGAGCCACTACTCAAAAGCAATACAAAACAAATATGCAAAACCATAATAAAAATTAATAGGCAACTTACAAATATATCTATATATACATATTGTTATTTGTATATACTCACTCATAGATTCGTTCCAACTCTAAGGAAATAACTCTCAAATTTCTATCTTGCAGTTTGCATTCTAAGATGACCTACATCAAAGGATCATGTACACACTAACCTGCGCAAGAAGCCAAATGAGTATAATTCTAGCAGATTATAGATAGAAATTCATGATGGGTAACTGAGATGCCAATGTGAAATTAAGTTTGAATATTTACCTTTGCAATAAAGCTAGAAGAGAAGGGACAAGATGAGGTGTGAGCAATGACGTCGGCCGATAAACAGGAGAGTGAGGTGTCAGTGGAAGTGAAGGTTAAGTTTAATGTTGATATCATAATTGAATGTAAAGAAGGAGGAAATGAGCAGGGGGTGACGGTGTTCAGGGATGAGGACTGGTGATGTTTTAAGGGAATTTTCAAGCATGAGGACTGCCGCTTAAGTGCAATTTTTGGAGGGAGACGTAAAAAGGAGATAAAGCTTGTCAAACCAGAAATCCCATTGTCAACAACCGAAACCGCCAAAATTCAAACCTCTGAAAATAGAGGAACAAATATAAGCAAAGAGAAATGTCAGCGTCAAACAGCCAACCCATGTTCAACAACCAGACGTAGCTGCACCTTGAAAAGATTTGAGAATTAGAACGACTACGAGTTTCTAAATTCTTATCTTAGCAATGATCCCAAATAAAAAGGACAATTAATAAACCAAAACTTGACCAATTGCAAGCATCTTATCTGGTACAGGAGCTTCTAGAATCCATGGATATACAAATGCTAGCCGGAGAAATGAAGGCCTGCCAATGGAACAAAACCAACAAGAACCAAAGATCACAAATTGGCAGAAAACATGTGTTTCTAACAATAGTGAGAAAACCAGAGAATAACCGAACAACCAAACCGAAATATCTAATTTGGAGAAAGAGGAATAAAACACATCACAACCACTGCCTTCTACAAATTTCTTTATCC
The DNA here is from genome assembly GCA_036937905.1 of Salvia rosmarinus. Taxonomy (NCBI): domain Eukaryota; kingdom Viridiplantae; phylum Streptophyta; class Magnoliopsida; order Lamiales; family Lamiaceae; genus Salvia; species Salvia rosmarinus. The sequence goes on from CM072819.1 coordinate 105,890,807, forward strand.
AATACCCAGAATACCTGAAAACAATTGAGAAAATCATAAGAAACAAGGCACCACAAACTAGTAGATGTTTTTCTGGATGTAAATTTAAGATTTTTAGTGCATAAGGATATACTATGGCACAACATCAACATGTCACATAAAGATACATACACACACAAAACAGGAAAAAAAAACCTCTAAGAAAAGTAATTATCTGAACGGAAATGTGGGGACATCTATAAAATTGGATAGCTTGAGGTTGATTTCAACAAAATTACATCGTAGAAAGACGAATCCAGGAACATATACATCATTATAGGGATTCTACAATTAGAAAATATAGGAAATGAGAAATCGAATAAAGCCAGATAAAAAGAGAAAGATACTATATAAACCAGCTCAACCAAATATATGCATAAAAAATCATTTGCTCGAAGATCTTAGTACAACTTTTGGATTTACTTTTTGTACCAAGCTGTACCAAGGTCTTCATTTGAACATGTTGCTTTTGCAAACCTCAAATTTGTTACAATTAAGCTAAATTTCAAACAAACTAATGCAAATTACACAATGAAAAAACTCATACTAAGAACAATTCAGCCGATTAATGGAAAAACATATTTGCGCATCATCTACTTACCTGGAATTTAAGGTACACAAATTTCAAACTAGGCATTTCACTCTCCAATTCTAAATAATCGCAATCAAACTATCTGAATCTCATTTGCCCCAATCACTTCAAAATCAAGTCTAAAAACTAAATGAGTGTAAATAAAAATTCACACCTACGAGAGGAGAGAGTTGTCGAGGGGGTGAATAGCGCGGGGGCGAAGCTTCTCATTATCGTAGAAGGGGGAGAGAGTGAAGTAATCGAAAACTAGGTTTCGATCGAGCAGATACGTGTTGAGCCATAGCTGATCGCGAAAGGTCTGTTCTCAGCAGTGGCAGCGCAGCCAATGGTGGAATCATCGGCATTGTTTCTGGGATGAAAGACGGCTTGGGGCGCAGACCGTCGATTAACGAAGTCATTGCCATAAATCGATAGGAGAAAAGATGATTTAGATATTTCAGATTTGGAAGATAGGGAATGAAAACTGCCGCCCTCTTAGAGAGTGTTCTGGACAGAATTTTAGTGTATAAGTGTAAAATGAAACAGTGTTTTAGAACGATTTTTTCATCTATGGCGGTAAATGAAATATTTCATAATTGACATTCAATAGGTTTTACTTAATTTTTTTTTTTTTTTTTGGTAATTTTAATACAGAAATTTTAAAGGCTGCGTCACGGTGGACTCGAACCCGAGACCTTTGGCTTCGGGCATTAACCACTCTACCACTGGGCCAACACACACTTAATTTTGTGAATTGATAATGATACAATATTTTTTTTTTCTATTTTTGTTTTAATTATTAATTGATAAAATTTTGGTTCCAAAGCAAAAAAGAGTATATATTTGTTTCTTTAAAAGTCTTTTATCTCAAATAGGCTATTTGTTGTTGTAATTGAATAAAATAAATTGTCGAGAAATTCTGTAGGAAAATCACAAATCTTATTTGTTTTCTCTGAAAATTTCTTTTGCTTAAGTTTTTAGATTGATTTATTCTCTATGACATTGCACTGTGTCGTATTTAAGCCCATATTGAGACATGGATTCTTTTGTTGTAACAGCCTACAACACATATCTAACGCATCAACATTAAAAGGTTTGATGTCTCGATAGAGGTCTTGTTACAACATGAGGACTTTGGTGTCTCTATTGATGTGTCGGGATATGCATTTTTTGTTGTAGTTATGATTGAATAAATTCATGATTTCTCAGATATGTGTGTACATGACTGGATTGGCAGCCATTGTTATGGTGGGAGCTTACTTAGGTATGTAGCACTAGCATCACACTTTTCATTTCTTCTCTTTCTCCTTATCATTTTTTTAAACTAAAAAGCTCGTTGCAGAGATTGTTGGCGAAAGATTGGCCCACATGATAAGAATCGAGTATCTGAGAGCAGTTCTGAGGTAGAATGTGGCTTTTTTTTGAAATATAGATAACTACCAGTGACATAATGCATGGAATCTTTATTGATGTTGCAAAGATTCAAGAAGTCATTTCATAGAAGGTTCAACATCTATGAACTCCCCATTTAGTCTCATCAAATGCTGATGAATTTGTAGTGTGATAGGCCAAGAAATCGTGTTTTTGTGTGTTGCAGATGGCGCATTTCGTTCATCACGTGTTCACCTTCATCTGCGGCTATGCCGTTGGTTTTAAGAGCTCGTAGAAGGTGTCTCTAGCGGTTTTTATAGTGACACCGTTAACTATATTCTGGGCATTGCGTATAAGGCCATGTACGATGGCCTAACAGCCAAAGAAGAGGTAAATAAAAATTATATAGAAAATTAGTAGATTTTGATAATTTGCCGCTTCATATTTTGGATTCTTGAATTAGTTCTTCTCCATGTGCAAAAGGACTCGTACAGAAAAGCCGATAGCATTGCGGAACAAGTCATAAGTTCAATCAAGAACTATCATTTCATTTGCAGCTGAGGAAATCTTGGCTGGGAAATATGGTGAGCTTCTTGAGAGATCGGTGCCTCTAGGGGCGAAAATCGCGTTTGCAAATGGGATAAGGATAAGAGTGATTTATCTAGTCATATATGCCACTTGGGCTCTGGCCTTTTGGTACGACTCCATTTTAGTTGCCAAGGGGAATCTCTCCTGTGGCGGAGCCATTGTTTCCTTCTTTGGTGTAAATGTTGGTGAAGGTAACACGTTTTTCGTCTTTTTTCCTTCACTAGCTTTTCATGGAGATCATATATTTGCTTTTGAGTGCAGAGGGCTCGCCTTGGCCTTATCTTACTTCGTGCAGTTTTCGCAAGGAACCGTGGCTACAAGCAGAGTGTTCGAAATGATAGAAAGAGTTCCAGAGATTGATCCTTATAGCTCTTAGGGGAGGAAGTCGTCGAGCATGCGTGGTAGAATCGAGTTTAGAGATGTTTCTTTCGCCTATCCATCGTACCCCACCATCCACATTCTTTAAGCTCTTGATCTTGTGATCCCGTCTTCCAAGACTCTGGCGTTGGTGGGAGCAAGTGGTGGTGGGAAATCCACTGTTTTTGCTCTTAGAGAGGTTCTGTGATCCAACACAAGGTGAGTTACCTAATTAAACATCCACTTTAAGATAATAATATAAAGCTAGTCACTAACATAGAAAAAAAAGTAATTACCCTAACTATTTTATCTCTTAATTCACGATAAAAGAATAAGCTTGGTTGTGAATTATTCTATTTATAAAGCAATTCATAGCTAAACCTATTTTTGACCCTAAATTTAGTTTTGAATTTGCTAATTAAAATCGAACCAGTACTATAAGCTAAAAGTACTTATATTTTTTTTAGCTTTGGGCTACTTTTTATCATTAAAATACGAAAGTGGCTGTTTGATATATTAACTCTTTTGTTATTTCTTTCTTTCTTTTAGTCCTTCCTCACGAGCTAAAGAGTCGAGTGTTGCATGGTTCATCAATGTGGATGGCTATGATTTGAGGACTCTGCAGGTGAAAAGGTTGAGGAATCAAATTGGTATGATGGGGAAAGAACTAGTGTTATTTGCAACGACGATTCTCGAGAATGTGATGATGGGGAAGGAGAATGCAACAAACAAAGAGGCGGTTTCTGCCTGCATCGTAACAAATGCCCATAGCTTCATCTCAGATTTGCCTCAGGGCTATGACATCGAGGTTGGAGTGGGACCCTGCTCTCAGGCGTGCAGAAGCAACGAATAGCGCTAGCTCGCGCCATGGTTAAGGATCCAAGAATCATGTTGTTGCACGAGACAACTGGTGAATTGGATGCGAAGTCCGAAGTAGTAGTGCAGAAGGCCATTAACAAGATCTCGACAAGGAGGACAACCGTGATCATCGTCCACAGGCTTGCCACAATGAGGAATGTCCACATGATCATGGTGATAAATCTTGGCATAGCCATGGAGAGTGGCGATCATAACAAGCTGATGGAGAATGGGGAGTGCTTATTTTGATCTTGTGAAGCTGGCCTCACACAGAATGTCACAGCCCATGGTGCAACGGGATAAGGAGGCGAAGAGAATGGACTTCTTGGAGACGGAGAGGCCAACCGTTAATGGATTGAGGGCTAGGGAGATGCATGATATGGAGAAATCCAAGAACATAGAGTTGGCAGATGAGAAGAAATCAAGAAATTATAGACTTGGAGATGTTTGGAGTGTGCAGAAGCCAGAAGGTGGGATACTGATAATCTGGCATGTTCACGGGGGTGATTTTGTCTATTTTCCCTTTATTTCAGACGAGGCGCTCAGAGTTTTCTTTGACGATGTCAACAATTTGAAGGAGAAGATGAATAAGATATGCTTGGTGTTAGTTGGGTTGGGATTTGGGTGCACTATGACCATGATAGGCCAGCAAGCATTTTGCGGTTGGGCCGGAACGAGGCTGACTAGGCGCGTTCGAGACTCGTTGTTTTGGGCTATGTTGAGGCAAGAGCCTGGCTGGTTTGATATAGTTGAGAATTCTAGTGGTATTCTTGTGTCAAAACTGTCTATAGATTGCATCAGCTTTAGATCATTTCTTGGTGATAGGATCTTTTTGTTGTTGATGGGGCTGAGTTCGGCTGCGGTCGGGTTAGGGATCTTGGCCCGTTTGGAGTGGCGGTTGGCACTCATGGGGTTGTTCGTGACACCTCTGACACTCGGGGCCAGCTACTTGAACATGATCATCAACATTGGCCCGAGGATGGACAACGCCGCCTACGAGAAGGCCAACACCATTGCTGTAGGGGCCGTGTCGAGTATAAGAAGCGTGGCAACGTTTGGAATGCAGTAGAGCATAGTGGAGTCATTTGATTGGGCCATTGGGGAGCCTAGGCAGACCTCTGTGAGGCGGTCTCAGATTTTGGGGTCCATCCTGGGGTCCTCCCAGGGGGCCATGTACGGTGCATATACCCTAACTCTATATTTTGGTGCTATTCTTGTGAACAAAGACTACACCAATTTTGGTGTGGTGTATAAGATATTTTTTATTCTTGTCCCCAGCTCGTTCTCCATCGGGCAGCTGGCAGGGCTCACACCCAACACTTCATTGGCTACGACGGCCATGCTTGCCATCTTTGCTCTCCTGAACCGGAGGCCTTGTTGTAAAAAACACACCACAATCACGACAGAAAATAAAGAATATAAGAATTGTTTACACAGTTCATCTTGCGACTACGTCTGGGGGCAATGCCAAGCCAGAGATTTCAATATATGTTTCGGATACAAATTACATTGAGAAGCGGCTATTAAATAGATAATAACCTAACCTTAACCCTAAACCCATCGGGCTCTAGTGTACAGTCCATTTAGGCTCCATACTCCAACAGGCCTCACATTAGCAATGAGGAAAGACCGGAGAAGAAGCTCGAGGACGCTCAAGCGGTGGGCTTAGAGCTCAAGAAGGTGTCGTTTGCTTATCCGTCGATACCAGATATAACTATGTTGAACAATTTTAGTCTCAAGATTAGGACAGGGAAGATGGTGGCGTTGGTGGGTGGGAGTGGATCGGGAAAATCGACGGTTGTGTGGGTGATACATAGGTTCTATGATCCTAAAAAGAGAGAGTTTTGATGGGAGAAGTTGATTTGAGAGAGTTTTATTTGAATTGGTTGAGGAGGCAGATTGCTCGTTGGGCAAGAGCTATCGCTCTTCACCGGCAACATATGCGAAAACATTACATTTAGGGATCCGAATGCGTCGTGGTCAGAGATCGAGGAGACGACGAATGAGGCCTACATTCACAAGTTCATATCTAGCCTACCTCAAGGATATGAAACCGAAGTAAGAAATTGAAAATGAATCTCTTTAGTAGATCTATTGAGGTGTCAAAATTGGATTAACCTAATTATGGATCAGATTAGGCTGTAATTTATGTGATCCGGTGGAATTTTGGGCTGATCTAGATCCTTCATCTGGCAGAGGGCTCGAGCTGTAAAATGAGTCTTTGCCCTGTGGGGGCCTGAAGCATCCCCGATTTAAGGTCGAAAAGGGCCATTCTTTTTAGGGCCGAATTATTTTGATCCAGCCTGGTTATATGTCAGACTCGATTGTAGTTTATTAGGTCCGACAGAATTTTGGGCCCTGCATGGATTCTTCAATATGCTGTAGGGTTCGGATTGGGCCATGTTTTTAAAATCGAATATCTCCAGCCAGCCCGACCCAAAATCCGTCTCGGCTTGGTAGTTTTGACAGCATTGGACATGATTCTGTGTCATTTGTTGTGTTTGTTATTGCAGGTTGGGCAGAGTTGTGTACAGTTGTCAGGCGGGCAGAAGCAGCGGATAGCCATTGCGCGAGCCTTGCTGAAGAAGGCGATGGCACTGCTGCTGGACGAGGCGAGCAACGCGCTAGACTTGGAGGAGGAGAGACATATCCATAATGCATTCAAGAAGGCATCGAGGCGAGCCACCACCGTCGTGGTGGCCCACCGTCTCTCCACTACCGTCGTGGTGGCCCACCGTCTCTCCACTATCAGAGAAACGGACTTCATCGCCGTTATATGCGACGGCTCCGTCAGGGAGTACGACGAACACCACACATTGCTGGCTACCAACCTAGATGGCATCTATACCAACTTGGTTAGAGCAGGGCCGGTCCTGACAAAAATGAGGCTTGAGACGAAACAAGAAAAGTGGGCCCCTCATCGACGATTAAAAAGACGCAATATAATATTTATAAATTTTTTTATCAGTCATAATCTTGACCTCTAACATCTTAAATATTAAGACAAGCCATTTTAACATATTTTATAATTTAATAAAAATTCATAAACTAGATATATCATCTATTTTCAAAAATTCAAAAAAAAAATATTCTTCTGTTTTCATATTGCTATATGACATATCAAAACATCGTATTATCAAAATCATTTCTTTTTGGTGGTTTATATATCTGATATACAATCAAGAATTATTAAAAAATATTTTACTTCCTTAATTTTTTTAATGATAATACTTTTAACATTATCAGTCAAGAGAGAAATTAAATCATTTTGAAATTTATGACAAAGATAATAATGATAATGAATTTAATTATTTTGTATACGTCTAATATAATCTTGCATGACAACATCAAATCCTCCAACCATGCCGATCAATCCCAAAAAATTAATATTGTTATCTTGATAAAAAAATATTAGATCCACAAAAAGTCAAACTCTATTCAGAAAGATATTTTATACTTGCCAGTATTCTAGTTAAAACTTGTCTTCAACGATTTTTTTTTTTTAGAAATTTTTCTTTGTAAGTCTTTGTCAATTGTTTGATTTTTATTTAATCTCATCTTCAGTTCATACCAAGATTACATATTATTAATGTCTTCTATTGAATTTTCATATTCTTGAAGTCATTCACTAAGATGATTCCAATCTCTTTATCCATCATTTACTAATCAACTTATATTATTTTTATTCTAAATAATTTACAACAAAAACAGTACACTTTATCCATATATACTAACTATTTTCGATCTTTCACATCACTATTACTTAATTTTATAATATATTGAGTATAAGAAAAATGTATAGATACATTTTTTCTCCCATAATTTTGGACCCCAATTTTTTTTTAAAATATAAAGATTGTCTAAATATTTTTTCTTTCCATAATTTCCGCCCCCAAAAATATGTCAAATAAAACATTATCATTCCTAGAATTTGAACCCAAGACCTATGATAGAACATATCAACACTTTAAAAATGCACCACATAAACTTGTTTGTTCATTCTTAGTAATACAAATATAAATTAACTTTATTAAATTTTTGGGCCCCCTAAACTTTGGGCCTTGGGCCGTCGCCTAGGCACGCCCGCCCTCAGAGCCAGGCCTGGGTTAGAGCAGAAACAGAAGCCATGGCATTTGCTTGAGCTGTTTAGAATGTAGATTAGGATACTAAAAATAAAAAATTCATTGAGTTTTTCTTTCCATTTTTGGCTTATCTAGGATCCTTACCTTGATTGATCTACTCGTCTGAAAATTCATTGCTTAGCTGCATTTAACCTACATTACAAAAGCCATTGTTTATAGAGAAAAAAAGCAGCCAAGAAAATTTACCTGCATGATTTTTCTTCTTCTTGAACTTATAATCTTGTCTGAATTCATCAGAATGAGGGAAAGAGGATGGAGGGCCAGGGCACACGCCGGATTTTCGAAGAATACACAAGCGAAAATCGGGCATGTGCCCTGCTTCTCCAGCTTCATTCAACCAGATTCTATCTATCTCCTGCTGAACATTTGGAATCATCCAGGAAGAAATTTTCCAGTTATTCAAAAGCTAGTTACACCACTATTGTTGACTAACGGACTAATGTAATAAAACAATGCCTTGAGATTTACTTCAGACAAGAAACAACCTGAGATCTACAAGAAACATGGTTATAACATTATATAATGCTAAAAAGCAGAGAACGTTTGGTTGAGTTAAGCAATGTTTTAATCTTGAATTAATATGCATTTATATACTACACACTCCATCATCAGTTCATTCCTGTGGAACCCCACCACAAGATCACCAGAGAAATATATTTATTGGTTGGGTGGAGTTTGCTTGAAAATGTGAGATTTAATATTTTTATTTTATTTTTGTAAAGTGGTTTATGTCTTGAAAAATTGGCTATTGGGAGTTTGGCTGCCAAAAAGAGTGTGAAAATGGTGATAGAAATGATCTGTACCAACAAAAGCTCACAGGCTGGCCACCCACCGCCCATTCCATTCACTATATTCATCTAACCATATTTTCTGTGCTGCAATGGATCCAATAAAAAGTGCAAAAAAGTTGTTTAAATTGGCTTATCAAATTAGATCTGTATTTCAAGAAAATGCAGTCAGTTGGGTGAACCTCATAGCTTCACCAATTTTGATCAAGATTGTTCTATATTGTGGATTGTTTAATGAGTAATCACATGGATACTCACCATTTGCTAATAGTAAGTGCACTTGATATATCTCGACAAAGAAGGCGTTAGTATGGACCGATGTTATATTTCATTCTGCTTGATAGGATTTTTGGGAGGATGAGGCCCAAGGTTTATGGGCTTCAAAGAGATATCCATGTTGATTTAGGATGAGTTGGAACACCAATTTGCTTGATCACTTTCAATCAACTAGCTTTAAGTACTAGTAGTCCCCTTCTTGTTATAGATATATACTGAGCTTCTTGGCATCTGTTTTCTGCACTTTATAATACTTGGTTTTAGTTGTGTTGTACTCATGATCTGTCTAAAAATTAATAGTATATGAGAAGTTGATGCTAAAATATTTGAGCTTGTTCCACATCAAAATGAATGGAATGTCTAAAAATTTATAGTATATGAGAAGTTGATGTTAAAATATTTGAGCTTGTCATCAAAATTAATGGAATATATTGCTTTTATTTCAATCCCAAAATCTCGAACACTAAATTAAAAGGTATATAAAGTAAATGTGTATGAGGATGATCAGAGTAAACTATGAAATTTTATTGCAAGACAATAGTTATAAAAAATCGCATTAATTATTAAGGAACTAGGCACTTCAATTGCAAGAACCCTGTGCAAGTAATCAAATATTATTATCAAAACTGTTGCATCTTAGCTTGACAAAAAACTTGTACCTACAACTTTGAGTTTCTCTAGTGCACCTATATATGTTCTTGTTTCACGTGGTCTAAAACTCAACAAACTACCAACTCTACATACAAAAAAATATACTAACAGTCTATCACAAAACGGTGCAACGACGAACGCACATATTCAAAAGGATCTAAAACTTTTATTCAAAACGATCTCAAGACACACGAACTACATATATATAATCCACCGAGTATAACATAAAACGATGATCCTTGCTTCTCTTACGTAATTCGGAGTCATCTGAGAAGAAGGTGTCTTCTTTGCTTCGTCTTGGTTACATATTTCACACCGGCAAATAGCTCGGTGATCCGGGAATATACTCAGTCAACGTGCCCGACGACGACCGGATCCCGATGATGGGGAACCTCAGCACGCCTTCCGGAGGATTCAGGCTGCATGAAGAGGAAGAAAACGTCACCTTAAGATGGCAAAACTCTGGATTGTTGAGAATTATATCTGTGGTGCCAAAGGAAAAGGTGTAAATTCCTGCATCACTTGTTGTGGTTGATTTGATCATTCTTTCCGACATCCAAATTCCACAAACAAATTCAACTTTTGCTTGTGGGATTACTGCATACGTCCTTGCATTGGCTATAGAAGTATTTGTGCAACTAACGACTCCTGCAAGAACCACACTGACTTCCACTGTTTGGGCAGGAGATTGTGTTAAACCTAGAGAGAGAAGGGCAATGAGGAGAAGTGAGAGAAAGCCCATTTATGCTCTAGTCTAGTTGAAGTTCAATATTTTGTGCCATGCAAGATTTATATAAAGGGGAAGAGGGTGGGGATCTACTACCATTGGTGAAATCTCGTTTTTTATTAATGAAATTGGAGGTTGATCGTTTATTCAAATTTTTTGTGATGTAGGTACTGCTATTTGTATATGTAGCTTTAAATTCTTGAACTTATTGTTAGGCAATGCTATGATTTTGTTTTCTTGCTTTTCGTGGCCCCTCGGGATAAAATTGAGATTGATGTCGTATTATCTATATTCTGAATTCGAAATTTTGAAAAACAATTTTCATTCGATTCGATTCGGTGATCAAAATTTTTGCCCAATAATTCACACAAAATATTTATGATTTTATAAGAGTGAAAAAGTGAAACGAAAGGATTGGGTCCATTTCTGTTTGACTAGATTTATTTTTTAAATATCCAATATTAAGATTTTATTAGATTTGTATTAATTATATATCCTATATTTTTTAGCTAATTAAGGATTTAAATCTATGACGCCCTTCTAGAAAATTTTAGTACGTTATATTTTATAATTGCACCATACATTGCGCTGACTGTTTATATTATAGAGAGAGAGTAAGATAATCAAATAGAAATCATCTTTATTCTAGTAATTAGAAACCAGCATAATGAGATGAATCAAAAAATGTTGTGTTGTACATGAAAAAATATAAGACATATAGAAAATATGATTTATACATGAAAAAACATAATATTGAGAAAATATTATGTTATCTGTAAAAAAACACATCTCATTTGAAAAATTAATCTTGACCATTAATCAATTAAGATATACAGATCATATTGGTTTCTAGTTATTAAAATAAGGATGATATATACAAACTCTCTCTCGTGGTAGGTTATAATAGAAATCACCTTAAAATAAGAAATAAGAACTCATTTTCATCATCAATCTATCTACCATTAATCAATGGATCAAGATTAATTAAGTTATCACAATGCCTATAATTAAGGGATGATTATTTTTCGGAATATTCTATAATTACCATTATAGTCTTATTTGATTTAATCACAACCATCAACCTTCAAAAATAAATGGTGAAGATTTATTCTCAATTCTTATTTTTGAATGTGTTTTTATTTGAACCAAACTCTCATTCTATATAGAGAGAGATGGGTTAATGATAAGATTTTGTAACCGCTACCTAAAAACGTTTTTAGTAGTAATTCTCAAATCACTTAACAATTATATAATTTGTGCTACGAAAATTACTTTCGGATCCTCTAAGCTACTTTTAGGCATCCCACTATTAAATATTTGATTTTTTGTTTTTAATTTTTTTTCCCTTCAATTTAAATTTCTTGCATTTTGGTTTACTTTTACAAATATTGATAGGGATTCATTACATCCAAATAGGGTTTTAATGGATGTGTTGCTCCCACCATTAAGTTAATTCATACAGTTTATAAACAAGATAACTTTGAACTAAAATAAAGTAAAAACCTTAAACTATTGGCCTAATTTTTTCTGTGTTTATACAAATCCACGATCTCTATGTTTGATGATAGGGGCGCACGAACACCATCGGTCTGTCATACCAGTCTCGAGTTTTATTTATCGAATATTTCGAGCTCACGAGCTTATTCGAGCTTTAATCGAACCCAAACAAGCTTTCTAAATTTAGATAAATATTTAAAATATTGATTATTTTATTTTAAAAATAAATTATTTTATCCATAATAACACAATATATTTATTGATTTATTAGAACAAATAAAAATAGTTAGAGATTTAACACAATAATTACTAATTATAGAAAGAAAATAATTATATCTAGTTAATAATTTTATATTTTCAAATTAAATGAGTTAACGAACTTGTTCACGAACTAACGAGCCGAATACCATCGTGCTCAAGCTTGGTTTGTTTAGCTAACGAACTTCACTAAACGAACTCGAACGAACTTTTATCGAAACCGAATTTCACGAATACTTGTCATTTCATTTTTGCCTACGTCTGTCATACTAAAGAGAATTTTCCTAACCTTTCAATAAGGATTTGCTTATTGTTCTATGCAGTAGAGTCAAAGGTAGCCCTCTCAACCTTTTTCAGTTTATAATTTCTAAAGGTTGCCGGCTCGCCGGAAAATTTGAGCAATAGGTTCCATCACCTAACTTGATTAAGAAGACAGAAATTGGACAAGGTGAAAAGACAGGAGAGTGGAGAGAGAACCCAGAAAAGGCAAACAGCCCCCAAATATTTTTTTCTATTCAAGATGTATAACAAGGAAATTTTAATAAAACGAAAAAGAAAACCACACGAATAAAGATTACAGAAACCAGAAAAAAAAAATCCAAAAACTAAGCATAGCCTAACATGAAGTTCAAGAAATTCAGAAATTACATCAGCCTCTGCTGCATGTACAGAATACCAGTGCGTACAAGTAAAGCAGTAGGCAAATCACACGCTTCAAACTCTAAACTGCCTAAAAATCCCTAAGAATCCCACCCTCTATAAGTTTGCATGACAAAATGTTCAAATCCCAAAACAACGACGAGAAATACTACATAGGGATAGCAAAAATGGCTTTTCCTTCGAAATTTCTTCTCATTACTCTCCTCTCACTTGCAGTGTCACAAGCTTCTTCTCAAGCATTGAACAGAAATGTCACTCTAGCAGGCATCGTCACTTGTATTAATGCTTCTATAGCGACTGTGAGAACGTACCCTTTAATCCCCGAAGCACGAGTTGATGTTATTTGTGGCGTCCTGTTCTTAGAGAAGGTGATCAAATCCACAAATACAAATCTTGCGGGAATTTATTCCTTCTCTTTCGACACAGCTGACATGGCCTTGCTCAGTGTCCCGGAGTTGTGTCACCTTAAAGTCACAATGCCAGCCAACTCGTGCGTGTTCGATCCTTCTGGAGGTTTCCTGAAGCTTCCTATCGTCAGCATAAGATCAACTTTAGGCATGGTGACCGAGCTTGTCCCTGGTGCCCCAAGCTATTTACGTGCATAAATACTGTTCCTTTCTATGCTAAACTCGGTGCACCTGGAAAAAAATAATCAGAATTCTACGCCCCTCTAGGTGTACCATGTGAAATAAGTTACGTGAGTACATGTATTGGCATAGAATATGTGACAAACATACTGTACTACAACAGCTCAGTTAGATTAGCATAGCCATATGTGCTAAATCACTTTCATCTTACAAACATCAAATACTCTTAGCAGCATCCTTGAAGAAAAGAAAACTTACGACAAGTTACACCTGTTATAGCCTAGCATTGTTGGGCAACTACATAATATAAATTCATGAATTTGGAAAACAAATAGTACTAATTCAATAAGGTTCTATGCTATATGAGAATTCTTTATATCTATCCTTACTGTGTCTACAAAGTATAAATTTTTTTCCCTTGATTTAACACTCATACCGCTCTCATTTAGCTCAGAGTTTGTTGTTAACGAAGAAAAGTAATTGTTGTAACAGGGATCAATACAAGTTACATTCGGAGGCTTTGGTTCTGTTTTGGGAACATTCTCCTCTCCCTTGAAGATCCCATCATTTGTCAATACATTAAGAGAACCACGAGATTCAGATTTAGCTTCACTTGGATATTCTGAAGACGCCATATCATCAAATTTCTTTGATACACCATCAAAGGATGCTGTTTCAGAATTTCTCCTTTCAATCTTGGAAGATCCACTCCAGAGAAGCATCACCGGGATGAGCTGCAGCTCCAATCTGAAATCGAAAAATAGAACATGTCTATAGAGATACCATAATTGATCAAAGAACCTAGCACCTTGAACCCGATAACTGTTGACAAGCTAAAAATCAAGGTAGGGAAATTGGATTCTTAAATGCATCTAATAAGGGTTTCGTATGTATATTTACTGTCAGTGACGACCTCAGACACTTTAGTGTCATAAACTATGACAACTTCATATCACAGCATACAAAGCAGCACGACCATAGAATGTGCAGAAACACACACGCCATTGATCTTTTGATGCTCTCTCTAACAGAACTTAAATGATCGTGACAAATGAGGTTGTCTCAAGCCACATCCCATTGTAGTAGAAACAAATTAGGGTAACAAAATTCAGGATAACTCATAATTTGAAATTTCTGAAATCAAAACTACAAATAACCTAAATATTGCAACATATATAGTTTGTGCATATTTCCTTCCATGGAAGACCTACTAAATTGACCGCAATCACCAATCACAGCATTCAACGGCAACAACGGAAGAATACCAACAAGCTAAAGGAAAGCAGCAAAAACAGATAACAAAAAAAGAAAAGTAGTTGACGAATTACTACGCCACGAGGGACCCATTGACCCGTGGGTTGTGCTGATCGCCCTCTGGCATAGTGCCGTCCACCACCACCTCCTCCGCCACGATTGCCTCCGCCGCGGCGGTTGCCGACTTTGTCACGGTTCATCTTGCGTGAGCTGATGCGACGGGAATTGATTACGTTTAAGGGTTTGTTGATGCACAAATTGGATAAAATTGAAGAAAGTGAAAAATTGATTGAATATATAATCACTGTTCGGGGAATTGGGAAAGACTAGCAGAGTAGAACTGACAGCTGAAGAGTTTCTAATGTGTGGAACTGTTTTCGGTGCCAAATACAAATTATGGAAAATTTCAGTTTGGTACTACCAGAAATCTTTATTTACAATTTTGGCACCTACAGGTAGGCCGTAAATGAGTCAAACTATTCGTGAGCTATTCGGAGTTCGGCTCGATAAAAGTTCGTTCGAGTTTGTTTAGTGAAACTCGTTAACTAAACAAACCAAGCTTGAGCATGATAGTATTCGGCTCGTTAGTTCGTGAACAAGTTTGTTAACAGATTTAGCTTGAAAATATAAAATTATTAACTAGATACAATTATTTTCTTTCTATAATTAGTAATTATTTTGTTAAATCTCTAACTACTTTTATTTGTTATAAGAAATCAATAAATATATTGTATTACTATAGATAAAATAATTAATATTCTAAACACATATCTAAATTTAGAAAGTCTGTTTGGGTTCGATTAAAGCTCGAATAAGCTCGTGAGCTCGAAATATTCGATAAATAAAACTCGAGACTCGACTCAATACTAAACAAATCAAGTTTGAGCACGATGGTGTTCGGCTCGATTCGATTCGATTACACCCCTACCTACAGGCTACATAAAAAGGTAAGTATGGTTCAGTTTTGTTTGATTGGCTAGTTGAATTAAATTACAAAATCTAATCAAAATCTGTATTATAAGAAATTGAATCATGTAAACTAAAAATTAAATTTAATCGAATCGAATTTTCAATATGATTTCAGTATAAAATTAAATAACTGAAAATTAAATTTAATCGAATCGAACATTTACCAAATGTATGATATTAATAGTAAATGAGTCATAAATTATGTATAAATGTAAAACATAAGTATTACAAATTACTACATTACAAAACAAATATAAATATTACTTCTTCCATCCTTGTTAATTGTTCTTTGATTTTCATGACATAAATTTTAATAAATGTAATTAATGTAAAGTGAATGGAGAAGATGACACAAATTTTAAGATATATTATGTAAGTGGAAAAAGTTATTCGAAGAAAAACTCCTTAAATTTGTGTGCGTGTGTGCGAACAAGTTCTAGCATTATTAGTAAATAAACTATAATATTTACATAGATTATAGATGGAAAACTCTAAAATTATAAGAGATCGTCAACTATTTTATATGGAATTTACGAATGTTTAAAATAATTCAGAAGGCTGGATAGTTATGAAAAATAAATGAAAGTGGTCAATATCGTATCACTGCCCAATCACCTACTAAGTAACTTTAACATGACAAGGTCTTTATTCGTGTTAGTTATAAAGTTCCAAAATTCATCAAAATATTGCCTAGTATCTTTTCATGCATTTATAATATAAGATTTATGAAAGATTAAATTAACTAATATGTTTGTTAATTTACTAAATAATTAAATATATCTAAATTGTTCATTTTTATCCTAAATTATCGAACTTAACCAATAAATGCCACAAAATCCCTCCTCGATAATTTTTTTAATACTTGAAATTAATTAAGATCGTTGGGAATTTCCACTAATGCTTTAGCGAAAGGAGTTTGCTTGCTTTTAAGTGGATTTGAACGTCTGGCACAAGGGTTATTTTCATCTGAATTTTTTTGAATAATTTTTGTTAACCCGCATCGATATTATGACTATCCACTTAGCATTTTGGGATTTATTTGCGAGAACAACAATTAATATAATAATAATATTATAATAATAATAATAATAATAATAATAATAATTTTATTATTATTATTATTATTATTATTTTTTTTTTTGCATTCAAAAAAGTTGCGTGCTAGTATTATGTTTGAGAAAGAAAATGAGAGGAAATGAATTTTAGGAAAAGTTGTCCAAAACAAAACGTAAATGCATTTTCCTGTCACCGTTAAAAATTGGAACAGCTTTAGTTCACGCCCTCTCACAATATCAGTCAAATTTGGACAACATCTCATTACTCTCATTTTTTCCATTGGCTCTGATTGTTATCACGATCTTTTGTTGAGATCGTTCGAATTTTGAGCGCATACCTATTTCAAGGGCACAATTTTGTAATTGTTGAACCTTATTGAAGATCGAGGGTTCACGAAAGCACAACGGAAAGAGCTCACAGACGCATGTCAAAGGTAGCTTATTCTGTTGATTTCTTGTAGCTCATTTGTGTTTCTGAATTCAATTTTGTATTGCGTGTTTTTGGGGGGTTCTTGATTTGTGTTGTTAATTTGTTTTGAAAACGGGCTAAATGCGTTTGTAGATAGGAGTTTGGCTTGAGCGGATTACGGCTTAATTTTACGTTTTGTGGTCGTAGAATTGTTGTTAAAATGATGGTATCGTTGATTAGGCATATGCGATCGCTTTTTTCTTTTTCCTTTTTAATTTCTAGTTTTGATTCAACTCCACTGGAGACCAAGATCGAGGAAAGTGAAAGTGTTGGGGAAATCGGTGAGAGCGGGATTTTCTCACGTTTCCATTGAGTTGTAAATATGGTTAGAATTTTATGCGCTTCTGGGATGTTGAAGTTCATTATTTGATGAATAAGCTGAGCTGATTTTCATGAATTCTTACCAGCACTTCGTTCAGTTTTTCCTTTCCATTTAAATGCGCTGAAGAATAATTTTCTACGTATTTTTGTATTAGACATGGCATATTCTCTTAAAGTGAGTTAGCTCAATTCAAATATTCCTGTACATGGATGGGAACCAAAGAAGAAGTAGATTGTGATTTTACTTTCTTAGAAACAGCTGAAAAGTTTATTTTCGATTGACACTTCTGTCATCTTTTGTTGATTTTTTGGTTTTATATTTACTTGGGATTGATGTCAGTGTACAATCTTTTGGTCGTAAGAACACTACAACCTCTATAGGGAAATCAGTTTAGCTGTATATACAAGCAGCTCATTTCATTGTTCCTTTTGACACTAGCAGACTTCTTATGCACAGAATTCAGGTATCTTCATATCACTGTCACTGATTGATTTTAATAAACATCTTGCAGGTGTGAGCTCAAGAAATAACAATGGTCAAGTTGACTATGATCGCTCGTGTTACTGATGGCCTTCCATTAGCGGAGGGACTGGATGATGGACGTGACGTGTCAGATGCCGACTTTTATAAACAGCAAGTGAAGTCATTGTTCAAAAATCTGTCAAAGGGCCAGAATGAGCCATCAAGGATGTCTATCGAAACAGGGCCCTATATATTTCAGTATCCTTTGAATTCTTTTTCTCAAGTATGATTGCTTTTTTTACATGTGTAGATGTATGGAGTTTAAGCTGGTGTCTAGTTTAATTGTAGTGACTCACCAAAATGCTTTATCAGAGATGCTTGTATGTTTCCCTTTATTTAGGAAAATAATATATCACTTAGCTCCTTTTTGAGGGGGATATAATTTCATAGCCACTTGTTGTTGTTGATTGTAATGATTCATAGCAGTTGTTACTGGGAATGCATATTTGCGGACTTTTACCTGCATATTCTACATTAGTAGTTTGCATATGACAGCAAATTAGTAGTTTGCATATGACAGCATACTTTTGCTTTCTTGATAATTTTTGCCATTATGTAATAGTAACTGTTGAGTTCACACAGCTGCAGCACACTTAAAGGAGATTAAAGTTAAAATTTAGCCAGCCACGTTGTTTAAAATGTTATCATTAGTATTATTATTTTCTTCCTCTTCACTGTAACGTTAAGCCTTAATGTGGCTTCCTAGTTATATTATTGAAGGGCGTGTGTGCTACTTGACAATGTGCGACCGTGCTTATCCTAAGAAGCTTTCCTTCCAATATCTAGAAGACCTCAAGAATGAATTTGAGCGTGCATATGGGAATCAGATCGAAACTGCTGCAAGACCTTATGCATTTATCAAATTTGGTCAGCTATTTCATCATCTTTCTCTTACATTTGCTATTCTTCTTATATTGTTAAAACAAGAAGTGCTTCTTGTTTTTTCTAATCATGATATTGTCTTGCATTTTCTAGACACATTCATACAGAAGACGAAGAAATTGTACCAGGACACAAGAACTCAACGAAATATTTCAAAGTTGAATGATGAACTCTATGAAGTTCACCAGATTATGACTCGCAATGTACAGGAAGTTCTTGGTGTTGGTGAAAAGTTGGACCGTAAGTGATTTCCTCATCAAACTTCTTCAACTATTCAGATCTTAATAACTTGCTCTCAACATTGTTTGTATTTGATGAGCATTACGTTTTGACTACCATTTTACTAGAAGTTAACATTTATCATGAAAAAGTTTTCTTGTTTCTTTGTTGGTATTTTGCAGATACTTGTGTTCATTGCTTATATTCACGAGTTCTTGCATTATGCATCCCTAATGATTATATCTTTTTCAGAGGTCAGCCAGATGTCCAGCCGCTTAACATCGGAATCTCGCATTTATGCAGAGAAGGCAAAAGATTTGAACCGCCAGGTATGTTTGATTGTTCTTTCAATGGCTGATTGCAGCTTTAATAATATGTCCCTTTAAGTGATACGTGCTAACAGAAGGCTTCTCTACTTAGGTGCCCAAGTAAAGTAATTTTAGATAACTCCTTTGTAAACCTCCTCTAAACAAATCATATACGACTCCTCGAAGATGATATTAAATTTCTTTTATTGTCCAGATTAATTTCTTGTGTGCAATACCAACTTTTGAGGTCTTACTGTGAGTGCTCGAGTCTTCATCAGCTGTTTGAAAAAACCATTTTGGCTGGTCTTAAATATAAATAGGAAGCATGTGCTTCGATCAAACATGACAGATAGATTTGTTCCACAGAACTGATCCGTTGATCCGTTGTTATGGGACTGTCAGACTGTTAACAGATTATTCATCGTTCGCTGTAGGCTTTGATTCGCAAATGGGCCCCCGTTGCTGTTGTTCTAGGAGTTGTGTTTCTCCTCTTCTGGGTCAAGAACAAGCTTTGGTGATCCTTCACCCATTTGCTGTTTGATGAGCTGCTCCAATCTTGCTAACATGGTATTGCAGTTTCTTGGTGCATTTTGTCATTTTATCTTTTGGAACCACTAGAAAAGATCTGTTTGAAACGAGCTTCCAATTTTTGAGGATTTTGGAAACTAAGCATGTCGGAAAATATAGAGATTTCTTACTATGAGGACGAATTGATTTTAACATTTTTAAGAAACATATAGCCTATGCGTTTAATCTTCCTACACATATGGTTTTACAAGTCTGTGTTTGCCATTTTATAAAAAAAGATCGAGTATTCTAGTTTTACTGATTGATCTTTGAATCTCCACCCTTTAATTTCATATCGTGTTTAATCTATTATTCTCGTATCAGCCTCGTATGTAACGTGTATCTCATGACTTCGAGTATATGCTTGACACATTATGATATTGTTTGAATAGAAATGAAACATTGCACGCTATTAAGATGGTAATTACCATATACATAAAAATCAATCTTTGTAGCAAGGGGCGAATAAAATCGACGAGCTATGCCCTCCAATGCTGAACGAATTAGAGAGTGCTACTCTAACGTCAAGGCGTTCCTTCTTGTGGCCAACGAGAACGTTTGAATCCTGAATGTATTGAACGACATCATAAATGTACTCATTATATATTGATGAAATAATATATGAGATATGAAGGGATGACAATTGATTGGATCTGGACCTGATTTTACTAGATTCGGATTCAATTGATCGAAAAAATGAGATTCACACTCAGATTCATAAGATTCACATAGTCTATGGATCTATACTCGAGTCTATATATTTTATCTTCTAACATAAATCCTAAATTAACAAAAATTCATAATAACACCATTGCACCACAATAATTATCTAAATCCACAATAAAAATTTACTCATTTTTTTATTATTATTGGTTCGTTTTTCTTTTTAGGTTGTTCGTTATTGTTAGTATATACCAAAAAATGAAATAATTTTATACTAAAAATGTTTCGAATTTCATACCGTACACTATTTTATACACAAAACACAACTCTCTTTAATCTACGTGTTAAAAGCAAGGAGCCAAGAATAGTGGGACTGAGGTAGTATTAAAAAAATAAGCCATTACACCATTAACCTTAAAAAATATTACCAATCATCCAAAATAAGATATAACACTAAAAATAATACAATAATCTAAGTGGCAACATGACACATTCAAGTTTTAGCAACATATACTTATGACAAACTAGACAATAATCTTCAAAAAAAAGTCTCCATGTTATAGCTAACTACTTTCAACATCCAAAACATCCTAAGAAGCAAAGAAAGAAATATCATAAGAAACACATACTAATTTCAATAATATAAACATAAAATGGAAGAAAATCAATTACCATATCTTTGAGAGAAGTTGAAATAAAAGGAGGAGCAGTCGAGCATATGCATATGTTTAGAGAAGTTGAGAAAAAATTAAAGAATTACATTTAGGATTGGAAATTTAATTAGAATATAAATACTATATATATATATATATATATATATATATATATTTTGACGGGTTCATTGACCAGATCTAGGCCGGATTTGGATCTTAAAAATAAACTCCATATCCAGATCTGGTCTAGATCCATCGAGTTGAAATTTTAAGGATCCAAATCACGGGTTTGGACCGGGTCCAAGATCCATTGTCATCCCTATATATGATAGGAAAATCAAATGGATAAACGAGCACGAAAACAGTACCACGCCGTGGTTAGGATGTTCAAGATATATATTTGGATGGATCCACCATGTCTCTATTGCCTACACCATCAAATCAAAATCAGTTGGTTCTATCATGAAATATATTAATCACTACAACATCTGAGCTCTTCAAAGTTTACCTTGATAGTTGCTATAGCTTCAACAGCCCAGCAGCCCCTAATAGGTGACCCATCATAGATTTCGTAGAGTTCATTCTTAGCTGAGGAAAATTAAAATTAAAAATCACAACATAAGTGGAGAGAGAGAGAGAGAGAGACTAATGTAATAACCTTAGTATTTAGTCCGAACGAATGTATAATAGATTGGTATTCTGCTAAGTCGAACGTTGGTGTTGATGCAGCATGCGCTTTTATGTGGTTGATATCTTATCTGTTGACTCCCGATTCGATATATGCTGTCTCTATACAATGATTATAACCTTTACCTACATTTGTAATGAACGAGTAGCTTAACATAACACTTATCGATGGAACAATTAACACGAAGCTATTATAGGAACCGAGAAGGTTCCTATAATAGCTATAACTTTAAGAATATGAATTCCTACCATGAGGATGATATGCATCGAATGCGAAGCTTCCCGCTAGAAATTCAGCGTATATGGTCGCACCTCTTCGCTACAATAGCGAGGAATAGAAGATGTAACATATTCAAAATAGAGGATTTGGTGTGCTAGATTATTTGCTTTTGTAAAATCCAAGCTTACTTTGGCATGCTCCAATTATTCCAGCATAACATGAAGAAGATGTTGGAGTTAGAATCGTTTACAAATTAATTAGAAACTATCCTATTGGAATGATTGCAGAATCAGAGCCACCACATAGCATAACATCCTGCACGTCAGTTTCGGCTCAGTCAGGATTTCAGACAAACGGAAACGAGCAATGAAACACGAGATGTAACATGAAACGAGCAATGAAACTACAGAAACGAGTTATGATATGTTTTTTGCATTCAGATATCTGAGATATTGCTCGTAAGCATAGCGGCGAAATCAGTGGTTTGGACCCATCCACCCAGTGGCGGACGCAGCAAAAGATATTGGTGGGGGCTTATTTATCTTTTCATCATCTTCATCTCTCTCCAACCTCCATTTTTACGTGGACAACCATTTTCTTCCCCCTCTTTCTATTTTTCTTGCAAATTTCAGCCCCTTCTCATCCTAGATTTTTCGCCAATTCGCTCTTCAACATCGTCAACTCAGTAGGGGCTGAAGATAATTTTCGGCAAATTCAAAAATTATCGCAGTAATAAAAAAAAAAAAAATCCTTGGTAGGGGCTTAAGCCCCTTCTCCCCCTACCTGTGTCCGCCACTGCATCCACCCCTGCATTGCAGAATTCAGATAGTTTCTTTCGCAGTTCATGTTGTAACGGAATAGGATTATTGAGCAATTAATAAACAGAAAACGTAAAGTAAACACAGATTTACGTGGTTCACCAACGATGAGTTGGTTACGTCCACGGGCAAAAAAAGGAGAACGGATTTTATTAGGCGGCTAAGGTTTTCAGAATTACTGATTACAGCTCTCAAAGACCATATATATAGTACTAAGAGAATAAACTAGTTGGGCTCAGCCCAATACGACTAGTAAGACCCCGTCTAACTATTCGAAACGGTAGATAGTTTCAAGGCATATCAACAGTTCATGCACAAAATTTCATTGTTAATGATTGGCTTGAAAACCTAAACCGTAAACCATAAACCCGGACTTACCAAGTCCATTGCAAGAATGGCGGAGCCCATGTTCGTCGTAGCGAAAGGCACGCAAAAGGGTTCATCTTCTTATGTGACACCCTCAATGCTTCAACACCATCACCAAAGACCTGTCAAAAGCATACAAGAAACAACATCAACGAGAGAAACCTGCACCTGCTACAAGTCTGCAACTTAAGACGAGGTTTTCGAATTTAGATTTGTGAATCGATTTTACCTTCATGCCCCCAAAAGCAGAACCGATTACAATACCACATCTAGCCTTGTCCAACTCCTGCATAACAACATCTGTGATTTTACCATCTGCTAAAGCCTTTTTACCAGCAGCTAGCAAGTAAAGCATGTATTTATCTACTCTCTTCGTTATCTTTTTCTGATGAAACCATGAGAAATTCTTGATTTCTCCTGCAATTCGCTGTTGCAAAGAGATACATATCAGGGATGAAATCACCAAAACCACTAAATTTTGAGGAAATTTACAATAACAGAAGAAGTAAAAAAGGAAGATTTACTTACTGTGGGAAGTGAGTAGTGTCAAATGCCTCAATCTGGCTAACTCCGCTAATAACTTGAAGAATATTACCATAAAATTCATCCACATGATGTCCGAGAGGTGATACAATACCTAATTACAACAACCCTCCGTTTCTTCGACTTGAGTTTCTTCGTCGCTGTCAGTGTCTGTGTCGAAGCTGCGGGTTTCTTGTCGTCTGACACAAAGGTGAAGTGAAGCATTCTTCACACATGTCCATTTTTTTATGTAAATCAAAGTTAATTAAGCATGACTTTTAGTTATGAATTGTTTGCATGGCTTAAAGTTAGATACAATAGGAAATTCAAACTCACACATTACATTGATCATTTTAACCCAAAAGTAACAGATTATTACTTTAGGAAAATTTGATTTATGGTAGAATATCCCCTGCATCTAGCATAGCAATGCATCCAAAGGTTTTAAAGTCCTTTTTTTAGATTGAAATTCATTGACTTTATGCATAAAACACTTATAAAATTGATCAAAGAACTACTAAAAGTAACAAATATATGAGTTATATAACTTAATAGCTTGTACTTTGATTCGTTTACAAAAATATCATGACTTCTGAAATATGCAAAAGAACAAAAACAAAAAACAAAAAAAAAGCTAAACTTTTCAACAGTACAGATAAAATGTTATTTCAAAAATTCCATAAAAGGATTTCTGACTTGGCATGCCAGAGTCCTGCTGTAAATTCATATACCAAGTGTGACATTTTCGAAAAATGTTAGTTTTTTTTTTCTCATATCTCAGATTTGAGGATATTTTTTAAATATGTGTCATAGTTAAGGCTATAAATTGACAATAATCCTATAATATTTACCTGAATTACACGCTCGACTCAACTGCTTTTGCCCCTGATTCTTGGATCCAGGAACTGCATATGCACTCTCAGCAAACAACGCACAAGAATAAGATAAACTTTGAGAACTATAATACTCTTCACAGGGTTCGGTACGACAAAATTTCATCAAACTGTTGAATCCTATTAAATGTGTACATACAGACTTCTCCTATGCAGTTGTAACGTGGATACAGATTTCAATTCTGTTGTAATTAGGTAGTTAGTAAACTGTTAGTCTGTTAGGAAGTGGTTAAGCAAGCTGTTAGTAGTTAGTAATTTTATTCTTTTCTGTAAACGTCTCTATAAAAGAGAATGATGCAAGCTAATAAGAGTTTCGAGCTTCTTCATTATTTCTTTGAGTCTGTTATCTTCTGTATTCTCCTCTACACGTTTCTGTTTTGCTTTATACTTTAACGTGGTATCAGAGCTAGTTCTCCTCTCCTTTCACGCATAATTTTTTTTTCATCATCATTTGTTCTTCATTGCTTGCAATCATTCTCTCTGTCATCACCATGGCTACAACAACTTCTCAACCAATTCTTCCCTCAATTCATCCTATCTCAACCAAACTTGATCGAAGCAACTACATGTTCTGGAAAACGTAAGTATTTGCAACAGCTCGGGCCTATGGATTCGACGATGTTCTTACTCAGAACGCAGCTCCACAACAACACATTGATGAACTCACTCTAAATCCTGAGTATGAAGTTTGGCTTCGGCGAGATCAATTCATTTTTAGCTGGATCCTTGCAGCAATTTCTCCATCGATGATCGGATATGTTGGACGATGCACTACGTCTGCCCAGCTGTGGAATACCTTTGAAAAGCTATTTCAATCTCAGTCGGCTCGCTCAGCTCAATTACGGTTTCAGCTTCAATCCATCAAAA
Source organism: Salvia rosmarinus (assembly GCA_036937905.1). Lineage (NCBI taxonomy): Eukaryota > Viridiplantae > Streptophyta > Magnoliopsida > Lamiales > Lamiaceae > Salvia > Salvia rosmarinus. The sequence goes on from CM072819.1 coordinate 105,916,412, forward strand.
AGGGAGATCTCTCAATTGATGATTACATAATGAAATTTAGAGAGATATCTGATCAGCTATACAGTATTGGTCATCAAATTTCAGATTCTGATCTTGTGCATTTTGTTCTTGGAGGTCTTGGTCAGGAATTTGAGAGTATATGCGTTTTTCTTCAATCTAAGAATGAAGATCTATCTCTGGATGAAATGCAGTCTGCACTGCAAACGCATGAATGAAATAAGGCTTCAAAATCAGTCGTCTACGCTATCTACCATGTTCAATCAGCAACCTACACCTCAAGCGCATGATGTGTACAATCAGAATGTTCAACACAGAGGAAGGTCTGTGTATCGAGGATCGAATCTTCGAGGCCGAGGTGGAGGTAGATATCAACATGGTAATCAAAGTAAGATGATTTGTCAGATTTGTGGTAAGTCTAACCATATTGCCTTAAAGTGTTTCAAAAGATTTGATGTTAGGTTTACAGGAATGGAATCAAATCCATCTCCGCAAGCTCACTATATCAACACTGCACACACAAACTTATCTTCACATCAGATTCCTACAGTCAACTCTCCCACTCATCCACCACAGCCATCATCTGCCTACACCATATCATCAACACATAATGCTCAATGCAATGCTCAAGGAGAACCTGCTGACTGGTTTCTAGACTCAGGAGCGGCTCATGTAACAGCAAATCTAGATCACCTCCAGAATCATACTCCATACAGTGGCCAAGAAACTCTTACAGTAGGTAATGGATCTAAACTAGCTATCACTCACATTGGTTCAGCTCAGTTACCAAATAAGTCTGCCTATCCTTTACATTTAAGCAACATATTGTTTGTTCCTCATATCACTAAAAGTCTTTTAAGCATCTCCAAGTTTACAAATGATAACAATGTTTTTCTGGAATTTCACTCCAAGTTTTGTTGTGTCAAGGACAAGGTCACCAACCAAGTACTTCTGGAGGGCACTCTTAAAGAAGGGCTCTATCATCTAAACATGCACACAAAAATTCCTTCACAACCGACCTGCTACAAGGTGTCATCTGCAGCTGCAGTCCAGCCTACTCCTCAATCCAACTCCCAGCGGTCATCTACTCAGTCCAACTTCCAACAGCCCTCTCCTCAGTCTACTGCAGTCCAGCCTACTCCTCAATCCAACTCCCAGCAGTCATCAATTCAGTCCAACTTCCAGCAGGCCTCTCCTCAGTCTACTTTCCAGTTATGGCACAATAGGTTAGGTCATCCATGTAAACAAGTGTTACAGGTAGCATTACATTCTCAAAATCTTAGGGTCAAGTGGCCACAACATCTTTTCTGTGATGCATGTGCAAAAGGAAAACTGCACTGCTTCAGTTTCTCTAATGTGTCGAATAAAACTACTTCACCTTTTCAATTAGTGCATACAGATCTTTGGGGTCCAAGTTCTACCACGTCTATTGAAGGGTTCAAGTATTACATACATTTTGTTGATAACTACACTAGGTTTACTTGGATATTTCCCTTACGTACTAAATGTGAAGTTCGAAATGTAGTGGTAAATTTCATCAACTATGTTGAGAGACAGTTCCAGATTAAAATCAAAAGTCTCCAATCGGATTGGGGAGGTGAGTATCGCAGCCTAAAGCCAATTCTAGAGAGCCTAGGAATTATCTTTCGCCACCCGTGTCCACAAACCCATCAACAAAATGGTCGAGCGGAGCGTAAACATCAACACATAACTGAAATAGGTTTAACTCTTCTTGCCTCAGCAAACTTACCATACAAGTTTTGGTGGGATGCCTTCTCCACAGCCACTTATCTCATAAATCGCCTTCCAACTCCAACCTTAAATAATCTTTCTCATTTCCAGTGCATCTTTCACAATTCACCTGACTACTCTATGCTAAGGACGTCCGGCTGCAGTTGTTTTCCTTTCCTAAGGCCTTACAATAACTCTAAACTCCAGTTCAGATCTGCCAAGTGTCTATTTCTAGGCTATAGTTCATCTCACAAGGGGTATCGATGTCTCCACCCCACAGCCCGAGTGTATGTGGCTCGAACAGTCCTCTTCAACGAGGCTGAGTTTCCGTATCACACATTGTTTCCAGGATCCACTCCTCCAGCCTCAACCGTGTATGACCCATCTCCCCCTCTTCTGCCTATACTTATAATCAGTTCGACATATCATCAGCCATCTCCTCTAACTTCCCCATCATTTCAGATAAACTCACCAGAACCATCTCGGGTCAGCTCTCATTCCTCCATAAATTCAAAGACAGTTTCTCATACTCTTTCTATACCAAACTCAAGTTCTTCAGCTGAGTCTAGTGTGCCTTTCTCCACATCTCACTCTCAGTCATCCATCTCTCATACTCAGAATTCTAAATCTACAACTCCACCTCAAACTCAAAATCCATCAACAAATCAGCACCCTATGTGCACTAGAGCTAAAAATGGCATTTTCAAACCAAAGGCATTCTTAACACAAATTGACAAATCTGGATTTACTGTGTTTACTGTCGTTGAACCATCTACAGCCTCTGAAGCCTTAACTCAACCAGAATGGCAGAAGGCCATGGCCGAAGAGTTTCGCGCTATTATCTCAAAATCTACTTGGGAGCTTGTACCCTATGCAGATGACATGAATCTTATACAGTGCAAGTGGGTCTTCAGGGTAAAATCTAATGCTGATGGATCTATTGATCGCCTCAAGGCTAGGCTTGTGGCAAAAGGATTCCAACAACGAGCATGGATCGATTTTATGGATACTTTCAGCCCGGTAGTTAAACCAGTTTCCATTCGGCTGGTTTTTTCCCTTGCTGCCACTTACAAATGGGATATCCAACATATAGATATCAACAATGCTTTCCTCAATGGCGAGCTCGAGAAGCCTGTTTTCATGGAACAGCCTGAAGGCTTTGTGGATACTGATTTTCCAGAACATGTATGCAAACTTCGCAAGTCGTTGTATGGCCTCAAACAAGCTCCCCGTGCATGGTATGACAAACTCAAAACTTATCTTCTACAATATGGTTTTCACTTCTCCAATTCTGATCACTCTTTCTTTCATATGAGAAAAAATGGAAAACTTTTGCTTGTCTTGATCTATGTCGACGATATCCTCATCGCCGGAGAAGACTCTAATCTCATGTCTCAGCTCATTCATAATCTTGCTTCCATGTTTTCTCTAAAAACTCTAGGGACAGTCAGTTTTTTTCTAGGCATCCAGGTTACAAAAACTGAATCCAACTCTTATCTTCTTAATCAGTCCAAATATATACGTGATCTTCTTGCTAAAAACAAGCTTTCCGATTGCAAATCTCAACCTTCTCCCTATGACTTAGGCACAAAACTTCACTCACATGATAGTCCTCTCTTCCATGATCCCACTTTGTTTCGGAGTACCATAGGCGCTCTACAATATCTCACTCTCTCTCGTCCCGATATATATTTCATCGTGAACAAACTAAGTCAATTTCTCCAAAATCCTACCAATCTTCACTAGAAAGCTTGTCGCAGAATTCTTCGTTATCTAAAAGGAACAATCCATCAAAACCTTGCCTTTCATCCCTCGTCGTATCTCCACATTGAAGCTTTCTCCGATGCCGATTGGGCGGGCTCGCTTGATGACAGAAAATCAACAGGAGGATTCTGTGTTTTTCTTGGCTCGAATCTAATCTCTTGGAGTTCAAAGAAACAGAATGTGGTCTCTCGCAGCTCCACGGAGTCTGAATATCGCGTTGGCAGATGCAGCAGTTGAGATTGTGTGGATACAGTCGCTACTTCAAGAAATTGGGCTACAAATTCCTCATCAACCGGTTCTGTGGTGTGATAACAAGAGTGCCGCTGCTATTGCTTTAAATCTTGTACATCATGCACGTACTAAACACATCGAAATAGATACTCATTTCGTTCGTGATAAGGTGCTCAAGAAAGAATTGGATGTTCGATATGTGTCAACTGCTGATCAAGTCGTGGATGTTCTCACAAAACCGGTTACCATTGTTCGTTTGAATCATCTTCTACGCAAGCTCCCGCTTGAAAACGGATAGATAGGTTTCAGTAGGGGTTGTATTAAATGTGTATTAAATGTGTACATACAGACTTCTCCCATGCAGTTGTAATGTGGATACAGATTTCAATTATGTTGTAATTAGTTAGGTAGTTAGTAAACTGTTAGTCTGTTAGGAAGTGGTTAAGCAAGCTGTTAGTAGTTAGTAATTTTATTCTTTTCTGTAAACGTCTCTATAAAAGAGAATGATGCAAGCTAATAAGAGTTTCGAGCTTCTTCATTATTTCTTTGAGTCTGTTATCTTCTGTATTCTCCTCTACACGTTTCTGTTTTGCTTTATACTTTAACAAATCCACCATTTTTGCTACTGAGAGTTAACGAATTTGCCATCTTCTCAGCTTCTTTTGGCATTGAAAATAATTTGAAAATTTATCGAAATTCTTGTTTTCACTTGACAAGCTCATGCATGCTGCTACTAACCATGTGCAGAGTGGAGAGACAACAGATGATGCCACCACCATTTTCAAGTAAAAAACCTCTGCAAAAATATACCAAAAGGTAAAATAAAGATTGTTGTAATAATTTGAATCAAGATTGTCCAAATTCTTACCATAAAAAATGCAAAAAATCATATGATTCAGAACAAACACGTGCATTTCAGGCAATATTCTTTGTCAAACGCTTAGCCAGTGTAAGAAAAGCTTAAAAATTAGAATGATCCATTCACACACAACCACACACAACATGTATGTACTTATATATGCTACATTCATAAATATATTTTACATAAAAAAATTGTAGTTTAAACAATGTTGTTAAAGATTTACATCTCAACTTGAGCTTGCCTTCCCCTACTTGCGCAGAAGCTCTTATAGGGTGAAACCAGGTCTGTAGTTTCCGTTTTGTGAAGTGAAAGAGAAGTGTGGAGTTTTTAATTGATTTATCTCATAAAAGAAGTAATTTATTCTTAAGCAAATTGTTTACTAGTATTATTTAGAAAGACATGAAAAGACAATATTCTCACAAATCTTGGGATATGAGAAGCCTTTCTTGTTGTTTGCACTAACCTTCTATTATTGAAAAAGATGGGTAGATGTGACAAAACCAAGTTACTCAACTAATCATAATACTAACATATATACTTTCGATCATAATCACATATATACTTCGCCTTTTGACTTGGACCACCTTTGGGTTGGCTAGATTGTTGAATGTGAGAAAAATTAAAACAAACGTCAAAGTTTGTGTATTTGGAGAAAAAATTGAAAGTTCGTGTGCGAATGAATAAAAACTGACAAAAGTTCAAGTTCGTGTATTTTAAAGTAATTATATTTACATCTATAACTATATTAACATAGTATATTCTTATAAATTTTGATATACTTATGATGTCAATATTTATTTTAATTTTAGAATGAGTTTAATAATTATATATATATATATATATATATATATATATATATATATATGTGTGTGTGTGTGTGTGTAATTTTCAAGGTTTTATTCATTTTGATATAAGATAAGAATCATTTTCTATAGACGTGCAATTCTTCAAAATTGTGATATAATTTATTTCTTTTAATATATACATCAATATTATTTATTCCATACATTTTAAGTCCTATAATTTACTTGCTTATTTAATTTCTAGGGATAGTTTAATAATTGAATATATACCTTCTATATTTTATTTATTTTAATATAAGATAAGGAAAATATTGTATATAAAATTCTTTTGAATTGTGATAAAATTCATTTATCTCTCATAGCAGTTCTCATATTTTCTTCTCCATTTTTCGTTTTTCTATCACCTCTTTTCATCAAAAGTAAAAATTTTGAATTTTGAATTGGTAGTAAGAATTCTTCTGAATTACTGTAATAGTAAATTTTACAAAGTGTAAAAAAATACAAGCAAGCTTTCCCAAACAAAATGAATCCACAACTTGCTTTATGTACCATAAATTAAGTTGTGGTATCATCTAACACGAAAGTTAAGACTCGCCAAGCTCCTCTAATGTTCTTTTCCCGGAAACTATAATTGTAGATTATTTCTGCAAAATCAAGAGGGCAATCTTTTTCCCCGAACACAGTTTTGTAGAGGAGCTCCCAACTATTAGTCTCATCCAAAAGTTCCATCTCAAGGCTATGTTGGGTAATTTAGAAGCCAAATTTGATAGTCTAGTTGTTAACACTATTCTGCTGCCATTTTTGTTATTCAGAAAATAATTCCTAACTCTATCCCATGTATCAATTCTCCACATATCATCCATTATAATCTAGGTATTTTCTGCCATACAGATGTTTATACAACTTTCCTCCTAATTTATTCTCACTCAAATGCCGATCAACTCCTTAATTAAATTAACCAAGAACTTCTGCAAAAATTTCTCTGATGTTATATTCTTTGTTTTTTTTTTGCACATAACAAATAAATTTAAAAGTCGCATCAAATGGACTAGAATTTGAGACTTTTAACCTCATACATTAACCACTCTACCAACATACATACACTCTAATGCTATATTCTTGAGAGATGGTAGCCACGGCACATATATCAAAATGTGGAGTTTTGTGAAGTGAACTTGCGTGTAGTCCGTTTCGTGAAGTTAAAGAGAAGTATGGGGTTTTTAATTGTTTTATAATCCATAAAAGAAAACGTAATTTATTCTTAAGAAAATTGTTTACTATTATTTGGAAAGACATTCGTGGGATATTATGAGAAGCCTTTCTTCTTGTTTTAACTTTCTATCATTGAAAAAGTTGGGGAGACGTGACAAAACCAAGTTAATCAAATAATCATAGTTTCATCATACTTAGCATAAAAATTAGAATGTTATATAAATAGCGGCTAATGTTTGGCAAAATATAATTGCAACAAAATATTCTGAGTATATAATTAATATCAGAAATCTGACCGTCGTGAAGAACCTAGATTTTGGTGATTTTACGTTGATCTAAACATCGACAAGGTTTTAGGTGAGTATGAGTTGTTGACCATCACTTTGACTTGTTATGGGTGAGGGTTATATGAGATAACTCAAGATTTTCCGCATCTTTGTTGGTGACAGTGCTTGTATGTCATGCTAGTTACTTATATTGAGTCACCGTATCCGTTTAGGATGATGACGTCCCCTTAAGGAGCTGAAAAGGTTTATTGTACTAATCCTGCATGTTGAGTTATCTCAAGTACAATAATAAGGTTGAGTGGTACTACTTAAGGAATTGAAGAGATTGATTATTTTAAACAGTCAGAACGCTATAAATAATTAATGGACGTGCGATATCTTAAATACGGAGATTCGTGAAGTCTAAAAGCAAGCTCGATTCAACTTCGGTAATAAAGGTGTAATTCAACATTCATTCTCTAGTGACATGAATGAATGTTTATGAATTAATTTATGTTATGGGCTGAACATAAGATAATTCATTCATTTGAGGTCCATCTTTATTCCTTGAATTTGATCTCTGAGCTGACCCATCAAGGCCCGGTGCTGCTGATAATTTCGCTCATTCCATTGTAGAGTCCCACTTGGACTCTGTTCTGATTCTCTTATATCTATATAGATTATATCTGATATCATTAGATATCAAAGGATATTATTTTAGATATGGTGTATCTGAAAAGATATGATTATATTTATTAGATATGCAAAATCTTATCCTATTATAAATACAAGGTGAGAGAAAATCAGAAATAACTATTCTCATAAGTGAGATTTTCGAAAATCTCTAAGTTGTGGAAGAAGACGAAATTTTGCAGTATTCTCCATAGATTGCTCTCACTAAGCATTGGAGTTTTGTCAAACGGGATACAGTCCAGAAGATCAAAACACGAGTCTTGATCATCCTTTATCCGACAAATTCACAGGTAAACATCAACGTGTTGCAATTAATTATATAGGTGCATGCTATGTATATAATCAATGCATGGTGAATTAAACATCCAAGATAGATTCTCGGGAGATGATAAAATCAGATTTCCCTACAATAAGATGTCATCCTAGTCATAATTTCAATACCGAAAAATTGATTTGGGCCATAAATTAATATATTATCAAAATTCAATATATTACGTGCAAAATTGAGGTCATAAATTATAATTAACCATTTTGAAAATTGTCATATCCCCTGATAAAGCGGCGGTTGTATTCCAGGCAAAATCTCCAACTCCCATCTTTGTTGTGGACTAGGAGCACGGGGCTCGAAAAAGGAGTCGAGCTAGGTTCGGTGAGTCTTGCCTCCAAGAAATCCTACACTAGCCGTTCCATCTCATCTTTGGCAGTGTGACTATGGAGATGTTTGGCTAAGCTTATTTTATAAGATGTTTCAAGAGCTTATAAGAGGTAATATCTCATGTGCTTATAAGTTGTTAAAGTGTTTGGATAATTGATCTTATAAGCTAAAGAAAGAATCGAGAGTTAGAGAGATAAAATTGACGAGATGTGAAGTTGATAGTGTATGTGTAGGAAATAACGAACTATAATAAGGTTATTTTGGTAAATTTATGATTGCTTATAAGTTTATGAAAAAATAAGTTATGATTGACCAACTTATTTTAGGGGAGCTTATAAGTTGTTGGAGCTTATTTTCACAGCTTATAGGCTGTTTTAAAGAGCTTATAAACTCAGCCAAACACCCTCTATATCAGTACGATCCACTTCACGTCCAGGTGGTAGCCCTTTAGGTGGCTGCTTAACCAAAAGAAATTCAGAAGCCATCTATAGAAACAACTCATTCTGCTCATTGTGGTGACCCTCATTCTACGACATCCCGCAAGCCATCAAGCCCTCTACAGCTACAGCGCCTCTTTGTGCCACTCACACAAACCAACCAAGTAACCAACCGCTATATCTCATTTTTGCAAACTTGCCACACTCATTTCTCTTACAAGAAGTAGGCTCCCCTCGTAAGATGATTCCACGACCCTAATGAGAAAACTGCATTGTCATCTTGGCCCAATCTTCTTTTACCTCACCCAGAGTGGCAAAGCTAAGATACCCAATATCACATTGACATTCCCTAACGGAAAAACATAGCAAGAGATGTTAAATTTTGCCTTACCCAGACTCAAGGAGAGGCCATGACACACCCCTTAATCGTCACCCGTCGACCATCTCCTAAGCAAATTGTCGAGCTATAGGTGCGGTCTATAGCCGAGCCCAGCCGTTCTCCCATAAAACAAATAATGGCCCACACCATACACCATTACCAATAACTCCTCAGTTATAAGTCGATCCCTTAGTTTCAAAGTCTAAGGACCGTCGAAACCCAATCTACCTGGGACAACTCAAGCATCGTGTATGTGGCTCGTCTTTGATTTCATTTTCCACATCCACTTGTGACACCACCAGTTCGTTTTTAGGTATTGGATCTCACCAGGATCCAACACAATGACAACCTGCATAATCTTATCTAGATAACGGTGGCCTGGTGTACATCTTGCATTACAACGGAAGCATTCCCCCTTTACGTGACAGTTTATGAGTCGGTCGATTAAATGAGAGGAGCTGCCCGAGTGGGACATTCCCGCCTCTTTTTCCATGTTAGTTGTCGCTGTCTGGGAGCCCCCTTTCGATCCCCGGGTTTGCATGGGCTGCCAGGTTGGTCAGACCACACAGTTGGTGAGATTCTCGATCCTCTCCTAATCTAGGTTGGACAGTTGCGGGTCGGGCTAAGGGTCTGATCGTACCCTCTCATAGCTCCCAATTCCTGCTCAATCTCTCTCGCTAAATGAATTGTATCAAAAATATCTCTGGCATCTCGAGAACGGATTCTCGGCCTGATTTCATATTTTAACCCATGTAGAAACATGCCTATGGAAGACCGGGAACATGCACAAGTCGTAAAAAAAAAAAAAACACCTTACTGTTCTAACCTGTCGTTTGTACATGAGCGCCTCAAATGTGTTGATGTGTAAATAAATCACATGGCCATGGGTTCCTCACCATATCTCCTTAACAACTCATGCTTTAGTTTCGACCAAGTCTGAGTACTTGGTTTGTGTTCACTGATACCAATGGAACACTTCTCCTTCCATTGATATCAGAGCAACGTCAATTTGCGATTCTCGAGCGTACCATGCAGCCTAAAATATTGTTCAGCCCGAGCAATCCAAGCTTCAGGCTTACTCCCGTCAAAAACAGACAAGGTGAGCCTGTTGGCAGCCATATATGCCTCCTGAGCAAGTGAGGATGGGACCCTCTCCCCTATTGGGTTTACTAACAACAACATGTGGACGGGGCGGGGCGCAGCTCTCCTCATCCTCCGGTTGTTCATGGGTAAATCCAGATGTGCCCCCACGTTCTGCTGAGTCGTGCTCCATCTCTGGAGCTTGATTCTTGTCGCGTGCAAGGGCCGCTAGCAATGTGGTCATTTGATCAATCTTGGCCGCCAGTGATCCAAGTTCAGCGGACATCTCATCACTCCTCTTCTCTATTGCCGCTATCTAAATCTCACACTGCATTCGAAAAGTCAAACGGGTATTGGGCATGAACCGAGGCAAGTCAGACCCAATGTTGTAAAAAGCTTAAGACGGAACTGAGGCGTTTTGCCTCGCGGCAGACCCAATGTTGTAAAAAGCTTAAGACGGAGCTGAGGCGTTTTACCTCTATGAGGCGAGACGGTCCGAGGCATAAGCCTCGTCAATAAAGAACAAAAAAAATGTATAAAGAAAATATAAAATAATAGATTGCAAATGAAACATTAAACTAAAATGTTTTTCAGTTTTAAAAACATCAAAATAAGTCTTAGAAGGCATATGAATCTATTTATTGTTTTACATACCTCATCTCATTCACTATCTCATCTCACATTAAATTTATCCATTCTTTTATTCAATGGATTAAGCAAAAATGAATGAGAACGAGAAGAAAAAGAAAAAAGAAAAGAAAGAAAAAAAAATCGATCTGGATGGTTGACTCGGTTCGTGGGCGGCGGTGGTGAGTAAGGGTGACTAATCGGGTCGGTTCGGGTACCCTACCCGAAATTTTCGGGTACCCGACCCCGATTTTCCCATGTTTTAGCTACCCGATCCCGATCCGATTTTCTTAACCGGGTACCCTAATACCCGACTCGGGTACCCGGATCGGGTATTAGGGTACCCGTAAAACCGACTTAAGTACTTAGAGTTAGACAGAATCAGCGATTCAGCGCCGCTTCTTCTTCATTTTTTTTCACTCCATCTTATGCAGACAAAATCGGCGGCTCGGAGATCGGCGACACGGGCGGCAGAGCGAGGGGGCTGGGCGAAGGCGAGAGAGTCAGAGATCAAGAGTGACTGAGAGCGAGATAGAGAGGATCAGAGGAGGTGCGGTATCGACGACGACGAGGCTCGATGGAGCATCGGAGGCGACGATGGGGTGTGGCGAGGCCGAGGCGGACGTGAGAGGTCCGGAGGAGGCAGCAGGCGATGTTTAGGCTTTTGATTTGGGGCTTGTTTGGGTGGGTTTAAGCTGCTTATTTGGTATGCCAACGGGACGAGGCTAGATGCGGCGGAGCACTGAAGGTGACGGTGGGCATGGCGAGGTCGACGGCGGCAGCATTGAGCAGCGTGAAACTGTGAGAGAGAGAGAAGACAGAGAGAGGACGAAGAGAGAGAAATGGGGGGCGGCGCCTCTTTGCTGCAATAGAAGAAGAGATAGGTTTAGGTAGGTCATTTTAGAATTAGGTCATTTTAGAATTAGGGTTACTAATAGAGAGAGAAATGGGGGGCGGCGCCTCTTTTCTGTAATTAGGAGTATTAAAAATATAAAATATAATCAAAATTAAATACGGGTATTCGGGTATACCCGATTACCTGACGGGTATACCCGATACCAGATTTTTAACAGACTCAATACCCTATCCCGACCCGATAATCGATTTAATCGGTTATCGGGTACCCTAATACCCGACGGGTTTGGGTCGGGTCGGGAAATACCCGATACCCGAGACCCGTTTAGCCAGCCCTAGTGGCGAGGGAGGAGATAATTGGAGAGATATGGCAGAGAGAGAAGAGGTTATTGCGTTTCAACCCGTTTGTTGCGTTTCTTCCCCTTTTCTGTTTTTTATTTTTTATTTTAATGTTTAGAATTCAGATTTAGGGTTTTAATACATTGGGCTTTTATTTATTTTTGTTTGAGCCCTAAAAATCAGGCCCAATACGTGAAATTGAACCCTAATTTGCATCAAAACATTAAATTGATAGCAGCATCTTTAGCGTCTCCAGAGAGCCTCTGCGCCTCCAAGCGGCCTGAGACGGACGACCAGAATTTGCAAAGAAAGGCGCCGCCTCGCCTTGAGGCGCGCCTCGAGGCGGCCGCCTCTGGCGCTTTTCACAACAGTGGGCAGACCAAATTGAAAGAGTAAAGAAGAGCACTAACAATAACTCAGAAACTAATAACAGGGAGATAACTTGTGTTTATTGAGCAGGTACTGAATAATGAATGAAGATAGCACAAAAGAACCACAATCAAGAGAAGAATTCTCCTGCCCAAGCGTAACGCCGTAACTCTGCTACTAGGGTCCTACATGAGTCCCACCCTAATTGGGTTGAGACTATTTGTTCACATATCGATGGAAAGCCCATGCAAGACCGCGCAACCCAAAAACCCTAACAACTAATAATTAAAGGATAAATGATAACATGATTAAAATAGAACATAATAAAAGAGCCTAGGAAGAAATGCAGTACTGACTCTCTCGCGCGCTACACCCGCTCCCGCGCCGGGTGTAAACTCTATCCTTAACCGTACAGTAGTTTCCATAAGGGATTTTCTCGTGCCAAAACGTGTACCTTAGTTTGTGATTATCGCTTCACTTGTATATCAGAGCCACAAGAAACGAGCATCAAAACAGAAAACAATAACACAAGAGAAGACAGCCTTTGCAATGCGTACATGTGAAGCCAGATGATCTGATCAACCACCCTCGGTTGCAGCAGCAGCAGCATGAAGCTCACTTCTATACTAGAACTCAAGAATTGAACATTCCAATCCAGCCAGTAAATCTGCCTTGCAATCCTAACTGTTGGCACAATGCACCTGCAACACTATCACTTCACCAGAGTCAACCTTTGATGGCTACCAACTGCAACTTTCAGAGGGCCCAACAGACAGATTCACGTTCCACTAAACTTTCAATGTTATAGAGCCCAACAAGAGGCAGCTTTCATGAAGAATGACACTTGAATTATCCTACTTTCAGGAGTCCTATATCCCAGTCATCCAGAGTTTACAGTAAAATGGTATACATTTAAGAAAAATCTGGGATATCCACAGCAAAGTCACGCTTATCATGTGCAGAATACAAGTGCAGCAGGAAATCGACACCAGCATGGTAAAGAACAGAAGAAGCAGATATGCGGATACTTTGGTAAAGGAAGGTGTCACTTTGGGGATAGATGCAAGTTTTGGCATGAATTAGCTTCAAACTAGTGAAGGGTAGAATTCAAGTTCACCTTTATCACTTGTAATTTGATTCTATCTTTTTTGTTGACGGGAAATTTAGTTTCCTAGAATGCAAAAATATGATAGGAATCGGTTTTGAAATAGAAACAGTGATTTGCCCATCTTGAATGTGCAATATTCCATTAGTCTCGTGCCTTATTTTGTACCCTTTTCTTTTTGGAGTCATTAACCATGGATACACCTAAGGCATTTTATCTAGATAATGCTAGAGAAATTCGGATTCATTTTCTTTTGTTTATAGGATCACTATTCCACCAATTTGGTCATTATGGACATTCGTATGCACGAACATAATTGAATTTGAAAGATTATATTGGCTCATTGACTCTGGTGAATTTGACTACTTGGGCTTTTCACATAAGAACACTGTTGCGCTCGAGGCATGTGAAACTAAAACTAGTGAGTGGCAAGTTATTTTTTGAAAAAATCATAATATTCATGTCTTAAGCTACAACGTATAAGGAAATTGAGTTTTTTGTGACATCTTGACAACTATGATTGCTTTTGGGCTTTTTTTTCTTTTTTCTTTTTTAGAGAGAGATTCTCAATACTCCTGTAAACTATAAAACTTTTTAAACTAATAAATCGAAATCGACATCAATCTCAATATCACAATTGAATAAGTCAAACTATTTAAGAGTCATAGAAGCAAGCAAAAATTAGAACTTTATTCCAAGAATTCAAGCACAAAAGAAGAACAGAGAAACACATTTATGGTACACAATTTAAACACATTTGAATTTCTGCATTTTCTTTCCCGAATTTATTCCAAAAGTGAAATAGTTAAAACTGTTGATCCCCATGTGATAAGCAAGCAAAAACATGACAAATTCTCAACTTCGAAATAAAAAATAAACATAAACTCTAACAAGTTCCATTTCCGCATAAGAAATTAAAACTGGCCTTGCCAAAAAGCATGATTAGTTTACCAGCGACACTCATCCAGTGATCATCGTTCCAGCACCTTCATCAGTGAGAATCTCAAGAAGTAGCGAGTGCTTCAACCTCCCGTCGATAATGCTAGTTGTTCGAACACCTTGCGCCAGAGACCTCACGCAGCAGTTCACCTTCGGGATCATCCCACCAGCTACCTTCCCGTCTCGAATCATCCTCTTCACTCCCTTGATGTCGATTTCCTTCACCAAACTCTCCGGATCGTTCCGATCCTCCAGTATTCCAGCCACGTCTGTCAACAATATCAGCTTCTCCGCCCCCAAAGCCGCTGCTAGCTCACCAGCTGCCGTGTCTGCATTTATGTTGTAGGCCTGTCCCGTTGGATCGGCAGCAACTGAGGCGATCACTGGGAGGTGGTTGTTATCAATAAGGGGGCGGATTATTGTGGGGTCAACACTGGCAATGTCCCCAACAAAACCGAGCTGCGAGGCGTTTGGAGAGGGACGAGCCGTCAGAAGCCGACCATCGATTCCCGACAACCCGACTGCAGTCCCGCCAGCTTTGTTGATCAGCGCAACGAGCTGTTTGTTCACTTTACCAACTAGTACCATAGACACAATCTCCATGGTCGATGCATCGGTGACTCGGAGTCCGTTAAGGAAATTTGGCTCAATGTTTAGCTTGCCAAGCCACTGGTTGATCTCGGGTCCGCCTCCATGGACAAATACAATGCGAATGCCGACACACGAAAGAAGCACAACATCAGCAATCACAGAAGCCTGCAGGGCCTCTGATTTCATTGCTGCTCCTCCATACTTAACGACAATGGTCTTGCCACGGAATTTTTGGATAAAGGGCAATGCTTCGGATAAAATTTTAACTCGAGCTTGAGCAGAGGTGACATCTTTACCAACCTCCGGCTCTATAACCGACTGTAAAGATGATTTGAGGATTGTGCTCATACGGTTGGGCTTGAATTTGGCTAAAGGGATGGCTGTGTTTTGCCATGAAAGAGCAAAACTAGTAGATTTTTCAAGACCTGCTGGTAAAGGGGAACTAATTGGGTGGATATTAGCAGCTAACATAGTTTCTTCAACGACTTCAAAAACGGCCCTATCAAAGACTTCAAACTTACCAAAGTATAAGCTCATCAGTGAATCTCGTAAACGATCAGGACAAGAAGCAAGAAAATGATGTATACACAAGTAACACAACTATCCTGAATTTGATTATTTCAACATAACCAAGCATTAATGCTAATTACAGTTAAAGCAAAACAGACACATCTAAATCCAAAAATTAAAGTGAAATAAAACGAGAAATTACATAAGTGGAAAGAGAACATTTCGAAGTAGTGGAAGAAAGACAGACAACAATTTACTTAATTATAAGAATCTAAACCCTAATTATCCAACCTGATTCCTCAAGAATTAGAAAATTTCAGACAACCTATTTTCCCAAAAATGAAACAAACTTTTTGACGTCATAAAGAACTCGAGCAAAACACAACTATTTTCTGATGAATCAAAATCAATCAAGAACAGGTTAATGAGTAAACATGCATTTTAGAAAATATCTATATAAAATCTTTTGCCGCTCTTTTGAAAACGATAGAAGAAATGAAGTGAGAGGCATAATCAAAATGGTGATAAAATAGATTTTTTCGAGCTCTAAAACGCTTAAGAGAAAGAAAGCCTTAATTACCATTCAATCATTCCATCATTGCTCAAGTTCAATCTCTCTCGGATTATTCACTCAATTCTTAGCCTAGAAAGAGCACAATATCATACACTCCCAAATTAATTAAGCTGCCAAATATCCATAAAATCCAACCGAGAACCCTGGCCTTCTACTATCCAGGCAACATTTTAATTTCCTCATGTATTGCTGTATATCAGTTGCAGACATTTCAAAAGATGATGATGAAGTAAGTAATAAGACCAACTGACCTCTTTCACAAATCTGTGAGCGGGTTGCACTGGCCAGCAACTTCTTTCACCTGGCGAACAACCATTGAAAATGAGGATTGCGCAATGTGTTCAAGGGAAATTAGGTATTTGGAGGATTCCACCATGAAAAGGGAAATTGGGTTTAATGTTATTTTCACTAAACTGAGACGGGCTACTTCAGCATAAATATATTAAATATTATGCAAATTATATAATACTCCATCCGTCCATCTAAAATGTCACATTTCTTTTGGATACGGATATTTAGAAGAAATATATAAAATAGTTAAAGTGTTAAAAAATAAGTATAACTCATACTTTTGAAGGATAATTATTTCCTAAAATAGAATGAGATGTTTATAATAGGACAATTCAAAAAAAATATTTTAAATGGGATAGAGGAAATATTATTTAATGTGTCACGTGTGCGCATTGAATAGCGATTTGATTTTTTTTGGGGAGGGGGGGGGAGCGAAAGAGTTATATGATAATGGATTCATAAATATTTGGGTGCTGGGACTAGGCTCGCGCCAACTAGGGTTTTATTTGGATAAAAATTAATAAATAATTCTCGATTTTGATTGTTGAGTCAATTCATTAGATATTTAATTTGGATTGTATCCAAATTATTAACCTATGATTTAAATAAAGTATTTATCCAAATGCTAATTAGTTGAGAAAAGAAAGAAAGAAAAAAAATCACATATATCAAATTATCCAAGATAAAAAAAATGGTTATAATTTATATGATATTTTTATAATTTAATAAAAAATGGTAATATATTAGTAATATACTATCTAAAGTTTTCAAAGTAATTAGATATATTAGATAAACTCATAGTACACAAAAAAATAATAGTCAGATCAAATTGGACCTGGAAAAATCGGATCGAGTCTGAATCAGTCCAGGTCTGAAATCGAACCGCTACTTTAGAATTTAATAAGCTATAAGTGGTTTCAGTTCGGTAATGAAAAAATTCATCCATTGACAAGCTTAACTGGGACCCAATGTTGGGTTGGATCCCGATACCCCATTCGGTTAAACATAATATCAATATGGTTTCAAATATAATTTATCGATTAATTAGTTTGGTTTGTCGATGTTCTTTTCTCACCCCTACCTGTCATATATATTAATGATAGTTGTTTTATACAATAATAACAGTTATTATGAATAAAATTTACAGTTCTTTTGTATAAAAGTGATAGTGTTATGAAGAAAGCCACAATTTTTCTCAATGAAAATGATTGTCCTTATAATTAAAATTGATAATTATTTTGAATAAAATTGACATTTTTATGAATAAAATGGACAAATATTGTTACCAATCATCTAAATATGTAAATGGCAGTTATTATGAATAAAAATAACAGGTCTTATTAAAAAAAAGTACCGATAGATGTTTCTCTTTGTATGTTTTTTAATCTTTTACTAAGATGACATGATTCCAATAAAAATAACTATTGTTAACTTGTTATAAATAAAAATGATATTGTTTTATGAATAAAATTGAGTCGGATTCATGTTAGACTCGATTCGTGCACACATCGCGGAGCACATAAGAGTCCGCCTCCAATGGAATTAATTCGTCGTTGACATATAAATATTAAATTTTAGGTGATGGCTGGTACACATGAATGAAATGAGATACAAATGGAATGAACTTTGGAATAGAATGATTATAGGAATGAAATTAAATGAAATATGTGATTCATATGGCTGATATATACAAGGAATAAACGAATATGAATGAAATAAAATAAATAGAATAACCATTATTTAATAATAATAATAATAATAATTATTATTATTATTATTATTATTATTATTTTTATTTTTATTTTTATTTTTACTATTTAATAATTTTAAGGCAGCTCTCTGGGTCCCTACCGACGTTGGGAGTGGAGTACATAAGCCCCTTTAGAGATAGAGATAGGGGGGAGAAACTGGTCCCTTCCGCTCCCTATTGCTTTAAAGAAAGAAATCGCAGTAACTCCTTTGGTTTTTTATTATTTATGAATAATAATAATAATAGTATCATTTTCATATTTTTATTATTATTGTTGTTGTTGTTGTTATTAATTAAGTAATTAATTAACATTAATATAATATTTATTGCTATTAATTATTATTATTATTGAAATATTATTTATTACTTGATAATAATAATAATAATAATAATAATAATAATAATAATATTTATTACTATTGGTTTGTTTAATAATAATAATAATAATTACTATTATTATTTTATTAGTTTTATTATTATTGTTATTATTATTATTTATTGTATTAATTATTATCTTTTATGTTAATATTATTAATTACTATTTATTTATTATTATGAATACTACTATTTATTGTTATCATTATTGTTATTCATTTTATAAGATAAAAAAAATCTGAATAGTTTTGTTAGAAACAAAATAAAATTGATTAATCTCATGTTCATGGGAATAGCTAATACTATGGAGATGAGAGAAATGACTAATCTCATGTTCATGAGAATAAACATTCATTCGGGAACGGTGATTCTTGTGATAAAAATCTTATCAATCATAAAATTAGGAATGAACGCATGAATCACAAATTTATTTTCATTCATTATACGTATCAGTTGCCGCCTTAATGATATTGGAGAAGCAAGGTACATGTATTACTTGGGAACTTCTTGCAACTTCAAGCTGCACAAGTGAGGACATTTCCATAAGATACTAATACAAAAAGAAGTCATTGTGTCCCCAGGGACTGCCGATGGTTAAGGTGGGTTCATGTGGTAGAGAGGTCACAGTTCAACCCCACCAAACGCCTCTATGGGTTTGAGCTCACACACTGGTTTTCAAGTGTGGTTTACTGTCTGTGTGGTTTGCGGCTATTGCACAGGACCTTGGGGTTTACCGGTCTTGCACCTAAGGTAGCGGTGCGGGTTCCCATGATATCAAAAAAAAAGAAAAAAGAAGTCATTGCGATGTGGTATGAGGTTATCGAAATTCTAATTTAACCCCCAAAACATAATTTTGTTAATCAGCCATACCATATATATGAGTCGTAACAATGATTGTCAAATAGGTTTACCTAATTTCCTCATCAAAGTTCAAATTTACAAGTGAAATGC
Organism: Salvia rosmarinus; assembly: GCA_036937905.1. NCBI lineage: Eukaryota > Viridiplantae > Streptophyta > Magnoliopsida > Lamiales > Lamiaceae > Salvia > Salvia rosmarinus. The sequence continues at coordinate 105,935,798 of CM072819.1, forward strand.
ATGAAAAATCAATATATAATACGAATAGTGAAAAAATGTGCCACATCATCCCTAAATTCTATGTGGATTTTTCTGATTTTTTCTCTCTTATTTTTCTAAATTCCCCTATTTCATGCTTTATGCTAATCATATTTTATTTTCAATAATTATCTTAATGTCAATACTACAACTACGCAATATTTTTGCCTTAATTATCTCAATTCTAATAACTTTACTATTGCTACGCAATATTTTTGCCTTAATTATCTCAATTCTAATCACTTTCCATATTTTTTATTTGCAGTTATCTTCTACTTTGCAATCTTTCTAACGCGAGATTTTGCCCCAATCTTGAAACAAACCCCATTCATGTCTTCCTATTAGGCATGGTCGACAGAATCTCATCAATGGCTCCTTATCAAGCCTGTTCACCGAGAGCTTCATCGATTGCTTTTTATGCCAGCGGGAGTCCATCGGTTCGCTCCTCGCATGGTGGATTGATCAAGTCCTTACTTTTAATGTGCTCCTTGGATAATAACTTTATAATATCTATGCCACGTTATATTGTTTACGAATATGATATTGCTGCTTTTGAGTTTGTATGATGACTAATGAGCAGCATACATGCCCACAATCTCACTTCACTCGTGTATATTGATGGCGGGGTTGAACAAATGTAAAGCACACACAAATTACGGGATAACTCACTCCCAACCTTTATATTATTCACAATTTCATACAAAGGATCGCCTCACATAGGCTAAGTACAAAACACTCGCTCAACCCCGCCATCAATATACACGAGTGAAGTGAGATTGTGGGCGTAAGAGAAGGCTGGTCGACGCCGCACAAGGCGAAAATTTTTACGTGACGAAAACCTTGTGACAATTTGGTATCAGAGCCAGGTTAGAGAAAAACTTGGTCCGTAGCGTGAGTGGCTACGAAGAGAAATCCAGGTTTGAGAAACGTGGTGTTGCGCGAAACAGAAGCTTGTACCAGGTTCGAGGAAAATTTGGTATTGCGCGAGAGAAGCTTTTGCCAGGTTTGAGAAACTTGGCGCGTAGCGTGAGTGGCTACGAAAAGAAATCCAGGTCCGTGAGAAAACTTGGTTCGCGGCGTGCGTTGCTGCGAGAGAGAAAAATCCAGGTGCATGAGATAGCTTGGTTTGTGGCGTGAAATTGCTGCGAGAGTAAGTCAGGTTCGAAGAAAGCCTGATCGCGTTGAGTGACGCGAGAGAGAAAGAAGCTTGTGCCAAGTGCGGTAAAACTTGGCGTGGGGAAAGCGATGAGTATGCGCCCGTGACAGTTGGTATCGAAACTCGACGGGTTACACCAACAAGTATCATTATACATGTTTGAGACAAAAACATGTAGTAAAATAAGGTTAAAATTGGGTTTGGGACATTTATGAATATATAATTTCTAAAGTGGTCCGGATATTAATCGACATGTATACGTTTAATTTTCTTCATTTTTAATATTTTAATATTTATTATATTTATTATTAATATTTATTTTGATATGTTTGAAATTTTATTGAAATAGATTACCAATTATTGTAATAATCTATACTTATAAATTCAAACGAGTTAGGGTAATTAACGGGAATTATTATACGGATTTGAAACAAAGATGAGTAATAAAATCACTTCTTAATTAAATTTGGGATTGATATGAGTATATATATTTTAGATTGGTCTTGGTAGCTAAATTTCAAATTCATCGCCGGGTTTTGCCACGATCAACGAATATTTGTGGTTGAACCCTAGGCTCATCGTTTTGATTCATAGTGCCACTATCATCAATTCATGGTGATTAAGCCTTAGCCAAATACAAATTGTGTTTTAAATTTCTACTTATAAATTACTCCAACATAAAGTAATTACCTTTCAAAATTTGACAAATTATAATTTATATATATCAGATTCAGATACATTACGCTTTGACATAACGATTGTTTCATTTTCTATGATCATAAACACAATCTAAAATGATTGTCCGTCGAAATTCGACGGGTTAAATGCTAGTCATTATAATAAAGGAAACTGTCACTCCAGAATGCCACCATATGAGACTGAGCTTCTTGACCTTCATAACTGAACAAAACCCAAAGTATTTGTTACAATGTGGTTTTACTAACCAAAATAATTGAATTAAAAAGTATGAAGCAAACAAACATTTACAAATAGAAATCATTCCCAATTAATTTCAGTAATATTTCAATTGGCTAATTTTCAATAACAAACTCACTATCAAAGAATGAAAGACTATAAATTGCACCTCTCTTCAATTCAAATGGATACATTTAAAACCAAATAATCAATTTAAAATCATGAATGGGCAGAATGCTTGCCCTTTGTCAACCAGTATGATGTAGCACATGATCTAGTACGCACTCTGCCCACTCTATTCGCACTTCATCAATTTCATTTTTAGAGTAACAGTTTTCGTAAACTACAAAAATAAATATAAAATGTATTAATTAAAAGAAGTAATTAGTGATTATGATGCAAAATGTTTAATTTACAGGTTAGACACAATATTATACCAGTGATTGCAGCGAAATTAAGCCAATAGCTCGAGAAAATCCAATGATTTCTCTCATATACCGCATTATATAGAATCAGCATTGCTTCCAATCAGGTTGGAGAGGTGCCTACGTTATAAACCATGAATTAGTGTAAGATTAGTGGCTAATTGTAAATTGAATAGTACTTGTTCATCATAATATTTAATTAGTATAGACATGCATACCTTTATGACTTCCCAATTCGGTAATTTTTTCTCCTTTTCTCCTTCAGATGGACTAAACATGCATAATAAGGCCCTGAATGCATTTACAAGTATGTCTAGGCTGCTGCATCCTTCCACGATCTCACAGATGCATATTTCGCCAACGCCAACGAGGTTCTCAGCACACAATTTTTTCCATCCTACGGCGGAGCACTCCAGGCTGCTGCCATTTCCCTTCATGATTTTTGCTTTCATTTGTTCCCTCGTTCGTCAATGAGAGATTAGCTATTTTGGATCCTAAGACGGTCGAATGCATTTTTCACGCCTCTTGTGATATAATGCAATCATGAGTCAAAATTCTTAAAATTTGAATAAAATAGATATGATGATCAATCCATTTCTAAGCTCAATAAATCTTGCAAAAAACCTATAAAGATCCACAAAAGTAAATTGCAAGAGAGAATGGAACAATTTATTACAAACGATTCTGTATATTATTTCTTGATCTCCGTAAGAAGTAAGGGTTCTTTGGTCGGACGGCCAATCCCGCTTCGAAGATGTTAACATAACTCCATCGTAAATATTTTAGCTCCTTGTTTTTCCGTTCGCTCCCAACTGAATAAATTTATATCTCATTAGCAATGGAATCCATGATTTGTGTAAGAACAACATTTGAAAAAGAAAAGAAATACTGCGTAATTTCTGATTGACAAAACCATGGGTCAATTTCACCTTCAAGCATTTTGGTTGATGCTATGATCTAGATAAATCCCTTTATCCAGAAACCCTAGGTATGCCGAGCTAGCTTTTCGGCTCAATTCCGCCGCCCTCGACGACGGCCGAAATGTCGTCGGAGCGAGAAACAAAAGAGAAAGAAAGAGAGTCACCTTGATGAAGAGGAGGAGGGGTGACCATGGTTGGGGTGTGAGTGCAGCCGATCTCTTTGCTCTCTCTCTTGTTAGAACTCTTTGCATTGATTACTGACGTGGTGACTTATCACTAGCGTGAGCTGCCATCTTTCCGGAGTTAGAAGTCATAACTGCTTCTTTTTCCTATTTTGGTATTTTTGCTCTTATTTTATTTTCCTAAGTTTTAACTTTATAAATAACTTTTTTATTACAATTGCACCCCAAAATACGTCCGAAATTTCAAAACAGGTCACATCTATACAAAATAATGGTCAGCATTTTGTTTTAAATCTAAATTTGAGTTCATTCTTACGGTATTGAATAGTCACGTTGATAATCGAAAATTTATGTATCATTTATATCTACAATGCAAATACTAAGCACAAAATTAGTCTCGAGAATTTTATGGTAAGTTGGCATAATCGATCCATTTGAATCATCAAACTTTGACTTTTTGTGTACCACTAGCATATTCCCACACGATGCGTGGAATGAACTATAATGTAATTTGATCTTCTTTAAATTTATTTCATTACAATGCTATTACTATTTGATCTAAAAATAGCTAATGTAGCTCTAGCATTCTTGATGTACAAATTATGAAAATATGCAACGAAAAACATTTTTCTTTCTTTTTAATTAATTTAGTTATGATTAGGATACGAGTTTGAGACGAGAATGTGTATTAACATCATTTTTAATCGGATTTAGAACATGGACAAATATATACATTTTAAACGGTTTTTTGTGGCTGAATCATAGTCTCATCATTTTACGTCCATCTTCGTGCTCCACCGATGATTTCGGATGATTGAACTTAGCCTCATCGTTTTCCTTCATCTCGCTCTATTACGGTCAACTGAACTCTAGTCAAACATGAAGTTATTTTAAAATTTATACTTATAAATTACAATGTAAAATGATTTTTCATCAAAATTCAACGTAATATAACTAGGATTAATCATGTTTTGTGTTCCCAACTTTCAGCAATTTTCAAAATATGTTATAAAAACAAAACCTCATTTTTCATTAATTTCAGAATAAGTCTCGCGCCACAAAATCTGGCGCATGATGATGACTGATGAGTCACCTCGCCAAATTCTTAGGTGAATGAAAGGTGGATTTTTTCCACCAAAGCAAGAGTTAATCATGTTTTTATGTCCACACTTTCAATATTTTTCAAATAATATTTCCAACTAACTTTTTTACTTCAAAAACTTCTAAAACGTTAGTTGAGACATAATCTGAAAAATATTAAAAGTTAAGGCCACAAAACATGATTAACACTTGCATAGGTGGGAAAAAAAATCCACGTATAATCCACCTAAGAATTCACGAGTTAACTCGTCATCACGTCGCTAGATTATGTGACATGGGAAATATTTTAAGAAACGCTGATAGATAGATTTTTTTAGAAAATGTAAGTTTTGGACATTTTGAAAAATGCTGAAAGTTAAAGACACAAAACATGATTAATTATACATATTAGATTCAAACGCATCGCCCTAATATAGAAATTATTTTGTTATTATGGCGATAAATATAATATAAAATGATTATCCGTCAAAACTCAACGGATTATACGTTAGTCTTCTCTTCAAAGTTTTAACGATGTCTCCCGTTTATGGTGTCTATTGGTTTGAGAGCATTGACATTGAGAAACCATAAATCACATAATTTATCTAAGGACGGTTTGATGACTAACGAAGTAATGTTGGTAAAAGGAGGAAAATGGGCAGGAAAGGATAGGGGTGAGAATTTGGGACCGGGACTCGGGAAATTCCCGTCCCGACCCGAGTCTCGACGGATTCGGACCCGAGTCCCGAAATTCTGAGTTCGGGATCGGGACCGGACCGAGAAATTTTGATTTTGGTGTCGGAAGTCCCGAGTCCGTTGAAATCAAGTCCGATTTTAAATATATCTAATTTTAATTTGGGACTTTCGGGACTTTCAGACATTTTCGGTAATTCGGGACTTCAGGACTTGGGATATTTTCGGTAATTTGGGACTTTCGGGTAATTTGGGACATTTCGGATAATTTCGTGACTTGGGACTTTCGGAAATTTCAATTCGGACCGGACCGGACTAAAATTGTAAATTTTCGGACCGAGTCCCAAGTTCCGATCGGGACGGATCGGGACCCAAAATTGCAAAATTTGGGATCGGGACTCGGGACGGGTACCCGGTCCCGACCCGATTCTCACCCCTAGGAAAGGAAGAAAAAGGATAGTGGATTGCATCGAAATGATTTCAGGGACTACATTTAGGATAAAGTAAAACTAAAAGGACTAAAATGAAATCAATGGCCAAATTAAACAAACGGGCCCTACATATAATTAATGCGGGCCCAAAGATACCACTTCCCAAACGTAGCCCATGGCGCGGGTCAAAAATAAAATCAAAACTGGACTTATTAGTTTCTAATGAGCTCGTATTTTGTCCAATATTAATGAGCTTGTTTAAATGGGAACAATTTCTTATTATTGAGTTAATGGGTTATAATTTTTAACGGTAAAGTAGAAAATTATTTAAATATTAATTAAATATAGAACTACAAAAAGTAAAATGGAAGCTATATTTAGAACGATACAAAATTTATTCATATATATATATATTCATTAGTTCCCCCTAGAAATATAAATATTATTCAATAGACAGAAATGCATTTATAGATCAGTAACTTTAAATCCTTTCAAACTAAAATAAATATTCCTGCATCTCAGTCTACCTAATGTTGAAATGTATAATAGAGAGTAAGGTGTAATAGAGGCAAAAACTAAAATTGTCATATTAGGTAGCAAAAAAAGATAGTAACTCTTACTTTATAAACATATAGATTGTAACCTTTGTTACAAAAATGTCGTTGGTAAAAGTAAAGCATAAACTTCATCAGGCAAAAATCGATGATAATGCAAATGCATGGATGGAATACATTCGCATCATCGTGCTAATTCTCAAGATGACATAAAGGCGTGACGTGAATAAAGAATACATTCGCATTATCGACCTAATTCGTAAGATGACACAAAGACGCGACGTGAATAAATCTCATTTTTGCGGGTTTGCGTCATAGTAAATTATTATTTGAAAATTAAAGAGAAGAGCCATATTCTCTTCAACATAAAAATGATTAGTATTTATACGTTCTTAAACTTGGCTACTATTTATCTTTGTCTAAGCAATATGTCTATTTATCACTATTGACCCTAGTTAATATATTGGTATGTCCCATAAAATATTTGACTAGAAAATATCATAGATATATAGTGTTTAACAAAAACTCTAGTACATTCCTATGCACCATGCAGACTAAGGCTGATAATTTTTGACACGACACGAAAACGCACGAAATTATCAGGTTAGTGTTCAGTTTTATTGTGTTCGTATCCATACGATACGGACACGATAATTTCGTGTCGGATCCGTGTCGTGTTCGTGTAACACGATAATTTTCGTGTTGCATTCGTGTTCGTGTCGGATCGTATCGTTTTCGTGTAATTTGATAATATTTATATATATATTTAATATTAATTTAATTATATTTTATATATTTTTATTCTTTTATTAATTAATTTTTTTATTTGAATTTGTTGTTTAGTGTCTTGTCGTGTCAACACAAAAAATTGCGTCATATTCGTGTTCGTGTCAATACATTTCATGTCGTGTTCGTGTTCGGGTCAGACAGATCCTTAACGGGTCGTGTTCGTGTTTGGCCTTATCGTGTTGTGTCGTTATCGTGTCGACACGATAACGACCCGACACACATGAATTGTCAGCCCTAGTGCAAACAGATAAAAGTATCATTTACATTTAAAAAAAATATCATTTGTTTTTTTATCATATAATATAGAAAGTATCATTTATATTGAAGAGAAGTATCATTTACACTAAAGAAAACTATTAAAGTCCACATATACCGACGAATGTGTTGGGAAAAGGGTTGAATGTATCAAGGAGTGTCAAAAAAAAATTGCACTTGCACAGTGGAACCATGATAGTTCTTTTCACTTTTACTGGATTTAAAAATAGGACCAAACCAAGAAAACAAATTGGTGCAAAAGTAAAAATGTGAGACAAGACTTTTTTACGTGGAAAACTCAAATCGAAAAAATCACGAGACCGAAGTCTAGAAATCTTCCATTATGTATATAATAGGCTTACAAATCTCCTACGCAAAATAGGGAAATGAAAAATATATCTCAAGTAAAATAACCCGAAAAACACAAAAAAACTGAACTACAATTTTATGAGTTCAAAAATCCTGTAATTTTTCCTCACAACTCTTCTCTCAAAATGTATTCACCAAACTCTCTCTTGTTTTGTCTCACTTGTTTTGTGTTGCTCTTGCACAAATCTTGCATACTTTTATTGATAGAATTCAGCTCAATTTATAGGGGAGATGGGCTATAATTTTCTTCCCCTAAAGCCACACTACAAACGCAATTGCTGAATGTACTATTGTAGGAAAGGCTAGTAAATATTTCATTTGCTGCATTGCCGAAGAACTATCACTTTTCTTTCAACACTTTGTTACAATAAATGCAAGGGTTATTGACGCCTAAATACATGAACTTTGTGCATATTTTGGCTTTTTCCACGAACTTTAAAAATTATCAATAAATACACGAACTTAACATCATTGTGATTTTTCCACAAATTGAATAACGGTTAAAATTGAAACTGACGTGGCAGTCGACGTGGCGTCACTTCATCAAAACGACGTCGTTTTATTTATACAATATATATTAATTGACGGTTAAATACATGAACTTTAGGTCTATTTTGATTTTTCCCACAAACTTTAAAAATTTGTCAATAAATACACACTTAACATTATTGTAACTTTTTTCTCAAATTGAATGACAATCAAAATTAAAGCTGATATAACAATCGATGTGATATCACATTATTAAAATGATATCGTTTTCTTATACGATATGTATTAAAAAAAATCTTAAATCCACCTTAACTCATACTCACACCGCACCCGACCCCACCCCATCTCTCTTTCTCTAACCTCAACTTACGATAAGGTTTTGGTTGGAGAGAGTTGTGAGGTGTATTTAAGATCTTTTTTAAATACATATTGTATAAGTAAAACGACATTGTTTTGATAAAGTGTGACACGTTGATTGTTATGTCAGCTTTAATTTGGATCATCATTCAATTTGTGAAAAATATTACAGTAAAGTTAAGTTCGTATTTATTGATAAAATTTAAAGTTTGTGGGAAAAATCAAAATAGACCTAAAGTTCATGTATTTAACCGTCAATTAATATATATTGTATAAATAAACGACGTCGTTGATGAAGTGGTGCCACGTCGACTACCACGATTTCAATTTGACTATTATTCAATTTTAAAAACCAAAATATGTCCAAAATTCATGTATTCGGTCAATAACCCTAAATGCAACAATTGTATCTTCACAAACTTTGTCAAATTTTATAGGTTTGTGAGACATCTATATTGATGTGGATTTATCTTAACATGATGTACAAGAGACAATCTCATAGTGTTTAATTCACAAAATAACTAGCAAGATGTGTGTGTGTGCGCGCGCGCGCACACACACACACACATATATATATATTGGGTTCCCGTAGTACATGATCCTCATATAGTATGTAGTATCCAGTTTAAACCATACATTTTGAACATGTGGCCACACCACAAGCCGATACGTGGCAATCCAATTTTCATTTATTTATCTTTTTAATTTTCACAATGGTATATTGGACAAAAAAAAACTTAGTTTTCTTCTTCTTCTTCTTCTTTTCTTCGATTTTCTTCATCTTCTTAGAATTTCCTTGCGGCGGTGACGACGGACAGCGACGGTTGTGGTGTGACAGCAGCGACGGTGGTGGTGCGACATCAACGATGTGAAGCATAAGCCAACAGATTTTGAAAGATAAAAGAGAGGAAAAATAAGATTTTGAGAATAAATTTGAAAGATTTTGTGAAAAAATGAGATGTGAATTTTGGAGGATTAAGAGACATGGTGGTTATGACAGTAGTTTATGGTAAAGTTCGCCGGTAATCAGAGCAAGAAGCGACAAAACGATGGAGAAGGATAATGAGGAGTTTTGCTGTCGAAAATGAAGTATGCATGCTGCAAAACTTAAAAATGCATACAAAAAAAAGTCAACATGCATTCTATAAAACGTAGACATGCATATTGAAAAATCTAAGCATGTATATTTTCTAACAAAAATATGCATATTACAAAACAATAACATGCATACGACTAAACACAAACTTGCATGCCACGAAACACAAATATGCATGCTTTAAAAAAGAAAATCATATGTTTCTCATTCACGACATCTCTCTTTATATCTCATCCAATATACACAAACACTTATCTTGTTGATCCTTTATTTTCTTTATTGTTGATCTATGTTTTCTTTCGAATTATGAAGTTAAAAGTAATAGATCTAAACGTGAGAATAAATTTTGGAGAAATCAATCTCATATACATTTTGTTTTCAACATTATGCAGTTTTATGTTCAATCGTATGTTATTTTCTGTATAACAATATGCATGTAGTTTCTGGAGAAATAAATCTCATGCATTGTTTTCTTAACACGTATGCAGTTTTATGTTCAAACATATGCAGTTTTCAGTTTTAAAAAATGCATGGTTTTTTTTGTATCATATAAAAAAATAAAATTACTAATCTACTCTTACTTTAGCGAAATCAGTGTCAAATGGCTTTAAAAATTGAAAAAATCTCCATCATAGGATCTATGATATGAGTATATTAGATTGAGTACTACATACTATCTCGGGCTCGGGTACTATTTGATCCTCATATATATATATATATATATATATATATATATATAGGGATAGATCACGTGAGAATGCAAATATTGATGAGAAATAAGAATGCAACATTTAACGATAAAGTTGTTGCACTAAATGTATAAATTTGTCGCATCAAATTTAACATATAAAGTGTAGCATTTAATATAAAGTTGTTGCACAGAATTTGGTGCAACAAATTGATACATTTAGTGCAACAACTTTATACGTTAAATGCTGCATTCTTATTTCTCATCAATATTTGCATTCTCACGTGAACCATCCCCTATATATATATATATATGTGGGTGTATTATAATACAAAACACTTTAAAATAAGAAATAAGAATTCACCTCCATCATCCATTTACCATTAATCAATGGTTCAAGATTAAGTTATCACAATTCCCATAATTAAGGGACGGTTATTTTCCTAAATGCTAACAAACACTAATGGTGTATAATCAACCCCGATTAATAACTATAAAATTAAATTAAAACACCGAAAATTTTGAATTTGAAGAAAAGATTAGAAAAGATACAAAAAATTGAAAATAGGACATTACTGTTAGAATAAAGGATCTCCAGTTATATATATATATGGGTGTGTTATTAGAAAAAAATTTGTTATCCTACAAACGTGAGAACAATGCATTCTCCATGAAAATTATTACACTAAACAAAAATATTTGAATTTTTGCTCCTCATGGAATTCGAACACGGATGGTGCACAATACACTCATCCAGCAAAATGTGGTTGAAAATGGTTCTCACTTTATATAAGATTTTTATTTGAACTTACTCCTATATATATATAGATCGATCAAATGTGAATTTCAACTTTTTTAGAACTAAGAACTAATGTAGTCCATTTATTTTTATAATATAACGGTCAAGATTAATCATAAATAGTTTATTATCATTATATTTTAATGATAACCGTTTAGCCCTAAAATTAAGGGATTTTATATATTCATTTTCATAATTATTCTCATATGTACAATTACTACGATTACATACACAACATCATGAATTACATGAATATAAAAATGAATTGGAATGGATATCATGCATAAGAACTACGATTACATGAATAACAATATGAATTGTATGAACAACGAAAAATAGAATGTGAAATATCCAAATAGCGATTAAATAAATGAGTCGTCCGATCTTATTTAATCTAATGGTGGTTATTAGTTTTTAGTTCTTATCTAAGAGGTAATTATCTCTATAATCAATCCCTATATATATATATATATATATGGTTGGGTTCTCGTAGTACTCGGTCCTCAGGTAGTACGTATTACTCAATCTAAACCACACAATATGTTCATGTGGACAACCTATATAAGCGACATGTGGTAGGATTTTTTTTTTAATTTTCGTTTAAGGACAAAAAAAACACTAATTTCTTCTTCTTCTTCTTCTTCTTATTATTATTATTATTATTATTATTATTATTATTATTATTATTATTATCATATGCTGCAAATTATTGTTGTTCGCCAGAGAAGAAAGAGAAGTAGGTGGCAATGATGGTGCGGTGGAGGCAGTCGCGGCGGCAATAATGACACGGTAAAGATGGTCATGGCTGTGGCGTTCATGACGATAGTGGTTGGGCAATGGCTGTAGCTAAGGTGTCTGGAATTTAAGAAAAAAGAAGAGGATTTTGAGATAAGATTGAAAAATCGAGATGGAGGATGACTGTGGTGGTGTTTAAGGTGAAGTTCGCCGAAAATCAAAGAATGGGACGGTGGTTCACAGTAGAGTTCGTAGAAAATTGGAGAATGAGATAAATCGGAGAAAGTGACGAATAGATGAAGCTCCCAGCTAAGAATATGCATATTAATGCACATAAACCTGTATAACAATATACATAAAACTGCATATGCATAATGTTACATAAACATGTATATTACAAAACAGAAACATGCATACTATTAAACAACAACATGCATACTACGAAACACAAACCTGCATGCTTTAAAATAGAAACTCGTAGATTTTTCATTCTCGATATCTCTATTTCTCTCTTCTCCAATATGCACAAACACTTTTCTTATTGATCATTTGGTTTCTATCTTGTTGATCATTTGTTTTCTTTCGAATTATAAAGCTAGAAGTAATCGATCTAAATGAGAGAATATATTATGGATAAATCAATCTAATATATATTTTTGTATTCAACATTATACAGTTTTGTGTTCATATGTATGTAGTTTTAAAACATGCATGATTTATTTTTCTATATCACATAACAAAAAGAATTCATGCAACCATGTATTCAACCGCTTACAGTTTTATACATATTAATATGCAGTTTTTATGTTCAATTATATACAATTTCATGTTTAATTACATGCATGATTTGATTTTCTATATTACATAACAAATCAAATTACTAATCATGCATTTAGTTGAGATAGTATGTGGTACTCAATCTCATAGATCCTATGGTTGAGATTTTTTCGAACTTTTTAAGCTTAATTTCACTGATTTCGCTACAGTAATGATAGATTAGTAACTTGATTTGTTATGTGATTACGAAAAACAAACCATGCATTTAGTTGAACTCACTATGCATTCAAATGAACATAAAAATACATGCAGTTGAACACAAATAATGTATGTGGTTGGAAGCTCGCCCAAGATGTGCTCAGCTCGTCGCTCCGGCCGTTCAGGCGTCTGTTGACCAACAATCTATTTTTACATTTTGTTAAATACATGAGTATGTTTTATTAAATGCATGAACATGCTTTTTTAAATGCATGTTTGTGTTTCCTGCCAACATGCAGTTTCATGTTTGTTTAATGCAGTTTCATGTTTTGTTAAATGCAGTTTTATGGTTTTCGACAACAAATCTCTCATTCATCATTCTCCGTCAATTCCGTCGTCTTTTTCCTCGATTGCTGGTGAATTCTCCGTAAACCACCGCCATAGCCACCATCTCTCTTGATTCTTCAATCATTTATCAAATTAATCTTCTAATTTTTTCTCAAAATCTATCAATTTTGTTCTCAATTTTTCTTCTTCTTTTTCTTTCTTTCAAAATCTGTTGTTTGTTATTGTTCGTCTATGTTGTTGTTGTTTGTTCGTCGTGCCTCGTCTCACGCCGCCAAGGAAGAGAAGAAGAAGACTGATTTGATTTCCTACCATTTTGCCCCTTTCGAAAAAAAAAAATTTAAAAAAAAGGAAAAGGAGCTACCACGTGTTCAAAATTTGTGGTCTAGATTGAGTACTACATACTATATTTTAGAGTGTACGAGAATCAAACTATATATATATATATATATATATATATATATATATACTATAATTTAAAGTATATAAATAGATCTCAACTTATTTTATTTTTATGAAATAATAATGAGTTTTAGTAAATATTTGTATATATTTTTTAAAATATTGAAATTAAATCTAATTTACTAAATTAAACACGTGAATTTCGAACTATTCGTTAAATAATTTTTAGGACCACTTGATAATAAATCAAATTTGAACTTAACAATATTTGATTCAACTTAACTTGATTAGACCGCTAACGGAATCCCATCTTCAACTCCAAACATGAAAACAAAAAAACCCTATTAAGACAGCCCTGTGTTTATTTGCGTAAGAGTTTAAAGATTTTAATATTTTACTAACTCCAATATATTTTTCCTTTTCCTTTAAGGAATCAATATACTTTTCCTGAAAAAGATTTCCTTGCTTTATAGATAAAACATATTGGGCCTATTGGACTCATATTTTGCGAGAGTATGGAATTTTCAAGACCGCCAAGTGTCCACAACAAAAGGGCAGAAGCCGCTCATCTCCTCTTCAAACTCTGTAACAATTTCTCACGTTTATAGACAAATTTTTTTTCGGCGCACAGCAATTCCTGATACTGAGCCTTTTCTGGTTAGTTTTATAATTTTATGAACTGAAGCAGTATAATTTTGTTTCTCTTTGTTCGATTCTTTTACATTATTGTGTTTGCCAGCTGCAGCTAGCACTAATTTTAGTGTTTCATTAATTAAAATTATTACTATGTTTTGAGTTTCGTTGCTTTATTATGTGATGAGAGCTTGAATTTGTTCAGTTGCTCGATTAAATTGTTAGCTCGATTGAATTTCGTCGTTTTAGTTTAATTTGTGAATAAGTCTGTTAGATTTTTGGTGATGTTTTATTGGTTTGTCTCTGTTATGATATAATGATTGAGGGTGCCGAAAGACTCCATAGATGAATGACATTAGTATCTTAAGTTGCCCCTAATGTTTGAATGGTTATGTCACTATTGAAGAATTTAGTTTAGCTAATCACAGTTTTTATCCTATGGTATAGGACCCTGTGTGTTGGAGAGACTGGTATGGTGTCTATTGGTTTGAGAGCATTGGCATTGAGAAACCATAAATCACATAATTTATCTCAGGACGGCTTGATGGCCGACGAAGGTAAAACTTCTTATGATGACGTTGGTAAACAGAGGAAAATGGGCAGGAAAGGAAGCAAGAAAGATAGTGGATTTCATCGGAATGATTCAAACAGGAATGAGTCCGCGGTGCACCAGTTGCAATGGGAAAAGCTCGGAATTTTTCACAGGACAAGGGAGGCTCAGCATCCCAAGCGTCGTTTTTGAGGTTTGTTTTCTTGTTTGGGGATTTTAGTTGTGTGTGCTCTTTTCATTGTGCATTATTGGAGATGTTTGATTGCAGAAAGCAGGTTGACCCCGAGACAGCTAAATACTTCTCGGAGATTACAAATGTAATAGAAGGTACTGAAGTAGACGCGGAGGAGCGGTCCGCTATATGCGGTACTGCATTGGAAGAAGCCAGAGGCAAAGAAGTAGAACTTGCAACTGATTATATTATTAGCCACACCATGCAAACTCTTCTCGAGTTTTGCTCTTTGGACCGCCTTTGTGCTTTTCTCCGGAGCTCTGCAGATGGATTTTCCCAAATTTGTATGGATAGGGCCGGTTCCCATGTAGCTGAAACAGCCCTCAAATCTTTGGCCAGACACCTTGAGGATGACGAGAGCCACTCTCTCATTGAAGATACATTATCCATATTGTGTGAGGTATTGCTACTGACATGAGTCACTTACTTTTGTATTGTTTGTATTATTGTTAATAGGAAGTAATAATCGACTTGCAGCTAACAGGAGAGGCATTTGCCAGTGAACTTTAGAGTTAGTTGATAGCATTTGCAACATTGATATCGAGTATTGAAATTGTTTCTCTTTTATTCTTCTTCTGACCAGGCAATTGTGGCGAATCCTGTTGATATAATGTGCAACTGTTATGGATCTCATGTCTTGCGGAGACTTCTTTGTCTTTGTAAAGGAGTTCCCATGGACACGTTGGAATTTCATAGCACGAACCCGTCCGCTGTGCTGGCAGAACGTTTGAATTTGAGATCATCTCACATGGATGGTCATAACGCACCACAGAACCAGCCATTCCTGGATCAACTAAAATTTCTCATATCGGAGATGGTAGATCCGTCGAGGGCAGACATGGCAGTCCTACATGCTAACCAATATAGTAGTTTGGTTCTGCAGGCATGTTCTTGTGATCTTTCCATTGGCATGTTGATGATTTTACGTTTTTATGCAATCACTTTGTTTAATGTGAACAATCGTTATCCATTGCTTGTATGGGTGATTTTTGTCCACTAGTTTTTGTATCAACTCGCTAGCGATACTCTTACATTTGATGAAATATAAATTTTGATATGGCAGACTGCGTTGAAATTATTAGCTGGACAAGAGGAGGAACTGTTCCGTTTAATTCCTATTCTCCTTGGCTGCCCTACCGACCATGCATCAGAAGGGAACTTCATAGAAGTTAAGACGGCTAAAAAGGTTCGATGTTTAGTGGAAGAAAATGCATACAGTCATTTGATGGAGGTAACAACTTAACACAATTTACTTTTGTGACATGTCATTTTGCTATGTACTAACGACCTCTCCTTAAAATTTTATCACCCATTTTTGCAGGTCATCTTGGCAGTGGCCCCTGATACCATTTATAATGAGATACTCACAAAAGTCTTCAAGAATTCTTTGTTTAGATTGTCGTCGCATTTCTGTGGAAACTTTGTCGTACAAGCATTGATATCTCACGCAAGAAGTCAAGAGCATGTAAGTTGAGTGAGTCTAGAAGCTTGCATAGCAATTTTAGATTCCATGAAGTTCTAAATCAACAAGTGCAGTTACCAACTTACCATATCATTCTAATCTGATTTATGTGACAGTCATTTCATTATAACTTTGTTACTGTGGCATCTTGATTGGCAACATTTTTGACAATGTCATATCGAATTCTTTGAGATGACTATAGGAATAACAATACTCTAAAATTGGCAAACTTGTTAACAATGTCATACTAAATTCTTTATATGGAAACCGGCTTTATATTTAGCATTTCATTGAGTTCACCATATTTTGATCTAAAATACAACTACGTTAGTGTTGAATCTCAGCATTCTTAGAAGATCTTTTCTTACTTCACAAAGCATGCGACTTATTTGTCTTGGTTCTGTTCGGAATTTTTCAACCTTGTTAGAAGTATAATCTAAAATCGCACTTTTGGGTCCAGATAAAGTTGATATTTGAGGAATTAGGCCCTAAATTTAGAGATCTTCTCGAGTTGGGAAGGACTGGAGTTGTGGCAGCTCTTGTTGCCGCTAGTCAAAGACTTCAGATCAATCAGCACGAGGTATCCTTTTATATGCATATACGCACAGTTAGGCACTCTTAAGTGTTCCTTTCGTTGTACTTGTTACTCCTTTTTTTTCATTGTAGATAGCTCTATTTCCCTTCTTGTTATTTATTGTTTATCTATTAACTATAATTCCATTTTTTTTCTGGCAGTGTTGTCAAGCCCTTGCTGATGCTGTTTGTTTGGGAGATGAGTCTTCTGCATGCATTGTTCCGCGGCTGTTATTTCTTGACAATTACCTCTATTCTGCAGATAAAGAAAACTGGAGCTGGCCAAGTGGTTTTAAAATGCATGTTTTGGGATCTTTAATGCTGCAGTCGATTTTTAAATACCCTAGTGTAAGTGGCTTTTTCTCTAAAGAATTATCCCTCATTTCTGCTTTGAATTAACAGCGACGACCTTTGACTGTTTAAACAAGCCTAACCATCTATCTCTATAATTTCCTGATCTGATAAAATTGATAGCATGATAATAAGTAGCATTGACCCAGATTAATGAATAAAGAACTAAGTTTTCTATTTTATTTTCTGCATTTTGGCGGATTTAGTCTTTAGACGATCCGTAAATATTTTTTTTGTATATGCTTATTTACAAGTGGTAATACAAGTGGTTATTTTTTTTCTATCATTTGAAAAGGTAATACAAGTGGTTATTTTCTGTATTACAGCAATTCATAAAAGCATATATTACCAGCATCACATCTTTAGAGGATATATGTGTTCTTGAAGCGTCAAAAGATCCTGCTGGTGCACATGTTATTGAGGCTTTTCTCGTTTCGAGCGTCTCTGCTAAGCAAAAGTACAAGATAGTTGCCAAGTATGATAAGGAGCTGCCCTATTTGTTTCCTAGATTTATTAATGTTTATTTTGTATGTGATGTTAATAATAAATTTTTTGCTTGGTGATTGAAGGCTTCGAGGACATTTCGGGGAGCTTTCTGTGCTTCCATCGGGTGCATTTACTATCGAGAAGTGCTTCAACGCCAGCAACATGTCTATGAAGGAAACAATTGTGTCGGAACTGTTACCTCTCCAAGCAGATCTGTCTAAGAGTAAACAGGGCCCGTATCTCTTGAAGAAACTTGACGTTGAGGGGTAAATATATACGTTACTTTTGTTGGGATACAAGCAAGGAGCCCTAACTCTCCCCAAAACCATGGTTATAGGAAATGATTGACACTCACTTATATAGCACTCACACTTGCATGTGTAGTCGATGTGGGATATCCACATCATAACAATACCTTCCTTCGAAACCGTGACGTCCACGGACGGCCAACTCGAAGTCCTCCCACCCACGGCTGGGTCCGCGGTGGGCCCACCCAGGTTGCTGGCCCACCCACGACTCCATTCGATGTGATACCAGTCCCGGCCCACCCGAACTATTCCTGGCCCACCCGGTTTCCGGCCGATCAACGGTCGCCTTCCCAGACGCACGATCCGACGGTCGGACCATTGTTAGGGATACAAGCAAGGAGCCCTAACTCTCCCCAAAACCATGTTATAGGGAAAGGATTGACACTCACTTATATACCACTCCACACTTGCATGTGTAGTCGATGTGGGATATCCCACATCATAACACTTTTCCAGATTACACAACACGTTGGATGTCTTTTGCTTTGCTGATATTAAAAACCTTACTGTTTTGCATTTGTTATAGATTTGCGAGACGACCAGAGCAATGGAGATCCAGGCTAAATTCCAAGCAATCTGTCTTCAACGAATTCTACGAAGCATTTGGCCAAAAGGATACCAAATCTTCTCGAAGCGACAACTTTCTTTCAGATTCTAAAAAGAACACGCAAGCAGAGAAGTTCAAGGGCATAAGGAAAGAGATTGATGATGGCCTTTCTTCTGGTTTTGTTTCCAAATCTGGCACTCCCTTTCTGGCTCACCAGGGATCGACTAAACCGAAAAAATTCGGGGATCAGAAATCGAAAGCCCGAGGTTTACCCAAAGACGATGACGATTTCTCCAAAAGCAAAAGCAAAAAGCATAAAGCATCAAAAGATGGAGAAACTCCTAAGAATGAGAAGAAATGGCTCAAGAAAGATGGATCGTTTGAATCTTCGAACAAGAAGCTGAAGACTAAGGCGGGGATCGGTGATTAACTCAAAGCTACTCCGCTCTTTAGAAATATAGATAGCACAGTTTTATTTTAATGTTTTGGCATTTTGTACTAGGTTTTTTGGTACATTTGAAGAAATGAAATCTGACTGAATGAAACTCTCTTGTATTCACATGTCTAAGCTTGGGATTACATAGAAAAGCAAATTGCAGCTACAGCAAAATTGGTTGCAATCCTAAGTTGCAACAAAGTGATCCTGTTCTAGAAGAAACTACGAATTCTAATCTTCTCCACCCGATGCTTTCGACAGCCATCCTATGGAGGATGTGACCTGGCACAAGAACAACACATCTGAGTGAAACTTCTTACTGAACACCAAAAGGCGAGCAACTTCTTTGAGAGTTAGGAAGTTACTTATTCTGTGTGGGATTCGATCTGCTAGGAGGTACTCTTCTGAAGCTCGACTTCTCCTTCTTGTATGGATTCATCTGCTTTACATCAAAAGACTGTGAAGGCAGCTCCGTGGTCGAGGTGGATGCTTGAGTTCTCTCCAAAAGGGATCTCCCTGCTTGAGCTCCCTGCACGTTGGAATGCAGAATCAACACCAATGCAAGAAGCAGAGAGGCCACCACACTCAGGTTGGACTTCATAACTGATTTGTTATCTATTTTGGTGATTTGCAGTGTTTGTTTGAGCTGATATGATAACGATGGAGTATAGCTTTTGTAGTGAGATTTAGAAGTGTGATTGAGCTCATCCAGTTGATTGATATATATACATGTGTGGTGTGCAAGATCTTGTTGGAATCATGTGCATGTTGGATCATGTGATGTTTGTTTGACTATCATGTTGTGAAACTGACTTACAGATTAGTTGGTACAGTTTCGGTGTGGTCATGTCATGTGACTGAGGCACGTGATCATATATTAATCTTGCCAAACTTGTTAGTCTAATCTTTTTCTTAATTTTTGCTGCGTGTCAGTATTTTATATTTTTATGACTTGATTGAAAACCACAGCTTCGCATTGGTTCCAATCTGTTTGATTCTATCTAAAGTAATCACAACTGTAGATTTTTCCACAGTAGTGAGTTGTCTGTGTGTTTTTCAATATGTGTTCTCATTTATATTGTACTTTTAAGTCAAGAATGATGTGTCTTTAATTTAATCTCTTTTTTCCTGTTATATATGTAATTGATGACGATCTTCATAAATAAAATATGTGCAACTAGTAGTGTCTTGACATAGGTTTCGAAAAATTAAATTATGTTTAGGTTCGATTGGGAAAAACTATTTGATTTTTTTTTTGACAACCGTTTGACCATTTTGAAGTTCGTAAATGAAAAATCTCAAATTTCGAATTGTGGTTTATTACGAAGATTATACCCAAATTGTAAAATGTCTCTATTCGACAATTTTCCTTTTCGTTTACCCACGACGCTGTTTTTCAAAAATAAAAATAAAAGAAAGGAGAAAGAAAGAAAGAAAAATAACTTTGTGATGATGCTACTTGTTTGGATGAGTTTTCAAGAAAATCGCGTTTAAAAGGAGAAATTTGAATGAAGTAAATACTTGGATTTGTTCCACATATATTTTTTATTAGATTTAAAACTAATTTGAAACCAAAAGAAATTTTAGATGAAGATGAGGAGAGCGAACAATAGTTGGGTAGCAATTTTGTTTCCCTTTAACTATTTGCTTATGCTTGGGTTATTTGTCATGTTTTTAGAAGTTAAGAAGACTACTTTCCATTATTTTAAATATAGTTAAGTTAAAGTGTCTGGAAGCACATTTCAAATATTTTCTTTATAAAAAAAATTCAACGAAGTTTAAGACAATTAAGTCAATAATTGATTTCTTAAACTATATAGTGAATCGTGATGTATTGCTTCGAAGTTTACAAATTTGCTGAAATAAGTTATTTAGAAATTTGGTTACAACAGAAAAAGATAAATTTTCTACCAATTAATATAGAGATATCACAAGGATTTAAATAATTAAAAAAACATATAATTTTGTCAAGAATGTACAGTTAACTTCTTACGAATCTTACCACAGAAGAGGAGGGCAAATTAATCAGAGATAGAAGTTTTGAGGGCCCATAAAGAATTTAGCCAAAATTAAGGGGCATGTTGTAATTAATGAAACTATTTAAACCTCCACAAATCGTCTAGGGTTATAACAGTCTTTTACTTCCCAAAAGAAATTAATAATTTAAGATTTCAAGCCCAAAAATTTCTATTATACGGTTTCTACGCAAATTCAACGCGTCGGAATTTGTTGATTCATTAAAAGATTTCGTAAATTGTTGTACGAATTAGTATTTTCTGCGATGAAAATTGCTGAAAGTTGAATTCTGCTGAATAAAATATCGTTCAAGTTATCGTTTGATTTGGGGTTTTCAAACTCTGGTAAGGACTCAGTATATACTACTGTTTCGTTTTTGGGCTGTTTTCATTTTCAGTTTTTTGTTTCGTTTTCTAATCACTAGGTTGAGTATTCTAGAATGTATTAGAGACTATCGATTTGTTTAATTTTCTGATTTTGATTGATCATCGATTCCGTTTGTATTTGCGCAATTGGGAAATCAAATATCGGAAGTTGGAAGTTCCTGCATATGCGTCTGGGGATGTTGGGGAATAAGAGCTATGAGTTTGATTGGATTTTAGGAATTTTTAGCTTATTCACGGACTAATTGGTAATTATATCTTTGGATTATAGCAATTGTAATTGTTGACCCGAAGATGGTGTGAATGTTGCCTCATTCACAAGTCGCCGATCTAGTAAACACCATTCAATGCATCTATGGGTCAATCTGTTGTGTTTCCTTCTATTTTGCAGCAATGGTGTCAAGAAATAGATTTATTTGATAAATACTGATCCAGATGGCATGGACAGTTTCTATTAGATTTGTCAGTTTGTAGAAGGAAATTTTCTGAGTAATTGCTTGGTACAAGGTTAGATGCTTTAAAGAAATGCTATCATGTGTAGAGGTAGCATTATAGTAAAAAAATCCAATAAGAAGTGGTGACCAGGATTTGGGCCTAAATTAACATCTGAACAATAGCCTTGTCTAGTGGGGGCTAATCTAAATTATTCCTAAAGTGTTAGGATTTAGAGAATAGGAGTAGGATGGTTAAAAATAATGGATGAATGATAGCTTAATTAGGTGGTTGGTATAATTACAGATATGGCCAAATGCTCCAGTGCACTAAATGTATGAAAAATATCCCTGAGTTTGACATTCTTAATTTGGCTACTGTTATTTGTATCTGCATGTAATAAAGCCCATGTATCACAAGCTTTAGAATAGTACTGTTTACTGAATGATCTCTTCTTGATTATGATCTTCTTTTTAGTTTGTGTTGTGTGCATTGAATTGATTCATTTGTCTTATCTTTGGAAGTCCTATTGCAGAAATTTTACAGAGCTAGTCAGTCTTGGCAATTTATAAAAAGAAGGGATAACTTGTTTTTCTTAGTAGGGAACATCCTTAAAGACAGTGGACAAGATTAGTATCCCTGCAAACCTTTAAATGGGTGAAAAAGCGTGTTTAAAGCGCCTCCAGAAGGAATATAGAGCCCTATGTAAAGTAAGCCGTCTTTCACCTCTGGAAATGTTTGAAATCTCATGCATGAGGTCGTGGCATTCTTTCCGTGAACTTCATTTAACACTATATACTTACAATGTCACATACAGGAACCTGTCTCCAATGTGGTAGCACGCCCTCTGCCAAATGACATCCTTGAGTGGCGTGAGTTTCTCCTGGTGAATTCATTTAATTTTACTTTTGTTGGTTTATATGATTTCACAGTAGCATGTGGCTTCACAAATATTTCAGAATTTTTCATGCTCTTGTTATCTATCCATACCACTGTTTGCTTTCATATTTTTTTCCATGCATATAACATACTTGTTACTCCATTTGTTTCTCATTCATTTGACAACATTTGTTTGTCCCAGAGTAACATATAATTGGTTTCAGTGTTGCGAAATTCGCCAGAGGCAGCCGAAAAACACCCCGAGTTGGCCGCTTTTCTCTGCAAATTCTGAGTGTGCACCTCGCCGTCCGCCTCGAGGCGCAATCGAGGCGGTTATGATGCGATTAGGGCTCAATTTGATGTTTTGGGCCTAATTTTTTGGGCTCGAACAGAATTAATAAAAAGCTCAATCGATTAAAACCCTGAATCTGGATTTCTAATCATTAATTTTATTTTTATTTTAAAAAGAACACACAATACGCAGCCTTCAAACCCTTCTCTCTCTGCCATCTCTCATCCTCACAACCGCTGTCCGCCAGGCCGCGCCGCCCTGCTGCCGCCAGCCATCCAGGTCAGTTTTTTCCCCTCTTTTTCTTTTTCTTTTTCTTCTTGTTTCTCATTTTTAAATGTATTTTAATGTTAAATGTATGTGATTTGTTGTTTCTCATTTTCTCATCCGACAACAATCATTTTTCTTCGTTTTAAATGTATATGCATCCATCATTTCTTCATTTTAAATGTATATGATTTATTGTTTTTATTATTTCATATCAATAATTATTTGGTGTGAAAATATTCATTTAATATGTGTGAAATTATGGGACTTCTTTTGTTCATTTTTGTTAATTAAAGTTAGTTCATTGATTTTGTTATTAGGTCTATGGGTTGGAGAAGAATCCTGCTTGGAAGTATAGGACAAAAATTCCAAATTCGTCTAAAGGATATAAGTACATTGAATGTAATTTTTGCAAACAAGAAATTAAAATAGAATAAAATATCATCTTGCTTGCACTTATAAGAAAGTTATAATCTATCCAAAAGTGTCGGATGAGGTAAAACAAGAAATGTTGGACAACCTTAAGAAGGGGATGATGGCAAAGCAAAACGACAAAAACAATTCGACTATGGTTAATGTTGGAGCATACTATGGAAGCGGCAGTGCTCTGGATCAAACCCTTCTCATGAAGTTGACACGAAATATTAAGAATGGATGGATAAATTTCTTGTGCATGGGGATGATGAGACACATTCAACTCAAGCTACAAATCCGCCATAAGTTATGTTTCAACATGCAAAAGAAACAAGTAGCATTAGAAATAGGAATGTTCTTATTTGAAAATGAGATTTCTTTCAATTGTATTGATTCCCCTTCATTTGCGAGCATGTATAGGTCCATTGCTTTATATGTGAAATATTTGAGGATTCATTCCAGACATGAGTTGTGTACGTGGATTTTGAAGGAAGAAGTGAAGACAACCACAATTTGTGTTGAGCAAATCATAAAACCTGAATGCAAACAGGTGTATCAATTTTATCCGATGGTTGGAAAGACATGAGAGAGAAGCTCGATCGAAAACAGTCCAGTAAGGGTTGTTAACCAAGATATTGATCAAGCTTCTTCTTCTCATGTCTTTCCACCATCGGATAAGATTGATATATCTGTTGATTCGGGTTTTTGACTTTTCGATACAAAATGTGGATGTCTTCACTTCTTCCTTCAAATCCACATACTCAACTCATGTCTGGAATTAATCCTCATACATTTCCTATATAAAGTAATGGACCTATACTTGCTCGCAAATGAAGGGGAGTCAATGCAATTGAAAGAAATCCCATTTTAAAGAAGAACCTTCCTATGTCCAATGCTACTTGTCTTGTGGCGGATTTGTAACTTGAGTTGAATGAGTCGCATCATCCCTATACACAAGAAACTTATCCATCGGTTCTCTTATGCTTCTTATGTCAACTTCATGAGAAGGGTTTGAGCACTGTCGTTTTCATAGTATGCTCCAGCATCAACCATAATCGAATTGTTCTTGTCGTTTTTGCTTTGTCGTCATCCCCTTCTTAAGGTAGTCTTACATTTCTTCTTTTATTTCACCAGCATTTTTGGACAGGCTATGACATTCTTATAAGTAGAAGCAAGTTGATCTTTCATTCTTCCAATTTCGCCTTTAATTTATTGTTTGCAAATATTGCATTTAATGTACTTGTATCCTTTAGATGGATTTGGAATTTCTATCACATACTTCCAAGCAAGATCCTTTCTTAAACCTATAGTCCTAATTAACAAAATCAATGAACTAACTTTAATTAATGAAAATGAACAAAACTATCCTATAATTTCACACCAAATAATTATTGGTGACTTGGTGTGAAATAATGGAAACAACAAATCATATACATGAAAGGATGACTGCATATACATTTAAAATGATGGACGTCGGATGAGAAACAACAAATCACATACATTTAAAAATGAGAAACAAGAAGAAAATTGACTTGGATGGCGGTGCGGACGGCGGTTGTGAGGGAGGAGAGATGGCAGAGAGAGAAGGGCTGTGTACTATGTGTTGTTCTTTTTTCTTTTATTTTTAAAATTTTAATGATTAGAAATCCAGATTTGGTGTTTTAATTGATTGAGCTTTTTATTAATTTTGTTTGGCCTGAAACATCAAATTGCCCTAGTCGTGTCATAACCGCCTCGAGGCGAACCCAGAGCGCAAGCCTGAATTTGTATCCGTGAGAGAAGCGAGTGTTTCGATGGATCATCATCCGTCTCGACGCCAACTCAGGGTGTTTATCTTCCGCCCTTAGAGGCGCTATCACCCTATGGACGCGCATTGTCGCTGGGCCATCCATCCCTTCCTTTGTTAAAGCGATCGTGTCCGCAGCTTTCGCTTGTCTTCTTTAGCCGCCTTTGACCCTAAGCTCGATGGTTCCGCTGATCGCTTGAAGGCTCGCCTTGTTGCCAAAGGATATGCTCAAACTTATGGTGTTGATTATTTTGAGACGTTCTCACCGTTGCTGTGCTTGCTTCTATTCAATCAGGATTTCTTAGCAACCATCATCATCGCCTTATATCACCGGACGTGAAGAATGCCTTCCTTCACGGAGATCTAACCGACACCATCTATATGGAGCAACCACCGATTTTGTTGCTCGTGAGTCCGTAAAGTGTGCTATCTCCGTAAGTCATTGTATGTGGGTGTCAACGCGTGATTTTACCCGACTGTAACCGAATTTAGTATTGGTTCGCTCGAACCGCCCAATAAATACTAAACCCGGACGGATCCCACCATTAAATTATGGATCCGGATCGGTATTACCCATTTCTAACCGGCACCCATGGATCTTAATTACCCCAAATCCTTACTCATTTCCAAACCACCTTTCTATCAATTAAACGACATAAAAGCAATTACCCAAAGTGTCGCTTAGACGGAATCTAAGTGAAGGACTCATTAATCTTTTACGTCAAACACTCATTTCTAAATAAGTATCTCATTATACCAAGTTTTTGTTATAATAAGATTCTTTTTCAAACTTTTAGATTATTAATTTTTTTATTTTCAAACTCAAGTACGAACGCACACTTTTACGACAATATTATAGAAATGACCAAAACATTAATAATGAGGTTGGTCAACTTGAGATTTGCCCCATATGAAAATTAATAAAAAAGTAACAAAACATTAAAAATGCTAATAAATTAAAAATTGTAAAAAAAAAAAAAAAAAACTAAATCGACTGGTCGGACCGAACCGGACAAAACGGGTCGGTCTTCGACCGGTCCGTCCAGCGGTGCTCGAACCGAACCAAACCGAACCGTTGTTTTAAAATTTAATGGCTTTGAACGGTTCCGGATCGGTCCCGTAAAGACCACCCGCCGACATCCCTAATTGTATGGTTTGAAGCAAAGCCCTCGCATGGTTTGGCACGTTGCACGAGCAAACACGATTTGGCTTGAAGCAATCAGATCCGATGATTCTGCTTTCACAAGAATTCGATGGCGGCCTTATCCTATTGGTTGTATATGTGGATGACATTGTGATTACCAGAGTGACACTAAAGGGATCAGATCTCTGCGAACTTTTCTCGCAAACTCAATTTAACACCAAAGGTTGGGGACAACTTAAGTATTTTCGGCATTGAAGTTCGAGAAGTAAGAAAGGGATTTTCTTATTTCGGAGGAAGTATGTACCGATTTGCTCTCGAGACCTGAAACTGGGTGCTAAACCTTGTAGCACCGATGATTCCTAATCTACGGCTTACTAAAGATGGTGTTCCTTTGAAGATCCGTAGAGATATCGCATCGAGTGCAAAACTGGTAGTTACACAATCTTAATAGTTAATGGGAGGTTATTTTCCATCTTTTAATCTTGTCCGAGATGCCTGGAGTCAAATGTTTAGGACACTATTATTTATATCTCTATCTGGGTAATACAAATATATCATCTTTCTATACCTTGCGACCACCAGACCAATAAGGAAAAGACTCTATATGCAGTGTATTTTGTTATCTTTTGAAATCCTCGTGATGGGATTCTCTACAACCACTGATGAACTTGCAGTTATATGCTCTTTGAAGTAGAGTCTTTGATAATGTCTCTATGGTTTGTTTAACATATGATATATAATGGTTTGTTTTATTTACTAACAATACGACTATTTTTTCCCTAATTCCGTGTTCAGATTATGTTTTGGAGGGAAGTCAAGGAACACCCTTTTCAGGTTTGTGGCTCTTACATATTCAACGTGTCTGAGTCAGGATAATAGCTATAAATGGGTCGTGTGTGTTCTTGTTTATCTGCAGATAACTATTATTGCTTTTAACTCAAGAGTTTTGTGTGTCTCAGTACTAACAATAATTGTCTTTGATTTTCTTTTACAATCTCTGATCATTAAAGGTGGATATTACTATGGAAAAATAAAGTTTCCACCAGAGTACCCGTTTAAACCTCCAGGAATCACGTAAGTTTTCATCTCATTATGCGATGTATTCACAGTTCAATATTACATATATTTTGTCTATATTCTTTGTAGTATGACTACTCCAAATGGACGGTTTATGACACAAAAGAAGTTATGCCTGTCCATGAGTGATTGTAAGTTACTTGGGGTTGCATTGGCATTTTAATTCCTTGTGATATCTCTACTCATTTTCTCGTGTCACACTACTTATTGATTCCTTTTCCAGACCATCCTGAGAGTTGGAACCCCATGTGGTCTGTCTCAAGGTAAAGAGTTGTTAGAAAAATATTGCTCTTCATTTTCTCTAATAGTTTTAAGTAAACTGTGCTGATATTTCCCATTTATATGCAGCATATTGAATGGGCTCCTTTCGTTCATGGTGGGTTCCATGCTAATTTTAGAGGAAGAGATTGTTAATTTTATTATATCTGTTTGGCATCTAAACCTTTACGTACCTAGAAACTAGTTTCCACAATTGAAATTTACAACCAGGGACTGTTTGTCTCCTATTTTGTTTCAGATGGACAATAGCCCTACCACTGGCAGTGTCTCGAGTACAGAAGAAGAGAAAAAGAGGCTTGCAAGTGCTTCTCTGGCTTTCAATTGTAAAAAGTAAGTCCCTTAATGCGATGGCTTCTCGTTTCTCGTCATTTCTTGGTCTGCATAAGATGAATTGGAGGTTTCCAGAGGTGCCTTTCATTTCATTATTCTTGGTATGTTATCAGTTAAATTTGCGCTGGTCAAGCATATGTTTAGGGGAATAATGATTTAATTCACAAATATCTTGCTATAGAATGATGAAAGATTATGACTTGTTTTAACTTCTGCATATTATGAATGAGCTCAAAGTTCTCTTTCTTCAAAACAGCCCAACTTTTAGGAAACTATTCCCAGAGTACGTAGAGAAATACGAACAGCAGTTAGCAACCAAGCAATCTGCAGATCAGGCAGCACAAGAATTGGTCAAGGATGAAAAGTCTCGTCCCACACTAAAGAAGCGCGGAGCCAAGATGGAGCTGAATAACGGAGAGGTCCCAAAAGAGATGAATAACCAGCAGAAACGCCGGTCTTTCCCTACCTGGTTGTCTTTGATGCTCGTTTGCATTTTTGCTGCCGTAATGGCTCTACCACTGCTTCAACTTTGATGATATATGACCATCTTGAAAGGGATATTTTGGGTGTGATTTAGGTGTTATATTAGCATCTCTAATGATGTCGCAATCTGTCAAATTACTTGATATAAGTCTTAATGTACCAAAACAGGACCTGTACAGTTATGCAAATGAAGGAAATATGTTTTGTATCCATCTCAATACTCTTATCATGCGTCACTACTTTTTTATTGTGATTTTTTTTTTGTGCTTTTCTTTTTTGGGGGTGCATGTTTGTGTATTATCTGTTTCATTAATTAACTGGCGCTGTTTCTTGTTTCGTAGTATTATTGAGATCCCTTTAGGGTGGAGTAGACGAATTTATGATTTGGAGTTGTGAATTCGAAGCATACCAACTTCTAAGTCGAGCCCATGGGACATGTTTGCTTTGCATATTCTAGTTTTGAGCTTATCTGGTCATAAAAAAAAAATACCCTCTTCATCCCTCATTTTTGTTCTTGGGGATTTTCGGTGTAGATTTTAATATAAATTTTTGTGTATTGTGAATGGAGGAAGCATTCCATATTAGTATAGTATTAAATTAATTAGTGGTGAACTATGAGTGGTAAAAAATATAAATAAGTGGTGTTATTGAGGGTAAGAAGAAAGATTAATGGTTGATCATTAGTAGTAAAATGTGTAAATATAGGTCGTGTTGAGGATAATATGTAGTATTTTGTAGGATAATTTCTATTAATATAATAGAACGAAATTTGTAAGACGTATCAAAAAGAAAAACTATGAAATAAATTGGAGAACCCATATTATAAAAAATTGTGAAGTGGGAAGCTCAAGATCAACTCGAGCAGATTTGACATCTCTGCCGAGCCACAAAAATTGCATGTGCTTGTGGAGCCCCGATCAAATGCCATGTTTTCTTTCACATATTTTATACTCCTAGTTTCTCAATTTAGAATCTTGTCATTTGTGCATATTCTACATTTCAGCAGGGACCCTCTATATACATGTGTGCGCGCACTATCACATTTTTTGATGGACTGTTTACATGTGTAAGAAATTACTATTTTCACATTAAATTGAAGTGCATTAGCTGAGTTTTCAATTCCAATGCATGAAATTCTCTGTTTGTCTTTCCTGCTTTTCTGGTCTTTTGTTATCTACTTGAGCTTCCACTTACCCTCCAAAAATAAATGATGTTGAATATTTGCCCTGACCAATATGACAAGTATATGAATTACTTAACAAATAAACTCGAAACATCGAAATTTCATTTTTTGAGATAAGATTCTGTGTATAGTGATGATCTCACAAATAAGAAATAGAGAACTTGAATTCCAACACCCCTTCTAAATGTAGTTGTAATACACGCTACAACATCAGTGATCATTTTCTGAATTTTGGTACATTTTTCTTATTAGAGACCATTAACACACATTAGTAGTCAAAACTTTAGATGTTCAGGTTTTCATGTCACAAGTGAATAGCTCCTACCAACAGCATCAAAAGTTATTTGGAGTTGTGCAATGAAACATCTTGATTTGATAAATTTCATTTCTCAAGTAAAGGATAAGACAAATATAGATAACATATTTCATGGGAACCTCCGAAACATGCGGCGTGAAAGACTTGATGATGATGACATAGACAAACACAATGATGGCCAATATTATTAGGTTGTGGTTGTCCACAACTTGCTTTACTAAACATCCATTTCGCCACTAAACTTTGAAAAGCAAACTTCATGCTTAATTTAAGTTGGAATTTTATTCACATTTGAAATATATTATTCCTTTTTTTTTCCTTCACACTAAACATTAGTTCACTTGATTTCTCAATGATTTCATCTCTAAAGAGCTAAGCCAGGAAAAGCGCCTATTGACAAGGTACCCCCCAACCCCAGAAAAAATATATGAAAAGTTTGAAAAAAAATATTCCAAGGGGTCAATGTGTAACCAATCTTTGCACAATTGTCTACGAGATTCTCTATTTTGGAATGCTATTCATCTTTTACTCCAATAATATCATCTCACTTGTATTCCAAATATTTTATATACATTAATAGTAATTTTTGGTGGACAACTATAGAATATTTTAAATAAAACCCGAAAGACAGTACTTAGTACAATGGTTGAAATAAGAGATGATCTTTGATGGTATTGATTCACATTTGATTTTGCCAAAACTTATACTTTTCTTGAAGATTTGTTGGTTGGCTATCTCCCTCTCTGTTTCTTCAAAATTACTCTTTTTTATTCCTTGTTTTTGCTCCAAACTCTCTCTGTTTGGGGTTTTCTATGTACTGTTTGCATTAAACTTTGCAATTAAATCTTCTCCAAAATGTCATTTTTTCACAAACGTTAGTAGTAGCTTTCACTACCAATTCAACTGCCAAATCTTTCCATAAATTCCAAAATTACATGTGAACTAATACATATTAGCTGGCCTTCACGCTTTCAGACATTTTGCTATGGCAACAAAAAATAACTATAAAATGGCAAAAGAAATAAAACCAGATATAAATAATTTCATTATCTTATGTTATTTGCCCTCTCTGTGCAAAGTCAAGATCACTTCTAAGGCACGAAATGGTTCAGTGTGTGTTTTGTCACCAATTGATGGGATGGAGAAAACCTGCGAATAATTTATCTCTCTTTTTGCAGATCCTTTTGTTTTTTCATTTTTTGATATATTGATGTTTTTCTCTTCATCTTCAGGCAAGTATGAATGAACCTGCAGATTATTATAGCGATGAATTTGATTATCAGTCAGATTTCACACAGGTTTGTTTCATCTCATGTAAATATTCAACTATTACACTTTTTTTTTTTAGATTTTCTGTTCTTGCAGTTTGAAGTCTTGCAAATGTTAAAATATTACATCATTTTTCAGTTCTTGCAGTTGAAATAATTAGCAACATCAAAATGCATTGCATTCTACATCATGCTTTTGTTTTCTTTTATACTTTTTTGCATTGCTTTCATGTTTCAGTTCCTGAAAGAAGCCAGAAACAGCTCGTTCCAAGTAAACCTAAATGCAGTCACAAACGAGACAAAACAGGTAGATTGGGAGAAAAAGCAGAGGAAGTCATGGAGAAAATCCCTATTTTCTTGGTTGAAGAATGACAAGAAGAGTAAATCACTCAAGCAACCATCTCACACCACTTCCTCCGCCTCGAAGGCAAGGCGGGCCCATGTGTCGGGCCCAGTCAAACGAATCACAGGTGGTGGCGTATCGTCTGGCAGAGCCCGACAGGGCGCCTCCGGGCCCCTGGCCGGGCTTTTTGGCTCGACTGGGAGGCCGGAGGAACTTAAGGTGCCATACATTTGCCTTGGAGAGCTAAACAAGCAGAAGATTCAAGCTTATGGGCCTGTTTACTTGGTGACATAGACAAGGAGATTTGTAATATTTTTTGTCGAATATTTTTAGGTTATATTTTGGGAGAGAATTTAATTTTAGATGAAGTTGAGACAGCAATTGGATAATTATTTGGTGCCATCTTTTTGTAGACCACACAGTTTTGCTTGTTATTCAGTTATTCTTCCCATTCATTTTAAAAAAATATTCACGACGAAAAACGTGTTGCGCTATGATTAAATTTTACACTTATATACTATCCTAAAAAAATTAATATTAGTTATCATATTGTAAGCAAAAATGAAGAAAAAGAAACAGCTCAAATAAACTCTTGTATT
Organism: Salvia rosmarinus; assembly: GCA_036937905.1. NCBI lineage: Eukaryota > Viridiplantae > Streptophyta > Magnoliopsida > Lamiales > Lamiaceae > Salvia > Salvia rosmarinus. The sequence goes on from CM072819.1 coordinate 105,968,537, forward strand.
TGAAAAATCTAAAACTCAACTCGAATTCGACTTTGAAATCTTACTCGATTAGTAAGGATGGATAAAATATATAGAAAGTGTAGAACTACGAGTCGGAATCATGTTTGACTCGATTAAGGCTCGTTCAAGCTTGTGAACAAATAAGTTCAAACAAAATAATTAAAGCTCGATATTATTTAAACCAACTTTAACAGTTGCATGTTCGGCTTGTTTAGACATATCCACGTCTATCCATAAGAAAACAAGTCGTGATCTTATGCTTATACAGAGAATGTGGTAAGACAAGTCATGGTTTTAAACAAACAATAAAACAGCCAACATGGGCTGCATTATCTCAACAGATGCAAATTTCTGCCATACTTCTCATTTCTCCATATCTTATTCACATCAAAAGAGTCATTTCAAAGTTTTACAAGATCACCCCAGAAAACCAATCGTAATCGTAATCGTAATCTCGTCAACGTATTCTAGGTCTGCAATTGAGCATGAAAAAAGAGAGAAAGAGAGGTGGATATCAAAGATAGGGGAAGAACCAAACTTGAATAATCTTGATAGATAGATATAATAAGCTCTTCATTACATAAATTGCTATTACATTGACAAAACTAATGCAAGATTTCTATCCAAACACTCTTCTGTGAGAGGAAAAGGCAACATCTCCTCCCTCAAACAGAGAAGCCAACCTATAACTTTATACAACAAACAGCATATTCAATTCCTATGCTGCAACAAAATAAATACTCATCTTCATCAAGAATCAAAGAACATTGAACAAATAATCGATCTCACGATCTCTCAGTCATCTCCAAAGATCACCAAATAGTGAAGCCTCTAAGCCCAAATGGAACATGGCCAAATCATAGATCAGAAGAATTGAACCATCATTTCCATCAATCAACTTAACCCTCTAACTCCTTGTTCAAGATCAAGATTTCTTGGACTAGAAGGATTGACCCTTCTATTCCCACTCAGCAGCCTCTTCAATGACCTCAGCCTCGTTGGGACCGCGGATTTCTGCTCGTCTTCCTCAACCCCCTCCGGCCTATTACTCGTGGAGGCCATTGTAGAAGATGATGATGATGATGAGCTCGATGTCTCTGCAGCAGCAGTAGCATTGCCTTGATGGCTCTCTTCCACACAAGGCCCAAAGGTGCTAACTTGAGTCTCATTCCCCCAAATCAACACATTGGTTGGGAAATTAGGTATCTCAATCGCAACTGAATTCTCCACCACGGGAGCTTGAATCACAGCCTCCAATGAGGGATCAGAGGCAGAATTCGACGAATTAGTCGAATTTGCCACAGGATTCCTACACAAAGGGCAGGTTGAATGTGATTGAAACCACATATCAATGCAATCAACATGGAAGCCATGGTTGCATTTGGGCAAAAGTCTCGCCTTTTCACCCTCACAAACTTCACACAGACACACAGCGCATTCCAATCCATCTTTAAATTCTTTTGGATCAAACATTATCACAGGTATGGTTTTGAGGAGTGAAGGGTCCAAGCCGCGGCGAAGAGTGGGGACCACCAGGACCTCGTGGCCCGCTGCGAATTCGAGGCGGCGGCGCCGCCGCCTCGTGGTGTTGGCTGCGCTGTCGCTGTCTTGGCGGCGGTACCAGAACCACTTGGCGTAGAGGTGGAGGCAGAATACAAACACCACGATGAAGAAGAGGAGAACTATTGCCACCACCATTATCTTCCCTGTCAGCTCTATCACTCCCGTGTCTCCAAATTTGCCTCCATTTCTCTCTGATGCGTCCCCCATTTTGAAAGATTGAATTTTCTGTGGAGTAATTCAAGAACTCGAAAGGGTTTCTTCAAACAGGTAAGCGAAATTGAGATTTCGCAAGAGTGGGGTGAGGAATTCTAGAAATTGAGATGAAATCTTCAGGTATAAAGAACTCACGAGGGGAAAGGGGAGGAAGGGAAAGAGAAAATGAAGATGAAGTTTGAAATTTCAACAAATCAAATGTGAAATTTTGACGAATGTGGTTAGTTTCTTCTATATGTAAGAAAAGAAAGAAGTTCCAAGAAACGTTGTGGAACTAAAGAGGATGATGAAATTGTTACGAGGCTACGAGCTGAGACAGCGACATTAAAATGGTGAGAGGCGAAGCTGTTCGTGTAGAGAGAGAGAGAGAGATGGAAAGATCAGTCAGCGAAGAACACGGCGGCGTCTATAATGGGGGCAACTGCGATATGGAGGAGGCTTCTAATTTGACTTCTTTTGATTTTACTTTGACCATGAAAAGAAAATTTTCAGACTTCTTTATCTCGTAATTTTATCTGATTTACTATAGTCATCTCTCAAACATAATTTATATTTCTATATAAAAATTGGTTTGTCTGACTATTTTCTCTGAATCCATTTAAAGTGTTTCATTTTTTTTTTAGATATGAATATTTTAAAAAAATATATAAATTAGTTAAAATTATAAAAAGTGAATAAGACACATACTTTTTAAAGAATAATTACTTCCTAAAATAGAATAAGATATTTGTAAGGATACAAGCCAAAAAAGAAAGTGAGATATTTTAAACGAGACAGATGGAGTATTTTATTTAAGGATAATAATATAATAGGATATATTATACTCACTCCGTCCATTAAATAAGTTCATTTAATTCTATTTTGATCCGTCCACTTATTTCGTTTAATTACTTTTCTTTTTTAGAAATATCAACTTCACAATTTCACCCTAAATATTTTCACTTATTTATAAAAAAATCACTCATGGTCCATCATTTTACACTCACTATCCATTAATACATACATTTATTATCATCATGACTTATCTTTTTACACCTATTTACTTTACATTCATTATAATTTATTAAAATTTGTGCTACTAAAATCAATGAACGAATTTGGTGGACTGAGAGAGTATTTATCTATTTTTCAAGTATGATCATAAAATTAAGTATATCTGTAATATTTAATATATAAGAATAAATTAGTAATCTAATACATATATACATATATTTTTTATGTGTTTGATATAAGATAAGAGTTCTTTTATATAAAAAATTCTTCAAAATCTGATATGATTTGTATAATTTTACATATATTTGTAAGTCGCATACTCTTGTATTGTGCGACACTATAATGCTAGTTATGCTTAAAATAAAATAATTGGTAGTGTGTTCCACTAACGATAATATTCTGAGTATCTTATCTATGACATATGAATTTATAGACTAGGCGTACACGTTATTAAGACCTGAAATTAGACTACAATAAAAAATACAGAAAATACTGTACTTTAAAAACAAGGTAGTTCTTGCAAAATAAAATAAAATAAAGAAGTATTTTTGAAATGGAAAGAAGTTAATCAGAAATTTTTGTGGAGATAATGTCGATTAGTGTTTTTTTTTCATTTTTAGATAATAAATTCGAAATAAATTTCTTTTCATCAAAATAGCAATTTTCATACAAAATGAGTGAATCTTGTCTTATGCATTATTCATTAGACATAAATTGAGATTAATTATTTGGTTATCGAGTAAGATCAAGAAGGTGATTGATAATTAATCTAGCCAAATTTGACAACGATCCAATTCCAAGCATTTTCTTTTTGCTCCTGTTTCGCTCAACCACTCAATTTTTAATTTGCCAGGATGTTGACTTAGGTTTTTCTTCAAGTAGACTTATTTTATCAAATATTGCAGCTGAAACCATTTTCAGACAAGTCTACCCTTGGTTTGATTCGTAAAATAAATAAATAAATCACATTTCTTTAAACAATAAATGGTCTCCGAAATAATACTCTATATACAAACACCAGGAAAAAAGGAATTTATTGAATTTTTTGTCTTAATTATACCAATATATATTTGTTACTTAAGCTTTTTTTATTGAAACTGAAATAAACTTAAATAAGTTTAGTTTTTAATTTTTATTTCCTTTAGTAAGTCTTTATTGTGTGTAGATTTTTTTATTTTTTATTTTTTATTTTGAGATACTATTATGTGTTCAACTCAAAAGAAAAAGGTTTTATTATATATGAGTGTGTGTGTGTGTGTGAGAGAGAGAGAGAGAGTGTGAAGGACATCATGATATTTTCCATGAAATTCAAGGACATAGACTTGACCTCAAAAAGAAGACCTTTTTTTTTTAATTTAGATTTTTGCTTAGATATTACATTACATTATGTTAATTTTAGGAGAAATGAACAGTCTACAAAATGGGCCAATATTATTTATTGTAAGGTGTGGAGTCAAGTCCATAAATGCCCTTTTGCACTTGGCATGTGGAACTGTGGAAGAACGAAAGTGACAATAATCCAATTCCCATAAAAATCCTTGTTCTTCTCCTTTCGGAACTTCACTTTTTATTTTTACAATAAACTAAAATAAAATATAATTTTTTATATCTAAGTTATTCTCATAATGAATAAAATTTAATCGTAGATAAATAAATCAGGAGGATTGGCAGGTTAGATGCAGGCTTTTTTAAAACTTTTGACTTCGTGGAGTCTTAGAGATGGATTATATTAGTTTGATTACAACTGATAATAACATTTAGAATATCATATTACTGATAATAACATTTAAAATATCATATTATATACTCCCTCTGTTTTGTTTTTGATAGCACGGGTTTTAACAAATTGTAATGAATGATATATGGATCTCATATTGTAAGTGTAAAAATATAACTTTTTTTTTTGTAAATAAGTGGATAATTTGTAAGTAATAACTACGATATTTTCATGGGGCATGTCCAAAAGTGAAAAATACAAACTTATACTGAACGGACCGGTAAGGAATTGAATACAAACTTCTAATGTATAGAGGGAGCAATAGATGCCATCTACAATTTTCATAAAAAAATTATTATTATATTATATAAAGAAGCGTTATCATAAAACAAAATACTATTGTATATATATAGTACATTATAATTAAAAAATATATTATTATGTATATAAAACTGCATTATTATATATAGAAATGTGATTTCTAACATACTACGAATGAAGAATTTCTACATGGTATCGCATCGTTTCCATATGGAAGAACCCAATTGCCAAAACTAAGTTTCAAGATATAATATTTTATTTGAATTAGATATTCTGTTTTCTACTTTATCTTTTTAAAAACCTTTTGAGTTCGAAAACTATTTTTACCTAACTTTCCCTATCTTGCTTCATAATAAAGCCATGTGATTTTTTTAATTTAAGAAAAATAATTATTGATGGTACTTATTGTGACTGGAAAAACAAGACATAAATCATTTTTTTTATTTTTTTATCTTTGCCTCAACTTCTTCAGCCATTTACTCCTTATTTAGTTATTTTCCCCATAATTTAGGATTTTAGGTCAACAAACTTTCCAAAGTTTCATTTAATTTCTCCCACCGAAAGAAATATTGCTCCTTAATTTTAGGTAGGGCAGACGAAAAAGTCAAAAGTGGTGCGTATAGATGAATTCTTGGAAATTATTAAACCCTATTAGGACAAAATGATGAATATGAAATGATATTCCCTCCTAATTAGATATAATCATATCATATTTCTTGCTCTTTACTTGATTACGATTGAATTTAATAGCGTTTAACTACCCAAGTCTATAATTAAATATCGAGTAGGAACATGCAACAAGATCTATGATTAATTATGTGAAATAGATGTGGCTAGGAATATAATGGGAAAAATAAAACAGCTTTCCAATTTTGAAATGTGGCTAGGAACAAGTTACATTCTAAATAGCATGACACATAACTTAAGTCAAGATGGCAAGTTACAGTTCAAACAAAATAAACAAGTACTCCCTTCATCCCATTGAAAATGGTTTGTTTCCTTTTTGAACTATCTATCCATTAAAAGAGATTTATTTTTAAAAAAAAGTATTTTTACACATAAAAGTTTTTCGAGTTCTATGAGTCATTATTCTTACATGCAAAATACAATACTCCTTAATCTACTTGCTCAAAAGTAAGATATCACTTTTAGCGGGACATTCTATTCAATAACTGCATCAGGGTTTATGCTGCGTTAATTATAACAAATGAATTCCCTTCCAGTAATAGTAAGCACTTAATATTTTACGCAAACATATGTATTTTATTAGACATGTGTTAGTAAAATGAATCACAAAATTTATACGAAAATGTAATAAAGATCTCGATTTGTATTATGTAATACTACACAACGTCACTTTAGTTGCATAAAGTCAATTTTGTCGACAGGGGTGATAACCAGCCCATAAGGTGTGATGATTAAATCTTAAGCCATGGTTTTAAGACGATAATTATGACATATTTTAATGTATGGGTGTTGGACAAAATCATAGCATTCCCTTATATATACCGAGGGAGGGATGGGTTAACGTGAAAATAATTTTTATTGTAAAAAAGTGAGAACCAAAAAGTGAAATATTCACTGTGGAAGTTAATGCATTCGCCATAAAAGTTACTTAATTAATTCAAAAAATGATAACTTTAGACTCTTATGAGATTCGAATACGTATGAAAATTTGGATGTTTTGGATTCAGTAATTTTCGCGACGAATGCATCAACTTTCACAACAAATGCATTAAAATTTTCACGTTAAAATTGTTTTTATTTGAACATCGTGCACACACACCCTTTCTCTCTATATATATTATTTTTACTTTTTTACGTCTAGGTATTATTCCATCCTTTATATGGTTTTATCGTAAATATGGCATCAGGGATAGTTTTATTCTCGTAGAGAAAATATATCTGAACTCTTGTTGGCAGTGTCGGCAATAAGCCTTTAACTTTTATATCGTCATATTTACATTTAATTTGAAGTTATATTTTGTAAAATAGAATGAAAGATGAATGACGACAAAAATTTAAATTTAAAATAGTACTAGCCCCAACAAATGATGGTATGTTGGTTTTAATCTTTAGACAAAATTAATATATGTGTGTATTTGTACTCGGGACTGGTGACAACCAAAAACAATTGATTGATATGTTATAACAATCTTTTTTGTTAAGGATTTTTATATTATTGATTTCATCATCTCAATTCGAACAGAGGCAATTTTTTGCTATCGAAACTTTAGTTCATGACTGTAAACTAATATTGTTATTTCTTTCTCCTAAAAAAATATTGTTATTTCTTAGTTTAAAACTACATGCTGATCTATACTAATGAAGTAGATCGTTAAACATGAAAAATGAGAAATTCGCTCCAAAATTAAATCGGCAATATAAAAAAAATCAATAAGAGAGAGATAATACATGCAAACAGATTAACAGAGTAATCGTTTGTTGTACCTTTTGAACGGTCAAATGATAAGTCGGTTCTTATGGTCAAAGGTCACAAATTTAAACCTCACTAATACCTGAAACCATGTATTTTGAGTGCATCGTGAACCCAACCAAACCGATTTTTCGATAATGGTGTGGCTGCTAGGGGTGATATAGCTAGTGCAGTACTGATAAGCTAAGCAATATAAGCCACATTGTTGCAACTATAGTAGAGATCCGCGCGGCCAAACGAGCTTTCTTTCTTTAACACTAGACTGAAAGCGGTAAGCTTACTTCCTCAATCGTCGAAAACCTAGGCTATAACGGCATTTAGGTTCTCCTTGTGCTAGAGTGAATTGATCTTTGCATTGTTATAGTGAACCGGCAATATCCGATCTAACTAGAGATATGCTCAATCGTCGAAAGACTAAAAAGCGCCAATTTCGAATTGTATTCTCGTGAGTAATTGTCCATGTCCATGATAGATAAAAGCCAAATTGAGCAAAGACGGCTACTTCTCGATATTGTGCCAATTCTAGTTAGTTTGGAACCCACAAGCCATTTCAGTTGGGGGTCGGAATTTCTTCGCATATGCTCTTGAATTCATTCGAGATGTGAATAAAGCTCAAATTGGATTTGTAGGCTATTGCATAGGAATATGGAGTTTACCCAGTGCACATTGCTAGGTCTAAGTCTGCCACACGTGGTTTTCCAAGTGTAGTTTACATATCATGTATGGTTTGTAGGCTATTGCACAAGAACGTAGAGTTTACCCAGTGTACATCAAAGGTAACGACTGCGGGTTTCTCATGATATCTAAAAAAAAAAGTAATTGTTTGTTTTTATAATTAATTAAATAGGCATATTAATACCTTGCATATGTTTCCAAATAAATCGGAACATGGATAGATGAAATTGGAAAATATACTAATTTAATCTAATAATAAGTAGTTTTTCCAAATAATCCAATGAATACTATTAACAAAAATATATCAATTAATCGGTTTTTTTTTTCAAAATTAATCTTAATCAATTTTAAGCCCGAACTGTTAGCAGCCAGAATCACACGTAATTTTTTTTTACTCCGATGATGTGAAGAAATGCTCTTCACTTCAAGGTCCATATAACTCCATTTTATGATGGGATATTAAAACAAGGGTTATTGGCGCCTAAATACACGAACTTTGGGCATATTTTGGTTTTTCCCACGAACTTTAAAAATTGTCAATAAATACACGAACTTAACATCATTGTGATTTTCCCACAAATTAAAAAGCGGTCAAAATTAGGCGGCGTGGCGGCGACGTGGCGCCACTTCATCAAAACGACGTCGTTTTATTTATACCAATATATATTAATTGACGGTTAAATACATGAACTTTGGGTCTATTTTGGTTTTTCCCACGAACTTTAAAAATTTGTCAATAAATACACACTTAACATTATTGTAATTTTTTTCATAAATTGAATGACGGTCAAAATTAAAGCTGATATAACAATCGACGTGATATCACATTATTAAAACGACGTCGTTTTACTTATACAATATGTATTTAAAAAGATCTTAAATACACCTCATAACCCTCTCCAACCTAAACCTTATCGTAAGTTGAGGTTGGAGAAAGAGAGATGGGGTGGGGTGGGATGCGGTGTGAGTGTGAGTTAAGGTGGATTTAAGATTTTTTTAATATATATTGTATAAGAAAACGATAAACCCAAACCTTATCGTAAGTTAAGGTTAGAGAAAGAGAGATGGGGTGGGGTGGGATGCGGTATGAATGTAAGTTAATGTGGATTTAAGATCTTTTTTTAAATACTTATTGTACAAGTAAAATGATGTCGTTTTGTGATATTACGTCGATAGTTATATCAGCTTTAATTTTGACCGTCATTCAATTTGTGAAAAAAATTACAATAATGTTAAGTGTGTATTATTTGACAAATTTTTAAAGTTCGTGGGAAAAACCAAAATAAACCCAAAGTCCATGTATTTAACCGTCAATTAATATATATTGTATAAATAAAACGATGTCGTTTTGATGAAGTAGCGCCACGTCGACTGCCACGTCAGTTTCAATTTTGACCGTTTTTCAATTTGTGGGAAAAATCACAATGATATTAAGTTCGTGTATTTATTGACAATTTTTAAAGTTCGTGGGAAAAACCAAAATATGCCCAAAGTTCATGTATTTAGGCGTCAATAACCCTTAAAACAATTAGGTGTCTCTTATACATCCGTTATATATATATATATATATATATATATATATATATATATATATATATATATATATATGATTTTCTTTAATATAAATGATACATTTATTCAATATAAATGATACTTTTTAATTATAGAGTAAAAAATAAATGATATTTTTATTTAATGTAAATAATACTTTTCTTAACAACAAATAATACTTTTGTTCGTCCATAAGTTACGAACGGATGTACATGAGTTTTTGTGTAAAACAATTGAACACTAGAAAATTCTTTAGTGCGAGATTTTGAAAACATGAATTATTATTAGGCTAAATTACTATATTTACCCAACAAATTCACCGATTCACAGTTAGTATTTCACCTTGTGTCTCATTCAATAGTTTGAAACTTTGTAATATAATAGAAAGGAAAAATACACAATTTTAGCCTAATAAATTGATTTTGTAATAATTTTAGCCTAATAAATCAATAATACCTTAATCAAACCTAATTAATTGATTTTGTGACAATTTTAGTTCATAAGTGATTTTTCGACGTCGAAAAACATAATTGATACCAGAAATAATATGTAACCCGTTAGTCTATTCCAACTACTTTTTTGGCTTGTGCTTTCTATATGTCATTTCCTATTAACGACTTACTTTTTTTTATGTTAAAAATCATTTATGGACTAAAATTATCACAAAATCAATTTATTAGACTTGGTTAATGTATTATTAATTTATTATATTAAAATTATCATAAAGTTAATTTATTAGATTAAAATGATGTATTTTCCCCAATAGACACTTTTTGTTTCAAAAATGTATAGTGCCACGCTAAATTCCAAAAACACAAAGGATACTAAAAATTCGTGCCCTCTCTGAGCTCTCTCTCTCCGAAGGGGATAAAGGACGGGCCTTGTTTGAAACTTTGAATCATTATTTTCTCATTCCATTAATTACAGTAGAACGTGAAAGACACGATTATAGAGTAAATGCTACTGTCGCCGAAACACGTTTTTCCCTTAGTAATAATAAGTATTTAACTTTTAAGTTATTACAAATTAATCTCCCTAAGAAAACTGATAATTCGACGACTATAGTCAATCATCTGACTGTTCTTGGTAAACAATCAGCTGAGTAGAATCAATCATTATTAATTTGTGCGTGAGAACACAAATACTTCTTAATGTGGGATTTTTAATAAGATCGAAAGTTCCAATTTTAAAAAATAAAAATAAAATACTAGAGAAAGAAAAAGTCAATACTCAACCTATAATTCCGCGTTACCAATAGACTATGTCAACCTATGATTCCAAGATAAATCCAACACCCCTGATTACTGAGAAACATAATGCATTTAATTTTAATCAATTCTATAATTTATCTCTCTCCAAAAATAATATGTTATCCCATAAATCCACTTGAATGGGAAGGTCACAGCCCGTAATCCCTAAGGACGGCTAATCCAAAACTATGACTCAGGATGTGAATTAAGAATTGGAAATAGAAAGGACGTTGTATGGTGGTGACATACAAGCATAGAAAATTAGTATTTAGATGTAGATATGTAACATCGTGACATAAAAACATTTAAACACATGCAACGAAAAACGTGTAATATACATATGACGATGTGCACTCAATGTTCTATAATTTAGCAGCGACAATGGGACCTATTGCTCAACACTTATCCATTTCATCACTTGCTCAACCTACACATCAAAAACGAATATGAATGGCTGAATATAAAAATACTCAGTGGACACATGCCAAACTTTTCACTTTAATCGTATTGCCCCATCAGTAACACACGAGGTTTTATTTGAAATGCTACGTGATTACTAAACATTTTCTCTCATTTTCCATAAGATTGTCCGACCGGACCATTTTTAGTCCGTATGATCCATATCTGCAACATTACGTGCCGTAGAAGGTGGCCACCTTCCATGGACGCTGTGATCGGCATAGAAAACCTTTCAGCACACAGTTACCATCAGTATACACGTTAACCCTTGCTAGGAATTCTCCATCTAACATAGGATCCGAATTCGATTAACATCAAGTTGACAAACCAACATAGATATGATACATACATAAAACATAAATATTTTGGACAGACAATTAATAGTAAACATTATCATCATTTCATTTAAAAAAAAGCATCATAAATAAAATATTTATCATTTCATTTTATCATTGAAGAGAAATGCTCACCTTACTAGGTTAACCCTAAAGAATTGGATGGGTGCTTGTCTCGAAGAAAAAAACCTGCATCAATCCTTTCATTCAACAGGTCTACAAGATAATCTAATCTTAATAGGACACTGATAAATCTTGTGTGCGAGATTTATGAAAGCAGTAAAGAACACAGAGGCTTTTACGTGGTTCGATCAAGAATAAGATCTACGTCCACGGAGGAATGATTCCTCAATACTTTCACTATGTAGGATTACAATGAATGTATTGAAAAGCTCTAGTATTCAAGTAGTTGCTAACCCTTCTACCGTCAACCTAACCTCTATTTATACATATTGTGGATCTCTAAAGATGGTACTGGATCCCTTGCCTTGTGGGATCCGATCTCCTTCCATATCTTGATCCTTGAATATCTCCTTTAATATCTCTTCTTTGATTTGGTCTTGAATAGGGTTCAGATGTTGGGCGTCAGGCTTAACCGCGTAGGGTTGTCCATTAGGTCAGGCCCAGTTCACTTGGGCCTGCCATTGGGCCTGAGCGGTTGGGCCATATCCCATCATAGCCCCCCCGATTAGTCGAGTAACAACTATGCCGAGGTGGGATGAAAAGTGTATTTTGCCGAGGCTGGTTGTTGCTCGGCTGAGGTTGTTGTCGAAGATTTTCAATCTTTTTGATGTCAAGGTTGGATTGATTTTCCTGGATCTGAACTGAGCTAGACGGTTTGCCGTTCTGGACTGAATCGCTCGAAGTTGGATGCTGATATACGTCTGGAGGATGCCGAGGTCCGAATCGAATCACCCGTTGGATGGCGGCGTCCGTCGGTATGCCGAGGCGCGAATCGAGTCGTACCAGTTGACGGTGATGTCCGCTCGGAGGCACCGAGGTCCGAATCAATCGTCCCTATTGGATGGCGATGTCCGTCTAGAGGCGGTCAAGTCCGAATCGAATCATCCGAATCAATCGCCCCGTTGGATGGCGATGTCGGTGTGATGAGTGCGATTAGACCGGCGATCCGCTCGTCCTAGAATACGTCATATGCGCCAGGCGATTGGTGGGCGCTCGAAACACGCGCGCACGTCGACTTCAAGTCAAATCATGGTTAGCCACGTGGAAAGTTGAAAAGGCAGTTTTTGGGCGCCTTTTGTACTTTAAATAGTGGGGATAGAGAAAGCATTCATTTTCTTCTTCCTCGTTTGTTCGAGAGAAAAATTTGAGCTTTTTCCAAAATTCCTTCAGAACTTCGACGGAGAATCAAAAATCTTCACTGAAAAAGTAAGTATGTCTTCTTCATCTTCTTCTTCGTCTATGTCTGGGTCTGCCCGATCATCTTCTTCCCCCGATAGTGAGGTAGAGATTAGGGATTATATGTGCCATAACTTGATGGGTAAATCTTTGGGCATTAGCGCTAGGGTTAAACGATATCTTCATGCGGGATGAGTACAAAATCAGGGACGCCAGTTCGTCTCTGACTATCGGCGATATGTCTAGGATAGCGAAGGAGTTCCATATCTCGGCAGAGGCATGGTGGTGCCTGCCGCAATCTAGGGATAGAGCTATGGCCCCTCCTGAGGGGTTTATCACCGTATACGTGGACGCCCAGAAGGCCGGGCTTAGGTTCCCTCTGGCCCCCATATTTTTGAGCATCCAGGAATATTTTCAAATTCCAATATGTCAGTTGACGCCGAACTCCATTAGGTCGGTGGTTGGGCTTTGTTTTGCTTGCTACGGCCTTAGTGAGAAAATTTCTTTCGAAATCTTGATGCGTTTTTTTAGCGTCAAGGGTATCGGAGGTGTGTATTACCTCTCACCTCGTCATTCGTTTAGGGTGACCGCTCCCTCTAAGTTGCCCCAATGGCAAAGAAAGTATTTTTTTTTGCGGGTTGAAGGGCACCCTAGTTATAAGTGGGGTATGGGCAAGATGAGGGATGTGAAGGTCAAGCCCTTGGGGGCCATAGAGGACGAGCTGAACTCATTCGGTGAAATATCTTGCGATTTCACCGAGGATGATCTGAATGATGCCGAACTGAGCATGTATAGATCTGAGGCTTCAGGATCGGGGTCGGACCGGGGTGAGGGCACCTCCCTTTTTCCTTATTCGCCTTATGTCTGATGTCATTGTACTAATGTATTCTTTCTTTGTTGTGCAGTGAAGCTCGATCCACGTAAGAAGGCAAAGGTGTCGGCTCTGCCACCTCCAACACAATCGCCGAGCCAGGAGCCTCCGGCAAAGAAGGCGAGGAGGAATGAGCCGAGCAAGGCACCCGTGGTGGTGGCCGACATCAGCGAATTGATGACGGCACCTCAGCCGGGGTCAGGTCCGACCTCGGCAACAGATACCCGTGCTAGGATTATGTACGAGGTGTCGGTTCCAAGCTCCCCTATATCCTTCCCGAAGGTATGGGTTTATACTGTAGGGAAAAACTATGTTTAGCCCTCTCCCGAGGATCTATCTTGGATGTTTAATTCACCATACATTGATTATATACCTAGCATGCACCTATATAATTAATTGCAACACGTTGGGATTTTCTCGTATTTACCTTTCAATCTGTCGGCGGAATGGATCGAGACTCGTGCTTTGAACTTCGAATCGTATCCCGGTTGCCAAATCTCCAACGTCGAGTGAGGACGATCTATGGAGAATGCTTGGGAAAATCACCTCAGCTCTCAAGAATTTTGAAAATCTCTCAAAGGATGAACCTCAAATTCTCGAAAATAATGATGATGATTATTAATCATTGACCTAGATTTAATCTCTTACCTCATATTTATAATGCATTACCATAATCCTATATGGAAATTACCATAATCCCATATGGAAATTACCATAATCCCATATGGAAATTACCATAAACCTTTATGGAAAGGATTATTACCATAATCTTATATGGAAATGATCTATGCATATCCCATAAATATAATAATATCCTATAGGATAAAGAGAATAAAATCTTGCCATAGAGAGCAACATGGGCCATAATTTTCCTTCTAAGCGGACAGCTGGATGGGCTAGCCGAGGATCAAACGAGGAATAAAGATGGGCCTCAAATAAATTAATTATCTTATGTTCGGCCGAACATAAATTAATTTATAAACATTTATTCATGCCACTAGAGAATAAATGTTGACTTACCCTTTATTACCGAAGTTGAGTCGGGCTTGCATTTAGACATTACGAATCCGTATTTAAGATATCGAACGTCCATTAATTATTTATAGCATTACATCGCTTAAAATAATTAATATCTTTAATTCCTTAAGTAGTACCACTCAACCTTATTATTGTACTTGAGCTAACTCAACTGCGGGGTTTAGTACAATAAACCTTTGAGCTCCTTAAGGGACGTCATCATCCTAAGCGGATACGGTGACTCGTCTGAGATAACTAGCATGACATACAACCGCCACCACCCAAGATCACGGAGAATATTGGGTTAGAACATATAACCTCACCCATAACAAGTCAAAGTGATGGTCAACAACTCATACTTATCTAATACCTTATCGAGGTTTAGATCATCGTAAGTCACCGAGATCTTGGTTCTTCACTACGGTCAGATAGAAGAACTCATCTCACTGTGATCCTTCAATACGTCAGAGACGTACCAGCATAGACAAGCAACCAAGTCAAGTCACTTCTTATCTATACCGCAGCCTATACCGACAACTCGTCCTCAAGTTGTCTCAGCTGTGAAACTTTTTATATCTCATTAAGCTTGACCAATCATACAGACTTCTGTGATCTTCTACACACTGTATGATCTAACTTATATATGAGATAAGGGGACACATATATATGCAATCAAGTATTCATTTCAGATAGGAGATTGTAATAGTGGTAACAGGAAACATTGTATACAAGCTCAACCAAACCGCTTTCGATATCAAATCCAACAATCTCCCACTTATACTAAAGCAAACTTTTAGTATGCAATGTGTCTCTACTAGCTATTACAAACAAAACCATCACTTTGCTTCTCCCACTTATACAAAAGTTTCCTTTCTAAGTGGGTGCCATCTAGCGTAATTCAAGTCCTCTAACGTGCCCGACGTAGACTTATTGCGGCAGGCTTTAGCGGGTGCCATCTAGCGCAATTCAAGTCCTCTAACGTGCCCAACGTAGACTTATTGCGGCAGGCTTTCGTGAATGGATCCGCTAGGTTATCCGTCGTATCAATCTTTGCAATCAGCACGTCCCCTCGTCTAACGATTTCTCGTATGACATGGTACTTTCTCTCTATGTGTTTGCTTGCCTTGTGGATCCGTGGTTCCTTCGAGTTTGCCATTGCACCTGAGTTATCACAGTAAACCATGATACTCATGGGCAAACCAGGTACCACATCTAGATCCATGAGGTAGTTCTTAAACCATCTGACCTCATAGCAGACCTCCGGCGGCTACATATTCGGCTTCCATGGTAGAGTCCGCAATGCATCGCTGCTTTGCACTCCGCCAGGATACGGTTCCACCTCCCAAGGTAAACACATAGCCTGAGGTAGACTTTTTCTCATCACGGTCAGATTGGAAATCCGAGTCTGAATAACCCAAAGGCATTAGACTATCTGCATGGTAAGCCAGCCTATAATCTCGAGTCCTTTCGGTGCTTGAATATATGCTTTACCGCGATCAATGAGCTTGTCGAGGTTAGGCGATATCTAGCCACTACGCCCACCGCATAGCGGATATCGGGCCTCGTGCATAGCATTGCATGAATGAGACTTCCACGGCGAAACGTGGGAAACTTGTCTCATTCCTCTATCTTCTTTGCGATCATAGGTGCGCCTTTAGATAAAGGAACGCCATGTCGAAATGTAGCAATCCTTTCTCGACGGTCCGCATACTAAAACGGTAATCACATGATCAATGTAAGGCGCTGAGATAAGCTCAACATTTTCCTCTTGCGATCTCGGTAAACCTTGATCCCAAGAATGTACTGCTGCATCTCCTAAGTCTTTCATTTGAAAGCGATCGGATAACCAACTCTTTACGTCGATAACAACTTCACATTGTTGCCAATAGAAGAATGTCATCTACGTAAAGTGCAAGAAATACCACATTACCGTTGACATCTAAGCGATACACACAACTCTCGCTATGCTCTTGGGTAAATCCATGGGACTTTACCACCTTGTCCAAACGTAAGTTCCATGATCTTGCATCATTGTCTCAGATCGCCTCATTGCACGTCCATGGGTCGATTATTGCCATTCGTTTACGGGACTAAATCCAAGATTCACCCACGAACATACATCGCTCGGGTTGACGAACAACCCTCCCACTGACGAGGCACTACAGCACAATGGCAGCGGTGGGTGCGATAACTTGTGGTTCTCTATCTTGCACAACTTGCTTGGTAGGTACCACTTCATGCGGTCGGTATCTCCGGTGGAACTCGACCCACTTCAATTTCTTGAAGTATCGGTGTCGATCCTCCCACTAGATTCGACATCTCATACCTTTGGTCTAATCGGTGGTGGAATCGATCATCTTCTAATTCTTGAAGAATGATTTCAACTTTGGATTTATGATTTTTCATGTAGTCCTCTTCTAAGAATCGGGCATTAGTGCTAATAATGACCCCGATCCTTAGGACTATAGAATAAACCACCTTCGTTCCTCTAGGATAGCGATAAACAGCCTTGCATCGGATCTAGCCTCCAACTTGTCGCCTTCTTGTTCGGCACATGTCTTTGGATCGCCCATATCCTTATGTGGCTTAAACTCGGCTTAGCCCAAACCACAACTCAAAAGGGTCTCTTGGTGACTTGGATGGTACTAGATTTAGCAAGTATGCCTCGTTCTAAGGCATACCCCGAGCGAAATAGCAAAGTTGCATAACTCATCATTGATCTAACCATTTCAAAAGAGTCCTATTTCTTCGTTCGACACACCATTTTGTCGTGGTGTGTGGGTGAAATCTTGTTGGGAGGTAATCCCACACTTCACTAGATAGTCCATGAACTCGTTGTTGAGGTATTCGTCACCGCGATCGAATCGCAAATGACTTGATACTCTTACCTTGCTTCGTCTCCACTTCCGCCTAAAATTCTTTGAATTTCTCAAAGCATTCGGACTTGCGGTGAAGCATGTATACGTATCCGTACCTTGAGTAATCGTCGATGAAAGTGACAAAATACCGTACCTCCACGAGCTTGTGTGGACATCGGTCCACACAGTCGAATGGACTAGCTCTAACATTTCTTTGGCTCTATGACCCTTGGCTTTGAAGGGTCGGTCAACATCTTACCTTCTATACTGATAAGTAGGCGGGAGCAGATGGCGTGAGATTACCCAACGCTCCATTCTTAGCCAGTCTTTGGATCCTATTTAGATTGATGTGACCTAAACTAAGATGCCGAGAGAAAGAGGTGTCATCTTCGAAGAAAACTTTCTCTTTTAAGGTTTGATGTAGATCTGACATAGTTATATGTATTATGTATTGCGAAATAGTATAAAGCGATTTATATAATGTGCTACACAGATAACCGTCATTTCTTATGATAGAAACACCACTATCAAAAACAAGCGAATATCCATGAATAAACAATTTGAAACGAAACAAGGTTCCACCGAAAATCCGGCACATATAAAACGTCTTTTAAAACTAAAGCTGTTTTCTCAAACATAAAGTAACATCTCCGATCGCAACGGCCTCGACTTTCGCGCGTTGCCCATGGAGATCGTTATCTCGCCATTATTCAGCTCCTTGTCGCGGGAACCCACGCAGGTGTAACAAACATGATCGATCGCTTTCGTGTCTACTACCTAAGAATGGGTAGAACAAGTCGCTAAACATGTTTCGTTACTAAAGCAAATGGCGTACCTAGAGCCTTGAGCTTGGGGCACTTAGCCTTCAATGCACAGATCTCACCGCACTTGAAGCATTGCCCTTCTCCTTTGGCTTTTTCAAACCATTTGGTAGAGCCCCTGTATTACTCCCTCTTTTCTTTAGCCTTAGCATCTCTTGAATTCCACTTTTCCTTTTCATCTTTCGATAAAGCGTTGGTTTTCTTTTAGTGCGTACTAAAGATCTGCACCTTTGCCCATTTTGCGTTCTTCCGTTACTAGATCCTCTTGCAATGAATCTAGAGTATATCTCTTATCATAAAGGACTGCTTTATAACGGAAGTCATCAAAAGACTTGGGCAAAGTGTTGAGGATCATATCGATTATGACTACGTCATCAATATATCCTCCAACCAATTCGAGCTCTCCGAAGAGATTAATCATTTGCTCTACATGGTTATGCACCGAATCGCTTTCCTTCATTGAACTTGACATTATTGATTTTGTCAAATTATGATGCGATTACGTCCGACTCTCATACAATTTCATAAGACTTAGCCATATCGTGGCTGCATCTTCCATCTCTTGATTTGGAGTTGGGGACTCGCACATGGTGACCAAAGAAGGCACTTTGCCATTCTATTTGATTTGTCCCATTTCTCGTGCTCCTTGCGTTCCTCATCAGTAGATGAATTGTCTAGAGGCTTGGGACGGGGTGTAGTGAGTACAAATAGATTTTCTTCCGCAGTAAGAACATTCTCAATGTTTCATTTCCACTCGATAAAATTTGGACCGGATAAGGGATTTTGTGCGAGCATATTGATAATCGGTGTAAGAGACATATCTAAACACATAAGCATACGATCGCACATAATTAGTAACAATAATATTGTAACCTTTTGATAAAACAATATTAATTGAAACCTCCAATCGTCCAAGGAATCCCACATGCAAGCCACGCGTGTGGACGTTTACACATGAACCCCTCGAACAGACTAAAATATACATTTTAGTCGTTTAATTTCAATCCATGTCAACTTATCCTTATGATAAATGAAATTAACGATTGGACCTTTCTAGACCACATCACTATCGCAAGAAGGGACTTAGCGGGAAGTTGTACTTGAGGTGATGTCTAGCAATGACCACAATTTTAACCAAGAGAAAATGAATTCTTAGAATTGGCATACTCACTCGGACCATACCGCTTCCAATTCAAATTCTTTTGTTATCTCATTTTATATCTATCTCTAGAGAACTTATGAAAATCGCACATACAAGCGCAGCGTGTGGGCGTTTACACATGAAACTCCCACTTCTCAATAGATTTAAAATGTTTTATTTAGAAATCTCATCTAAAAACTTATGATAAGCAGTGCGAAGCAAGCCACGCATGTGGGCGTTTACTCACGGTCGTCTCACTTTGTTTAGAGATCAAAAGTGGAGGTCTTGACATTTTAATTTTAAAATTAATTTGTCGGGTTGCTTGCTTAGTCTTTTTGTTCAAAAGGTTTGTCCATGCAGATCACGTAATCCTAGCATGCTTGTCATAGAACTCAACATGTAAAACATGCTCGCGAAATTCTAAAATATGCTTGAAAGCGATAAACCTAGCATGCTTACTATGCGCGTCCAATTACGAAAACACGTAAAGGTTTGTCAGCGTAATTTAAACATACATAGCATGCTCTTGCATTATTTAAACATCCACGACATGCAATGAGCGATAAAAATAAAATAAAACGTTCATCGTGGCCCACTCGTGGAATCGCACTTTCCGCCTAATCTATTACATAGAATTGCAAAAACGGATCTTTATAATCTTCAAAGCGGGCCTCGCGTGCGGGCACGGACCGGACTCATCAAAAGCGATTCGGGCTGGAAAAGCGGATGCAGGCTCGGCCAATCACGCGGCGGCGTCCGCGGCGTCGTGCACGCCTTGCGTGCCGTCGCCCGCACGTCGTCGCGACCCGTTTTCCGTCGTCTCGATCTGGTGCTTCGTGTTCGTTTTACTTTACGGATAAGATTTACGAGAAAATAAATCTAATCTAACCACGGATTTTCTCGTGGTTAAAAACAAAATCCGACAAAAAAGCGAGCCACGACGACGGATCCAACAATTAATTAAGCGCGTAATAATCAAGCGTGAATTAATCAGCGAGCGAATACCGATCCCGTGCTCGATACCAGTGTAGGAAAAACTATGTTTAGCCTCTCCCGAGGATCTATCTTGGATGTTTAATTCACCATACATTGATTATATACCTAGCATGCACCTATAATTAATTGCAACACGTTGGGGTTTTCTCGTGTTTACCTTTGAATCTGTCGGCGGAATGGATCGAGACTCGTGCTTTGACCTTACGGATCAGTATCCGGTTGCCCAATCTCCAGCGTCGGTGAGGGCGATCTATGGAGAATGCTTCGGAAAATCACCCTCAAGCTCTCAAGAATTTTGAAAATCTCTCAAAGGATGAACCTCAAATTCTCGAAAATAATAATGATGATTATTAATCATTGACCTAGATTTAATCTCTTACCTCATATTTATAATGCATTACCATAATCCTATATGGAAATTACCATAATCCCATATGGAAATTACCATAAACCTTTATGGAAAGGATTATTACCATAATCTTATATGGAAAGGATCTATGCATATCCGTAAATATAATAATATCCTTACGGGATAAAGAGAATAAAATCTTGCCATAGAGAACAACATGGGCGCCAATTTTCCTTCTAAGCGACAGCACTGGATGGGCTAGCCCGAGGATCAAATCACGAGGAATAAAGATGGGCCTCAAATAAATTAATTATCTTATGTTCGGCCCGAACATAAATTAATTTATAAACATTCATTCATGCCACTAGAGAATAAATCTTGACTTACCCTTTATTACGAAGTTGAGTCGGGCTTACATTTAGACATTACGAATCCCGTATTTAAGATATCGAGCGTCCATTAATTATTTATAGCATTACATTGCTTAAAATAATTAATATCTTTAATTCCTTAAGTAGTACCACTCAACCTTATTATTGTACTTGAGCTAACTCAACTGCGGGGTTTAGTCTGATAAACCTTTGAAGCTCCTTAAGGGGCGTCATCATCCTAGCGGATCGGTGACTCGTCTGAGATAACTAGCATGACATACAAGCACGCCACCACCCAAGATGCGGAGAATATTGGGTTAGAACATATAACCCTCACCCGTAACAAGTCGAAGTGATGGTCAAGAACTCATACTCATCTAATACCTTATCGAGGTTTAGATCGTCGTAAGTCACCGAGATCTTGGTTCTTCACTACGGTCGGATAGAAGAACTCATCTCACTGTGATCCTTCAATACGTCGAGCGTACCAACATAGATAAGCAACCAAGTCAAATCACTTCTTATCTATACATGACTATCTGACAACTCGTCCTCAAATTGTCTCGGTGCGAAACTTTTTATATCTCGTTAAACTTGACCAATCATACGGACTTACGTGATCTTCTACACCTGTATGATCTAACTTATATATGAGATAAGGGGACACGGATATATGCAATCAAGTATTCATTTCGGATAGGAGATTGTAATAGTGGTAACGGAAATATTGTATACAAGCTCGACCAAAGCGCTTTCGATATACAAATCCAACATATACCTTGTCTGCCGTTATTTTCCTCTGCCATGTGTTTCTTATTGTGTGATTTTTTGAATTTCAGGATGCGACTTCGGTGATGGGGGAGCTGCACCGTATGGCTGGATTCATCGTCGAGGGCGTGTCTCGGTACGAGGCGATAGAGAGGGAGCGGGCCGCTGTCGAGGTTGAGCTGGCTACTGCGAGGGCGGATGCCGAGGCTACAAGGGCCGCTGCTGAGGCTGCCCTGAAGAAGAAGAACCGGGCCCTGCAGGTGGCCCGTGCCGAAGTGGAGAGTGCAGGAGAGGCGGCCGAGGCGGAGAAGAAACTCGTCGAACAAAGAGTGCCCTTGGCGGGCGGGGCCGATCTTGAGGGCCTTCGCCCGGCGAGCTTATCGAATCAGAGACCTTCTCCACCTTCATCTCCGACCTGGCCGCCGTCCTCAAGCCGCAGGTGATATCCGACCACCTGGAGGGTTGGCGGCGCGATGCACGACCCGATAAAGTCGAGCATGGGTGGGTCGAGGTCGCTTCTCGGACAACTGCAGAAGAACTATGCGGGTGATTGCCGAGGTGGGCTCGCTTCCCGTCTTTGAGACTTTGGCTTCCTCCACTTCTCCGACGTGCGAGGCCGTGACCTGTGCGAGGAGGATGAAGACCCGAGCTTGAGAACTCCTTGCCGAGTGCGGGCGAAGGCTGGGGAGGTGGGGCGAGTTCAAGTCTCCTTTGAAGGGAGCCCTTGACGGGATGCAGTGAGCCCCCGTAGAGGCTCGGTCAGTGAGCTTTGTAATAGGTGTAGGAAAGCGATTTTGACCTCTCCAGGATCTATCTTGGATGTTTAATTCACCATACATTGATTATATTCTAGCATGCACTTATATAATTAATTGCAACACGTAGGGATTTTCTCGTGTTTACCTTTGAATCTGTCGGGGATGAGCGAGATGAGCGGATCGAGACTCGTGCTTTGATCTTGTGGATTGTATCCGGTTGCCCAATCTCCGGCGTCGAGTGAGGGCGATCTATGGAGAATGCTGAGAAAATCACCCTAGCCCTCTATATGATTTTCGAAAATCTCTCCCAAGAGCAATGGGATTCTCGAAAATTATGGTGATGGATAATTAAGGATTAGCCTTGATCTTATCTCTTACCTTATATTTATAATGCATTACCATAATCCCATTAGGAAAGGATCCATGCATATCCCATAAATATAATAATATCCTTATGGATAAAGAGGATAAAATCCTTGCTATAGAGGGAAGGGGGCGCCGATTTCCATGTAGCTACGGGCCTGGATGGGCCAGCCCAGGGATCAAATGCAAGGAATAAAGATGGGCCTCAAATAAATTAATTATCTTATGTTCATTCGAACATAAATTAATTTATAAACATTCATTCATGCCACTAGAGAATAAATCTTGACTTACCCCTTTATTACCGAAGGTGGTCGAACTTGCACTTAGACATTACGAATCCCGTATTTAAGATATCGCGTCCATTAATTATTTAGAGCATTACGATTGCTTAAAATAATTAATATCTTTAATTCCTTAAGTAGTACCACTCGACCTCATTATTGTACTTGAGCTAACTCAACCTGCGGGGTTTAGTACAATAAACCTTTGAGCTCCTTAAGGGGCGTCATCATCCTAAGCGGATACGGTGACTCGTCTGAGATAACTAGCATGACATACAAGCACCGCCACCACCCAAGATGCGGAGAATATTGGGTTAGAACATATAACCCTCACCCATAACAAGTCAAAGTGATGGTCAAGAACTCATACTCACCTAATACCTTATCGAGGTTTAGATCATCGTAAGTCACCGAGATCTAGGTTCTTCACGACGGTCGTATAGAAGAACTCATCTCTTGTGATCCTTGATACGTCGAGGCGCACCGGCATAGACAAGCAACCAAGTCAAGTCACTTCTTATCTATACAGTAGCTGCATCGGACAACTCGTCCTCAAGTTGTCTCATTTGTGAAACTTTTATATCTCATTAAGTTTGACCAATCATACGGACTTACGTGATCTTCACACATCGTATGATCTAACTTATATATGAGATAAGGGACATGAATATATGCAATCAAGTATTCAATTCAGATAGGAGATTGTAATAGTGGTAATAGGAAACATTGTATACAAGCTCAACCAAACGATTTTCAAGATACAAATCCAACAATGTCCCACTTATACTAAAGCAAACTTTTAGTATACAATGTGTCTCTACTAGCTATTACAAACAAAACCATCACTTTGCTTCTCCCACTTATACAAAAGTTTCTTTTCTAAGTGGGTGCCATCAGCGCAATCGAGTCCTCGAGCGTGCACTTGTAGACTTTTGCGGCGGGCTCTTTGTGAATGGATCCGCTAGGTTATCCGTCGTACCAATCTTTTCAATCGGCCGTCCCTCGTCTAACGATTTCTCGTATGACATGGTACTTTCTCTCTATGTGTTTGGTCGCCTTGTGGGTCCGTGGTTCCTTCGAGTTTGCCATCGCACCGAGTTATCACGATGAAACTATGATACTCTTGGGCAAACCGGTACCACACCTAGATCCATAAGGTAGTTCTTGAACCATCTGACCTCAAGGCGGCTACATATTCGGCTTCCATGGTAGAGTCCACAATGCATCGCTACTTTGCCCGCGCCAGATCGGCTCCACCTCCCAAGGTAAACACATAGCACTGAGGTAGACTTTTTCTCATCACGGTCGACTTGAAACCCAGTCTGTGTAACCCAAAGGCATTAGACTTTTCGCATGGTAAACCAAACTATAATCTCGAGTCCTTTTCGGTGCTTGAGTATATGCTTCATCGATCCAATGAGCTTGTCTGTGGTTGAGGCGATATCTAGCTACTATGCCTACCGTGACAGCGAGATATCGGACCTCATACATAGCATTGCGTACATTAGACTTCCCTACGCCAAGCGTAAGGAACTTGTCTCATTTCCTCTATCTCCTTTGCGGTCATAGGTGGTGCTCCTTAGATAAAGGAACGCCATGTCCGAAGGTAACAATCCTTTCTTGGCGGTCCGCATACTAAAACGAGTAATCACAAGTATCGATGTAAGGCGCCGAGATAAGCTCAACATTTTCCTCTTGTGTTCTTTTCGCAGCCTTTGTAATAGGTTCAGTGACGGGTCATTAGGATCCCGAGCTTTGTAAATTTCCACTTTGTGAATAATAAATACACCTTTGAAATGAATGTGTTTCTCTTGTTTTTAGCACCTCTTCTCCTTACATCGGCCAGATCACGATCTCTTGACCAAGCTGAAAGAAGTCCGAGGTGCCTTGGCTGAGAAGGATGAGGAGGTGGTGTTTTGGAGGAGCCGATCGGCCGAGCTGACCCAGACTTTGCATAGCATGGATAGCCAAATTGCTGGGGTCGGTAGCTCGACATCGTCGGCCGGGCTGAAAAAGCAACTGCAAGGGGCCAAACACGAGGTGGCACGTCTTCTGGCAGAGAACGAAGCCTTGAAGCTAAGAATCATTCATCTGGAAGTCTAGCAGGCGGATGTCTCTGCCGATGTCATTCTGTGGTCGCCGATGCGGTGTGAGGAGAATACTCGATCCGCTAAGCAGAAGTTGGCGCGGATCTCGGAGGAGCATCTTTGAATCTGAGCGGTGATCCACCGATCTGGTGGTATTACTATATCCGAGGCCAATGACCGAGCTCAGCTTCTGCTTGCCGAGGGCATGGTTTTGAGGACAAGGAGGGCCTAAAAGCAAGAATTTTAAAAGCGCCTCAAGCTTGGTCAAATGCCTTGACTTTACGAGCTCGTCATAAGCGGTGTATGCCCGAGCCTCGCGACCAGACTCGGCCGACCACCGGCGTTAGAATTGAAGAAGTCGGGCGGGTGGCGGTTATATGGACCACGCCGAGGTGCTTGGTGATGGGAACAGACATGTCAGAGATGTCGTCTCGTGGTCGGGCCCCATTATCGGGGAGGCGGACGGGCGAGGTCCTCATGTCGACGAAGAAGGATGTCGGTCGGGGTCGAGGTCATTGTAGGGAAAACGTATGTTAACCCTCGCCCCGAGGATCCATCTTGGGTGTTTAATTCACCATACATTGATTATAAACCTAGCATGCGTCTACATAATTAAATCGCAACACGTTGGGGATTACACGTGTTTACCTTTGGATCCAAGAGGTCGATGGAGCGAGATGAGCGGATCGAACGGATCGGACTCGTGCTTTGACCTTTCGGATCAGATCCGATTGCCCAATCTCCAACGTCGAGTGAGGACGATCTATGGAGAATGCTTCGGAAAATCACCCTCTTTTCTCTCTACACAATTTTCGAAAATCTCTCCAAGAGCTTATGGAATTCTCGAAAATATTAGGTTAATAATGTTTGCATTAGCCAAGACTTTATCTCATACCTTATATTTATAATGCACTACCTTAATCCTATATGGAATATTACCATAATCCTATATGGAATATTACCATAATCCTATATGGAATATTACCATACTCTTAGGATTATTTCCATACTCTTAGGATTAATTCCATACTCTCAAGATTATTACCATAATCTTATATGGAAAGGATCTATGCATATACCATAAATATAATAATATCCTTGTGGGATAAAGAGAATAAAATCTTTCCTTTGAGAGCACATAGGGGACCGATTTTCTTGTAGCTATGGGCTGGATGGGCCGACCAGGATCAAATGCAAGGAATAAAGATGGGCCTCAAATAAATTAATTATCTTATGTTCAACCCGAACATAAATTAATTTATAAACATTCGATCATGCCACTAGAGAAAGAATGTTGACTTACCCTTTATTACCGAAGTTGAGTCGGGCTTGCACTTAGACATTACTGAATCTCAGTATTTAAGATATCGAACATCCATTAATCATTTCTAGCAATGATCGCTAAACGATTAATATCCTTATTTCCTTAAGTAGTACCACTCAACCTTATTATTGTACTTGAGCTAACTCGACTGCGGGGTTTAGTACAATAAACCTTTGAGCTCCTTAAGGGACGTCATCATCCTAAGCGGATACGGTGACTCGTCATGATAACTAGCGTGACATACAAGATCGCCACCACCCAAGACGCGGAGAATCTTGGGTTAGAACATATAACCCTCACTCATAACAAGTCAAAGTGATGGTCAAGAACTCATACTCACCTAATACCTTATCGAGGTTTAGATCATCGTAAGTCACCGAGATCTTGGTTCTTCACGACGGTCGGAAAGAAGAACTCATCTCACCGTGATCCTTCAATACGTCGAGACGCATACAAGCATAGACAAGCAACTAAGTCAAGTCACTTCTTATCTATCTGCAGCCCAAACCGACAACTCGTCCTTAAGTCGTCTCGGTGTGTGAAACTTTTATATCTCATTAAGCTTGACCAATCATACGGACTTACGTGATCTTCTACACACCGTATGATCTAACTTATATATGAGATAAGGGACACGAGATATATGCAATCAAGTATTCAAATCGGATAGGAGATTGTAATAGTGGTAACGAGAAACATTGTATACAAGCTCAACCAAAGCGCTTTCAAGATACAAACCAACAATCTCCCACTTATACTAAAGCAAACTTTTAGTATACAATGTGTCTTTCTACTAGCTATTACAAACAACCATCACTTTGCTTCTCCCACTTATACAAAAGTTTCCTTTCTAAGTGGGTGCCATCGCGCAATCCAAGTCCTCTAACGTGTTCATCGTAGACTTTTTGCGGCGGGCTCTTCGTGAATGGATACGCTAGATTTTCCGTCGTATCAATCTTTTCAATCAAGACGTCACCTCGTCTAACGATTTCTCGTATGACATGGTACTTTCTCTATGTGTTTAGTCGCTTGTGGGTCCGTGGTTCCTTCGAGTTTCACATCGCACCGAGTTATCACAAGAACTATGATACTCTTGGGCAAACCAGTACCACATCTAGATCCATGAGGTAGTTCTTGAACCATACTGACCTCCTTAGAAGCCTCCGGCGGCTACATATTGGCTTCCATGGTAGAGTCCGCATGCATCATTGCTTTGCCGCCTTGATACGGCTCCACCTCCCAAGGTAAACACATAGCCGAGGTTGACTTTTTCTCATCACGGTCGACTTGAAAATCCAGTGCAGATAACCCAAAGGCATTAGACTATCTCGCATGGTAAACCAGCTTTATAATCTCGAGTCCTTTTCGGTACTTGAGTATATGCTTATTGCGATCAATGAGCTTGTCCAGGTTAGATCGATATCTAGCTACTATGCCTACCGCATAGCGTATATCGGGCCTCGTGCATAGCATTGCGTACATGAGACTTCCACGGCGGAAGCGTAAGGAACTTGTCTCATTTCCTCTATCTCGCTGCAAATATAGGTGATGCGTTTTAGATAAAGGAACGCCATGTCCGAAAGGTAGCAATCCTTTCTTGGCGGTCCGCATACTAAACGAGTAATCACGAGATCAATGTAAGGCGCTGAGATAAGCTCAACATTTTCTTCTTGCGATCTCGGAAACCTTGATCCCAAGAATGTACGCAGATCTCCTAAGTCTTTCATTTGAAACCGATCGGATAGCCAACTCTTTACACGTCGATAATGACTTCACGTTGTTGCCAACTAGAAGGATGTCATCTACATAAAGTGCAAGAAATACCACATCACCGTTGACATCTAACCGATACACACAACTCGCTAGGCAACGGGTAAATCCATGGGACTTTACCACCGTCAAAGCGTAAGTTCCATGATCGGAGGCTCCTTAAGTCCATAAATGGACTTCTTAAGCTTCCATACTAGATGCTCTTCACCCTTACCACATAACCTTCAAAGTTGCATATAGATGTCTCTACCTTCTTCAAGGTAACCGCTTAGAAAAGCGGTTTTAACATCCATTTGCCAAACCTCTAGGTTCAAGTGCTATGGCTAGAAGAATTCGATGGACTTGAGCATTGCTACGAGGCGAAAAGGTCTCATCGAAATCGATGCCCTCAACTGAGTGTACCCTTTCGCCACAAGCACGGCTTTAAAAGCGAAACCTCTCCATCGAATCTCTTCCTCTTGTATATCCACTTACTACCTATGGCTTCCTTGTCATCCGGTAGAGGTGTCTTTTCATATCATCCATAGCCGTTATGGACTCCATTTCTAAGTCCATAGCGGTGTGCCATGATCTTGCATCAATATCTTGATCGCCTCCTTGTATGTCCATGGGTCGATTATCGCATGTTAAATCTGCTTGGGACTAAATCCAAGATTCACCCACGAACATAAATCGCTCGGGCCGACAAACAACCTCCCACTACGACGAGGTTCTACAGCACAATGGCAACGGTGGGTGCAGATACTTGTGGTTCTCTAACTTGCACGACTTGCGTGGTAGGTACCACTTATGCGGTCGGTATCTCCGGTGGAACTCGACCCACTTCAATTTTTGAAGTATCGGTGTCGATCCTCCCACTGACTCGACATCTCGCACCTTTGGCCTAATCGGTGGTGGAATACGATCATCTTCTAATTCTTCAAGAATGATTTCAACTTTGGACTTATGATTTTCATATAATCCTCTTCTAAGAATCGGGCATTAGTGCTAATAATGACCTTCCGATCCTTAGACTATAGAATAAACCACCTTCGTTCCTCTAGGATAGCCGATAAACGCCTTGCGCCGGATCTAGCCTCCAACTTGTCGCCTTTCTTGTTCAAAGACGTGTCGGATCGCCCCATATCCTTATGTGGCTTAAAGCGGGCTTGCGCCCAAACCACAACTCGAAGGGTCTTTTCGACCGACTTGGGACGGTACTAGATTTAGCAAGTATCTTGCCGCCTCTAAGGCATATCCCCGTAACGAAATAGGCAATGTAGCATAACTCATCATAGATCTAACCATTTCCAAAAGAGTCCTATTTCTTCGCTCGACACACCATTTCTTTGTGGTGTGCCCGTGAAGTCTACCGGACGTAATCCACACTTCACTAGATAGTCCATAAACTCACATCGAGGTATTCGCCAAACTCTTTGAATTTCTCAAAGCATTCTGACTTTGTGAAGCGGTATATGTATCCGCACCTGAGTAATCGTCAATGAAAGTGACAAAATACTGCACCCTCCACGAGCTTGTGTGGACATCGGTCCACATAGGTCGAATGGACTAACTCAACATTTCTTTGGCTCTATAACCCTTCGCTTTGAAGGGTCCGGGTCGACATCTTCCTTCTATACAAGATTCGCAGACCGAAGCGAGTAACCGTGAGATTCCCCAACGCCCATTCTTAGCCAGTCTTTGGATCCTATTTAGATTGATGTGACCTAATCTAAGATGCCGAGAAAAGTAGAGTCATCTTCTAAGAAAACTTTCTCTTTTAGGGTTTGATGAAGATGCAACATAGTTATAGGTATTATGTTTTGCGAAATAGTATAAAGCTTAATTATATAAGGTGCTAACACGTATAACTTCGTCATTTCTTATGATAGAAACACCACTATCAAAAATAATGAGAATATCCATGAGTAAATAATTTCAAAGCAAACAAGGTTCACCGAAAATCCGGCACATATAAAACGTCTTTCAAAACTAAAACTGTTGTCCCAAAACATAAAGAAACATCTCCAACTCGCAACGACTTTCGACGCGCTGCCCATGGAGATCGTTATCTCGCCATCAAACAGACTCCCTTGTCGCAGGAACCCCCGCAGGTGTAACAAACATGATCGAGTTATACCAGATCTACTACCCAAGAATGGGTAGAACAAGTCGCTAAACATGTTTCGTTACTAAAGCAAGCGGCGTACCTTAAGCTCGAGCATAGGGCACTTGGCCTTCCAACGCCCTGCTTCACCGCACTTGAAGCACTTCGCCTTCTCCTTCGCTTCTTCAAGCCTCCGGTGGCAACCATGTTCTTGCTCCCATTACTCCCACTATTTCCTTGCCTCTACCACCTTTGGTACCCCTTTTCTATTTCCATTTTGCGATGAAAATTTTGGGCCCTTAGATGTGCTAGCAAGAGCATGTGCTCTTTTCCCATAACTCCTTCCGCCGAACGAGATCATTAAGCAACCGACTAAGTGTAAACTCGGTCTTGCTCATGATCGCATATTTGGGAAGTGTATTGAGGATGATATCGACCTTGCTTCGCCGTCAATACCTCCTCCCAACCCGATCAAGACTATCCATGAGACGAGTCATGTGGGAGACATGTTCATGGACCGAACTTCCTTCTTCCATCTTACACGCCAAGATTTCTCTCATTGTGTGGAAGTCGATCGTCCGATCCGATCGCCCAAACTTACTCGAGACTCGACCAAATATCGTCGCGTCGCCATCGATCGATGTCAGCTGCAAGCCTTTGGACATCGTAGTCATCATATAGCATTTAGCCATATTGTTTGACTTATTCCAAAGTCCGCCGACTCATTGCCATTAGTCGATCGTCGATAGGGCATCGGGTTTAGGAGTAGTGAGAACAAACATGTGTTCTTCAAATGATAAGAACATATTCCATGTTTCGCTTCCACTCGATAAAATTTGGACCGGATAACGGATTTTGTGCGAGCATATTGATAATCGGCGAAGAGACATATCTCAAACGATAATGTAAACACATAACATACGATCGCAAATAATTCGTAATAATAATATTGTAACCTTTTGATAAAACAATATTAATTGAAACCTCCAATCGCCCAAGGAATCCCACACGCAAGCCACGCTGTGGACGTTTACACATGAACCCCCGACCGCACTAAAATTTACCTTTAGTCGCTTAATTTCAATCCATGTCAACTTATCCTTACGACAAATGAAATTAATGATTGGACCTTACTTGCACCACATCACTATCGCAGAAGGGACTTCATGAAGTTGTACTTGAGGTGATGTCTAAGCAATGACCACAATTTTAATAAACAGAAGATGAATTCTTAGAATTGGTATACTCACCGGACCATACCGCTCCAATTCAAATTCTTTTGTTATCTCATTTTATATCTATCTCTAGAGAACTTATGAAAATCGCACACGCAAGCCACGCGTGTGGGCGTTTACATGAAACTCCCACTTCTCAATAGATTTAAAATGTTTTATTTAGAAATCTCATCTAACAAACTTATGATAAACAATGCAAGCAAGCTAACGCGTGTGGATCGTTTACTCACGTATCGCCTCACTTTGTTTAGAGATCAAAAGTGGAGGTCTTGACATTTTAATTTTGAAAAATTAATTTGTCGGGTTGCTTGCTTAGTCTTTTTATTCAAAAGGTTTGTCCATGCAGATCACGTAATCCTAGCATGCTTTTCTATAGAACTCAACATGTAAAACATGCTCGCAGAATTCTAAAATATGCTTGATAAACGCGATAAACCTAGCATGCTTACTATGCGCATCCAATTACGTAAAACACATAAAGGTTTGTCAACGTAATATAAACATACATAGCATGCTACTGCATAATTTTAAACATCCACGACATGCATATGAACGATAAAAATAAAATAAAACGTTCATCGCGGCCCAATCGTGAAACCTGCACATTTAAATCTAATCTATTACATAGATTTACAAAGTACAGAAATAAACTTCGAAAACGGGCCTCGCGTGCACGGGCACGGACCGGATTCAACAAATAGGCCTCGCGTGCACGGGCACGGACCGGAAAAACTGGATTGGGCTGGAAAAGCGGGCCGGGTCGGTCATTGTCGGCCGGGCGCGCTGGGCAAAGCCCACCAAGACGCCCACCTTGCGCGCGCCGCCTGCCGCTGTTCTTCGCGGGCTACCGCGGTCGCTAACGCGATCGCGACCCGCCGAAAGCACGCTGCGCTGCCACGCCCAAGCGCCGAACGCCCGCCGAGACGCCGCCGCCCGCCATACCGCGATCGCGAAGTTCGCCAAGCGCCGGGTTTCCGCCAACGCGCCCGTCGCCGCTCGCTAGTCGACGCCGCAGCTCGCGGGTAATCTCGTCACCGCGAAGCTCGCCGCTAGCGCCGAGGATCTCGCGCGAGCGCGCGCCTGCCGCCCGCAGCCTCGTGATCGCCTAGCGATCGCGAGACTCGCCATGAAACCACCCGTAAGACAACCGAGAGACTGTTTTTCCCGTCGTTTCGTTCTTCGCTCTTTCGCTCGTTCTTCTTTTACGTATAAGATTTACATAATAAAATCTAATCTAACCACGGATTTTCTCGTGGTGTAAAAACAAAACCAACAAAACAATAAACGAGCCACGATGAACGCGGATCCACAATTATAAAACGCACGTAATAATCAAACGTGAATTAATCCAACAGAGCCAAGATTCGATCCCGTGCTCGATACCAATGTAGGAAACGATGTTAACCTCGCCCGAGGATCCATCTTGGGTGTTTAATTCACCATACATCGATTATAAACCTAGCATGCGCTACATAATTAAATCGCAACACGCTGGGGATTACACGTGTTTACCTTTCGATCGAAGAGGTCGATGGAACGAGATGAACGGATCGAACGGATCGGACTCGTGCTGACCTTCCGGACTGTATCCCATCGCCCAATCTCCAACGTCGAGTGAGGACGATCTATGGAGAATGCTTCGAAAATCACCCTCTTTTCTCTACACAATTTTGAAAATCTCTCCAAGAGCTTATGGAATTTCGAAAATATTAGGTTAATAATGTTTGCATTAGCCAAGACTTTATCTCATACCTTATATTTATAATGCACTACCTAATCCTATATGGAATATTACCATAATCCTATATGGAATATTACCATAATCCTATATGGAATATTACCATACTCTTAGGATTATTTCCATACTCTTAGGATTATTTCCATACTCTCAAGATTATTACCATAATCTTATATGGAAAGGATCTACGATATACCATAAATATAATAATATCCTTGTGGGATAAAGAGAATAAAATCTTTCCTTTGAGAGCACATGGGGACCGATTTTCTTGTAGCTATGGGCCGGATGGGCCACCTGTGGATCAAATGCAAGGAATAAAGATGGGCCTCAAATAAATTAATTATCTTATGTTCACCCGTAACATAAATTAATTTATAAACATTCGATCACGCCACAGAGAAAGAATGTCGACTTACCCTTTATTACCGAAGTTGAGTCGGGCTTGCACTTAGACATTACGAATCCCCAGATTTAAGATATCGAACGTCCATTAATCATTTCTAGTAACTGATCGCTTAAACGATTAATATCCTTATTTCTTAAGTAGTACCACTCAACCTTATTATTGTACTTGAGCTAACTCAACCTCGCAGGTTTAGTACAATAAACCTTGAGCTCCTTAAGGGACGCCATCATCCTAAACGGATACGGTGACTGACATGATAACTAGCGTGACATACAAGATCGCCACCACCCAAGATGCGGAGAATTGGTTAGAACATATAACCTCACTCATAACAAGTCAAAGTGATGGTCAAGAACTCATACTCACCTAATACCTTATCGAGGTTTAGATCATCGAAGTCACCGAGATCTTGGTTCTTCACGACGGTCGAAGAAGAACTCATCTCACCGTGATCCTTCAATACGCCGAGACGCATCAAGCATAGACAAGCAACTAAGTCAAGTCACTCTTATCTATATCGCAGCCCTAAACCGACAACTCGTCCTTAAGTCGCCTCACCGTGAAACTTTTTATATCTCATTAAGCTTGACCAATCATACGTACTTCGTGATCTTCTACACAATCGTATGATCTAACTTATATATGAGATAAGTGGACATGATATATGCAATCAAGTATTCAAATCGGATAGAGATTGTAATAGTGGTAACAGAAACATTGTATACAAGCTCAACCAAACCGCTTTCAAGATACAACCAACAACAGTATTCTCGTGGGGTCTTGAGATCAAGAGGTAGGAGTTCGCCTCGACCCGTGAGCCCACTTGGTCAGGGGCGCCTCATACCGATCAAAGAGCGCTGGGTAGGTCGTGGTGACGCCGGCCTCATCGACTATGTAGAAAACACCGAGTTCATCCCGGGTGTTCATCGACGACCCGGGGACTTTGTTTTGAACTGGTGTAGCTTCAGCGAGACTTGGCGAGGTGGAGCTCGGAAGCCCGAGTGATTTGTATATAGCTTAGGACTTGGTTTATAGTCATAAATGTATTTAGACTTTGTATCAAGTGTATATTTTCCCCCTAAAGAGGTACAAATATAGCTTAGGACTTAGTTTTAGTCGTAAATGTATTTAGACTGTTTACCGAAGTGTATATCTTTCCAATAAAGGGGTATGGATTGTACGAGATCCGATCTGGACGTCGTTTGCATGTAGATGTTCAAATTAATGAGTAATTTGTATGCCTTGCACGTAGATGTTCAAATCAATGAGTTATCTGTGTGCTTGCACGGAGTTGTTTCAAATTAATGAGTAATCAGATGTGTCGGGTGATCCTCGACGACGCTTAGTTGTCATCTTCGCAAGGCGCCCCTTTTGAAGGTTAATTATGTTTTATCCGAATGGATGTTCACATAAATGTAAGATGAGACGAAGTAAAATACTCATTAGAAAAACAAATGTTTTATTGATAAGTAAATGACATCGCACTTCGGAAAAGCAAAAAGAGGGCTAACATGATGCCGATCTGAAATCAAAGCTATGTAAAATACCTCCTCGGATGAGTGATATGCGGGTTCGGGAATAAGTGCACCGGATAGGCGAGCAAGCTTACAGCCCTTTGCCGAGGTCCTCGTGGGCGTGGTATGGGCCTTCCCATGTCGGGTCTAACTTATTAAGGCGCCGGCTTTACCGGGCCTCATTGTTTCGTAGGACGAGGTCGCTTACTTGGAGTGTGGAGGCTTTCACCTCTTGTTGTAGTACCATGCGACCGGCATTTGTACTTGCTTCATTGATGAAGGCGAGCTCACGCTTTTCCTCTAGAGCATCAAGGTTGACCCGTAGGTTCTCCTCGCTGTCGGTTGGTCGAAGTGAAGAGTACGTGGGCTCGGTGCGCCGATCTCAGCTGGTATGACAGCCTTGGTACCGTAGACTAAGCTGAAGGGTGTTTCTCCGTGTGAAGTCCGAGGTGTCGTTCTGTACGACCAGAGGACTTGAGGGAGATTTTCAACCCAATCACCTTTAGCTCGGTCTAACCTCTTTTTCAATCCTTGAACGATCGTGCGGTTTGTCACCTCGATCTGACCATTCACCTGTGGGTGTGCAACCGAGGTGAACTGTTGTTTGATCTGGAGCTCTTCACAATTTTTTTGAAGTTTCGTCGATGAACCAGGTGCCGTTGTCCGAGATCAAGACATGTGATATGCCGAAGCGGCAAACTATGTTTTTCCACACGAATGTCGGAATCCTTCTGCTAGTGAGGTTTGAAAGAGGCTCCGCTTCGACCCATTTTATGAAGTAGTCTATGGCTACAACCAAATATCGGAGCTGGTCTGGTGCTCGGTCGAAGGACCAACGACGCCGATTCCCCATCGCATGAAAGGCCAAGGACTCAAGGCTACCGAGGTCGGTCCGTGGTAGCTTCGACCGTGGCGAAGTTGGCACTTCGGCACTTTTGACGAGCTCGGCCGAATCTCGACGAGCGTGGGCAATAATACCCCGACCTCGGCCTTCTTCGAGAGAGCTCGTGATCCGATATGGCTTCCACAAGATCCCATGTGAATCTCGCTTAGTACGTAGTCCGCCTCTTACCGCCCAAGGCATCTCGTGAGTGGTTGAGGTAGGATTTCAGAGAGTGCCTTCACGCGTGAGGTACTTTGGGACTCGACCATCATCTTTTGGCTTCGAGCCGATCTTGGGTAGTACACCTTCTTCCAGATATGCTTTATAGGAGACATCCGCCTCGGTTCTATCTCAGTGATGATGTCGATGTGTTGCTCCGCAATGCTTCTGGAATGAACTTCCTCCACCGGTGGATTTGTTGATGACGGCCAATTTATCGAGGATGTCACTTACTGTTCTCCCTCGTGGTATATTATGGATTGTGGAATACCGAATGAGGTCAAGATCTCTTTAGCCTTCTCAAGGTATTGCTTCATTCGATCCTCTTTGGCCTCATATTTTCCTAAGACTTGGTTTACCACGGCCTGGGAATCTCCAAAGATTTGAATCTTTTCTATTTTCAATTCCTTTCGAGACTGAGTCCCGAGATCGATGCTTCATACTTCACCTCGTTATTTGTGGTTGGAAGGAAACCAAGTGCATAGGTCACTTCTTGTTTTTTTCGGACCGAGGAGCAAGATGCCCGCCCGCTACTGCTTTTGCACGAAGCCCCATCCACATACATCTCGCCAATGTACCATCGTAGGTCGAGGGTAGCTTCCTCCGCTATGAGAGAGGGTCGGAGTGACCTCTCCGCGGGGCCGACTTTGTAAATTTGGCCTCTACCAGAAATCGCTAGGCTTGCCTTTATGGCCGGTCCGGGGAGTATAAGATGCCATGCTCGCCGAGCCCAAGGCCCACTGCTATACGCCCGATGATTCGGTTTTGACAAGACTTGTCTCAAGGGTAAGTCACCAAGACACGGATGGAGTGGGCTTGAAAATAAGGTCGGAGGCGTCGCATGGCTCACCGCAACGCTATTTTTTCGGTCGGTGTACCTAGTCTTCGATCCTTTGAGAGCTCGATCGATGAAGTAGATAGGAGTTGTCGTCCGACCTGCCCTCATACCAAGATCAAGACCGATCGCCTCGTCGGAGGCGGCTGTATAAGGAAAGAGTTCGCTTCTTTCAAGCGCATAATGTGGGCGGTCGGCGAGGTACTTTTCACCGTGTGAAGGCGACGTGGTGTTCTTCCTTCCGTGTGAAGTCCGAGGCTCTTCTTAAGATCTTCAAGAAAGAAGTTATTTCTGCGGCCGAGAGAGAATCACCGAGGCGCCAGCATCCGTGAGTTGTGGATCTCACGGATTGTTTTGTACTGCATGTCAAGTATCGTCTTCACCTTGGGCGGATTGGCCTTCAATCCTTCTTGAAATCCAAGATCCCGTGAATTTCCCGCTTTCACCATGAACGTGCACTTTGGGGTTGAGCTTGAGGTTGACCGACCCGAGGAGTTGGAGGATAGTTACGAGGTCGTCGGTGCAACTTTCGTTTTTTTTTTGACCACGATGTCGCCGACGAGACCTCGACGATCTTCCCTATATGATCTTCAATATTGCGCCCACCATCCTTTGGTAGGTAGCTCCGTTTTCAGCCGAAGACATTTTTTCACGCGAAGACACCAAGTCGATGATGAACGCCGCTTTTGGAGATCCTCCTTACTCATCAAAACTTGGTGGTACCCTTGTATGCATCCAGAAATCAAGATTTCGTGGCCCACCGGCTCTCCACCTTCTTGTCAATATCGGGAAGGGTAACAACCTTCAGGCGGTGTTTGTTGAGGTCGGTATAGTCGACACACGCGCCACCCTCCCGCTTCGGACCATGATCGATTAGCCATCCGTGTCGGGTACTTGACCTCGAACAGATTTCGCCTCCTCGAGTTGGGTCACCTCGCTCTTATGACTGTCAGCTGCGCCAGAAACCCTCTTTTCTTCCGCCGAACTGGTTTGGTAGCCGGTCGATGTTGAGTCGGTGAGTGATGAGCTCGAGTGACACTCCGGCCATGTCGAGTGGGGACCATGCGAACACGTCCTTGTATTCCCTCGGTTATACGACGTGTTGTCGAATATCACTGGACCACAGGTGCCGACCTTGACGACCTTGGAAGTGGTCGTCGTCATATAATTGGAGTCGTCGGTCCGATCGTCCCGGGTGGCACTTCGAGGGTCTCGTAGTTCTTGGCCTAAGGTAAGGCCACATCTTGGGTTGAGACTCGTAGGCATTCTTTAGTTGCCGTTTGGTCACCCTGGATGCTTAGCACTCACACCGAGGTGGGTATCTTGATGGTGAGGTGGTAGACCGAGCGGACGGCCTTGGTGGCGTAGAGCCAGTCCTCCCAAGGATGATATTGTATGGAGAGGAGCTCGGACTAGGAAGAATTGGATGGCCTTGGTGACCGACTTGGGAGCCCGTCCCACGGTGACTGGAAGGGTGATAACGCCTTCCGGTTGGACCGTCTCCTGAGTGAAGCTCCGCAGTTTGGACGGTGCGGGATGTATTTCGATCCTCCGACCCGAGTTTGTCTAGCGGCTTTGGAAGATGATGCCGACAGAGGCTCCGGCGTCGATGTAGACTGTGGACGTTTTGTTGCCCACCACGACTTGTATAGTAATAGCGTCTTGGTGGGGCATAATCTTGGTATTGGTCGTCATTGGAGAACACGATGTTCTCACCATCCCGAGTCGTTTGTTTTTCGCTCGGGATCGGTCTCCGAGCTTGATTTTCAACGACCTACCGCCGCACCTATGGGCAGTCCGGTGATGGCATAGACTTGCTCCATCGAGTTGGGACCATCGCCCTCGCCATCTTCGTGTTGGGTCATCGCCGAGGTCGGCCGCAGTTGCCACCTCCATTATTTCCTCTGCGCTTCTTATCCCCGAATCAGTCGGCCGAGGTATTTCTTAAGCGTCCCTCCTTTGACGAGCTCATCGATTTGCGAGCTTAAGGTTCTGTAATCCTCGGTATTATGACCATAACCTTGGTGGTAATCACAATACTTCTCGTCGATCTCTTCGATCATCCTTTATGGAGGGGTTTGGAAGAGCTCAGATGGAGCTCAAATATTTCCACCCTCGATTTGAGCGAGATGAGGCCCGCTGTCGCTGTGGTTCGCCTAGGTCCCACCGATTCGATCGGCCTTTCTTGATCCGATCGAAGGCACCGGCGATCGGCGCTCTTCCCGATCATCCGGATTCTTCATCTCGACCTTCCGCTCGTCCCGGTCTCTCTTCTTACGGTCCGACTCGTCCCTTTCGACGTAGTTGTCGACCGAGTCCGAGGCGACTCGTCGTCTTCGCTTTTCCCGGTGATCTCTTTGTTCAAGGCGCGGGTCGGATCCCGCTGAATGCATTGATGATGTAGAGATCGTTACTTTCATCAATTTTGAGGACCTCGATAAACCGCGAGATGAAATTTGACATCGCCTCGCCCCTTCCTTGGTGGATGGTGAGCAGGTCGGACGATGGTTGCCGAGGTGGCATCTTACGGTAGAAGCGCCATTTAAACCGATCCATGAGATCCTGAAACAATGTATGATGTTACATGAGCGAGGTGAACCAACGTCGGGCGTTGGAGACCAAGACTCGGGAAGATTTTGCACATGTGAAAATCTTTCATTCCTCGATTCGCCATGTTGGTGGTGTAGGCAAAAAGGAAGTCGGAGGGTCCCGAGGCCATCGTGGCGGCGATGTTGGGTGCCCGACACACCGAGGTGGGCATATCCAAGATCCACGGAGAAAGGAGATGATCCTCCCATGCCAACGAACCCGAAGCTCGTTGCTATCTCTCTGGAGGGCTGGGAGACCAGAGCGACGCCTATTGTCTCTTTGAGGGAGATCGGCCCGCCTCTCTCTTC
This sequence comes from Salvia rosmarinus, assembly GCA_036937905.1. Classification (NCBI taxonomy): domain Eukaryota; kingdom Viridiplantae; phylum Streptophyta; class Magnoliopsida; order Lamiales; family Lamiaceae; genus Salvia; species Salvia rosmarinus. The sequence continues at coordinate 106,009,004 of CM072819.1, forward strand.
TTTCCCGCCCAGCCGCGTGGACGTTTTGCCGAGGTGAGCGACTTGGTAGTTGTATCGAGGTGACCTACTCCTGGTGACGCCGGGGCTGCCCCGTCGGCTCGTGGACGGTGTGCCGAAAGTGGCGTTTCGCCATCGTGGCCGAGGTGAACGCGATTATTTCGGAGGGCGAACGACCTCGCGCCGTGACTACCATCCGGCGTTTTGAGGTGCCCACTCCGCTTGTCCTCCGTTGAGGAAATTCGAATCGCCGATGTTGGCGCTGAGGAATTCGGACACGGCTCGGCCGAGGACCTCGTGAGATTGGTGAATTGTTTGTTCACCGAGTTGAGATCGCATCTTCTCTTCGATAGAGGGCGATCCCGAGGTGTATAGAAATGTTTTCTATGTAACCCTCGTGTATTGTTCTTGTCGGCCTCGCGATCCCTTCCCACAACTGCGTGACCACTGATCGTCCTCAACAGCGGTTGTTGCCAAGACCACCGGCGGTGCTAGCATTTGCACGAGTTCTTGCCATTGATTTGTGTAGAAAAACGAAGCTTTTTGTTCAGAGTTCCCACGGACGACGCCAATGATAAATCTTGTGTGCGAGATTTATGAAAGCAGAGAAGAACACGTAGGCTTTACGTGGTTCGATCAAGAATAAGATCTACGTCCACGGAGGAATGATTCCTCAATACTTTCACTATGTAGGATTACAATGAATGTATTGAAAAGCTCTAGTATTCAAGTAGTTGCTAACCCTTCACCGTCAACCTAACCTCTATTTATACATTTTGTGGATCTCAAAGACGGTATCGATCCTCGCTTGTGGGATCCGATCTCCTTCCATATCTTGATCCTTGAATATCTACTTTAATATCTCTTCTTTGATTTGGTCTTGAATAGGGTTCAGATGTGCATGTCAGTTTAACCGCTGTAGCTACCATCGGGCTCCCGAGCGGTTGGCCATATCCCATCGACACATAATATTAGCCTTAAACCTAAGTAAAGTAAGACTAAAAATTCTTATTTCTCTATGTCTGGATTTTCAAAATTAAAACTTAATTATTGAAAACAAAAAACTCTCGATTAAGGGCACAAACAATACCCTACTTGACTTTTTTTTAAAAAGCTTAGGTATGGAACCCATTCCATAATTCTTACTTGCAAACGTAAAATTTATATTATAAGTATCTTATTCCGAATAGTCGAATAGATGCTTCTCATCTATAAACATAAAATCAATTTATCAACACTTGATATTTGCACATAATAATTATTTGTAAGCAATATATTTTGCTAGTCACTTATATATATAAGGTGAGTATTTAATAATTTTAAATCAATCACTACGGTCAAACTTACTTGATTATTATTTCTCCATAAATAAATATAATTACTTAGTTTATAATACTTAAATAATAGTCATTCTTGATATATTTAAGTTCATCTTCCTGATTAATTCCTCAAATTAATTTATTAAAAACGGGCCCTTTTTATTCTCAACCCATTTCCTAATATGAAATATAGTCTAAAGTCATTTTTAACTAAACCAGCCCATTTATGTAGTATCCTTTAGAAGCCCAACTGGAATAGTTAAATGAGCCCAACACTTAATCCCTATTAACGTCCCTCTCTCTCTAAGCAGAAAACAACGTAGACTCATCGCTCCTTACAGTTACAGCGCCGCTGCTCCTTCCTCCCAAATCCGGCGAGCGGAACAGCCATCAGCCACCGTCGGTCGTCGGAAACAGAAGCAGCTATAAGGACGCCGCTATCCCCTTCTCACTGTTCTCTAATCGCGAACAGGCAGCAACCGCCGCCTACCGCCGTCTCATTTCTTGGTTCGACAGCCGACCACCATCTCTCCCTCTGCCCTTGCTTTCAGCGAATCACACACACAAACAGAATCCCTCTCTGACTCGTTCGAACTCAGCCCAGCAACTCACATCTTTTCTTCCCTCTTTGCGAATAGCCACGGAACATCGCTGCACGCGCAGCTTCGGCGTGACCGTCGCTTCTGCGACAGCAGCAGTGCTGCCTCGGCTTCATCTCCCTCTCTCTCGTTGCGAACGAACAGCAGCAACTGCTGTTGCGGCCCCTTCTCCTTCTGGTCAACGTCGACAACAGCTAAGTCGCCGTCGTTGCCGCTGAGCCAAATCTCGGCCAAACAACAACTCAGTTATTCTTCCTCCTCTCTCTCTCAGCTCAAGCCAACAGCCACGACAACAATGACAGCATAACTCATCCTGTCTACCTCACACACCACGCAACAGCCCCCAAACACCCCGTACTCAGATTAAAGTTCGAGAACACATAGGTTCATTTTCCATGTTTAATCTATTTGAACGAGTTATAAGAAGCAAGATTTATCATTAGGTGCTGTTAAACTCATCTATGTTGGTATGTTGTGAGAAGATGTATTAAGTACGTGAGTGCGCTGAAGAAGTTGTGAGCTTGGTGATGATTTATTGTGAGATCTTTTCAGTTATTTGAGCTTTTTTAAAATAAATAAAATAATATATATATATATATATTAGGGTTGATCAAACGGTAACCACAAGATTTTGGAAACGGAACTAATCCTAAGCGCAGATCTAGGTGTATCCTACAGTTTAGATTTAATGTTATTTTAGGATTTTTTTACAGATTTTATTAATAAGGTTATTATTGTATTTTGTTTTTTAGTGTAATTGATTTATTCTTTAAATTAGAGATTGTTATAATTATTTATGGTATGTGATTAATTATAAATATTTATTATCTCCATCTAGTTCAAATTTTATGGTCTTTATGAAAGCATATTACATATTTTCGTGTATTGAAATGTTCAACTTGCACAGTAGATTTTTCGTGAGAATTTCATAGTATAATTTTGTTTTTCATTTAATTCGATTTATGTATTTATTATATAACCTTATGCGCAATTTAAATGTTTGTTGTGCACGAAGCCAACCTGCATATTTTGAAAATATGTTTATGTAATTAACATAATAATTCACGCACACAACGATCACTACCGCAACTATATTGTATTGTAACTCTTAATATAGTAAACGTTGTTTTATGCATTATTCTATGATCGTTGTGCAATATTTACGAATATGTTAACATGATATTGTTCATCTAAATAATTCATGATATGTGAGTTTGTCTTGTATTCAATGCACAACTACTATCTAGTTATGCATATTAGTTTAATAACAAAAATAATCATAGTTGTATATCATTATTATTTTTTCACTCACTAATTGTGGGATTTTCGGTACGATGTATTTGTGATCTTTATTTTAAGATAAAAAATTTATTTTTATATTAATTATTATTCAAATAATGATTCTCAATTATGTAAGTTTGATTTTTAGTTATTTTTTTATTTCGCATAAAAAAATACAATCCTATGCACAACCATTAATATTGTATGCATAATTATTAATTTCAGAGAGATAATGTGAATTGACAATAAATCAAGAATTGTACGAAAAATTAGGGCTGAACGAATCTTTATATTGACCTTTATGCTCCTAACACGCTTTTAAATCATAAAATAGTATAGAAAATAGTCAAACTTGTTTTAAAGCATGAATTAAATATGATCCATTAGATTAGATGAAATCAGGGTGATGATAAGTTCTTATTTCTTATCTTAGAGGGAGTTCTCCCTATAACCAACCCCTATATATATAGCGTGAGAATGTGAGAACCAAAAAAATGATGAATTCGGTGTTGAAGTTGATGAATCCGCTAGAAAAGTTACTGAATTAAAAAAAATGGTATTTTCGCCTCTCATGGGATTCCTAGTTGAAAATTCTGAATTTTTGTATTCAGTAATTTTCTCAATGGATACATTAATTTTCATAACGAATTCATTTTGTTCATAATAAATTTTCGTGGTTCTTAATTCTCATATTAAAATGATTCTTATTTGAATCTTTCTCTCTCGTGGGAACTAAAAAATGATGAATTTTGAGTGAAAGTTGATGAATCCACTAAAAAAGTTACTGAATCCAAAAAAATAAAATTGTTGTCCCTCATATGATTCGAACCCTAGGTGAAAATTCTGAATATTTGGATTCAGTAATTTTTCCAAGTGATGCATTAATTATCATAGTAAATTCATTTTGTTTACACTGAATTTTTATGGTTCTTAGTTTTCACGTTAAAAATAGTTCTTGTTTGAACCTCATTTTATATATATATATATAGTGAGTTTGGTTCAAATAAGAACCATTTTTATCCTAAAAACGGAAATTTTTATGAATCAAAATGAATTTGCTATGAAAGTTGATGAATCCATGAGAAAGTTAATGAATCCAAAATTCAAATTTTCACCCAAGGTTCGAATTCCATGAGGCGAAAATTCCATTTTTGGATTCGATAATTTTCCCAATAATTCATCAAGTTTCACATTAATTCATCATTTTTGGTTCTCACGTTCTCACAATAAAAATGGTTCTCACGTTAACCCCCTATATATATATATATGATGTAATAATGAGAATATCTATATATATAAGAAATAAGAATATATTCTAATCACTAATCCAATTGCAATTTACGGTCCATAATTAATTAAGATAGATTGATGATGTCGGCATTTTTTACTGCATTCTAGAGAAACAGGGTAAAAAGATTTTAAAAAATCTCACACTTATCGTCTATTCCACTTCCTAGCATCTCTCCACATCCCTTAATTATAGGGATTTATATGCATATCTTCCAAATCTTTCACAATATTGTTATATTTGTCATGGCATTTCGGTAATTGATCATCGCATTATTTACTCACCGTTGCATTGATCTATGTGGTTTCTTAAGATCATATTATTACCTAGCACAAATAACACGGCTTTAATACATCGATCTATATTTATCACCTTGTAGCAAGATTTACTAATATACAGCACGTATTTGACATATATGTTGCACAAATATTTGGTGTTTTTATTTACTTGATGTTGCATTTCAGTTGTTTATCATTGCATTATGTTCTACAAAATTTATCATTGATCTATGTGAAGTAATTAACATCAGCTTTCGTGTTCTAATATTGAAGTTATAAAACGTTGCACTGTGATTCGTTTTATTTGCCAAAATATTTGTTTTATTCATCATATCCATTGCACTAAATTAAAGCAAGTTTAGCATTTCATTTTTGTATTGAATTACGTATTTTAATTTATTACACAAACTAAACATTTTCTAGCACATATATAATAAATACTCTACACAATTTATTATTGAAGAATATAATCGAGATTGTAACACATAGTATAATAAAATAATGCACTGTAATATATTTTGATTATGTTCAATGATTACACAAGCAATGAAGCAATGCGGGAAAAAAATGAAAAAATAAAATAAATGTGAAAAATGTAAAAATAAAATCTATCTAACCTAAATAGTTGTATATTAGATGATACCAAATCCCATAAAAATAGGAAATAATCGATATACATAAAATTTAAACTACTAATATGCCCTTTTTATTTTTCCTGTAGTTTAAAATCATTGCATAAATTGTTATTAATCACAACACATGGAACTAATATAGTCCATCTATCTAGCATTATTAAAGGCTATAATTTATTCTTATTCTTTCCCAATATTTGTATTCCTACCTGATCTACCTTTTTGTATTATATAGTAGGTAGATATATTTACCTTTTTGTATTATATAGTAGGTAGATATATTTTTCTAAGTACAAGCCAATGTGTGAATCTCCAATTAAAATTTGTCAGTACAGATCTAGGCATCATCTTTTGACGCATTCTGTCTATCTAACTAAAAGGGGACTGAACTTCTAACATGAATTGGAAATAAAGAAGAATAAATAAATAAATAAAAAAAGGAATAAACAACGAATGGAATTGCACAAGGCTAACAAATTCCTAGCAGTTGAAATGGTGAATCATAATTGAGCATTTGTCCCAAATTGAGCATTCATGATCCCAGATTATGGTTTGTTGCACCATTGCCTTAATGGGCAAATTTTATTGCTTTTTCTACAAGAAACATATACAGATTTCTTCAAATTCTAACCAGGAAAAAACAAGGGTAACTAGCAAAAACTTTCTCAAGAATGAATGAAATTCACTAAACTGGAAAGCAACAGAAGAAACTAATTTAACTAAACTCAGGACTAAACTGAATCTCTGTATTTCTTCACATCTGCAGCATTCAGATAGTGTTTATGGCAAATCTTCGATATTGCACACTCATTCAGACCATTGTCGCCATCCTTATTTTGGATAAGCTTTTCCAGTTCTTCCGACGGCTGAAAAACCTAAGCATGAAAGAAATTTCCTGAGGCAATTAGTTCTAGCGAACCTAATAAGAAACGTATGAACTTTCACATCTTATACGAGAAACTAGAAGAGAGAAGTGAACATACCACTAATGAACTAAATCAATTCACTTGCATAAATTTTTTGTTCCAAAATGTGGAGGTATGCTGAACAAGATGCTTACCAATCGAGAAGTTGTCGAATTTTCACTGTTTTCATCTTGTGTGGAACTATCTTTGCTTTTGGCCATCTGATCAGAAGGATGGGGTCGATAGGAGGCATCAGTGACTAAGTGCATCAGCTTTTCACTTCCCTGAAAGGAAAATAAGAGGTCTAAGCAAGCAAAGAAAGGGTATGTACTAATGCTTTTACAGAACATTAGAAGGTTGTAATTTTGACAAAATATTTTCTGATAATCCACTAAAATAATAATCTTAGGAGGTGTTTGCTATTGGGGATTAGGCTAGATGGATAAAAATATTATAGGCTAATCTATTGTTTACTAAGATGGATTAGAATTTTGGGATATCCCAAAACCCTTGATAATTTTTACAATTTGAGCCAACTTGCTTGATTCATATCCCATTAGAAGGGGTAGGATTGGAGAAATCCTAGTGATGAGGATAAAAACACCTAAATCATTTAAATTATCAACCCTAAATAGAAAACGTCCCCTTAAGGTTTACCATACCTGTGATGCTCTCCAGTGAGAATAGGCGCGGAACGAGAGCCAAAAGAATGGGATGTTAGGCAAAGGAAGAACCTGTATATATGATAACCACAGATTTGATGTAGATATTAAATGAGAAAGGCCTTATTACATTGTTAAGAGGAAGCAGAGCACACGAAAAAATCAATTTCATTTTTATGTTTAGTCACATACCATGAAAACCGAGGTCAAAGGCACCATTATGGCTGAGCAGTAGAAGTATTTCGTGTGAATAACCGATCCCCTAGTAATCATGCAGGGGGTCACATTTTATTTGAAATAATAAAAGCTGATGCGGTTTGATGTTCATTGCCACAAAGATTCACTGCCTAAACAAATAATAAAAAAAATTGGGAAGCAGGAAGTCTACAGGCGATGAAACTATATTTTAATATCAGGCACTACTGGCATGCTATGTTTATGATACTCATAATTTGGAACAATAAAGCCAGATTACAGTATGAGATATAGTGCTACTCCTCAATATAAAATATATGAATATATTAAAGCTTGCAAAAAGTATCACATAAGATAATCAATGAAGTTACCTGAATGCTAGATGTCGTAGTCTTCGACGAACAAGTCGTGGATTCAAACTGTCGCAGGTAGAAGCATAGTATACAGAAATAAGTCTCCACATAAACAAATCAGTAACAACAGCATAGCATTCTTCTAACTAATGTACGAACTTTGTTTGACCATAATTCTTCTAGTTGCTTGAAGTTAAATTAAAAAAATTGCTAGATACTTGATAGCAAAACTCTCTCATTATGTGAGGTTGACATTAGCATGCACTATACATAGACATATGAGTAGTATCTTTTGCAATATAATTCATCATGTGCAATATAAGTATTGAATTGAAGGAAGAAAATAACAAGGATTTTTCCTTATTATATTTGGTTACGAATGAGAACCAGATAAAAACTTTCATGTTTTCAACAATAGAAAAAAATGCCTATAAATATACATATCCAGTTCATACATTATTCACATTTTATTTACATATACTTCAAAAGTTTTAGAGAATTAGTTTGATTCTCAATAAAGGGAAAAATTGACAGAAGGGCTTTGAACAATTTCACATCATTTTAGATTTTACTCGAATAGACCTAGTTCTAACACGGAGCATCATATTAAGCAGAGAGAAATGGAAAGAAATGGGACACTGGCATTTGCCATATAAACTTCCCACTCGTAGTCTAAGAAGATAAATCAGAGTTCAGTTCTTTGAGCAGAGGGAAGTGATACAAGAAGGAAAATGGCTGTTGGAGTATGCAGCAATAATGCCATATTATGTTCTTTCCTCAGTATTTTCTTGAAGAAAGAAGTGGATCTCAACAAGATTTGACATTTACAATTCTCCTGCAGGATATACAGCTCAAAATTTGCATTTACTCATTATCTTAGTATTTTAGGCCAGCATCAAAATAGGTAAAGTAGAGGGGGATAATGACTAGAGATGTCGTGATCATACATGGAAAAGGCATCAGATTACCTTGATGGATACACAATATCCACTCTATTAATCTCCTTTGGAATAGATTTAAAGAAGATTTCTGATGGCTTCACACGTGACAACAACTTCACTCCCAACCTACATGTTAGAAAGATTTGGCTAATTTAAATGGTAAATGGTAATGTGATCACATTTTTCCCCATTCCACAATATATATTAGTGAACTAGTGAACTACACAAATGACTCACAACAAATTAAAACTCAAACAAAAAGACCACGAATAATATCATGTCTGTGTAAATCATACCCATGAAGTTTATTCTTGAAAGTTCCTTGGGGCGCCTTCTCCAGCTTAGTCCAGGCTCCATTCATCTATATATTACCAATGCTAACAGTTAGATGAACCCACCCAAAACCTAACAACCATTAGTCACTAACCTGCCGTCCAAACATAGCCCATTAATTAATCATTCATGTTTCATATAAAAAATACCGACTATATGCCAATCTACAGTATGTCAGAACAAATGTATACTTTCAAGTTTCAAGTTAACATATAAGCAAAAACTATTAATCCTTTACATAGAGCTATCGAAAATAAATTATTTTTGAATTGATAATTCACAAGCTGTATACATGCATAAGCCTTCTTAACATACTCAACAAAGATATAATGTCACTATAAGTTTTTTCATCAAATATTGGTATTAGTTAGTAATGTCAGATAAGTTAATTTAATTCTCTAAAGCAACAGATCCTGCATATATGAATTGATTTATGGTGACAAACTTGTTACATATTGCTCAGCAATACACAATGAAAATAACCCTGTCGTATGGAGCAGAAGGCATATGATCAAGTTGAAATACAGGAACAAACTACATAGACATCTATATTAATCATTAAAAATAAATAAAGTCAATCAATGACAACTCAGATAGCCACAACCATAATGCATTATGTAACAACGGACTGTGGTTTCATGCGATAACATAGTTACTTATCACTCACCAAAGAGTAAGTTCACCAACATTACTTCATGTGGACAATCAAAAGCCACACGAAACAATCCATCTCTTTATACATTTCCAGCAATAAGCAACAAAAATTATTTGTTTTCATGTGAAATATGGTCGTGTGAAGCAACAAGACAACAATGGGAAAACTGATTTTTGTAATACATAAATACAATACGTAAATAGAAGCATATGACCATAGCCATCACATCCCTTCACACATTACCCACTAATAATCCACGCATTTTCACATTAATCACCCACAAGGTCTATAAACACCAAATGCACAATAAAATACGCAGCGAGAAGCAATATCGAGCGTATATCCGCTTCAATAAGTTTATATCAGCATAAATAACTCAGTCCAAACAAAACGAAATCCAAGTGCCTTCAGCTAGCTGCACCCCACAAAACCGTTTCGCAAAATTTAAATGAAACAAAAAGTAAAAAAAACAAACACAATCATTCAAGCCTCAGCAACAAACAAAAGCTGATGACGAGACCTTGTTTGCAAAGAAATCAACGGCGATCTCAACTTTCGAGTCCTCGGATGGCTTAGTGCTGGAGATTTTGTTCCAGAGCTCCTTCACCGTCGACGGAGCGGTGGATGATTGAGCGGCGGCCGTCGCAGGGTCAATCGATTGGCTGAAACACCAATTCCTTCCTCTGATTGGAAACACCACAACTTTAGCCCTCATCTTCAAATTCTACGATGGAAAAATAGAATGAATCGTGGAAATTGGAGCTGTTTATTGTTAGAGACGGAATTTTCCGGTACGAGAACGCTGGTATATAGAAATTTGAGACGAAAATTTGCGTAGTGTGATACGAATGAGATTATGCGAGAAGAGAAATGAAATCTGAAAATGTTTGCAAATTACAAAAATTGAGTGGCGGCGTTTTTTAGCAAGTGTGTTTCGGAGGCTGACTGTACAAACTAAATGAGTGCTATAGTTAATAAAAGAAAAGACTAAATGAGTGCTATATCCACTTGGACTCCAATCCCCTTCCTCCTATATTTATTTATTTATTCCATCATTTTTCCATATTATTCGATATTTCGCATGATATTGCTGGTTAAAATTCAAAATTTGTTGGAGTTTAATTTAATTCATTACAATGATTAATGATGAACATAATTTTCTAGTAAGTTTTAAAATTAGATTGAAGTTGTAAGCACAATGAATAAATCATAAAAAAAAACATATCCATACAAATCAACATATTTAAATCTAAAAAATCCATTTAATTATGGAACTCGATTGGGACACTTGATCAATGAATAACAGCCACAACCCCAAACTGACATGTCAAACATGAAGGTATCAAATGAGTGAGTCAAGCAGGATCAAGACTGACGCTCCCGAAAAAAGGGTGAAATCAGGTCTGAAAATCGATTGGAACGTTTTTGAGGCCAAATAATTTAGGAGCGGGTTGGGGGCCGCCCCGAGTCAACCAGGCCAACTTAAGGAATCAAGCTGGGTCGGCCTAAAATTATCGAAAATCAAAGACAACCAAAATTCGAACCTTATCTAGATGTACATATGTAGATAGACGATAAATACACCATCTAATGAAATTCACCAAATATAGCATCGACAAAAATACGTAGTGAGAATGGAGAAGATACTAATAACAAATAAGGAACTTTAAAATTGGGCTCTGAGGTAGTTCGGAAGGGTTATTTAAATTTTAACATCACCCCCAATGTATATAAGCTGAACTAGGCTAAGATTAAAGGGCACTGTATACAACAAACAAACCAACTAAGCTAACTCTCTCAAGGAATAATAGACGGCAAAATTACAAAACAAGTAGAAACTTCTCGATGAAGCTCTTATTACATATGGATCAAGATAAATCAGGTAATAACCGTAGTATCAAATCTACACCAGTGATTCACATGTCCAAACAAATATGTGGGAAAATTCAGGGTCGTTTAGCCGTCTCCTTTCAGTTTTCCATGGCAGTACACTCAACGGATTCCACCAAAAAAATAAAAAATAAAATGAGCAGTTTAAGTAGATTAGTGTGACTCAACTTCGAGGAATTGCCATGTCAAACAGCAAAAAATAGCACCAGAATTTTCATAAGGAGAGATGAATGTAAAAGATTCGAGTTCACTCATCTTCTGCGATGAAGTTTGGAAGTTCGCCCTGGCACAAGTACTCGTCACATTGTGATGCTGACCCCCAGTCCTTCCGGAGGCGTAGAATATCATCGGTGAAAGTGGATCCAGAAGATCCAATGAAGATAGAAGAAAGAGCACAAATAGTCTTATCCAGCATTGCCTCAACCTTCACACAATAAAAATTTCCAGTATTAGATAAATTTATTCAAACAGAGTATTCTAAAGGTTTGCTAAGACCTATTTCCCAGAAATTCGTATAGGTTACTACATGAAAGTTCTGTATTGAAGCCCTCTGATATCTCACTTACACTAACACGGTATTCCACCCCTAGACGATGTTATGCATAACCAAGAAGAAGTATAGCTAGTTCCAAGTATCTATGGAGTGTTCTTGTCACATATAGACTCAAGATCGAGTGCCTAATTTATTGCTTCTTATTAGTGAGAAGAGAATTGTTTGAAACCAGATCGAACAGTGACAGAAGTTACTAATGGAATGAAATAAGATTAAAGTACCAACAAGAAAAGTAAGTCCACCTGAGAATCTCCCTCAAGTCCATGTCTGTATAATAAAGCATCCCATTTTTCAGCTGAATTACGAGCTGGTCTCCGAACAAGTGGCACAGTCTTCCCGTTAAAGACAACAAGTGACTGAAGTAAAACAGTTTCACTTTCTGCAGCATCTGTAGAGAGATATATTACTGGAGTACTAGCCCTTTCAACAACTCGATTGATGCACTCTGCAGCTTGCGGAACTGGATAAAAGCAGCTCGATTGTTTGGCATTGCTGAGAAACCATTGAGAAATTCATTTTATACGTCACATAAAATCATAGAGTAACACATAGCAAGGCCTCAAAGATAAGGTAAAAAGTACCAGAACTTCAAGAAGCCATGGCGCCGGAAATGAAAAGCTGCAAAGTCTTTTCCCAAGAATGTCTGTATAAAACGTTGAGCAGTGAGCAAAATAAGCCTACTCGGCTCAATCAAAGTCTTGCATTTATGTGCAATTGGACCTCCTGGCTGCATCACCCACTCCCTCTCCGTATCAGCAAAGAACATGTCTCCAATTGCAATGACATCACTGTCTGAAGAAAACTTTGCCAGAACATCCTCGACAGTCCTATGTTTGGGCTTCTTAACATCCTCCTTCCAAACAGCCTCAACCTTACTCAAAGAGACCCCCGAACCCTTCAACTTCTTCACACGCTCATCATCCATGAAACACGGCTGTGGTGACGAGAAATAACACATAAACTTGTCTATATGCAAATGGCTCTTCTTGCTCTCTGCAAACTCCTCAAATGTCACCACAACTTTCCTCCCCAAGCACTTATTGATGTGATCAATATCCAACACCCGTGAAACTCATAATCAACCTTTGAACTAGGGATCACCAAGATCCGATTCAACAAAGCCGCAAAGAACATATGCTTCTCCAAACAAATCAAATGATTCGACATTTGGCCTGAGACACAAATAGCAAACAAATACTTGTTGGAGTTAGGATTCCACTCTATTGTTCTCCTCTCTGCCAACCTCTGATCCACCCTCTTGCACCTAGTCCAATCAGATAAACTCGAGTCTGTGTAATTTGCAGAAGAATCCCCAGAACCCTCACTCTCATGAGCTGACAACAGAGTCTCTTGAATTTGCTTATTGAACGAAATTTGGCCAAAAACTCGAGATTTCAAGTCTTCCAACACCCCATTATTATTACCAGGGTTCAAATTCACCGAATTATTGATATTTACCAAGCTAAAATTCGATCTACCCATCAATGTAGTATAATTCCACATCTTAACAAGCTCAATTTCCTGCTGCTTAAGCAAATATAGAGCACGTAACTCAGACTCACGCATTCGATTGGCCAAAGGACCATTGCCACCAATATCTCTAATCGACGGCACACGCATCCGGAACACATTCTTCAAATCGGTAGTCAAATACGCTATCAAAATCACCATGGGCAGAAAAATCGCGAAAATGTACCTCTTATTGAATCTGCGAGCGGCGCCGGAGACTCGATTCCTAAATTCGTCGTCGATTCGGAAAGCGGAGCCGTGGTTTCTGCGGTTGTGGTGATCGGGCGACTTTACGACGTCGTTCGGCCTAGCATTTTGCGAAATCAGATTCTCGCGATCCTCCTCCTCGTCCGATAGCTCCCTCTCCATCATTTTTCAACACACTACCTCAGACAATGGGCGTGAAATCGAGAAAATGTGGCTGGTGAAGTAGCAGTTAGACTTGTATACTTTAGTGACCTCCGCATGTGTGGATCTCTTCGGTAATGGTTGGAGGGTTTTTGTCTGTGTGTGTGTGTGTGTGTGTGAGAGAGAGAGAGAGAGAGTAAAGGCGTGTTTGGTTGGGAGGCAAGAGTGAGAAGGAAGGAAAGTGCAGAAGCCACAACTAATTCTTCATCATTGATTGTTGATCGGAGAAGAAGATCGTCGGTGGAAAGTGACCTGTTACCGGATCAGCCAGCTGCAACATTACCCGTTTTTTATGAGCTGTTATCCTTTCTCGGCCAAATATTTGGGTTTAGCCCGGCCACGTTATCTAAGAACCATCGGCCCGTAACGGATTTTACTTAAATTAATTTGGTTTATTAAATATGAGAACAATTAAATTTTATAGGACCATTTCTAATTTCTTGTTTCATTTTATGCATACAACTTCTACATGAAAATCACTTTTTAATTTAATTGAAAATTAAACGTTATTTATCTAAAAAGTTCCCAAATATAAATTGTAGCCAATTTAACAAATACTATAAATTATCATACTCTTAAGAATATTTACTTTTCATGATTACTGATTAGCATTCTAAATGATTAGATATTTTATGGATTAAATGTATGATAAAATGACTTTTGTCTATCAATTCTTTATTTACTATAAGGGAGTAGATAAAGATTTTTTTTTTAAACAAAAACGACTTTATTGAGGATACGAACATGGTGTATGGAGAAGACCCGTCACAAAAGTTGGAGGTTCATTCCAAACATGCAGTGTATCAGAATTAAAAGCAGCTTTAGCTAAACAATGAGCAATACTGTTAATCTCTCTTTTGATGTGAACAACTTGAAGATCTTCCTCCCTTTCCATCTCTTTCCTGCAACTGGCCGCTATCGCTCCCAACTCGGAAAAATCCTCGGCCCTCGACTTAATGGCGTCACAAGCGGTCTTACAGTCAGTCTCGATAAGACACTTACAAATATTGAGGCTTTTAATCCAAGATAACGCCTCTCTGATTCCCATAATCTCGCCCTCTTCCACTCTGAACATCCCAGTCATCGTAAGGGCCTTTGCCACAACAAAGGGAGTAGATAAAGATTAAAACTATGATTAAATTCAATTTGATCAAATTATCCTTTTACTTTCAAATAATCCTTACCTGGCCCGAATCTTATTCTCTGAAGATGACACTCTCTACCATATCAAGCAGCAATTGTAGGCAATCCGGTGAGAACTTTCGCACAAAAATGAACGAAGAACTCAAATTCGACTACCTCAACTCGCCAATGAGTTCCGGTGACACCTCCACTGGTCGATAAGTATGCGGGTGCACATCCACACTTCCCGTCCAGTTAATACGGGTCAAGGTAAATCGGTAATGCATCTGGATCCTCCATCGACAAAAGCTTCGGAAAGTAATGCTCCTCGGGGTAGCAAGAATCCACGTCCAAACACGGCAACCTAAAATTCTGTCACGGCTTCCGATCCCTCACCACCGCCACCGTGTGTTGTCGGGTCAGGAAGAAGAACATCGACCCGACCCGAAACCTCTCGAACGACATCTCCGATAGCATTGCAGTTTCCCCTCTGGTGACGTACCTGTCCCACAATTGGGACTCATTATCCAGTATCTATGAAGTTGTGGCGAATTCGAATTGGGGCGAGGGTTTGGGAATAGGGTTTTGTAGATGAAGTTGAAGGAGTGGAGTGGGATGTAGTTCTACGAGACGACAACAAAGTAGAAATTGACCGGGTCTTCGAAAAGGGCGGTAGTGAGGAGGTGGCGGGCTGCGGAGATCAGGGAGGCATGGGCGCTGCCGAGAGGTGCGATTTTGGCGGAGGGTTGGCGTGGATGTAGGTGTTGTAGAGATCGTGGCTATGTTGGAAGAAGAGTTGCTAGATAGTAGAAGTGGAAAAATAGGCGCGGCCCGATAGGCCGACCAAGGATACCCGAGGTTTGGGTTTGGTTGGATTTCAAAATTAGAGGCCCAAAAAAAAATCGAGCCTAAAAAGTTCACCCGAAAAAAATCTCGAACCTACCAGCTTTCAAGGCAAAAAAATCCAAGATTTTAGGACTAAAAAGTCCACCAAACTCTAATATTAAATATATATTTTATATAATTATTTACATAAATAGGTTATATAATTATATAATAATATTATATATTTTTTATATGATAATTATTTATATAAATAGGTTACGTAATTATTTAATAATACTATATATATATATATATATATATATTTTATATAATTATTTACTTGTTTGTAGATTTAAATTATTATTTTATATATTTATGTATCTTTTTATAATTAAATATATTGATTTCATATATTAAAAAAAAAAAAATAACTTTAAAAAGTACACCCGCCTGAAAGCTCGCTCGAGACTAGGTCGGGCTTCATATTTAGAGGCCTAAAAATTTTCGGCTTAGGCCGTTACTTTTGCCAGCTCTACTAGAGAGGTAAAGTGGAGGTCGTAGGTGGTGAGGGAGAGGAACACGATTTTTGGTTTTCGAGTGGAGGTGATGGTGGTGGTGGTGGTGCTGACAACACGACAAGGGACATCAAGGTCGGTGGCATTGTTAGAGAAGGAAATTGGGGGTTGCTTTTAAAGGAGGATGCGTTGGACAAAGAAGATGAGGGATGAACCGAGAAGATTGAAGGGCTTATTAGTAATTTCATAAATAACTCTTTCGCTTTGTTAGAAGGATTTTTCTAATCTCATGTAAATTGGTTGGATTAAAATCAATTGAGAACATTCCAAAGGGTTTAAAATAATCCCGAATTTTGGATGTGCTCAACTGTTAATTCTTAAAAATAAACACTAAATTAAATTGGATTAATTTTATCTATTAAGTTAGATAAGATTAGATTAGTTTTATCTATCAAGTTTAATAATATAAAATAAACAATAAGAAAATAGACATCGGTGGTAAGACCATTGTAGCAGTTTCTCGAGATTCCATATGTCTCTGGACCCAGCTACTTAGATCTCGTGTATTCATGTTATTCTCTCTATCCTCTTCCTCTCATTCAACAAATATTCTCTCACTGATTAACTAAACTAGCCTTGTTGCAGAATTAGAAGGAGAAATAATGTCGGGAATAACCAAGGTGTTGAGCAGAAAGCACGGTAGAGCAGCCGTGTTCCGCTGCCACGGGCAGCAGTGGATGGTCGGCAAAGCGGCCAACCGTGCCACCGTGCATGGCTCTAAGCTTCCGGTGCCTAATGCCATCCCTGTGAGTAGGGATGGCAATGGGCGGATCTAGACCGGATCCGCCAGTCCGATTGATTCGATTTTTTTGCTTTGGTCCAGATCCGGTCCAGATCCATTGGATCCAAAAAAATTAGATCCAGATCCATAAGATCCACAGGGTTCAGGGTCTAGACCCGGATCCATATGTCTTCGCTTCTAAACTAAATTCTAAATCAACTATAATTCACAATAACACCATAATAATCTAAATATATACACAATAATACTATAATAATTATTTAGAATTTTTACAATTATCACTATATTGGAAGACGTTAGTTATAAATTTACTATGAAGTAGGAAACAATAAACAACTAGATCGCCGGTGGTGTAAGTGACACGACTTACCGTGAATGCCGATTGATACATAATTGGGAGCATATTTGTTTTCGAAGAATTTGAAAAAGAAAATTGAAGAGTTTTAAATTGAGGTTAGGTATTTAATTATAATAAAAAAATAATATATATATATATATATATAATATATATATAATATATATTAAAAAAATTAAATGGATCTGCGGGCCGGATCTGGATCGGTTCCGGGTCTCAAAAACTAAATCTCAGATCCAGATTAGAAATATGAAAGTAGGATCCAGGTCCGATCCAGATCCATCGGGTCCAATTTTTTGAGGACCCAGATCCTGAAAAATGGATCTGGATCCACGGATCTGGACCGGGTCTGGGATCTATTGTCATCTCTACCTGTGAGGCTCTTGTCTTCCGGCTCAATTTTTTTAATATACATATATATATAGGGAAAAATTCAAATAAAAAACTTATTTTTTCATAAAAACTTAAAAATCAATGCATTTTATTTACGAAGTTAATGCACTTTATGTATAAAATTACTGTACTACGAAATATTGATGAATAATATTATCTTTTAATAGAACTCAAAGGTGCATTAGTTTTATACATAAAATGCATTAACTTTATACGTGAAGTACATTGGTTTTTAGGTTTTTACGAAAAATTATGCTTTTATTATAACTCAACCCCACCCTATATATATATAATTTTGGAGCTACTTACAATAATTTTCTTGAAATAGCTTGTTTTTGCTGTCCAATTAATGCTACTGCACTTACTATTAGTCAATTTACATTGCATGTTTCATACTATTCATAGTAAGTTTGTGCAGGTGAAGGAAGTGGAAATGGAGATCCACGCACTATAGAAGATAAAACATGAAAGAGGAGAGAGACAGAAAATACAGTTGATTCCAAGCTCAAAAACTGGCCACTGCTCTACTTTGAACTAGGGATGTCAATGGAGATGTTTTATCCGGATCAGAACCAATAAATAAATAATAGTTTTGGTTCTAAAATCGATCCATTAAACACTGGATCCGGACCATCTACTATGGATCTTAAGCGGTCCGGATTTGAGCGGGTCTGAAATCAGAATCGAATCAGACAAGAACCAGAACTAGAACCAAAACCGTTGCTTTATAATTTGATGTGTTATGAGTGATTTTGAATCGATATGGATAAAACTAGCTCATTGATAAGTCTATTTAAACTTAGGCTTGTCAATAGACGGGTTTTACTCGGACCAGAATCAATAAATAAGTATTGATTCTGGGTCTAGAACCAGAACAAGATCCAGACCGTACCATCAAACTATGAATCTAAACGATCCGAGTCTAAAGCAGGTCTTGAACCAGAACCGGAACCAGAACCGCAGCTTTAAAATTTAATGAGTTTTGAACGGTTCCGGATCGGTCCGGGTAAAACCCACCCATTGACATCCCTACTTTGAACAAGTAGTGTGCTCTAAAATAAAGAATATGTGACATTTCTTGTCTGCAAATAATCTTCGTTACAGTGTGTTGTGTTGGTCTAGTGGTAGAGTGGTTAATGCCCGAGACCAAAGATCTCGGGTTCGAGTCCACCGTGACGCAGCCTTTAAAATTTCTGTATTAATTGACCAAAAAATAATAATAATAATAATAATAATAATAATCTTCGTTACTCGTATAAGCGCAATGTAATGAAATTTTCAAATTTTATATTAAGGCATTGTTGCACCAATAATAATTTTTCATTTTCCAGAAATTTGATTTAGAATATGGTGTTTTGCCAAACTCCAACACTACTGCACTAAAAAAAAAACCTTCATTCTTTTGACATTGGCATTGAACAAATAATCTTTATCACAAATAATAAAGATTTCAAATGTTGAAGGCATGAATCAGATTCATGGTTTTTTAGTGAGATTTGAGTAAAACTTTGGATGATTCTTGGACATCAAAACCTGGATATAAGCTAGTATTGAACACTATACTTCCTAGCAATATGGATATAGAAACTATGCATGAATTCTAAAAATGCTGGAACTAACCTACGCTTCTTCTTCCTCTTCTTCTTCTTTAACTTCAACAAGCCTCCCACAAACCCATTTCTTGATCACGTTCGCCTCTTTCTTCGCTGCTTCTGCATTCTCTGATCGAAGCTCCAGCCCGTTGTCAGCCGGATTTTGTGTATGGACTGAGATCCCATTAGGATTTGGTTTATGATCAACGTGATTCTTGGTCAAATCGGACCTGTTCATCATGCTATCCAACACTGATGAAATAAAGCCATTAGGCCCAGTTTCTTCTGTTTCAAGAGGGTAAGGACTTGAGCCAGTGCCGTTGATAAAATCTGCGAAAATGAACTCATCGAAACTGAAGCTATCCATTTCTTCAAGATCAGCAGAGATGTTGTGAACTCCATTTAGTTTTGCGGGCTTTGTGAGTTCCAGAGTTTGCTCGTCCGCATATGTCTTGTTTTCAAGATTCGGAACTGGCTCTGATAGATCGTTTCCCTTCTGATCTTCAATGGATGCTGCTGCATCTTTAATTTCTATGGATTCGATGAGCTTGTGTGCTTCTGCAATCAGCATCCGGCTTTCCATTAAGGAAGCATGCGCTAGAGGGCTCGTCTTAGCAGCTATTTCAAGAGCCTTCGCCGCCTTTTCAGCTTCTGCAATCAAAGACCTGCATATGGATCATCTCATTATTCAGTATACATCGATTTCAAGAAATCAGTGTTGGAGATACTCATCTATGTTTATAACATAAGAATCAACCAAGATTATAGTTTCCTTTTTCCTTTTCCTCGTTCTCTAACGCATAATTCTTTTGGTAAAGAATCAACCAAATTGAAGCAATCAACTATGGAATAAGAACTTACTTGGCCTTAGTGATGGCTTCAGTTTTTGGGTCGTCGACAGTAGCAGCTCTATTGGCTCGAATGTTTTTCAACATCTCCAATTTGGTACTTGCTAACGGGTCCTTGTATGATGGTGCCCTGCTTCTCTTTGCCCTAATTTGTTGATTTAGGCTTTTTATCTTGAGTTTTGCAGCCTCATCGTTCTCATCCTTGTTTTTATTACTTCTGTTTCGAGTCTGTCCATCAACAGCAGGCTTTCTCTTAGGCTTCCACTCTGGCCCCCCAGGAATGCCATGATATTTAGCTAGACCGGTGTAAACCCGAGTCCGGTATTCCTTATTAAATATTAACGAGAAAGGTAAAGGTGAGACTTAAATACTAGTTTAGGTTATGCAGTAAATATATAGAGAACTTAGAAAATAGTAGTTTGATAGAAGGAACAGAGATCTTACAGGATCAGCCCATTTTGCAGCAATGGCCTCTGAGATCTTCCTCTTCTGCTCTGCAGATTTAGGGGCTCTCTTGCTTCCCTTCAGTCTAGGCATACTTCTTCTTTTCTCGATGCTCTGCTGCCATTGCTGCTGAAGCTGTTTATCCAAGATCTTGTATGAGTCCCATTGCAGTTGTTCCTCGCCTTGAAGGCCCTTTCGGGCAGCCTCTGCAATTAGATTTTGCCAGTCATAGTAGCAAGTATCCTGGACCATCAATTTCTCACGGCGTTTCTCCCATCCAAGTCGAACTCCAGCTCCAATTTTCAATCTTGTCTCCTCACTGCACAGATGCGAAAAACAGAGAGGACACAGCATACTTGTAAAACCGTTCAATGACATACAAAGCTCATGAAATCACGCAAAACGAGATCATAGTTAAATCCATCAAGAGCAATGGTAAGTTGTTGACACGATAAAACAAGGTAGTACTAGTCGAAAAGGCCCTAAATGACTTGCATGATCCCAACAACACAACCAACCCTACTAGCTACCATGCAACTAATAGAAGCACTTCTAGCAATCATTTTCATAGCCTAAATGATAACGAATAAAACTAGTGGCCAAAATGCCAGAACCAAAGAAAATGCGAGATGCATATTAAAGTTGACCTACCTTTGAGCATGTCCCAGGTTAATCAGCTTGGCTTTGACCTACATTGTCATAAATCATTAGAACACCCACATGACCTTAAAAATATCATACTTCATATCGACAAGCTGAAATTGCTACATGTAATCAATTGATGACTAAATAATAGAACTGGTACATGGAATAGCTACAAATTAAATGAATTTAACAATGAAAGAGAAGGCCTTACCAGAAGAAATCCAGCATAAAGCAATTATGTATAGTGATTGAGAAATAGATTCTCTCTATATGCAGTGTTAAAAGACTGGTAAACAAACAGGAATTAAACAAGAATACATGGTCAAATAGGAAAAACATTGGACAGGATGTTTTGGAACAGCTATTACCGCTTGGCCTTTAGACTTATATTTGTTTCAAAACGACTTCTATGTCTATCTAAAAGGAGATTACATGAGTACACTCAATCAGATAAAATTTAGTCGAAAAGTTCAGTTAACTATGAACTATCAAGACTCAAAAAACAACTTCGTTATCCTATTTTCTTTTTCTCATTTTGATGTTATTATAGAACTATCTCAGTTTCTTACATGACATCACCTTAGGATTTTGCATTGCCAGCCTTGTTCTTTCTTTTATCCGCCTTAAGGTTTCTGCACATTAACAAGACATTCAAAACATTGCTATTTATATAAAATAGGATGTTCAATAAACACTTAAGTGTTCAAGCACTTAATAATATCGAGCGTTGAATCACCTGGACTGTGCTTCTTGCCTTTGTTCCAAGGCGTATTCCCTTTATTTGCTTTGGAAATCCTCATCCGTCTCAACCTCTCCCTCTCATCCACATCTGTTGAGTCTTCACTTGAAGGTTCCGGTGGTTCAAAACCAGTGGAATTCGACCTCACGGAATCCACGTCCATCATCAAGACATTTTGAAGCCTCTTCACCCCACCACTTTTGCGAGGTACACTAGCGATTTCGAGTGTGCCAACGGCCTTTATCATCAGCCTCTTCCGCCACAGCCCGGCTCTCCCAGAGGTAAAATCTCCACCCACTTTTCCTCCACTACAAAAATTCCTCCCTGAAAATGTAGATGCCAATACCAATCTCCTATCATTGCCAACTACAATTTTCTTACAAAGATCGATTTCGGACCTAAATGCTATTATATTGTTGAGGAAACAAGAGCAAGGTTGTGAAATAGCAATATCTGCAACACAAACACAGCATTTCATAGCTTCAGCTAACAAATCGGACATTCCCGCATTCAACAATGTCTCAAACTCATTGAAGCATTTACACAAAAAGTTGCACATCACAATACCATACAAATTCAGCTAAAAGACAAATCATAATTCGCCAAGACAAAAAA
This sequence comes from Salvia rosmarinus, assembly GCA_036937905.1. NCBI lineage: Eukaryota > Viridiplantae > Streptophyta > Magnoliopsida > Lamiales > Lamiaceae > Salvia > Salvia rosmarinus. The sequence continues at coordinate 106,031,697 of CM072819.1, forward strand.
ACATTATAAAACCTACCTAGCTGCAGAAGCACAATGCAAATCGAAAAATTGTACGCAACCCACAAACTCAAAGCTAATAAATTAGGGTTTTCGGCTTATTTTACCTAATAAAGGCATGGGGAGCTCATTAAGTCGGAAATCCAAAGTATACTGTTCAGGTAGAACTACAAAGCGCTGCCGTTTGGGGGAATTCCATGCAACTCTCAGAATTGTATCAAGCAAAATGAAATCAGATTGAATAAAGCAAAAGGGTTCGTGATTGATAGAGAAGGAATTGAAGTGTGACAAAGCGGAGCGAAGCGCAGAGCCACACACAGTGTGTTTTTGTGTGCGAGACCGGCGGTGGATAATGATAATATCTTTTTACTTATTTATTTTCTCCTTTTCTTGGGTTGGTTTATATATCTACAATTTTTTTTACATCTAACCTAGTGATAGCCTAATTTGTGAAAAGTATAAATTTATAATAACTGATTATAAGTGTGAAAATTGATCATTTTCGTATTATTTAGAACATTTTATAGAGAAAATTAATTATTTATAATTCGTATAATACAATTAAAAATATAGAAATAATCAAATAATCATCAATGCGGGCGATTATATACAAATTAGTATATAATATAATGAGAATGTATATTTATATATTTATATATATATATGGTTGAGTTATAATAAAAACCTATTGTTTCATAAAAACCTAAAAACCAATGTATTTTAAGTATAAAGTTAATACATTTTATGTATAAAACTAATGCACCCTTGAGTTATGATAAAAACCAATGCTATTCATCAATATTTTTATAGTGCAGTGCATTAATTTTATACTTAAAGTGCATTGATTTTAGGTTTTCTGAAAAAATAGATTTTATATGAATTCTTTCCTATATATATATATATATATATATATATATATATATATATATATATAATTATATTCAAATGAGAATCACTTTTGTCATAAAAAATAAGAACCAAATGAATTTGTTTTGAAATTTGATGAATCCGTTGGGAAACTTACTGAAATCAAAAATTCTAAATTTCTCACCCGGGTTCGAATCCATGAGGGCGAAAATTCTATTTTTCTGGTATTAGTAACTTTCTGATCTGATTCATCAATTTTCACAATGAATTCATCATTTTTTTTTATTCTCACGATAAAAAATGGTTCACACATTAACACTTCCATATATATATATATATATATGGGGATGGATCAAATGAGAACTCTAAATATTTTGATAAATAAGTACTAATCTTGAACATTGATTTTCGTCCATCTTATGATCCTATTTATACTCCTAATTGTGGCACATTATCTACCCCATTTAAGAGTGAGGTTAAGAAAGCAATTTGGTTTTTTTGTAACTGAAAATTGGCTATATTTAAGGGAATAGATACACTTATTTATGAAATTAATCCTTTTCTTTTTTCTTCTTTATATTTTCTGGTTGTGTGTATAATATGTTCCACTTTTTTGTTCTTATGTGCAATCAATTTTAACGTTGAAGTTAATGGCATCTCTATATTCGTTCTACTGTTTTCAAGTGTTATGTATACATAACTACTTATATTTTATGCATAACAGACCACCATATTTGCTTAACTTCACGTTGCACTACCAATGCATTTCTATGCATAAAATACTTACGAGTTATGCACTTTGCTCAATTTCATCAAACACATAATATCTTGTCAACTTAATTCCACAAAATATTTTGTTTATGTGCACACTATTACAGTGTTTGTGCACGGTCTACTGCACAATTAATTGAGTTTTCGATATTTTAAAAATTAACTTCATAAACAAATTAACATTTAAGATGTACATTATACCCAAATGGCATATGTTGTATGCATATGAACATACAATATAGAATCATGCACATCAACGTCAAATTATATGCACAAGATTAAACGATAATACCAATTTAAGAAAAGAACAACAAAAACAAACGAGATCTAATGAATCTCGAACATAAATAGATTTGGTATTACAAATGAAGATTTCTTAAGATATGCAGAGGGATAGATGGAGACGGTAAATTAGGGTAAAGAGAGAGAGATGTGCGGTAATTTATGGATTGAGTAGAGAGAAAGCCACGATAATTATGGGTGAGGAAGTTATTATGAGTAACTTAATTTACATAATTACTATCATGCCCTTCAGCTACTAATTACCAATTGTTTGATGATTGCCTATTAAAGATGATGTAATATGCTTTGACTTATTTTTTTATTATTAGCAGTTAGACTAGGAGGAATGTAAGGTGTAAATTAGTTTTCATTTCTCATCTTAGGGTGGTTCATTCTATAACCAACCTCTATATATATATATATATATATATATATATGTATGTGTGGATCAAATGAGAATCACATTTTTTACGAACTCTACGACATGTAAATATGATGCACGAGACGATATAAAGTTGTGCACAAAAAAAAATCTAAAATTGTTTTGTTGTGTAACATTTTTAGAATGTTTTCGTTGTGCACAACTTTATAGATTTTGGCCATCGACTTTATACGTTTATGCATAGTTCTTAAATTATAAAAAAAATATAAGTTCTCATTGGATCCAACCCTTATTATATATATATATATATATATATATAAGTTATGGTATGGACACCCTTATAGCGTGAATTTGAGAACAATAACCATCATTGATTAATAAAAAAATGCACCAGATTAAATGCACAACTCATCAACATATATGAACACATTAAAAATAACACGAAAGGGTTAGTAAGTAAAGTCAATAAAGTTATTGCAAAAATCATGTTGTGCATACCAAATTTTGCACAAATCAAGTTATGTGGATATATGTATGTTCAAATATATTATATGAATGGGTGCATGAATGCACAAAATGATAGGTGTGCATGAATAAATTCTAACCATATACACATATTGTATATATGTGAAATCGTAGTATTTTAACGAACAATTATGCACAAGTAAGTAAGGTATATCCATTTTCAAGTCGCTACATGAACATACGCATATCTTCATTTATATAATTTTGAACCAATGCATGTTTCAAAACATATGCACAAATATGTTTCAAAATGTATATATAATTTTGAACAGATGCATGTTTCAAATGGATCAACTATGCACAAAGAACAAGCATATCTTGTGCACCATTGAATTAAAGGAAATGAGATCAGTTATAAATATGTAAATTATGTAAATATCCTCCCTATAAAATAACCGTAAATAAAAGTTAATATATAGTAAGATAATCTTAACCATCCAAAGAATATTTTGTAAGATGAATGAATATTCATAAACTCCTAATAAAGATGAAAGATGAAGTTAGAGAAAGGATCCCCAAATATAAGGACGTAATATTTTCTTGTGTTGCTAATGTTTTATCATTATCTTTGGCTATATGTAGAATTCACGGGTAGAAATATATATGTATATATAGGAGTTAGTTCAAATACAAACCCCTATTTAAATAAAAAATAAGAACTAATTTGGTCTAGATGATATACTAAATTTGATGGGACCTACATCATTGCGATGTGGATTATAGATAATTGATTTATGGATAACGAAAAAGTGGAGATGAATGTTTATTTTCTTGTAATATCCCGATCGTCTAAAATCAGTTTAAGATTAATTAGATCGTTAATTAGAGGTTTTGTATCAATAATTATAAGATTAAGAAATTAAAGATTAATTTCAGTTAGCGATGGTGCGAACTAAATTGTAATTCGAAATCGGGTAAGAAAAATAGATTTTGGATTTTTCGGTAATATCTCAAAGTGTACAAAAACACTATTCACGTGTAGGGATGTTAGTGTAATACCCCAACCATTAATATATTTAGAGGATTTCCAAAATTAAGTATTTTGACTCAGTTTGCGTTTGAAGAGAGAAAATAGAATTTCTTTTAATTTCAAAAAGTAAAAATAAAATAAAATAATGTAACTTCAATTTATTGGTTTTTATGCTTTGCTTATTAAATTAAAAAGCAAATATGTGATACTACATGATTTTATTCCATCCTAACTTTCACGAGGATTTAAAATGATGAGTTAGTGTAAGAAATTATTTGATTAACTAGTTTAGGGTTTTATAAGATAATTGGGACTCACCTATCAATTGAACTATTGAGAGTAAATTTCTTATTTTGGACCTTTACTATTGAGTCTAATTTTGAGTTAATTATTAAAGAAGCCCATTTCTTATGAGATAAAGTTTAGATATTTAATTGGTAAAAGCCCATGCAATTAAAGTAGGATATTTATATGATTAGTTGAATAACTATAATTAGTTTAAGTAATTGAGATTAAAATTTGTGATATCACATCCTTCCACGTCCCCATTCTCTCTTTAAAGGACCCGTTACCCTAATCACGTATCTTCTACCATTTTCTACTCAATGTCAGAGATCCTCCACGGTAAAAATTTTCTTCTCCCATTTCAATTTGTTTTGCTTTTACAACAAACAATTTTAGAGAATTTGATTTTGTTTACAGAACAAAGACAAGAACAAGAACCTGTGTCAAGGTTTGGTTCCTTTTAATTCAATATCTTCTCTTACAACATATATATATATATATATATATATATATATATATATATATATTCAATCTAAATCACACATTTTGAAACATTAGCTACACCATGCTAACACGTGGCAGCTCATTTTTTTTTAATTTTCGCAAAGGACAAAATGAGAATAAATAAATCAACCCTCTTCTCCTCCTTGATGGCGTGAGACGGACTTGGGAGACAACGATCTGCTTGGAGACGAGACGGACGGCGCCGGTGGTGACGACGGCAACACCAGGGAACAGCAACAATAAGATACACAAAAAACTACTAACAACAGATTTTGAAAGAAAGAAAAAGAAGAAGAAAAAAATTAGGAACAAAATTGATGGATTTTGAGAAAAAATAGAAAATAAATTTGATAGATGATTGAAGAATCGAGAAAGATGGTGGTTCACAGCGAATTCGCCGAAAATCAGTGAAAGAGACGACGGAATTGTTAGAGAATGATGGATGAGAGATTTGGTGTCGAAAACCATAAAAATGCATTGAACAAAACATGAAACTGCATTAAACAAAACATAAGAACGCATGTTCATCGAAAGCGTAAACATGCATTTAACTTAGCACGTTCATGCATTGATGAAAACATGTCCATGCATTTAACAAAACATGTTCATGCATTTAACAAAACGTAAAAATACTGAGCCAACGGGCGCGAGCAGCCGCGGCGGGAGCCTGAAAGCACGGCAAGCGCCTGGCGGCGCGCCATGAGCTAGACGCGAGCCCAATCATATGCATTATTCGCTCAACTACATGCATTCTTTGTTCATTTGAATGCATTATCCAGTTCTACTAAATGCATTGTTTGTTTTTCGCAATCACATAACAAATCAAATTACTAATTTACCCTTAATGAAGCGAAAATCGGTGAAATTAAGTTTAAAAATCCGAAAATTCGAACCATAAGATCTATGAGATGAGTGGATGAGATTGAGTACTACATATTATCTCAGGCTCAGGTACTATTTGATCTCTCCTATATATATATATATATATATATATATATATATATATGGGTTGGTTATAGGGAGAACTCCCTATAAGATAAGAAATAAGAACTTATCACAACCCTTGATTTCATCTAATCTAATGACTCATATCTAATTTGTACCTAACGCCACAATTAATCTTTTTTTGGTAGTTTCATCATAGGCATAACCTGTAAGGGTATTAACGTAATTATTCACCCTACTCCACCATGAATTCAAGATGATAGACAATTAACTTTCCTTATCAGTGGATTCTATATTATTCTCTCTCATTGGTTGTGATATATTATTAGTAATATTATTTCAAATAAAAGGCAAAAAATATGATAGTTTTGTTCCATGCAATAAATTATGTATAAGTATTTTTAATATAATAAATAATTATATTGTGTTGGGATTGAGTATCATGTTGTACATTTAATTAAATTAAATTAATATCTCACATAATCAGGATTGTTATGTGATCGATTACATATATCTGTGCATGTTAAATGTTTTGTATCATATACTTAAGAACATTGTATGCATAACAAAATTTGGATTTGTGCATAGTTTGATAGCATTTATGCACATTCTATATGTTTATTATGCACATGATATAGTTTTATGTAAAATATTCTTCATATAATAAATTATTTTATTTTGTTGGGATTGGATACCATGATTCATATATATTTGATTAAATTAAATCAGTATCTCACACACTCATGATTGCTATGTGATCGATTATATTTTTAAAGGTGTTTTGAATTAGCATATTGTATGCTATACAAATTTTGATAGTTATTATGAATGAGATCGTAATTTGTATGCATAACTCTTTATTAGTTATGCAATTATTATAATGATATCATAAGATAAATGGTTATGATTATTACGTGTGATGTGGATTTAAATCTTAATGTTGTTCATGACGCTTCAGTGTATTGTGCATAGACAGTCGATGTTATGATTTTATAGTAAACTATGCATGTCAATATCTAATTTGTATATATATTTTAATTAGTTAATACTTATATAAATACCAAACCTATTTGAACAGAATGCAAAAAAGAAAAGAAAAAAGAAGATAAACAACATGGAAAAAAAAGATTACCAAATCTAGGATACAATAAAAAAAACATATCAAATCCCTTAATTATAGCCCTCCAAGGCTCCAACCGTTAAAAGACAAAAGTTATTTACTTAATTAACCTTATTCTTTGATTCTGTAGATAATATGGTGTAGATATGAGATCAATTCTAGACCACAAGATCGCATCAAATAAATGCGTAGGATTAGTTTTCATTTCTCAAAATACTTGTAGTTCTCATTTGATCTCATCCCCTATATATATATATATATATATGAGTTGTAAAACCTTTGTTATCCTACAAACGTGAGAACAATGTATTCTCTATGAAAGTTACTGCACAAAAATAATAATAATTAAATTTTCGCTCGTCATGAGATTCGAATCCTGGTGGGGTGCACAATGCACTCATCCAGCAAAGTGATGCATCACCGTAGATCTTCGTTATTTAATAACTGAAAATGATTCTCAAGTTTTTACTTTAAATAAGATTTTTATTTGAATATATATATATATATATATATATATAGAAAATGGTATTATTTGAAATGGGTTATCGAGTTTAAACTTAACCCACCACGAATGTTTTCGTGAACTATTTTCATATAGAAAAATATTATCCCATGATTTGATATAATCAAAATAATATAATAGTTGGGATTAGCTTGATATTTATCAAGTTGCCTGGTTTGATGAGAAGACATTCCCCAGTTTGAAGGTAGCAAAATTCGCTTAATAACAAGTTTTGAAAAAGCAAATTCTTTATTTGCGCGATCCATATGTTGAATTTCAACATATCTGGTTTCTATTAGAATTGCTTCAAAGTAATCACGAGTCTTTTTTCCAAAGACTTGTGGAAGATCTTTATTAAAATGGCTATAAGCGATTTGAACTGGAGAAAGACATTTTAGATCATCTTCAATCGGACAATAATTTAAATATCCAAATATAATATATGGATATTTAATTTCATCTTTTGATCCTTTTTGAAGAAAGATTGCATCATGATAGTATTGAATATCATATGCATCTTCATCGTTTTCAAATTCTTTACTAAAATCAATTTGACTGGGGAATTCCTCAATTTCTTTTTTAAAGAATTCAGTCCTTTTAGGCTTTGGATTTTTGACTAAATTAGTCATGTGTTTTTTTTTATCCAATGCTTGTTTTCTCACAATTTGATTCCAAGATTTGTCCCTATAAGAATTCTCATGTTAGAAAATCTGGTAAACAATTATTTTTTCTAGAAATATGTTCAATATCAAAATCAAAACATGCTAATATAGCTTGCCATCTAGCAAAATTTGTTTTGAAACAATATTTTAACATCTTTTGTTAATATATCTTTTCTGATTTACAATCAACTCTTATTAAGAATTTTTATTTAAAATATCACTTTCAAATTTAGTGACACATTTTACTATTGAAAGTAATTCTTTTTTTATTGTAGAATAATTCATTTGAGCATTATTCAAAATACCGAAGTATATCTAACACGTTCTTCTTTAGAATTTTCAATTCTTTGTTTAAGAATTCCTCCATATCCGATTTCGGATGCATCTGCATTTCAACTATTTTGAATGCTTCAGATTAGCTATTGATAAACAAGGGAGTTCTTTAACTCTTTGTTTTATTCTTTTCTGAACACGTATGATCATTAGTCCAAGGTAAATGATTATTCTTTAACATTTGAAATAATAATTTACAGTCTTTTGCTAAATCTTGGTAGAAATCTCCAATATAATTAAGACTTCCAAGAAATCTTTGTAATTGATTTAAATCGATAATTTTATCGGGAATTTGTCGTAAATACAAGGACTCTTTCAATAGGAATAATAATTTTATTTTCAATATAATGTCCTAAGAATTTTATTTTTTTTTGAAATATTTTTACCTTTTTAGGATTTATAGCTAAACCATATCTTTTTGTAGTTTGTATAAAAATATTAAGATGTTTAAAATGTTCATCGATGGTTTTAAAAAATATTAAAACATCATCAATATATACAATAATAAAATCCATATGAGGATTATAAATTTCATTTATAATATTTTGAAATTCCATTGGAGTATTTTTTAAACCAAATGGCATAATATTTCATTCAAAATGTTCAAAGGGGATGGTAAAGGCGGTTTTATATCTATCTTCTTCTTTTAGAAGAATTTGATAGAATCATGATTTTAAATCAAAAGAGGAAAATATATTTCCTATAAACATTCTATTTAACAAATCTCTTTTATTTGGTAATGGATGTTTTATCCATTTAAAAGCTTTATTAAGAGGTTTATAATTTATAACTAGTCTATGAGCTCATCTTTCTATTTCGGATGCATTTTCTACATAAAATGCGGACAACCCAAAGACTATTACTAGGTCTTATTAAACCCCTTTTAAAAAGAAAATCAATTTCTTCTGCGAATTTTAATAATCTTTCTCCCATGTGAATTGGCGCTTGGTATTGACTTTTCTTTCATCGAAATTATCAATATATGAGAGATACTTATGTCTTTTCTATTCCAAAAGGCATTTGGAACTTCAAAGACAAATTTCGTATTTATTTTTGAAGGATTTCTTTTATTTTATTTTGAATTTTTCGAAACTAATTTTTCTTTGATTGTTTTAAAATTAATTTCTTCTTTAACGAGTTAATAAAATTATTTTTTAACAACTTCTTGTAAAACATTTATAGATTTTGTTAAAGGAATAGAGGAAAATGGGAAGAACTGATTTTTTTCCCTTAACTTTAGTAAATAATCCCTTTTCATTATTTTTATTAATATGGAATAACATTTGGAAAAAGGAGTACCAAGTATTCTCGACGTAGAAATATTTTTTATTAAAATAAAAGTAGTATTGAGACAAACTCCTGAATTACAGATAGCAACATCAGATAATTTGTAATTAAATTAAAGGTTGCTTATTAGCAGTTGTAATAAACTGAGTAGTTTTAGAATAGTATTTTGAAGGTATAGTTCATTCACTAATACAATTAACATCTGCTCCTGTATCTAAGAGAGCATTAACGGTAATAGTGAACTCTTTATTTACAATAAGAGTTACCTTAGAATACCATTTTGAGAAAGAATCGATCAATTTTATTGATCCAAATTAGATTCTTAAAATTAATTTGATTTATTCTTGATCTTTTCAAGAAAAGTAATTTTCTCACTTTCTTCATCTTCATCGGATGAAGTGAGTCATTTCTCCAATTAGTATTTAATAAATCAATTCTTTCATTAAGAAATTTTATTTGATTTTATCGATTAATTTTCCTTTAATTCGTAAATCGTAGCTCTCTTTCTTTTAATTAGCCTTTTCTAATATTTTGATATAGGAATATAATTCCTTTTGTTCATTAACCTTATTAGTAAGTCTAGTTTCAAACTTTTCGATTTAGAATTTGAAGCAATAGAAAGATAATATTCTATAGCTTTTCTTTTTTCTATAGGATCTTTTATTTGGTCTATTAGATCAAGAATAAATTTTTCTTAGTTAGTGATAACATTAATATTTAATCCCATAAATTGACAAACATCACAATCACAATCAATCACAATTTTGTAATTCGATTGATCGATTCATCTTCCGAAATTTCAAGATTCATCCTCATTTTTAAGGATAGTAATAGAGATATCTTCTTCGTCTTCTTCTTCATTAAGAAGAATATTGCATAAAGATTCTTTTAAATCTTTGTCAATATTAAGATTATTAATTTTCTTTTTTACATAACATTTATTATCCTTATGTCATATTTTTCCACATTTCCAGCAAATAGGCTTAGTTTCTTCGGTTTTAGAAGATGATTTTTTAACTCTTTTTGGAGCACTTCTTTTAATTGCTTTCTTTTGTTTAGAATAATTTTCTGTATAAATTTTTTTCTTTTTTCTAAATTTTTCTTTTTTCTTAATCCTATTAGGATACTGTTAAGATTGAAGACCTATTTGTTCACAAAAAATTTTCAATTATATTTTTATTTTCATTCTTTTGAAAATCTATTTGTCTTTTTAATTGATTTCATTACAAAGAATAATTCCTTCAGCAGTTATTTCTGTTGAAATATCACCATAAGAAAGATTTTTCCAAATAATATTATTGTTAAAAATTTTGTTTTTAACCTATTTAAAACTCTTTCTGAAAATAATGTTGGTAAACCAGAAATAAATTTTTCTTTCCAAAAGTTCATATTACAATCATTTCTAGTAAGAACTTTGGACATAAAAACGTCTTTATACCATATAAAATCAGATAGTTTTTGACATCTTAAATTCATTAATTATTTATGAGTTTTATCTAATTGAAGCTCATTAGCTCCAACAAAATTTGTAAGTATAGTGTAAATAAGAGTATTAACCGCATCAGACTCATCCTTTTGAGTGATAGGGTCAAATGGAATTGCATTTAAAATTTTGCTTTTAGCTTCTCTTGAGATATAAAAATCCCACCAACCTTGAAGTTGGCCGGTAAATCCAGTAATAATGGCTTGAGCAATTTGCATGTCATTATTACCTTTTATTTTTGTTGTCGAAGCATAAATAAGCATTTGTTTTACAATAGTTTTTATCCGATATTCAGATTTTCCATCTATATTCCATTCTGTGATAGATTCACCACTGAATTGAGCATAGTCTCATTTTTCTTCAATTTGAAGATCTATAGGAGTAGATTTTTTATAATAATGTTTTACTATAGAAATATCAACAAGTTTATTAATTTGCAAATCATCATCATCAAGAAGAAGTATCATATGTTTCTTTTGTTATAACAGAAACATTTTTATAAGAACATTCTTCTTCTTTTTCTTTTCCTTTAATACTAATTTTTTGTAATCTATTTATTAACCCTTCTAAAAATTCATTATCCTTTTTAGAATTTAATGAAAAATTTTATTTTTTAAGATTAGGTGGTGGTTTTATCATAAGAGTTTTAGAACAATTTTCTTTTGATTTAGAAACCTTTGGAGCAAGTATTTCTTCAATCCTATTAGTTTGATTTCCAATAGTATGAAGAGCGAGATTTGTAAAATTATTTTGCTGTATGATATGATCAAAATTTCCTTTTCCCATTTCTGATTTTATAGGGACAACAAAAATTTCTTTTCCTCCTTTTTGAATTTGTATAGTAGTAAAAGGGGGATGAATCTTTGTAGATTCTTCTCCTGTTTCTTGTATTAATATTTTAAATTTTTTTTATATAACATTTAAAAAGTTTTCATCTGAGAAATCTGAAAATTCTTTATTTCTTGAAGGAAATAAAGGTTTTGTAACCAGATAAAAAAATCAAGTTTAGAATTATTTTTTAGACTCCATTCCTCATATCTTTTAGAATATAAGGATCTTTGTTTAGGAGAAAGAGAATAAAGAAACCATTTTCGTTTTTCTAAATTTTTTATTTTGTTAAGACTTTTTTGAATTTTTTCAGAAAAAGAGTTATTACTAATAACAAAAACATTGTGTCCAGAATATCCCATATCCGAAAATATGGGTGATCCGGGATTTCTTTTAGAACTTCTACTTTCAGGAATTTTCACTTTATATTCTGGTTGAGATACTTGTTTTGGAGTTTTATAAATTCCAGAAATTCGATTTTTTCATAATCGATCGAAGGAATAGAAGAAGTTGAACTTCGCTTCTTCGTCTATTTTAAAACAATTTTCCTTTGTGATGAGAATTTTATCTCAAGATCTCCATCAACATATTGTATTATACTTTTGAGTTGTCTATTCTCTTCTTTTATTGGTGGAGCTACACTTTCTAATTTCCAGGTTTCTGGAAGTGTAACTTGATTCCATTTTATTGTTTTAGGAATTGTAATATTACTTTTAGTAACATCTGTTAAAAAGAGAGTAGTTTCTCCTCTATTTGTACAAATCTCTTTAGATCTAAAATTAAATCTAGAGATTGTAGTATTCATAACTTTATAACAAATTCTATAAATTAGAACAAGATTTTATGTTCCTTCTTTCATATTGAATCCTTCTGTTTTTATTTTTATTGTAAGGGCATCCAAAATATTTGGATCATTTAATGATAATGGAAAATTGGGAAAACAGCTGAAGTAAATTGGTCATTCACAAAGTGAAGACTCAATTATCCATATTAGGGAATCTTCTAGCCTTAAATGCCTTTGGTCTCTGACCATAATTAAGGCATTGACATTTAGTCATTCTCTCGTTAATGATTTTAATCCAATTTGGACCATCCCGAGATGTAAAAATTTATATTCCAGTTTATGAATTTCTATAAGACCTTTTGATAAAAGATTAAAAGAATCATATCCTCATTTTAGAGGGATTGATTGTTCAATTGTTTTAATAACAGTCTCTTTTGTATTCAAAGCTTCCATGCTTATAAATTTTTGATTTAGATACATCTAGTAATTTCCATACGAATAATTTTTTTATTTTTATCAGAGCTTTTATCAGTTGCTTTCTTCATTGAGAAAGTCCTAATTATTTTATCCATTAAAATCTATAGAAGATACTGTCAAGGATTTATTCTTACCTTACCCTTCAGGCTTTACAGATACCTGACTTGAGGCAAACGCCCGTGTAGAGCTTCTTCAGATTTTAATTTTAAAAATAATTAAGCACTAATTAAGCACTAATAACTAGGCTCTGATACCATTTGATGCAGCCTTTTAGGCAGCGTTATAATAAGATCATTGATTTTCGAATGCTTTTAGACTTCGTTTAGCTCTTTTTAAATGCGGAATATAAATTTGATTTTTTGATATATCAGGAATATTTGGATTATTAATTTGTTCTTCAAGATATTTAATAAGAGATTTTATCCTTGTTATTTTATAACGTAGACTTTTGAAATAATTTTATCGATTAACAATTATATAATCAAGTGGAGCATAAAAGATATTTAACAACAAAAGAATTGAAATTCATAAAACTTACATATTATTTATTTAGAACTTCAACAACTTAAGCAACTTTAATACAAAGTTTTAGAGAGAGAAGAGAGAAGGAAGGAGACAAGCAAACTCAAGCGTGCCCTCTCCATCCCACAAACAACCTTATTTATAGAGGAAAAGAGAAACACACTGCACTCACTATTTAGAAAGTGGAAACACATGGCACACATTATTTACAAAGTGAGAATATTTCTCAAAAGTCTAAAGGTGAATAGTGTTAGTCCACTAATCACATGGTGGATGAAGACGTCATGACATTCGTCACTTTTCTTCTTGCGTCAATGCATTCGTCAGAGTTAATTTACTCATCATTGCCTTTTCAGAATTATTTTGGGGATGGTTCTCCTTGAAGGGCAAGAACAAATGCATCAAATGGATCTTGAGCTTCTTGAGAATCTTCATTATCTTCCATCGTAGTATCTTGATAATTTTGATCTCGATGAAGATGGTTCGATGAACTTGAACATTTTGCTTGAGAACTCTCCGATCCAAAAACTTCTTTAAGTAATAGATTGACTGAGTCTTTATCCATTCTATGTAATAGATCTTTTAGTAAAGACTCATGCGATGGAGTTTGTGCATTAAGATTTTTTATGATCTCTGGACTAGCAGCTTTTACTGCTAAAATTCCTCTTCTATCAAAGGTTTTATCTTCTTCAAAGACATTCTCATTAGGCCACCATTTTAAGAGAATTCTCCTAACAAGAATTGTATGAGTGAATTTTATCTCATTTTTTGAACGTGCTTGTTCTTGCAAGCTATAATCCCATCGAATAATCCATGGAATTGTATAATGATTAGCAAATTGTAGAACTTCAGGAAGAATTTCAAGATGAATAACCTTATGAACTTTTATCCATATATCTTTTACTTTTTGAGGAAATATCATAGGCATTATATATATAGGATTTGGATCAGGTGAGAATGTAAATTTTGGTGAGAAATAGGAATAAATCCTAGCCCTTCATCATAATAAATTAATGATCCAGATTAGATATTTATGTGATGTAACAATAACTGGATATGCTATGTTTTTTATATACATGAAAAATTAAGAGGTTAGATTAGTAATATTATTTTTATGGGATTTGATTTTTTCTTTTTTTATGGGATTTTATATCTTAGATAGATATTATTATTTCAAATGTTTATCTTTTTATTATATTTATTTCGTTGCATTGGTAATATAATTTCGTTGCTTTGCCAATTGATTTCGTTGCACTAGTAATGTTGTGATAATTTATCGTTTAATTTTGTTAGTATATGCAATAATAAAGTTATGCAAAGTAAATATTAAGATTGTGTCACATAACGTGTTTATGTATGCTATAAATATATTCGTAAAATAATACTAAAGTTTTTTGCAATACACTGATGCAATGTTAGTTACTATATATGCTACATATTACACAATTTGTGCAACAAAAATAAGCGTCATGTTACAGTAGGTGAAAGATTTGGAGAAAAAACATTTTTTTTGTGCCAGATTTACCCTCACCCGATTTAGGTGAATAAAAGAATGATGATGTCATCAATCTTGTTTAAAATGAAACATGAAATCTGGAACGTTGATTACATATTAATTAATGATTATGATTTATTCTTATTTCTTATATATAATAGCATTCTCACCATAACCACCCACATATATATATATATATAGTGGATCGAATGATAACTCCAACTTTTTTGAGAACTAAGAACTAATGTGGTCGGTCTATTTTTTTTTATATCTAACGGTCAAGATTAATTATAAATTATTTATTATCATCAAATTTTAATGATAATCGTTTAGCTCTATAATAAAGAAATTTTATATATTCATTTATGATATTTGGTCTCATATGCAAAATCACTACGATTACATGCACAACAACATGAATTACATGAACATAACAATAAATTGGAATGTGATAGCATGCACAAGAACTACGAATACATGAACAACAAAGAATAAAATATGAAAGATCCAGATAGCGAAATTTAGAGATTTGACTTTTTGGTCATTAAATAATTATGAATCGTTCGATCTTATTCAATCTAGCAGTGGTTATTAGTTCTTAGTTTTTATCTAAGAGGTAGTTCCCCATATGACCAAACTATATATGAATATGAATAAATTATAGCCCTTCATCATAATAAATTAATGGTCCAAATAAGATATTTATGTGTTGTATTAATAACTGAATATGCTACGTTTTCAATATACATGAAAAATTAAGATGATAGATTAGTAATATTATTTTTATGGGATTTGATTTTTTTCCTTTTTTTGTGGAATCTCATATCTTAGATAGATATTATTCTTTCAAATGTTTATCTTTTTATCATATTTATTTCGTTGCATTGGTAATATAATTTCGTTGCTTTGCCAATTGATTTCGTTGCACTGGTAATGTAATGTTAATTCATCGTTTAATTTTGTTAGTATCTGCAATAATAAAGTTATGCAAACTAAATATTAAGATTGTGCTACATAACGTGTTTATGTGTGATATAAATTTATTTCATAAAATAATACTAATTTTTTTCGCAACACATTGTTAGTTACTATATGTTCTACATATTACACAATTTGTGCAACAAAATATGCATCATATTATGATAGGTGAAAGATTTGGAGAGAGAATATTTTTTTGTGCCAGATTTACCCTCACCCGATTTTAGGTGAATAAAAGGGTGATGATGTCATCAATCTTGTTTAAAATGAAACATGAAATCTGGAACGTTGATTACATATTAATTAATGATTATGATTTATTCTTATTTCTTATACATAATAGCATTCTCACCATAACCACCACCACACACACACACACACACATATATATATATATATATATATATATATATATATATATATATATAAGAGAGAGAGAGAGAGAGAGAGTTTGGTTCAAATAAAACACATTCAAAAATAAGAAAGAGAACAAATTTTCACAATTGATTTTCGAAGATGGGTGATTTTGATTAAATCAAATTAGGATATAATGATAATTATAAAATATTACGAAAATAACCGTCATTTACTTATAGGGATTTTGATAATTTTTTCTTGAATCATTGATTAATGACAAATGGATGATGAAGATGAATTCTTATTTATTATTTGAAGGGGGTTTGTATAATAATCCATATAATATATAGGGGATGGTTAGCGTGAGAACCATTTTTATCATGAGAATGTGAGAACGAAAAAATGATGAATTCATTGTGAAATTTGATGAATCTGCTGGGAAAATTAAAATTTTCGTTCCTCATGGGATTTGAATCCGAGTGAAAATTTTGAATTTTTGAATTCAATAACTTTCTCAACGAATTCATCAACTTTCATAGTAAATTCATTTGATTTTTAGTTTTTAGGATAAAAATGGTTCTCATTTGAACCATATATATATATGTATATATGAAAATTTAGCATATTGGATATATGAGTTTATTGTACTTGTCGAAGTAATAGGTTTACCAATAAGTTAGTGTGGAGCCGTTTGTAGTGAACGATTTGTATGTTTAGTTGATATAGTAGACGATCTTGTGGCCGAAAGATTATTATTCAACTTTTAACAATGTTGTCTAAATTAATCTACTCAAGTGCATAAAAATAAAGACATACAAAATGGGTTAATTGTCGATTGTAACGCCATATTTCATCGAATTTGTAATTACAACAACAAAATCTTTAAAAACTTCATAACCATAAATATCATGTTCTAATACCCACAATCAATTTAGAACTCTAAATATCATTGTACACATTCAATGCCACTTGCCTAAAAGACTTGGGGTTGGGGTGATATAATTGCAAACTTTTGAAGGTCATGTTGTAATTTCAATGTTTGAAAAATCAAATTTTAAAATTACAAATCCAATATGTTATATTCGGCAATTAGCCCAAAATAAAAGAAGCTAGAATTTCCTATTCTTTTATGGAGATGTAGAAATTGGTCCATGATTCAAGAATAGGGAAGTTGGTCTTGGGGCAGGCCCATAGTCATATTGGGCTTGTGATGGGCAGCCCACCAAGCCACGTTACACGTGAAAATTTTCGAATATAAATTACTTGTTTTCCACTTCGTCTCAATTTTCTCACTTCTACTTCTTGTCCAAGAAAAGTTTCCCCCAAAATAAACAAATTTCGAAGGAAAATTTGATTAGGATTTGGGAATATGGCGCACGATCCAGAGGATGAGATCAAGGAAGAGAAGAACCCGAAGCCTCTCGATGAAGACGACATCGCACTCCTCAAGACTTATGTAATTACTTCCTTTCTTTTTCTTTTTTCTTTTTCAGTTTCTTCATAAACCTCATTTTCCCGCAATTTCTTGCTTGTTCGTTTGCATTTGTGGGAATTGATGAGCTAAATCCCAGTCTTGTTTTGTTTTGTGATAATGATGCTTAACTTCGTAACTTATGCTTTGTTTTCTGTAGTCTGAGAGGCAATTAGGATCTAGCTGATAAACGTATTAGTGGAAATTAGATTCATTTAGTTTTTCTGGGATTTAATGAACCGAGGTCGGGCTAAACTATAGTTGGGGTTGGGTTGTTATTGGTGATATTTCATTTATATAATATGTTTGGGGGGTGGGAGGTTGGGTTTTGAGTGTGGTTTTAGAAGATTTTTGGTTCTGAACATAGATGTGCTGATATATGTGAAATTGATAACTTGTTGTTTTCTAATTTTAGTTCAATTAGCAAATAGAAGTAAGGTTTTAATAGTGTGTTTACCTTCTTATACTATTTAAAATTGGCAACCTATGGGGGTTGTATTCTGCACCGAGCAAAGATTGTTTTGGACTGTGTAAGGAGTTATGATATGAGGTCGAAAGTCATATGTTACATATGGAAAATTTTGATGTGGCCACTGAAGGTGTTTGTATGTTGGTGTACGCAGGGTTTGGGACCTTACTCAAACAGCATAAAGAAAGCTGAGAAGGAAATCAAGGAGATGGCAAAGAAGATTAATGATTTATGCGGTATGCAAATTTACCCAGCATTGTCCCTTATATTCAGATCCTTTCTTTATATTAACCCCCGCGATTGAGCTGGTGAGTGGGAGTGGAGAATTGATGAACTAACCCCAGGAGTTCTACCACTGGGCTTCAATGCTTCTGGTGACAAATTGGTTAATTGGCTAATTTTTGTTTGCAAATTTCATAGGAGTACTGTTATATTACTTTCTTGTGCTCAACTATGTGCCTAGTCACTATTTTAGCATATCATTTTGATGCTAACCTGCAATTTTCAATTCATAATAGGTATCAAGGAATCGGACACTGGTTTAGCTGCACCCAGTCAGTGGGATCTTGTATCTGATAAGCAAATGATGCAGGAGGAACAACCTCTTCAGGTATTACTTTCTAGATTTCTGAGTCTACTTTCCATCCCTCTATACTCATTTATCTTATGATATAATTTGTTTCTGTGAATAGGTTGCACGATGCACAAAGATAATCAATCCAAATACAGAGGATGCCAAGTATGTTATAAATGTCAAACAGATTGCTAAGGTATGTTACCTGCCTTGATCTGTTTCTTATTGTACATCCCAGGAAAAATCAAAATAGATAAGTTCTATTTGGTAATATCAATTTCAAACCACCATATTAATCCAGATGTGTCCATCTTGTATCATATTTTATACCAGTACTTGATGGGCAGTTATGTTTTTCCTTGTTGGTAGTGTTATGTAGTCAATCTTTTATTTATTATGTAATTTTGTTGCAGTTTGTTGTGGGACTGGGTGATAAAGTTTCACCTACTGATATTGAAGAAGGCATGCGTGTTGGGTGAGCTTTTCATCTTTATTTCATTTATCCAAGCAAGCATTTCCCATTGTAGCATAGGGTATGAGTCATTTTAAAAAAATGTTTTTCTCGGTCCTAAAAATTCCTAGATGTATTGCATGGTTTATTTTTCTCAGTGCTGAACTCTTTGTGTGATAATGTCAACTCACTCCAAGGAATGGGATAATCAATAGAAGCAGTAGAACTATTCAATATTCATACACTCTCAACATTCTTTCTTCTGTGAAATCCTGTTATTTAGGACCTAGTTAGGTTCATCTTCTCTTGTCATTTTGTTCACTTCATTAGTGACTTGTTGCATGTTAACGCTGCGAGGTGGCTTTGAATTTCATCCATATTTAGCTCACCAAATTGCAGATGTTACTGTTTATTGATATCTTCATTATGAAGATGAAGTGATGAATTATGTACATTTATCTCTTTCTAGAGATCAGAATTAGGCCTGAGATTCTGGTTGTTGACTATGCTTTTATTTATTTCTTGTATTTTGCTGTTGTGATGTGAAGTTTCACACCTGTTTTCTTTCAGTGTGGACAGGAATAAATATCAAATTCAGATTCCTTTGCCTCCTAAAATTGATCCTAGTGTCACTATGATGACAGTGGAGGAAAAACCTGATGTTACCTATAATGATGTTGGAGGATGTAAAGAGCAGATTGAAAAGATGAGAGAGGTTTGTTAAATACTGATGCTGGAATTTCTCTGTCTGCACGAGTACAATTATATGTTACATTAACTTAAACTGGATCATTGACTGGATTTGCAAATGATAATGGATATTCTCAGGTGGTTGAGCTACCTATGCTTCACCCTGAAAAATTTGTAAAGCTGGGGATCGATCCTCCAAAGGGTGTTCTTTGTTATGGTCCTCCTGGAACTGGCAAAACTCTGCTAGCGAGAGCTGTGGCTAATCGAACTGATGCATGCTTTATCCGTGTTATTGGTAGTGAGCTTGTTCAGAAATATGTTGGCGAGGGAGCTCGGATGGTTCGTGAACTATTTCAGGTGCCATGCCCTCACTTTTTAACTATTTTGATTACGTATTATCTTCTTCACTTGGAATCTGCTTAATGTACATTTTCTCTGTTCCCTATCTGCAGATGGCTCGTTCCAAAAAAGCTTGTATTGTATTTTTTGATGAAGTAGATGCTATTGGAGGTGCACGGTTTGATGATGGGGTGGGTGGAGACAATGAGGTTCAGCGCACCATGCTTGAAATAGTGAATCAGCTTGATGGATTTGATGCTCGTGGAAACATTAAAGTTCTTATGGCAACCAATAGGTTGGTAGTCTATTTTGCCTTAATTAGCCTGTTCACAGTGGGTATTGCTTTTGGCATATGTTGGCAGCTCATCTTTCAATTTGTAGAGGACATACCTGCACCAATTCATATTGCCCCTTCTTCATTTGATGAATTGTCACAAGTTTTAAGTATATTATGCATTTCTGAAGCTGAATCCGATCCTTTTCTTTAAAGAAAGGATTAAATGCATTAGATGAATCTATGATAAAGCATTTGTGTTTGGTTATCATGTGATTGCTTTTTGTCATTGAGATCAAGCACTTCTTTAATTCACGAGTTCTTTCTATGCAGACCTGATACCCTTGATCCAGCGCTTTTACGTCCTGGTCGACTGGACCGCAAAGTGGAGTTTGGACTGCCAGATCTAGAGAGCAGGACCCAGATTTTCAAGATTCACACACGCACAATGAACTGTGAGAGGGACATTCGATTTGAACTTCTCGCTCGTCTGTGCCCAAATTCTACTGGTAAAATGTTAACTAATGCTTGCATATTGTACTTCGCTAGCTACACAAAAATTAAGTTGATGTTTTTGGCATGGATTCGGGTTTTGTGATTGTTTGTTAACTTGTTGCGTCTCTGTCTAAAATCAGGAGCCGACATAAGAAGTGTGTGCACAGAAGCTGGAATGTATGCTATCCGTGCAAGAAGAAAGACTGTCACTGAGAAAGATTTTCTGGATGCTGTCAACAAAGTCATCAAAGGATATCAGAAGTTCAGCGCAACACCAAAGTATATGGTTTACAATTAATCAGTTGCGTCGCATTTTGATTTTCTGTACACAGGTGGAGCAACAGAACGCTTCCCATCTTGGCTGCCAATTTGAAATGGTATGTGCACTAGCAAACTCTGGCTCTGCTCGCCCTTTATTTCAATCGAAAAATGTTGTAAGCACCATTTTGTTTTTAAACAGTCTAATATCATTCAACTCTTTTCAATGATTTTGTTAAATTATCCATTATAGTATTATCTGATTTTTCGATTATTTCATTTTTGTAAACATGGTGCATGTATTATAGATTGTTTGTCGTGTGCGAAGATCGTTCCAAACTACAAGCATTATATTAATAATTCTTGTTGTGGTGTGGGTTAAGATAGGTTTCCAAATTCGAATGGTGAAAATGTACAAGAGTACCAATATTTATTAATGAAGAAGAGGATTACTTATCCGTAGCAACTGAACTGGAAAAGAAAAACATACTGACGTCCAAAATTTAGTTCATAGTCGATTTATTTACATTTTAATGGTAAAATAGAAAACTAATAAGCCTTGAATATTTGTTTCTAGAAAGATCATTCATTTCCCACATAATTTAAAACATAAAATGAAAAGAAGAGTTAACAGCTCTACACATAGTATATTAAATAATACTTCTGCAAAATATTAAAAAATAAAACGAAGTTGCTTTATCCTCGCAAAACCATCATGAAAAATTAAATTAAATGAAAAAAGTTCAATCTCATTAAGGTCTAGCCTTTATATGTCGGTTATGAATTTTGCCGATCTCGAAAGTTACAAGATCAATTTTGTATTTCTTTTCGGGTCCCAATTAAAATACACCTGAATTGGAAATTGAATTGTATTCACAACAGATTTTAAGAGGGTTTTCGGACGACCCTTGAAATTGTGAAGATTATAAAAGTCGTTTTGAGGCAAAGGAAATTATAAAGCCAACACGATTTCAAACTCGAGAAACTACCCAACATCATTTTATAAAGCATTTATTTGTTAATATTAATTAATGTTTTAAAGCTTAAAACGCATGAGAAACATTCTTTAAATTTTAGGAAAAATAACTGCAAAAGGTCGGTTGAACTTTTTCAACTCGACGGTTATCCAACTTCTATAAGTCAAAAAGCAAAATTAAAGCCAACACAATTTTATAGTATAAATAAGAGTAAACTAATAAATTATAATATGTATGCGTATCAATCTGGTTTATTAGTAAAGCTTAAGCATCAATCCATCTCGAAACATTCAATATGTATAACGTCTCTTATGAATATTAATCCATGATATTGACTATATTAATTATAAAAAAGACACACACCTTTAGTTTGAATTTATCAAATAATTAAATATATGTGTCTTCCATCTACCATATTCGTTCTTTGACTTTGGTGACACGAGTTTTAATAAATTGTAACGAGTGTCAAATAAGTAAACATAATAAATAAATAGATTAATGAATAATAAAATTAAAAGGTAAGCCATATAGATAATAAATAAATATTTTTCAAGGAGGAAGGGAAGGCGTAATCAAATTGTACAACTTGATTTTATTTTATATTTGTTAGAGGCCAATTTAGAATTTAAATCCGTCAAAAAGATTATGAGTACCGTTTATTTATTTATTTCATTAATCATTTCTGACACATCCTTTTATATAAAATACTGCACGCCTTCAGCTTCTATAAAATAAGGCATTAATTAGAAGTCACAATGAGTGTGCTGAATGCTCAAACAGACCCTGAGGAAAATTTTATGCTGAATGCTTATTAACTAATGCCAACAACCCCTAAATAAAAAAAATACTAATCATTTGACCAAACACACGTAGAGGATTTTTCAAATTTTATGCTGAATGCTTATTAACTAATGCCAACAACCCCTAAATAAAAAAAATACTAATCATTTGACCAAACACACGTAGAGGATTTTTCTTTTGAGTTCATGGAAACTTTTTTTTTGGTTTATAGAAGTCTGCAATTGTTATATTTAGTATGTACTAGGTAAATACATATTTTTGTGCAATTCTCTATAAATTATATATACTGAGTAAATCATGAAAAATCGGACGATGCATTTTTCTGTGCGATCACTTGCAAATCACATAAGCTAAGTAAACCATACTTGAAAAATTAAGATTTATAGAAGTGTTAGTGAAATTCGAATTTGTGACCACTAACATCATGCAAACACCAATTTTACCATTAGATCGTATTAAGAAGATGAAGAATTTTATCATATCCCTTAAAGACATTTCGTAACTTTCTCTCTTTCCAAAGCGTATAACCCCTTTGAAGGAGATACCTTAAGAAAACTCGATCCCGACATTGAATTCTAAGTCGATCGACGACTTATCGGCGAAGACTTTTATGCATCCCGAGCTTCTTTGATTCTTTGTTTAATGTGATCGACCTTTCCAATCATTTGTTGTACTCGATCCGGACCTAGTAACTTTCTTTCCACGTCATCCCAATAAAGTGGCGATCGACATTTTCGACCATACAAGGTCTCGTATATTCGAAATCAAATATGCTCAAGCATAATTCTAAGGGTTGAGGTATAAAGCGAGAGGTTTGTTAACAAAGATGCTATCATTCCTTATATGTCCATTGAAAAGAGTCTGCATCACCAACTTGGAACATGTCCAATCTACTAACGAGGTCTTAAATGCAATCAACTATCTTAAAGATAAGTTGAAATCTCTCTCTTTAGAAAATATTAATATGAGATTATTTCCCAATAATATCATATATATTCCTTTTCTACTCTTGCACTCAATGCTAAAAGTATTTAGTTCATAACTTTCTTATCATAACACTCACATGGGGTATAACTACTTGTCATCAATATCGCAAAACCCTAGAGGTCGTCGTACTTATGTGTATCATAGGAAGGAATATATCTCGCCCATCGAGAACTTCTCGTATCATAACTTGATGTCTATCACTTACAAAATTCGAAAACTTAGGTAACAAGATAAGTCGACCTACATCGTACTTATTAGTTCCAGATTGAAGAAACTTATCAAAACAACTTACTGAGGGTGAGGGTTTGAAATTGAGGTGATCGTACTTTTGAGAGTTTGAACCAATATGTTCCTTGAATTTAATAATTGGGATATAGGATCCGAAGATCGAATGGCGACTCTTGAGATGTCTTTGGTCATATGGGCTTGGCTGACCGTCACAAATACTTCTCGGTCATGAAGGCTTGGTTTCAAAATGGCGCTTTTATGAAATTTTACGTTTGTAAACTTCTTTCACGAAAAGTGAAAACTCAAGTGATTTCAGTTGAAACTAGATCATGAGTTAAACTCAATGACGTAACTTGGGTAATAATAAAATTTGAAATCTCATATTCGATCCTTCTCGCTCGAAAAAGTACTTTAAACTTCTTATTATCGTGAAAATTTCACACGACTCCATAAAGTGGTGTCTCCAAATCTTCAAAGCATGCACGATTGCGATAACTCTAAGTCATGAGTCGGATAATTCAACTCATGTGGCTTCAATGACGAGATGCGTATGCTATCACCTTCCGGTTTGCATTAGTACTGTGACCGACTCCTCAACTTTGAGGCATCCGTGTAAACAACGAATCCTTCATTCTCATCGGGATTGCTAACACTAGAGCGATGGTTAGCTTTGTCTTAAGTTCTTGAAAACTCTTTTCACGGTCTTGGTCCAAATATACTTGGTCCATTCTCTTAGAAGGCGTGTTGTTGGCCTAGTGATTTTGAGAATCCTTGATGAAACGTCGTAGTATCCCCGCCAAACCGAGAAGACTTACGATCTCATTGGCGTTTGATGGTGTCCTCCATCCTTTGACGGCTTCCACTTTAGCGGGACCTACTTTGATTTCCTCACCGACACAATATATCGAGGAACATCACTTTAACAAAATTCACACTTCTTTGAATTTGGCGTATAACTTCTCGCCAGTAAAATCTAAAGTACAACATGCAAGTGCTCTTCGTGTTGTTCCTCGGTCTTAGAGTAGATGAGAATATCATCGATACACACTAAGACAAAACTATCGAGATATTGATGGAATACTCTATTCATCGGATCCATAAAAGCAGTGGGGCATTTGTTAACCCAAACGGCATTATCGTGAACTCATAATGTCCGTAACGTGTTCTAACGCTGTTTAGGAATATCATCCCTTTTCATTTTGGTGATGGTATCCGGACCTTAGGTCTATCTTGGAAAATACTCCAGCTCCTTTCGGTTGGTCGAACAAGTCGTCATCCTCGGAACTTTGGCAAAAACTATAGGATAAATTGCACCAAGATCTCAATCTTCAATCAAAGGTGCAAATTATAATCGATATAGGGTTGGGTTCCGTAGTACCGGTCCACGATAGTATGTAATACTCAATCTAGATCACACATTTTGAACACGTGGACGCACCAAAATTTGACACGTGACAACCCATTTTCGCTCGGGGCAAAATGGGAAGGCACCAACGGCGCCGGGTGCCGTCCGTACTGGTAGGGGAGTCCGCGAGCGTTGGGGTCTCCGCGGGCGTTGAGTTTGGGGAAAGACACTACAAAACACAGATAATGCATAGAGAATAACGTAACAATGCATAGAGAATAACATAACAATGCATTCAAAATAACATAACAATGCATCGCACACAACCGGTGTTGGGTGCGCGTTGTGTGCGCGCCGACGCTGGATAGGGACGCTGGGTGCGCGCCGACGCTGGGTAGGGATGCTGGGTGGGCTCCGACGCTGGGTAGGGGCGGGTGCTGCGGCGGCGCTAGGTTTGGGAAGAGCCACAACAAAACATAAATAATGCATATGAAATAACATGTCACTGCATTTAAAACAACTAAATACTGCATTTAAAACAACATAACACTGCATCGCACCCAACCGACGTTGGGTGCGTGCGAGAGGGCGCTGAGTGTGCTCGAGCGGCGCCTGGTGCCCACGAGCTGGAGGCTGGAGTTTACAACATGCATTAAAATTGAAACTCATATGCATGTTTGTGTTCAAGTGAATGCATTTTTGTGTTCATTTGAATGCATTGTTCAGTTCAACTTAATGCATTGTTTGTTTTCGCAATCACATAACAAATCAAATTACTAATCTACCCTTAATGAAGCGAAAATTAGCAAAATTAAGCTTAAAAAGTCCGAAAAAATCCGAACCATCGGATCTATTAGATGAGTGGATGAGATTGAGTACTACATACTATCTGGGGACCGGATACTATTTGATCCCTTCTCTCTCTCTCTCTCTATATATATATATATATATATATTCAATATTGCAATTTTTAAAAATAATATTAAATGTTTATTATAATAGTAATTGTATTGGAAATGTTAATTATAAACAAAAATAAATGGGTTTAGGTATTGGTAATTATGATTGTTCGTAAATTTTTTATTATATGTTACTATAATAAAATATTTCAAAATTCAATTGTAAAAATATTAAAAACATATAAAATGGTTTTTGAATTAGTTATCACTGTATATAAGTTGAAATTCAATTGAAAAGCAAAGTACAAGTATGAAATATTTTCGAAATAAAAAGAAATAAATGAATACAAGTATTAAATACTTCTAGAAAAAAATATTTTAAAAAGGACTAGGGTTGTTGTGCTTAAGATTCAAACTCGTGACCTATGGTTCATCACCCTAGTCCTTTGCCACCTTATCCGGCAGTGGCAGTCGCATAAATTTGTTAACGAAAATTGTATTTATCCGTTCTAAATACAGAGTAAGCAATTTAAATGGTGTCATTAAGATATTGTCTTTGGTTGATTATGAATTTTCGCCTATTATCAATCTCCTAGTATGAATCTAATTTGGAGAAGGATGGATATATATGACAACAATAAAATAGTAACTTAGAAGATTATAACAAATTTTCGACTACTACAAATTTAAACAAACCCTAAAATTTTGAACTACTATAAATATACACATTATATTCGAATCCTATGGCACCAAACACACCAATGAAAACCACATCAATCAAATCCACGCCGAGACCATACCCTCTACGGTGTAGACTATCAACTGAATGGTCTAGGCCTCCATCTACTCCTTGCCTAGAGATGTTGTACATGGACATATTGAAAGTAAATGGACTAAAATTAGATTATGGGCTTAATTAATTAATTGTAGATCATTAATTTCAATTAAACCTAAAGCCCATTCAAACTAGGTTATGGGTGGTTTACGTATATAATGGAAGTTAATCATTAGAGATGAACGTGAGAACATTATACAGAAAACACACAAGAGAAAACTACCGCAATATTCAATAGGAGATTCTTGGCTTCTCTCGTTGAATCTTGATACCGAAGAATCGTTCATGCACCTGATACAATACACGTGGATACCATAGTTGTGGAGACGATCTCGAAGAACTTATTGGAAGCGTTGCAACCTGTAAGTTTTCTATCCATCGACGTAATAAGGCTCTTCGTACATTAATTATAGATCTAGATCCGTTCTTGATGGTTTTATTCCGCTGTGCTATTATATGATAATTCAAGAACATCCCAACAGTGGTATCAGAGCCCGGGGCTCGATCTATAATTAATTAATTCGTGTACTAATTTAGTTGTGGATTTTCGAAAATTTTGAATTTTGAAAACTGATTTTGGAAATCAGAATTGTTTTTTTTTTGTGTAATCGAAAATTATTATCTGAATTGATTTCTGGAAAATTGAAAAAATATGGAAATTGATTAGTGAAATTGGCTTCGCCGGAAATCGTTTCACCGTTCTTCCACCGTCGACTCGGAGTCGCCACCGTCGCCGCACCTTCTCCGTACTGAAATCGCGTCATCGCGAAGGGGAAAAGGAAGAGCACCGACGGTGCGTCGTCTTGTTGGTTTTTGCCAAGACGTTGGACGTGTGTGTCGCGTCTTTGGGCGGGCTTGTGCGCCGGTTCACGCATGGGCTGAACTCAAGCCATGGGCTTGGGCTGGGCGCGGGATGGGCTTTTGGGCCGTATGTGCTGGGCCGCGGCTTGGAGGTGTTTTGGGCCTTTTTGCTGTGGCAGCCCTAATGGGCTATGCAGTGTTTTATAAAAAAAACGTTTTATTGATTTAAAATTGATAAAATTTAATTTTCAATTACACAAAAATTATTTTATTAATTGGATTAATAAGTTTTACTTTAATTGTTGTTATTTTCGAAATAATAATATTTATTTTGATTTTATTAATTTAGAATTAATATAATTATATGTACATGGATTAATCTTATTAATTTAGAATTAATAAATCTAATCGCAAATTTTGGACATTAATTTATTAATTAGATTAATAAATTTTGTATTGTTATTATTTTTGAAATATTAGTATAAAGTTTGATTTATATTAATTTAGAATTAATATAATCTTCTAATGTGCATAAATTGAAGACTTGATTTATTAATTGGACTAATAAATCTTATTTTGGTTATTATTTTAGAAATAATAATACTAAATGAATATTTATATTAATTTGGAATTAATATAAAATTCATACATCCACTTTTAAATAGAGAATTAAATTATTAATTAGATTAATGAATTTATTCGTTGAGCCCTATTTGCTGTTTTTCTGTGATAAGCATGCTATTTGATTTTATGCTTATAATTTTAACTATAGTAGTTAGAGACCGTTTTATTGTTTGGGTAGGCGGCGCCCAATACTTGTAGTCCGTGTAACTATGTTTGGGTAGGCGGCGCCCAATATGTGTGGTCCGCATCTCATGCCTGGGTAGGCGACACCCAATAATTGTTTTGAATTTAATATTGGATATTAAATATACAATTAGTGTCACATGTTTTATCCCCACTAAAATACAAGTCTAGTTTTGGAAACAAAACGCATCGTCCACCATAATTATGTGAGGATCCTAGCCTCTTTCGTCCAAGTGTTTTACACCAAAGTGTTTACTCCGAAATTGACAAGGCAAAGACTCATTCATAGATGCATGGTTGGCATCGTGTGATGGGGTAGATTTGCTTAATTATTTTGAAACTGCCAAAGCGATCAAAATAATTAGTGGATGCATATTAATTGGATTAATAAACCAAGAATTGCAAATTTATTGTTGCGATCAGTTTTGGAAACCGACCAAGTATTATTATTATAGTCATCAGCCAAAGTATAATATAAGACTTGAATCGCTATAAATTAATGTTGCAATCGGCTTGGAGGCCCACCGAGTGATATTATTTGATCATCACCAAAGCAGAGGTCAGTAATAATATTGACTTGGATCTTGGACTACTAAGATTTATATTTGTTATAAATCCGTATTTTGCATTTGGGGGTGCAATATATGTTAAAATTAGTGGGAGCTAATCAATACAACAAACCCTTGTTTGATTAGTGATATGATTGTGATCTTTGTTTGCTATGTTCTAATTTTATTTATTTTTCGTTCAGTTACGATGTCGACTATGTTATATAAGTGTTTGATGGAAACAAATTTTTTGACTGGATCAAACTATCCGGATTGGCTACGTTGCCTGCGCTTGGTGCTAAGGACGGATAAGATTGAGTATGTCTTGGATAAACCAATCAGTACCATCCCTGATGAGCTTTCTCCTGAGTATGCCTCGTTTGACAAGGATGCTCATAAGAAGCACGTTGAGGATGTTATGTCGGCTCAGGGCATCATGTTAACTTCTATGAGTTTGGAACTACAGAGGCAACATGAAAGCATGTTACCTTATGAAATGATTCAGCACTTGAAGAGTTTGTTTGCCTCACAGGCACAAACATTGGAGTATGAGATACTCCGAGATCTCTTCAAGTGCACATTTCATGATAGGAGCATGGTCTCTGAACATGTTCTGAAGATGATTGGGTTAATTGAGAGGCTGCATCAATTGGAATGATTTTGCCAGCCAATGTCTCAACCAACCTGGTTTTGCAATCGCTACCTAGTTCATTTGCGAATTTCATAGTGAATTTCAATATGAACAACACAAAGGTG
This sequence comes from Salvia rosmarinus, assembly GCA_036937905.1. Lineage (NCBI taxonomy): Eukaryota > Viridiplantae > Streptophyta > Magnoliopsida > Lamiales > Lamiaceae > Salvia > Salvia rosmarinus. The sequence goes on from CM072819.1 coordinate 106,062,058, forward strand.
GGATTGACTGATCTTCACAACATGTTGAAGACTTTTGAGTCCTCTACTTCTGATGGCAAATCGTGCTCATGGTGAGCTCTTACGCCCAATCTTCCAAAGGAAGAAAAACAAAGAAAGATGAAGAAGGCATCAGATGTCTTCAAGCCTAAGAAGAGTGGAGGGGTTCAAAAGAAGAAGCCGACATTAGCAAAGGATGAGTGCCTATTCTGTCATCAGAAGGGGCACTGGAAGAGAGACTGCCCAAAGTTCAAGGCACAAGGTGCAATGGGTAACAGCTCAGGTATGTTTGTCATTGAGATAAATATGTCTATAAATAATTCACATTCTTGGGTATTAGATACCGGCTGTGGCTCACACATTTGTAATAATGTGCAGGGACTAAGTGACAGCCGAAAGGTGAATCCTAGGGGAGGTCGATCTACGCGTGGGAAATGGAGCAAGAGTTGCTGCTGAACGCGTAGGGACTTATAGATTAGATCTTCCTACAGGATATAGACTAGATTTACATCAATGTTATTTTGTTCCTGCAATTTCGAAGAATATTATTTCCATTCATATGTCAGACATTGAAGGGTTTTCCTTCCATTTTGGAAACAGTTGTTGCACGTTTTCTCTTAATGGAGTTCTTTATGGAAATGCTTCTCTTTCGAATGGTTTATATATGCTTGAATGTGAACAAAATATTCTCAATGTGCAAAACAAACGACCTAAGCTAAGTAATACGAATAATGCTACTTATCTTTGGCATTGTAGACTTGGTCATATCAATGAGAAAAGGATAGCAAGACTGAGAAAATTTGATTATCTCATACCATTTGATTTTGAATCATATGGTACTTGTGAATCTTGTCTCAAAGGAAAAATGACTAAGAAACCATTTTCTGGGAAATGGTTACGAGCCAAAGAATTGCTAGAGTTAATCCACTCAGATGTGTATAGACCATTTCCAACTCAAGCAAAAGGTGGATATTCGTACTTCATAACTTTCACTGATGATTTTTCAAGATATGGATATGTGTATCTGATGAAACAAAAATCTGAGGCTCTTGATAAATTTAAAGAGTTTAAGTTAGAAGTCGAGAAACAACTTGGTAAAAGTATCAAGAGTCTTCGATCAGATCGAGGAGGGGAATACTTAAGCCGAGAATTTCTTGATTACTTGAAATCACATGAAATTGGTCGATCGACACCTCCGGAACACCACGGTGAATGGTGTATCGAGAGAAGAAGTCGAACTTTATTAGATATGGTTCGATCCATGATGAGTTTCGCTAGTCTCCCTTTATTCCTTTGGGGCCCCGCTTGCTAAGCGCCGCTTATATTCTCGAATAAGGTTCCATCTAAATCAGTCGAGAAAACACCATATGAACTATGGTGTGGTAAAATGGCAAGTCTTAAACATATGCGGACAGGGTTGTCTCGCTTTTGTTAAAAGATGCGATCGATAAGTTGGAATCAAAAATGAGAAATGTTATTTTGTGGGATATCCAAAGAAAACAAAAGGATATGAATTCTACTCACCTGGAGATCACAAGGTGATCATTTCTAGGAATGTGACGTTTCTTGAAGACTCCTATGTTTCCAAGGAACAAGGTCACAACGAGGTAGATCTTGAAGCAATTCAAGAACCACAGAACTACACAGAGCACGAAGGATTGTTTAATGGTGTAAACAAGAATTCAGTGGGAGTATTTGATGATCTATTGGGAGGAAAAATGACTCTTAGAGGGCCATCACCATCTCAAGAAGACAATGGGACTCATCAAATACAAGATGACACAATAGTTGTGCCACCCCAACATCAAGAAAATCATGATGAAATTCTTGAGAATATCCAAAATGTTGATCAGATCAACACGGAAGAACCTACTCACGTTCAGAATGAACAGCCTGAACCTGCGCAAACAACCCGACTCAATAGGCCACAGAGGACTCGTCGTGCACCCGAAAGATTGAATCTAATGGTTGAGAACCAAGATGATGAAGTCGAGTCGGATGATGATTAACCTAAGACCTATCTTGAGCGTGATGGCACCGATTCAAAGATGTGGCTCAAGCCTTAATATTCGAAATGGACTCGATGTATTTCAATCGAGTCAGGAACTAGTTGATGACTTACGGATGGGGCTTACCCCATAGGTCGCAAATGGATCTTCAAAAGAAGAGAGATGCAGATGGTAAGATACGAACCTACAAGGCTAGGTTGGTGGCAAAGGGTTATAGTCAACGTGAAGGCATTGACTATGACGAGACCTTTTCACCAGTTGCAAAATCAAGTCCATTAGGATATTACTTGCGATAGCTGCGTACTACAATTTTGATATTTGGCAAATGGATGTCAAAACCGCGTTTCTCAATGGAGAACTAGAAGGTGATGTCTACATGACACAGCCTGAAGGTTTTGTGTCCAAAGAGAGGCCGAATGCAGTATGTAGGCTAAACAAGTCCATTTATGGACTCAAGCAAGCATCGAGGAGTTGGAATATTTGCTTTGACAGAGCTATCAAATTGTCTGACTTTGTCAGAAGCAAAGAGGACCCTTGCGTTTATAGTAAGCACGAGAATGGAAACGTTGTCTACCTTGTCATATATGTCGATGACAGTCTGATTATGGGAAGCGATCGATCCATGTTGCAATCCGTGAAAGACTGGCTGTCTAAATCCTTTATGATGAAGGATCTCGGTGAGGCCTCCTACATCCTTGGGATCAAGATCTATCAGGATAGACCTAATAGATTGTTGGGGCTGTCACAATCCATTTACATAGACAAATTGCTATGGCGTTTCTCAATGGAAAATTCTAAGAAATGATTTCTTCCTATGGGATATGGCATCAAGTTGTCTAAGAAGGATTGTCCTTCTAATGACAAAGAAGTTGCTTGCATGAAAAAGATCTCATATGCTTCTGCTATAGGATCGATCATGTATGCCATGATATGCACTAGGCCAGATGTGGCCTATGCGCTTAGCATGATGGACAGATTTCAGCAAACTCCCAGTGAGGAGCATCGAAAAACTGTTAAGATTATTCTTAAGTACCTTAGAAGGACTAAAGAATACTTCTTAGTCTATGGTGGGCAGTCAGAGCTATCAGTGACTGGGTACACTGATGCTAGCTTCCAAACAGGAACAATCATGTTCCAAGTCGATATCATCTGATTAGAGAAATAATAGAAATGAGCAATGTGAAATTAGAAAGAGTACCCACTGACGATATCTTAGCTGACCCTTTTACCAAGCTGTTGTGAGAGCTTGTGTGTTAGACATGTGGGATGTTGGCTTTGATTCAGTGGGAGTTTAAAGTTTGTATGTTTTAGAAACTCCTTTGTTGAGATATACTTACTTTTGATCACAATCAAAGATAATGTTTTATCTATGGGTTTTGTACATTTAATGGAATAATTATTTTGATGTCTGTCGTTATTCTCTTATTTGTTCACTTGAATTATCACTGTCATTTTTGCTGTGAGACATCAATGATGTAGTATAATTCTAAAATAGCCCTAACCAATGATCATCAAGAATGAGATATTGATGATATATCATAGGTTAGCATGTGGTCTGCATCACATTCTTAGAGAAAGTAGTGGTTCTCGCAACTACGAGATATTTGATATCCGTGATGGACACATGAATACTTTGGAGAGTATTGATATACCCTGCTATTAAATCGTTTGTTAGATGTCTACGATTTCTTAGTGTGTGGAGTATGTGATAGTCCTTAGACTTGAGGTCATTACACATTTTGTTTGTTGAGTGTTGTACTTTGACCAAGGCAACGCTTGCGAGTAGCAAGACACGGCTTGGATTGGGTGCATCATAAGACAAATGAAAATGGTAGTTGAGCCAAGAATGAGATTCATTCCTCGATTAGAATTTCGAGTGAGCACTCATTTTCTCTATATTATTCGACCATAAAGTCATTGGCCAATGCAAGAGATATATTCAATTAAAGTAATTGAATATGATCATATGGGTCTTATAATAAAGATGAGAAAAATGGTTGAGCTATTGGAATCGACACATAGCAAAATTCTAGGCTCAATCGAGCGTGTCATGAATGAAAGGATATTACATAAACTTCATGTAAAGGTTTGTTATCGTTTTCCACGTAAACGTCCGTCATATATCGAGTTCACGCACAACGCAGATCAAGAGTTTTGTGCGACTTTGATTAGATCATCATCGGTAATGGGGCCTATTGGGTCACACTATCAAGTGTATTGTTAATCAGTTCAAGGGTATATGCATAGTGCACGGTATGTTATCTAATACTAGTCCAAGTGGGAGATTGAAAGTAAATGGACTAAAATTAGATTATGGGCTTAATTAATTAATTGTAGATCATTAATTTCAATTAAACCTAAAGCCCATTCAAACTAGGTTATGGTGGTTTACGTATATAATGGAAGTTAATCATTAGAGATGAATGTGAGAACATTATACAGAAAACACACAAGAGAAAACTACCGCAATATTCAATAGGAGATTCTTGTCTTCTCTCGTTGAATCTTGATACCGAGGAATCATTCCTGCACCTGATACAATATACGTGGATACCATAGTTGTGGACACGATCTCGAAGTACTTATTGGAAGCGTTGCAACCTGTAAGTTTTCTATCCATCGACGTAATAGGGCTCTTCGTACATTAATTATAGATCTAGATCCGTTCTTGATGGTTTTATTCCGCTGCGCTATTATGTGATAATTCAAGAACATCCCAACACATACGAGACGAGAATGACGACTTGAAGAAAGAAATTGTCGATCGCTTTGTAAGAATGCTTAACAAAATGGACGAGGACAAAGTGTAAGAGTTGTTGTTGGAGATATATCCACTTCGAAAACTTTACGAGTTATATTGTAAGATGAAGCTGGACAATCCATTTAAAAGTGCAAGAGCTGTTTTTGGAGATATATCCTTAAATGAGGGAACGTCTAAACATATGAAACCTATCATAGACTTTGAGTCAAGTTCAAATGATGATTCCAATGTTTGAACTTAGACCTAGTAAAGTAGGGTTTTTTTCGTAGTCAAGATAATACTAGTTTGGTGTATTTAAATTGTTTTCCATTTTTCCTCTTAGTATATTTTGTTTTCCAATTTTCGTCTTAGTTCATTGTAAACTAGGGATTAAAACCATTTTCGAATTTAATGCTAGTTAACGGCCAAAACAAGTTTAAAGAAAAGGACTAGGGGCTGAGCTCAAGAGGATTCGAACTTGTGATCTATGCATTAAAATCCTAGTCCTTTGCCACCTTGTCCGGTAGTGACAACCGCATAAACTTAGTAACAAAAATTCTATTTATCTTCCAAAAAACTCGAGAATCTATAATATAAGGTAACAAAAAATGTATCTATCTTTTTAATAAGAAAAATAGAAAGGGTAGCAATCATTTTTAAGGTAAATCGAAACAAATTAAGTATAGTATATGTAATCTTCATAGAATTTTACTAGAAAAAAAATGTTGGTGTTCGAATTAAATAAACTCTAGACTATAAGAAAATAATGCATGCATGTAACATCACAATGACATGAAATTCGATAGTATGGAAAAAGGTCTTATACATGCATTGGTTGTTATATTGTAAATTTTTTAAAATAATTATCTTGTGTAATGATTATATTTATTGGAAAATGTTGAATCTTTTATTTATTTTCAACAGCTGAGATTGCATGAATCATAATTGAACTTAATTTGCATCATTTAGAGTTGTAGTGGGAAACTCTAATTTCCATCCAATCCAAAATTATATTTTAATACACTATTTTCCCATCTACCAAAACCACAAGACAATCAATTTCTTAATATGAATAAAAAAAAACTAAAAGACAAAACATAAACATATGGAACTGAAATTAAACATTCATATATATATTAGATTACATATCCAACGGTGCAGTACATATATCTACCAAAAATAAAAAAGACAATGTTCAACTAACATTGCTTTCAAAAAATGAAGATAACATAAAACTTAACATTTATCCGACCCAACCATCCTCCCCACCAGCCGCTACCATAGCAAGATATGAGAAGTCCACTTTGTTCAATCCACCGAAGAAGAAAATTTCACGAAGGTATTTAATGTTCCTTGTCCAGAACAAAGGATAATTCTTTGTGGATTTTTATCCTAAAAATAAAAAACAATTATTAATACAATCTACATCAAAATGTAATGAATGAAATAAAGAAAAACTCATAGATACATAAGTGTTGAAGTTAGCCTCATAATCGTATATGACACCGCGAGCATGGACGAACCAACAAAACTTATTCACACGTTCTCTCAGATCATATAGCTTGAACACAACATCGAGAGTTGTGTAAAAGGACATAAGAAGATGAGTTAGAGTATTAAGTGTCGTCGTTACCTCATACAAAATAGCCATCGATCACCACATGTTTGTTTGCATACATGAAATCGGGACGACGGTGGTGGAGGATTGCAACGAGCCAATCCTCGTCGTCGATTTTCTAGTTTGCCGCAGGGATGGGGAAAATATTGGTCAAGGGTGAAAAGTAAGACATTGCGTTTATGGTAAAGATATGAAGTAGTATGTGGTTTAGATACTATGAGATCTCATATTGATAGGTGAGAAAATGGTGTATTAAAAATATAATTTACTATTCAATAAATATAAGTGATTTCCCATTTCAACTACAAATGATGAATAATAAATCTTTTTAATAATTACGGCTGTTGATGGAAAATATCTCAAGTGTAACATTTCCTAATAAGTTATAATGATTACTAATAAGAACCAATGCATGTATATCTCTTGAGTTTCGAAATTGATGTATTATTGTCAAATAATCTCTTGAGCTTGTGATTTACATACTATGACTCAATGAGATCTCATATTACTCGATTTTCCAACAAGTTATAATGAGATCTCTTGAGCCATATTTTTTGTTTTTCGAAATTGATATGTTTGTGTCAATTGATCTCTTATGATTTACATAGTATGAGATCTCATATTTATAATGAGATCAATTGATGTGCTACCTGAATTATGCATGTATACCTCTTGACCTTATGATTAATTTACATACTATGAGATCATATATTCATCGATTTTTTCGAAAAAGATAATTTTTATTTTTGTTATCTTATAATTTTGTATCTACCTTCTCCAGTTTTATAAAATGGATAAATACAATTTTTGTTATCATATTTGTACGGTTGCCACTGTTGGACAAGGTGACAAAGGACTAGGGTATCAAACCATAGGTCACGAGTTCGAATCATTTCGACACCAACCCTAGTCATTCTCTTTAAAAAGTATTTTTTGCCCTAAAAAATAACTTGAAAATCAAACACCAAGTGAATTTTTTTTTTGGTTTGATAATTATTCTCGAATAATAACCATAAACAAATTTCAAGAAAAAGATATCATATGAAAATTGATTTAAAAAACAGAGGAAATCAAAAATAAAATGAAATAAAACAAACTAAACAAGACAAATGGTGAATCAAATATTAATAATAGCATTTTCCAAATTGATGTGTTTGTGTCAATTGATGGAAAAGATCTCAAGTGTAATATTTTCCAATAAGTTATAATGAATACTAAGAAGAACAAATACATGTATATCTCTTGAGTCCAAGTGTCCAAATTGATGTGTTTGTGTTAATTGATCTCTTACTTTCATTGAAAAGTTAAATCAAAGATTTAACATTTTTCAATAAATATAATCATTGTTTTGCATGTTTTTATTTTGTTTTTCTTTGTTTGTTTTCGACGATTTGATTCTTTTTTGGTTATATTTGAATATCTTTTGTTGGAATCATATTCGTTTGTGTTTTGTGAAGGGAATGCTCGCGTTTGAACATTTTATGCATAAAGAGCGCACCCAAGCGCCGGACTCGGCGTAGCCGGCGCTGGGTGCGCATCGCGTCGCCTGGCATCGAAGAGAAGACCTGCGTCCGGCGCTGGGTACGCTTCCGAGAGCGCTCGCGTCCGTATTTGGCGCGCCGTCGAGACCCGGTCCTGGCCGGCCCGCGTCCGCATTTGGGTGGCTTATGCAAGATCTGTCCCGAGACTTCGTGCGTCCGGTGCTGCATCGCGTCTGGCGCTGTGCCTATAAGTGAATTCATCCCGAGGCTCGACGCGTCCGACGCTGGCGCCTCCTTCCGAGAAGCATGCGAGTCCGGCGTTGGCCTGAGTCCGGTGCTGGGCCGCTTTCGTTTGCGAACGCGCGCGTCCGGCGCTGGGCTCGCATCCGGCGCTGCGCGTTACTTTGGGCCGCTATATATACATGTTTTAAACGCTGTAACCCTACACTCATTATTATTTTCCGTCTTTTTATTTTTCTTACGCTCTGGACGAGGATTTTCTCTAGTTTTCCAAACTTTCAATTATTGTTCTTTCTTTCTTCTTTGATCAAAGAATTATTGTAAGGATTATTGGATTCGTACTCTGAAGTTCTGAATATCAATTCCATCGTTTGATTTTATTCGTAAGTTTCTTTTATCGCTTTATTCTGACTATTCGTAATTGATTGTTATTGATTTCTACGTTGGGTTATGATTAATATTAGTATTTGCTTAAGTATTCTTGTCTTCCGTTTAATCTTTTCGATTCATGCCTAGGGTTTATAATTTTGATTCCGTGTTCTTCGATTTAGGGTTTAATTCTTGTCTTGATAATTTATCTGCTTTGTCAATTTCCGTCTAGTTAATTCGTCTTTCTTTCTTTAATAATTCCTCGCCTAGGTAATCAATCAACCCCTTTGTGATTAGAGTGTTTAGGAATTTATTGCTTTCGTGTGGTGACTTAGTAACGCCCTGTTAAGTTTTCATTGAGAGACTACTCGGATCAACTTGCTCGCTAGGACGACCTCGTTAGATTGCGAGGGACTTTATTAGTGATCTTTTTAGTCCAAACAAATTTTGGCGCCGTTGCCGGGGAGAACTTTAGGCGTTTTATTAATGTTGCATGTTTTTCGTTTTTATTCTTCTCATTGCCTTTCTTATTTTGTACCGCAGTTGCGTTTGATCTCGTTTGTTGAGTGTTGTGTATGCAGGGACGTCGAAGTCTAACTCCTAGATTGGCATCCCCGTTGAAGTATACTCGCAAGCCAAGGAAACCGCGACTGTCTTGTGTGATGGAGTTCGATCACTCTGATTGTGATAGCTTCTGTGAGGACAGTTCTCTCACGTTTGAAGGAGGATTTACTACCATAGAGAATCTTTTGTTTGAAGAATCCCCACCGAGGATCATGGGTGACCGACGAAACAATAACCATGAGAATGTGAACAACAATCATGACGGGAACGCTGCCCCTCGCCTGATGGGGGATTACTTCCGCCCTAAGATAGGGGAGACTACAAATCCTATCGTGCTGTGCCCCGCGGCACGTGGGTATGAGTTGAAGCCAAATCATTTCAACCTCATTCCCACTTTTCATGGCATGGCAAATGAGGATGCTTTAAGTTTTATCAGAGAGTATAATCAAGTGGTGCAGTCATTCCCTCTGTTTGGCCTGAACGAAGAACAGTTGAAGATGCGCTGTTTCTCTTATTCTCTGAAGGATAAAGCCAAGTCTTGGCTTATGAGCTTTCCCGCCGACTCTCTGACAAATTGGAACTCTGTGGTGGAGCAGTTCATGTTGAGGTTCTATCCGCAGCAGAAGACCAAGGATCTTCGATCTAAGATTATAACGTTCAAGCAGGATCTAGATGAGCCGTTCCATGAAGCAAGAGAAATATTCAAAGAGCTTCAGAGGCAATGCTCACATCACTTATTCCCGTTGGTTCTTTTGTGCCAATTCTTCTATGACGGGATCCTGAAATCCGATCAGGAAAAGGCTAACGACACAGCAGGGGACAACATAGCCCATATCACAGCCGAGGCTCTTGACGAGATCTTTAACTTCATGGCGAGCAATTCCCTTCAGAAGGCATCTAGTACGCGCCGATCTTTTGTCAACTCAGTGGAGACAGGATCGGAATTAACAAGGCATATGGCGCAACTCATGAGAGAGATGAACGAGATGAAGATGAAGCAGGCTGAGTTCCCTTCACCACCCCAGGAGTTCGCTGCTCCTTCGCAGGAGTTCGGCGCACCTCCTCAGAATTTCTCTATGCATCCTTGTGGAATTTGCATGGAAATGGGACATAGAGCAGATATTTGTCCTAATATGGGAGCACCCGTTTATGAAGGCGGAGTAGAGGCTTATTCTATGCAAGGTTTTCAGCCTCGACCACCTTATGAGCCAAGGCCAACCTATGAGCAAAACCAGCCGCAGTACAACTCTAGATGGAAGAATCAGAACCAAGGTCAGGGTTTAGGTTCAAACACACAGACTCGACGCCTCCCTGCAGTAGTACCCTCCGCAAGAAGACAGCAAAGAAGATATGCCAAGCAAAGCAGACTTATGGTCGTGAGATCATTATCCTCAGCAGTCATATCGACAGCCGTCATTCCCACAATATCCTTACCACCAGCAGCCACCGCCACCTCAAGAAGGTTCTCGGAACCGCGCGCGCAGCAATACCCTCGGCGACCTCCACCTCAGCAGTTTCCGCGCCCCCGCAATCTCGCGGACTCGATGATGATTCTCGACGCCACATCGCTAAGAACAATCGAGGATCGACGAGACGGAGGCGGCGATGAGGCGTCTTGAAACTATGGAAACTATTAAAGAGGGTCGGCAAGCTCATCAAGCTCATCGTACGGTTAAAGAAAGGTTATCGATAACATGGTGACTATCGAAGTACCTTCACCGGCACCCACTGTCGACGTTGAGCAACCTAATGTTGAAGAAGAGGTTTCCGAGAAGAAAGATGAGAGTGAGTTGCAAAAAGCAGCCAATCCTTATGTTTCGCCAGGACAATCTACAAAGACATTGTTCAAGCCCCCAAGAATGCTGCCGGGTCCAGTTCCCGTCATCCTCGAGCCAAAAATGTTCCTATGGAGGAACCAGAGGAGGATATCAGCATAATGTACTCTGCCACTTTCCTAATTTATAATCCGGTGGAAGGTACACATTATCGCCGATTTGCATTTCAAGATATCACTCATCCGCGTCAATTCAACTGGCAATTGATGCAAAGTTTAGGTCTTGAGGATAGGGTTAAGAAATATTTGAAGAATTTGGGATTGCTTCAATGTGCTATGATGGATTTACCTGGTTACAACCCATTGTTGATTGAATTCTATTGTACGATGTGTATTGATGATGAATCCGATTCCTTGTCTTGTCGTCTGTTGGGGCAAGAGTATGTTATAACACCTCGTATTATGAAGGGGGTCTTTGGATTTTCGACTTCTGGTGCACGTGGTGTACCCCATTCATTTAATGTTAGAGAGGCTGGCAGGAATTATCAGGGTTTAATAACTGGTCATCAGTTGGAATGCCGAGTGGATTTATCAAGGATGAAGCATTGGCAATGGTCCATAAATTTATAGCATTCAATGTTTTCGGAAATGAGCAGGCCAATAAGGTCAATACTGCTGAGGTCTTCTTGCTCATGTGTCTTTGTAAAGAAGATAAAGATTTCACCGACATTCTTTATTTGGGACCACTTGCAGCTGGTCCAGCGGCGTAAGAAATGTCGGCCAACCTTGTGCAGGCAATATTTCTGGGACGAGCCATATCTGTTCAAATTCGGGAAGGATGATGTGATCCGTCGATGTGTGCAGGAAGAGCAATCCCAGTGTTGGAAGGATGCCACAATGGTAATTATGGAGGCATTTCGCGGACAAAAGATCGCTTTTAAGGTCCTCCGTCCGGATTCTATGGCCATCATTGTTCAAGGACGCCAAGCGTTTCACCGTCCTTGTGATCGATGCGGTAGACGGGATCTATAGGTGCCCGAATGAGATGCCTCAATAATATTCTTGTGGTAGAAATTTTTGATGTGTGGGAATTGATTTTATGGGACCTTTCCCTAAGTCTTTTGGTTTTGAATATATTCTGCTTGCCGTTGACTACGTGTCCAAGTGGGTCGAGGCTATCCCTACTAGGACATGTGATTCTTATATCGTCTTGAAGTTTGTGTAGGAGAATATACTTTGCAGGTTTGGTTTTCCCAAAGCAATCATTAGTGATGGAGGAAAGCATTTTTGCAAAAAGTTGTTCGAGAAGTTGATGAAGAAGAGTGGGATTAACCACAAGGTGGTGATGCCTTACCACCCACAGACATCAGGACAAGTCGAGACTAGCAATCGACAAATCAAGGGGATTCTAGAGAAAATGGTCCAACCTTCTCGAAAGGATTGGTCCACCAAACTACCCGATGCACTATGGGCGTACCGCACCGCACCGCATACAAAAGTATTCTTGGGACGAGTCCTTATCGTGTGGTGTTTGGGAAGGCGTGCCATCTTCCGGTGGAGATTGAGCACAAGGCCATGTGGGCCATTAAAACCATTTCTTTGGAGATGCAAGATGCTTCCCAGCACGAGGATGTTACAACTCTCGGAGCTTGAAGAATTACGTAATGAGGCATATGACAATGTCCGAATTTACAAAGAAAAGGTGAAGGCCATCCACGACAAACACATTGTGCACAAAGATTTGAAGCCCGGAATGAAGATTTTATTGTTCAATTCCCGACTGAAGCTTTTTCCCGGGAAGTTGAAGTCTCGTTGGAGTGGCCCGTTCATTATCAAGGAAGTGAAGCCGTATGGTTCGGTTGTGCTCACTAAAGAAGGTTCAGATGAATCGTTCGAGGTCAATGGTCAACATGTGAAGCCTTATGTAGAAGGGGGTCCGACATCCTTCACAGTGGAATCTATTTCCGTCGCTGACCCTTAGTCGACATGATCTATTCTTGTCAAGCTAATGACAGTAAACAAGCGTTTCGTGGGAGGCAACCCACGTTTCTTTATGTTTTGTTCGTGTTTTCTTTCGGTTTTGTCTTTTGTTTGATCCCCCGTCGTTCCGTTTCTTCGCTTTCAGGGAAGTCTCCTCTACCTTTCTCTTATTTATTTATCTGCAATGAGGACCTTGCCTGTTTTAAATGTGAGGGGGTTTCTTTCCGTATGGTTTGTTTTGTTTGTTTTCTGTCGTTTTTTGTTGTTGTTGTTGTTGTGTTTTGTCGTTTCTTAACTTTTTGTTTGGAATAGAGATGATTTTATTTTTTGAAATCAATGGTGTATGAAGAATTATGCTTTAAGTTGAATTAATTGCATTTTGATCTGAATTTCCTTGCATCTTGGTATATGGTTTTTAGTTTGATGAAACTTATGTGTCAATTTGAACTGTGGGACATAATTAGGAAGCTGTGTTTAGACAAGGTGTGTGATCGGTTGTCATATGCTTCGTAAATGGAACCCGTCTCTTGTATGATCTTTCACAAAAAAAAAGAGAAAAGAAAAGAAAAGAAAAATAAATTCGTTGTTGTGAAATAAGTGGGCTTAAAATTCGAATAAGGGGCTCTACCCCTCTTGCTTGGGTTGTCTCTCGAATGGAGACTCTATGCTATGGGTATAGATATCTACATTAGGATACTCGAGTGTACAACTTGAATGTTCCACCTAACGATTATTGTCTTATAATCGGTTTTAAGTTCCACAAGTTCTTATTTATTTTTTGTCATTGGGATATCTTGCATGAAAGGGAACCATATAAGTTGTATATTGATTTCTGAAATCATGTTGAGTCGAAGCACAACTATTCTATGATAAGTCACATGTTTGGATTGATGAATGATGATCATTATATTGAGAACTATATTATTAAGATGCATTGAAGGGATGTGAATATGTGATTGATTCTATTTGAAGTATTGATTCTATGTGTACCATTCTTTTCAAGAAACTAAAATTTGCTCGAGGACAAGCAAAGAGTTAAGTGTGGGGGTGTTGTTTTGCATGTTTTTGTTTGTTTGTTTTCGACGATTTGATTCCTTTTTGGTTATATTTGAATATCTTTTGTTGGAATCATATTCGTTTGTGTTTTGTGTAGGGAATGATCGCGTTTGAACATTTCATGCATAAAGAGCGCACCCAAGCGCCGGACTCGGCGTAGCCGTGTTGCCGGGCGCATCGTCGCCGCTCGGCATCGAAGAGAAGAACCGCGTCCGATGCTTGGTGTGCGTCCGGCACTGGGTACACTTCCGAGAGCGCTCGCGTCCGACGCTGGAACGCATCCGGTGCTGGGCGCTAAAGCCGAAGACCCCCACGTCCGACGCTGGGTGGCCTATGCAAGATCTGTCCCGAGACTCTGTGCATTTGGCGCTGCATCGCGTCCGGCGCTGTGCCTATAAGTGAATTCATCCCGAGGCTCGACGCGTCCGGCGCCTCCTTGCGTCCGGCGCTGGCTCGTCCTTCCGAGAAGCATGCGAGTCCGCGTTGGCTCGAGTCCGCGCCGGGCCGCTTATTTTCTTGACAGCGTCCGTGGGCTCGCGTGGCGTTACTTTGGGCCGCTATATATACGTGTTTTAAACGCTGTAACCCTACACTCATTATTATTTTCGTCTTTTTATTTTTCTTACGCTCTGGACGAGGATTTTCTCTAGTTTTCCAAGCTTTCAATTATTTTTCTTTCTTTCTTCTTTGATCAAAGAATTATTGTAAGGATTATTGGATTCGTACTCTGAAGTTCTGAATATCAATTCCATCGTTTGATTTTATTCGTAAGTTTCTTTTATCGTAATTGATTGTTATTGATTTCTACGTTGGGTTATTATTAATATTAGTATTTGCTTAAGTATTCTTGTCTTACGTTTAATCTTTTCGATTCATGCCTAGGGTTTATAATTTTGATTCCGTGTTCTTCGATTTAGGGTTTAATTCTTGTCTTGATAATTTATCTGCTTTGTCAATTTCCGTCTAGTTAATTTGTCTTTCTTTCTTTAATAATTCCTCGCCTAGGTAATCAATCAACCCCTTTGTGATTAGAGTGTTTAGGAATTTATTGTTTTCGTGTGGTGACTTAGTAACGCCCTGTTAAGTTTTCCTTGAGAGACGACTCTGATCAACTTGCTTGCTAGGACGACCTCGTTAGATTGCGAGAGACTTTATTAGTGATCTTTTTAGTCCAAACAATCATTACACCACAAAATAATTAAAAATTAAAAGCAAATTAATAACAACTAATACACGCATTCATAATTTGAGAATATGATAATGATTTTTATTCAATTCGAACACCAATTTCAAGATTGAGAAATTTGTTATGGTCTTGTGATATCTAGATTATTTGATTGTTGTCATATATATCTATTTATCATGTGATATCAAGATAATTAGATTCATATTTATCAAAAGATTTACAAGCCTATAATTTGTATTTATTTATTAATTTAAAATTCATATAATTTCGAGACAAAGTGAAAGTTGAATATTTTTGAAATTTATTTGAAATTTATCAAAATTTATACGTTAGTATTATTAAAATACCGAACACCTAATCATACAGAAAAATCAGTTACAAAAATTGAATCTATAACCCAAAACGTTTAAGTACAATTTTTGTTATCAAATTTGTGTGCTGCTACTGCCGGACAAGGTGGCAAAGGACTAGGGTGTAAGTGTGTAGGTCTCATGTTCGAATCCCTTTAGATACCATCCCTAGTCCTTTTTTTATGTTCGAATTCTTTAGATACCAACCTTAGTCCTTTTTTTTTGGTAATTTTAACTTTGATAATGTTGAATTCACATCACGTTCTTCTTTGAACACCAACTCAATTGTTTTGTTAAAACTTGTTCTTATTACATTCGAAAAGAATATCTACATTCAATCTTATTTTTTTGAAAAAGATAAAACCTTTTAATTCCTTCTCGATTTTGCATGCATTTATAAATTTGATTTTTTTTACACCATAATTTTGAAAAAGATACATAATGAAAGACGAATATTTCCGTCATTAAAATATTGAAAAGGTATAAAAACAAATTAACTAGAAGGATATAAAATAGAATTAAAATAACTAAAATGGTGAATCTAAAATAGCACATAACAATTAGAAATACTATACACCACTTTATTGTGAGCTTATGTTACTCCTTGTACGAGGTCTATTTCTTTCGGCATCACTTTTAAATCGATTTTATCTTGGTCTACCTCTCAGACGACTCACGTTCGGATCAAGGACCGTAATCTCGTCGGACGTATTAGCAATAGTCTCATGCCCCGAAGTCCAGTTAGTGAGCGTATTTTTCATTTCTCTACCCTTTTCCTTGATAAACTCCATTGTTTCATTAGACGAGTAAGCCAAATTTATGCACTGTTGAAATTCTTGCTCCACTTCTTGGAACGATTTGAACTCCTTCATCATATGAGGATATCCACCAGCAAAAACAATACTAGCATGTGGTTTGTAAACATCCTTACGCCATCTTCTTAATATGTATATTTCATTAACATGATCAATATCTTTGTAAGCTAAAACTTTCAAGACATGAACACACAAAATACCTTTTTCAAACTTACGGCAATTGCAACAAATATATTCTCCACATTGAAAGTGTAGTGCATGTGGTATTAATTACCAGACATGCACGTTTCCAATACTTCAAACCTCTCAATACCTTATGCATCGTCTACTCCATCAGAAGATACCTCTTTGACATTGCAATTGTAAATCTTGATAATTTCTTCACATAATATATTTTACATGCTCAATGTGTAAGAATTTGCAAATTGTGAATCCCATCTATAGTGAACAGTCGTTTTTACTCGCCCACACTTGGACTGGTAATCATCTTCCATCTCCTTTTGAATTTTATCAGTCATAGCTATCTCATACTATTCCATAAACTTCTTCAAACTACTTCTCAAATTGATATAACCATAAAAAAAATGCATGCATTGACTCACTTCATTGTGTCAACACCATACCAGTCCAAAATATATGATTCAAGTAAATATGGTCCCAATTCTCATGTTCTGCATATAGATCTTTTAGTCACTTGTTAGTCTGTAGACCATACTTGACTAGGAAATTAGCCCACTTCAATTCGAATTCTACAATGCTGAGACTATCATATATAATCGAGTAGAACTCTACCGAACATTTTCTCATATCAGCGACACCTTTGAACTTTAGAGGGATATTCTGAAAAATATGTCATAAAAAAATGGCAGACATTATTGGGCATAACTTCCCTCACAACAATTCTGATACTCTCGTATTGATCGATCAATTTGCTGTAGGATGAACCTCTTCCATTGCCTCTAACCAATTACTAAAAAACAATCTAAATGAGTCTGCATGCTCATGTGTCAGCAACATGCATCCTAGTAAAATAGATTGATGATGATGATTAACTCCGACCACAGTCGCTAAAGGCATCTGATATTGGTTAACGAGGTATGTGGTGTCAAAACTAATAACATCATAGAAATCATGATATGCAGTTATGCTGCGAGGATGAATCCACATCACATTCTGGAGTCTCGAGTCGTCACCAATATCCATAAAATGAAAAAATCTGGCATCAGTTGAATGCAATTTGATAAATAACTTACGGATGGCGTCCGCATCTTCGTTACCGAGTCTCAATCTTCTCCTCTCATTCATAAAGTTCCTACAATCCCTTGGAGTTGCTCCCACATTCGAAGGACCTCCAGCTTGGACTTCAATCAACTTTAGGTTTTTAAAACCTTGATTCCTACAATGTTGTTAGCTTCTAATTGTATCTTCATATTCAATGACAAACTTCGATGACTCAGCATGAAATTAGACATAGTTGGATAAAGTTCGTGATTATGGTCTAGATGTACCGAAGACACCTCTCACTTAGCAAAATCACGTTTTATCGCATTAATATGCATGATAATCCATTTTTGGTATGTTTCTTAAAATTCGTCTTTTCGGCACGATCACATGAAATAACAGGTACTAGAAATACTTCTACAATACATACCAAATCCTAATAATTTTCCGTAGGAATTGTATGCCATATGGAGTCTTTCTATAGAATCGAAAATCATACACGATTTCGGACCTTCATGCACCAACTCGTCAAAAGCATCTTCGTGCAACTCATCTTCATGTGAATCGTGCAACTGGTCTTGCAACTCATCTTCATGCGAGACGTCCAACTCATCTTCCTCATCGTATCCAAATAACTCATTCAAAATTTCATCGATGTTATTAGCCATAGAAGATGCACGATATCTTATTTGTTACTAAGAGTTTTTTTCTTCTTCGATTTTTGCTGCCTGCGTGTTTTTTTTTGTGTGTTTAATGAATTCAAAACAAAATATATAATGTCTTAGTATGGAGGAATATTAAGCACAATTATCTTATCATAGATTCATTGTTACGATTTATAAGGAAATCGGTTAAATAATAGGTAAATATATGACTATACAAATCAAAGGAGATATGGTGCATAAATCTATTCATATGTATCGAAAAAAGGAAAAAAAATTAAATACGTTCAAAAATATGTAGTGAACGAGAAAATAATTTTGATTCAAAATATAGAGAACTATAGATGCATGTCGATAGTTAAAATAATACAACAAAACGAGAAAAAAAAAATTCATGAAACAAACAAGAAAAATGTTTTAAAAAAAGTTATAATGAAAGCGATTAAAAGAAGGGAGGAAAAAAAACAAGAAAGAAAATTAACAAAAAATCATGTTAAAACATAAAAAACACCACACAAATAAAAAAGGACCAGGGGCTGAGCTAACTGGGATTCGAACTTGATTGTATTTTCAAATGCTATTAAACAATTTGTTTGTGTTTATGTTAAGAAAAACTCACATTTACTATTCAATTTCAAAGCTTTTGGTTTCTACAGAAACATTAGAACATGCATTAATTGTCCACTATGAAAATTGTGAAGTCAATGTTGCTGAATAAAATGAAAGATGGTTTTTTGTCTAGTTCTCTGATAATGTTTATTGAGAAAGAAATTGGTCAAAACTTTGTCATTGATTCAATTATAAATGAGTTTGATCTCATAAAAAAAGCATGTCATAATTCAGTTATAATTACGAACAAAATAAATATTTCAAAATTCAACTCGATTCTTTACTTTTATTCTAAAAAATTCTATTAAATTGTTTGATGAGATCTCGTCCGGCGAATTTCAAAATTCCGGCTCCGCCCTTGATTGTGAACTAGAAATCTGGATCTATGTGTATATTTTATATAGGTATAGATACATATAGATTCAATTGAGAGAATGCATCCCCATGCCAACTCAACAAGCATCTAAATTTTTTACAATATTAAGATATGGTATGAGGTGATAAAATAGCAAGTGGCCGTATCTGCCACAAAATTATATACTTTTTTATCTTGCAATAATAATAATAATGTGTCTACTAGCTAGTATATAGATATAACATCAATAATTGCGTATTTGATTGTCATTCATGTCGATTGTAATTCCATGGTGATATCAATTGTCATTCATGTCGATAATATTAATATTTAAATGGTGAGAGGTAAATAAATGGTAGGTAAATAGTGCATGCGAAGTTGTATTTTTGTTGTTGGAAGTTTTACTGTGACTTGGAAGCAACAAGGCTCAAATATATTTACGAACTCAAATCGAGATAAAAGATACTCTTTTTCTTTTTTTCCTCAGCACTATTCAATTTAACTACCCTCCTTACATCGATAGTTTATCATATTAGAGCACCTCCAACAATACCTCCCCAAATTCAGGTTTTTGCTGACATCATCATAGACACATCATCATATTCCCTTCTCCTATTTTCACCCCCCAACAATACCTTCTCAAACTCGTGTTTTCTCGATATCATTATGGACCCACTTTTCACTCACTTTCAACTCATTCATTATCTATTCACAATTTTATTTAAATTTTATATTTATTATTCTAACTTGATAAAAATTAATTTTAATATTATTTAAAATTAATATCAAATAACTTAATTATTATATAAATATTAGTACATATTAAAATTGCACAATAACATGGAAACTTTTAAAAAAGAACTTATACGATATAAAAGACAATTTAAATCTAACAAATTAAAATACAACATACAAAATAAACTAATACTAAACCTAATTAATCATTCATCATTGCCGAAGTGTGCCCAAATGTGCTCAACTAAATCGCTCAAGTTGATTATGAATTTCTTTATCACGTAGCTGCACCTCTCTTGAGATAATTTCGAATTACCGCGTAACCTCGATTATTGGAGGGGTTATTTGTGATTTGCTCGTCGTCGCTCATCCAATTGCTTACCATTTCCTTCATCCTCGATTATCATATTATGTAATATAATGCAAGCCAACATAATATCTTTTAAGTTTTCTGGCACTAAAGACGACATGGGCCTTTAATCAATACCCATCTTGCTTTGAGAACCCCAAATGCACGTTCGACATCCTTTTCGCAGACTTTTGCATTTGTTTGAACTTCAACATTTTTGCATCTTCGGATGCGAAAGCTCGACGAAAGCTTCCCATTCGGGTAGATTCCGTCATAGGTAATAGCCTTGTGAGTATTGTGTGCCATTTATTGTGAAAGGGATCGCTCGGTGACAAACCCTCAGAGCATCATTGAATAATGGTGATTGCCCGAGCACATTGATGTCATTGTTTGAGCCTGCAACTCCAAAAATGCATGCCATATCCACAAATTTTGAGAAGCAACTTCAAGCATTATAGTAGGTTTCTTTATATCACCACGAGTGTATCGACCTTTCCATGCTCTTGGACAATTCTTCCATTCCCAATGCATACAATCAAGGCTACCGAGCATTCCAGAAAGCCATGTTTCTCCTCATGCATTCTCATCAACCTCGAACGTCATTTGCGATCGGTTTCTCAAGTAATAGTTGCCGAAAACTTCAATCACACACTTGCAAAATCTTGCAAGCACTCGATGCTGCTGATTCAAAGAACGCGTAAGTACTCATCGTAGTGATCAATTTGGACCACCATACGCTAGCCGACGATCGCCACCGTGCATTTCGAAATGGCCTCAAGCCCTTTCTCCCGGTTGCATCACGGCGTTGTTGAAAAGAAGAGTGCGCTCCAAAGAATTCACAATGCGAATGAATAACTCTTCATGATTCGATTTCACGACGAAACTCTCTTTCACCATAAGTTGAATTTTCAACAAAGTAATCCTTCATTAGTCGATCGTGTGCAGCCTCACGATCTCGATGGATATATCTTCTTGGACGAGAAGTATGTTGTGCAACTAACTGGAGCAAGTAATCTTCATGACCTGCCCTCCATCATTGAGTTCATCTCCTCATCAATATATTCATCATCACTAGAGCTAGCGCTTTTGTTTGATGAAGACATGTTGAGAGTAAGAACTGATTATATGAAAAGAAAATATATTGAGGATACAAGGAGGAAAAACCGTAATGTGTGAATAATTGTGAGAGATGATTGTGATTTATAGATCACAAATTAAATGACCGTTGGAACCAACATGCAAAGAATTAAAGTGCTTTCCAATAAAGTGCTTTTCAATGGTCAAAGAAAAATAATTAAAGTGCTTTCACATGTGATTGATTAAAGTTGTTGCAGCAGTCAAAAGAAAAATAATTAAAGTGCTTTCACATGTGATTGATTAAAGTTGTTGCAGCAGTCAAAAGAAAAATAATTGATCTGCAGTGGTCAAAAAAGCATAATAAGTACAACATAAAACATAATATTTAAATTAAAAAAAATCAAATACAACACATAATTGCAGAAAATAAAATACAACACATAACTACAGAAAATAAAATACAACACACAATTGCAGAAAATAAAATACAACACACAACTACAGAAAATAAAATACAACACACAATTACAGAAAATAAAACTAGTAGAATGGCTAATTTTACTCTTCGTCCGCTTCCCACTTTGCTTGGATTTGGGCGCAATACTTAAGATGAAGTCGTAGTTGGGTTTCCGTCATCTTTGAAGTATATTGCATGAGAATTTTATGCTCTTTTATCTTCATTTTGCCTCCATCGCCTTCGCCACCATCATTGTTGCAATGCTTGCGTTGATCGCATCGACCACCTCTTTCGCTTCACTTGTTGATTTTTCTTTTCCTTTCGCCGCCTTCCTCTTCGCCGCCTTATTTCCAATTCGACGAGTGTGGGTTGTTTCATCACCATTTTATCTTGGTGGAAGCGGAGGTGTAGGCACCCGATGCGAAGACTTGCCATTTTTGTCGCCTCAATCTCACTGTCTTGATGAGCGAATTTGGACATTCTTTGAACAAATTCCATACTCAATATGTCTCGAAACCGCGTGTTCCGTGAGTCTCTTTATATTCATCTTGTGCGCTTTTGAATGATGTCGACTTCACTGCACCGCTGCCACATCTCTGCGCTCCTATAATAACATGAACTAAACCATTTAGTTTCCTTTGCAAGTTTGTAAAAAGTGTTTTGAGCGAGGAAGATGATCTCTCGAGTTCTCGCTTGCGACCCTTGTTGTAGCATTAGTAATTCTCTCCCACATTTGATCTATCTTTTGATCATTTCCGACGATCGAATCAATGCTAATATCGATCCAACACTTGTAAGATGTTCGCACTCTTTCTCCGAGTACAAAATCTTCTTATACTGTATCATTGTTCTCTTCATCGGATTGTTGATCGAAGTTCGATTTATAGCCTCGAGACCTTGCGGAGAAGAAATTTTTGGAAAGACGATGCTCTTCCCAAGTAGGCGTTTCTTGGTGGTCTTCCTCCATCTATGCCGGTCTTTCTTGATGAGCCGTAAGATGGAGCTCGAACTTGGTAGTGATAGCCCGATGGAAATTGGATGGATAGCTGGAACATTCACCGGATATGTAGGATACCGTTGAGGACGAAAGTTCGAATTTTGAGAATCGAAGGGATTTCGACAATGAAAAGTGGGATTTTACAATTCAAGTTGGGATTTTGTGGAAAGTTGGGATTTTGTTGACGAAAGTTGGAATTTTGAGAAAGAAAGTTGGGATTTTGAGGATTAGAGTCGACATTTGAGAAGCGAATTTGATCCAAAATATCCGATTGGACCAATCGAGAAATCGTTATTCATTCCGATAATAGGAAAATGTTTGGAGAAGAAGAAATATTAAGGTAAATGGAGAAGAAAATATAAAAGTTGGAAGGAATGATGTTGTTTTAGAGATTTATACTTATAAAAGGCGATTTTTATCCGCTGATCAACAGTCGTATATTTATCGTTGATCAACGGTCATATATCTAGTGGAAATTAAATTAAATTAAATTATATTTATAAGTATTTGAAATCTTATTTTTATAATTATGTACAAATTAAATTAAATTAAAGTTATCGCGGGATGGGGTTGGTCACGGGGTGGGTTTGGGCGTGAGGTGGGGTTGGTGGGAAAAAGGTTGGTGTGGGAGGTGGGGTCATAGGAAAAGGTTGGCAGTGGGGTGGGTTGGCAGTGGGGGTGGGTTGGCAGTGGGGTGGGGTTGGCCGGTGGGGGTGTGGTTGGTAGTGGGGTAGGGGTTGGTCGGTGGGGTGGGTTGGTAGGTGGAGGTGGGTTGGCAGTGGGGTAGGGGTTGGCAGATGGGGTGGGTTGGCCGTGGGGTAGGGGTTGGTCGGTGGGGTGGGTTGGTAGTGGGGTAGGGGTTGGCCGGTGGGGATAGGTTGGCCGATGGGGTGGGTTAGTAGTGGGGATGGGTTGGCGTGGGGGTGGGGTTGGCGGGGTAGGGGTTGGCCGGTGGGGTGGTTAATGAGTGGGGTGGGGTTGGTAGGGGTGGGGTTGGTAGGGGTGGGTTGGCATGGTGGATTGGTGGCTCGGTGCAATCCTTATTTTATTAATTAATTATATAAACCCGATTTTCTAATTAAATTAAATATATAATATTTGATTTTGTAATTAAATTAAATATGGTGAAAATTGAAAAAAATAATAAAAAAATCAAAAGGGCCACATTTTGTGTTGCCTTTCAGGAGGTGGTTCCATATTTTCTCTCTCATCTCTCCTCCCACTACCTTCCCACTGCCTTCTCACTCCACCTCCCCCCAACGGTAATTATTGAGGATGCATCCCCAATACCTACTTGCATTGGAGATGCTCTTAACTGAGAGGAAGTTTGGGGGGGAAAAACTAAAAAATAAATCAGTCAAATTCTTGTGATCCACTCCTCAATGACACAGCAGATAAATTGGAAAATCCGAAACATTTAGGGAAAATATGAATACAGATAATTAATGACGTGCAAATTAAATTTACTCCAACTAGAAAATAAAAGGAATAAAAGTATAATGATATTCTAAATTAAAGTGGTTAAGTTGTACCATTTTAATCTCCTAGAAATTGTAACTTAACTATGATGGATCCCGGTTGGAAACCTTTGTCCGAATGTCCGATGTTCCTATCTCATTATTAATTTCACTATTATAATAATATTTATTATAAAATTAAATTATTAAATAATAAAATCTAGGTAACAATTATTATAACCCAAATAATCATTTTAACTAAAAATGCACATTAAATATAAAAAATAAATAATCGTAATCCCTAATTTATTATTGAATAAATAAATCCTAATTAATAATTATAAAATTCAACTAATTAAATTATAACATATTAGAATCGAAGACAAATAAAATAATAAATGAACAGTAGTAGGACACGCTTGGCACGTGCAGCATTCTTGAAATCAATGAATTAAACTCTTCGCGAGAGATGAGAATCTTTTCACAAAATGCCTCACAAGTGCTTCCAATTCAGAAACGACTAGGGGAATTTATTAATTTAGTCCTTCTATGTTTCTAGGGATAATAAATAAATAACGTATTTCTGGTGGGTCGATGCGAAAAAAAAAGATGCTTCATTGAAGTTCAACAGCTTTGTTAGATGCTGCAGTTTAAATTTACTTCAACTAGAAAATTAACTAATCAGCAAATTATAAATCATAAGTTCTAAATTAAAGTGGTTGACTTATGACTTATACCATTTTAATTTCATGCAAATTGAAAACTAAATTTCCAACCAACATGGTAGGACCTAGTAAACATTATATTAAACCCAATATCGTTATAACTTATATTAAGCTCCGAGACAGAAACGAGTTACTTATAAATGGGT
The DNA here is from genome assembly GCA_036937905.1 of Salvia rosmarinus. Lineage (NCBI taxonomy): Eukaryota > Viridiplantae > Streptophyta > Magnoliopsida > Lamiales > Lamiaceae > Salvia > Salvia rosmarinus. The sequence goes on from CM072819.1 coordinate 106,087,027, forward strand.
ACGAAGGGAAAATATTTCTACATATGGATGAATAACATGCAACAATTAACGCAATAGAAATCAATCAATTATACATTATGGAGTTTAGCATACCATCAACACTCACAGCTCTATTTTCCTGCCTCCTCTTCCTCTTTATGTTTCTGAAATCGCGACGAATCTCAGAATCTGCAAAGAGCTACTCACACATCCCAGGTCCCAAACCACTCCCTCTCATCGGAAACCTCCACCTCATGCGCCGCGCCGCCGTGCCCCACCGCATGTTCCGAGATTTCGCCACCAAATACGGGCCCATGATGCAACTCCAGTTGGGCGAAATCCACTTCCTCATCATCTCCTCCGTCGATCTCGCGAAAGAAGTGATGAAAACTCACGACGTCAACTTCGCTAACCGGCCTCCTGGGCTGGTGCCGGAGGGGGTGATCTACAACCACACCGATATCGTGTTCGCCCCCTACGGCGACTACTGGCGGCAGATGCGGAGGATCTGCACGCTGGAGCTCCTGAGCCCGCGGCGCGTGCAGTCCTTCCGCCACATAAGAGAGGAGGAGAATATGAATTTGTGTAAATGGATCGCTTCTCTCGAAGGATCGGAGGCCAATCTGTCGGAAAAGCTTTACTTGACGTCGTACGATGTTATTACGAGGGCGGCGGTCGGGGCGAAAACCAAAGATCGTGAGACGATGACTTCGGCATTGAAAGAATCTATAAAGTTAGGGTCAGGATTCATGTTGGCCGATTTATATCCTTCCATAAAATCACTGCCGTTGATCACCGGAGCCCGGTTCAAGATCCGACAGATACATGCCAAATTAGACGGGCTTCTCCATAGCATCATCGAGCAGCATCGAGCAGCCACCGTTGATGATACTATGTCTGAAGATTTGTTAGATGTTCTCCTCAAGATTCAACAAGATGGGAGTCTAACTACTGAAAGCATCAAAGCAGTGGTCCTGGTATGTGCTTCTTCATTCTTACAAACCTAAAGTTGGACCATAAAATATACTCCCTCCGTCCCGTCCAAGACGGTTTATTTCTTTTCGGCACGGTTATTTAGGAGAAGGGTAAAATGGTTAAAGTGATAAAAAGTAGGTAAGATCCACAACTTTTGAAGAGATAATTATTTCCTAAAAATGAAACAGACCATCTTGGATGGGACAGCCCAAAATGGAATACATGTCATCTTGGATGAGACGGAGGGAGTAATAAATTTTGATTATATTTAATTAGAGTAATTTACTTTTCATGATATGATGAATAGCTAATAATAATTCAAGTTAATTCAGAATCTATTTTGATGGATTGACATTAATAGATTAATTTTGAACGATCATTCAAATACTACTCAATCCTATATTTTATCAATCTATCATATTACGAAAAGTAAACGTTTCATAATGTATATGATATAATAACTTTTTCAATTTTGAGTTAATAACGCATTATTATGGCTGAACATCTTAAAATTAGGATTTATAACAATTCGTAGTGAATAAATGTTAATTAGAGCTCTGTATATTACTATAGATTTTTATTGTATAATAACTGTAATTGAAATACTAAATTTGATGGCAGAACACCAAAATTAAAGCTCATTATACCTTTTGTATTTCAGGATATGTTCTTCGGTGGAACGGACACATCAGCGACTGCTGTAGAATGGGCAATGTCAGAGATGATAAGAAACCCTAGCAAACTGAATAAGGCACGAGTTGAAGTAAGAAAGGTTTTCGACAACAAGGGATACATAGACGAAGACAAGTTTGAGGAGCTAAAATACCTGAAATTGGTCATTAAAGAAACACTGAGATTGCACCCACCATTGCCGCTTTTAGTCCCCAGAATGAACTACCAAAGATGTGAAATTAGTGGATACGAAATCCCAGCAAACACCAGAGTGATAGTGAATGCATGGGCACTGGGAAGAGACCCCGAGTATTGGAAGGAGGCAGAGAAGTTTAAACCAGAAAGATTTGAGGAAAGCTCCCTTGATTTCAAAGCTAACAATCTAGAATACATACCCTTTGGTGCAGGAAGGAGAATGTGTCCTGGCATGTCGCTCGGGCTCGCCAACGTCGAGTTTCCGCTTGCTATGCTTCTCTATCATTTCGATTGGAAGATGCCTAACGGGATCAACAATCAAGATTTGGACATGACTGAGGCTTTCGGCGCCACTGTTAATAGGAAACACCCTTTGCATTTGATTCCCATTGTCAAGCGACCTTTCCGTCCAGCTCCTCCACACACTTGAAAAGTGTTTATTTTGAGTGATAGCTTCAGTAAAGAAGGGTTTTTTTTTCCCTCTGAATCCAGGTATTCTTTTAGTTTTAGTTTAATTGGGCTGGACTCCCATGTGAATGTCTGCATGATGCAGACAGATAAAATTATCATAATTAAGGTTGAATAAAATTTTAATCATAGATTAATTGAAATTTCTTACAGGGAAACTTGATTTTATCTCCACCCATGAATGCTAGTTGACTACTTACAAACGCAATGAAAGTTTCAAACTCTGACAAAAATTCGGGATTGAAACTACTATTATGAAGGTAACGCAGTTACCTATACACCCACTCACGATTCATACTCATTCTTAATTACAAATTCTAATTTCCAAGAAAATAGAGCTTCAATTAATTAGATTTGAGATAAAGATAAACAGGGGACATTTGGGAGATGAAAATAATATAATCATCTTTTATTCCATCTTTCTTCCCTTGTCATCTTTTATTTTATGGTCATTAAATTGACGAGATTGTAGGAAATTAAAACATTACAACTCAACTATTAAAGAAAAGAAATAAAAAAGTTTGTACAGCTCAACTACTTAGAACATCCATTATCATTTGTTGATTAGTTAATTTTCCAGTTGAAGTAATCTGTAGCACAACAACTGCTTTTTTTATTTTTATATGGAAACAGGCGTCTGAACAAAGTTATTGAACTTTCAATGATTAATGAAGCGTTTCCGTCGCACCCATCCACCAGCAATACTACAACTATTTTAGTTATTATTTATTTACCTAAATGTAGGGATTCAGTCAGTGGCCCCCTGAGATAAATTGATAAAAAGCAAAAAATACATCAAAGGATTGTCCTTGAAAAATAGAACGAAGGTTTAATTAAGAAATTATTCCCTTTATAATGGTACTATGAGTCGCGGATCTTTTATTCATTTTTTTCCAATTAAATACATGAATGTAAAGTTCACATCATGATGAACTCGAACTGAAACCTTTGACATTAGACATTAATCACTCTACCACTAAACCAACACACGCATACATTAATGTGCACAGTTGTATCCTACTAAAAATTTACATTTTTTCCCATTTATTTTCTTCAACTTTAATCTCTTTATTGTACTGTAATTTTACAATAACTAGTTAAAGTTAATTAATCTAATTAGAATTTATTTAAAATTATTTTCACATTTACTTTATATTTTTAGTAAGTAAGTGATTGTTAGAATTTATTATTTTATAATTAGGGTAAGTTCAACTTTTAGTAATAAATATTAATTATACTTCATTATATAATAATAATTTTTCATTGTTATACTAAATATTACTTCCCCCATCCCTAGTTTTCTTTTTTAGTTACGCCTCTCAAATTTGTTCCATTTTCATTTATGAAAATTATTTCATAAAATACTATCTGCTTATTATTTTCAAAAATATCATTTATTTACGAGATAATCACAGTTTTTGTCCCCAACTTTAATGAGATTTTGAAAAGTATCCACAACTTTAGTTAATACATTAAAATATCCTCAATTTTGACGAGTTTTTGAAAAATATCTTCACTTGAGTTAATACATTAAATGTCCTCAATTTTGAAAAATATCTTCGATTTAGACTTTTCGGATGGAATCCTAAGTCATTTGAGCTATAATATACTCGAAACGGAATCCTGAGTCATTTGGGCTATAACCCACATGAGAATCCGACGAATTGACTTAGCATTTCATCGTTGGAAACTCTAAATCGGGATATTTTTCAAATTCTCATCAAAACTGGAGATATTTTAAGTATTAATTGAAATTGGGGATATTCTACTATATTAATTAAAAATGAAAATATTTTTCAAAATTTCGTCAAAGTTAGGGATATAAACTGTTATTATCCATTTATTTACACGTTTTGTCACTCATGGACCATGGCTCACCACTATATCTACTTATTATTATCAACAATACTATTTATTTACATATTTTATCACTCATGGTCCACTACCAATTAATTTAACACTACATTAATATGAGATTTTTACTTCACTCACAAAATATTCAATAATCTTTATTAAAATATGCATTGAAAATTTTACAAGAACATATTTTGATGATGAAGTAAGTATTAAATTATTAAATTTAATAGTTGAACATGGACGAGACACAACGCTCAGTGAGGCATCTTTTGAAAAGAATCTTATGTTTCGTGTGGCATCCAAAACTATTCTACTAGGTACATAAAAAGTCGGTGTCCGACTTTTGCAACATACTTAAATGATTTCAAGAATGCTGCATGTGACTTGTTCATTGATCTGCTAAAAGAGTTTCAATTCTCAGTGTGGATTTCGAATACCATAAATTGGTCGGTTTTTTCATCTGTGAAATATTATCTCATTTTCATTCACTCCCCATAGATACTCTGTTTCTCTGCATCTTCACAGAATTAACACGAGTTCAGTGATTAATCATGGCGGCTTATGCAGCTCTGGTTTCTTTTATGCATATTATAGATGATATAGAGAGTCATCATTCCCCTCCAATTTCTCTAGACAAACAACAAGTTCAATCTCTCACTGAAAACTTACCTTCTTGCAAGAATTTCTCGGAAGCTATAATTCCCCTTTTTGCGTACAGCGACGAAGCAGATCCATTGGAGATTCGCATAGCAGATGCAACTCATGCGGTTGAAGATGTCATCGAGCCCTATATAGCGGACGATATTCACCTTCCTGGCGATGTTGATGAACAACAAATCAGTTGCATTCATCATGATGATAATGACAATGATCAACAAATGAGTTGCATCGACTTGTATCAAGATCTGCAAAAAGTGATGGAAGAAATGGATTTGATCAAGAAGGAGGCGACGGAGATAATGAGGGAGAAGGAACAGCAGCAGAGAAAGGTGGCGGATGCTCGTCTAAGATCCAGTTCCACTGAGAAGAACAGTCTCATGGTGGGGTTTGAAGATCTGCTACTTCAACTCATTGATAGGCTTGCTGGAGGACGCGCCAATCACCAAATCATCCCTATCATAGGGGTGGGCGGGAGCGGTAAGACCACTCTTGCTAGAAATGCGTTTCAAAATCCACTTATTAAGGAGCATTTTGATATTTGTGTTTGGGCTACAATTTCTCAAGATTATAATATACCAGAAACTCTTAGAGAAGTTCTCTCTCAGGCAAGTGGTTACTCCAGCAGTAAACGTGCGGAAGAATTAGGAGTAGAATTATACCAATATTTATCAGGTAGTATGTCATTATAATGGATGATATGTGGAGTATAGAGGTGTGGGATAAGCTGAAATTTTCTTTCCTGATTACAATAATGGGAGTCGAATTTTGTAACAACTAGGATCTCAAACTTGGCTTCCCACATGACCGACTCTAATAGCCTCCTTAATATGAGATTTTTAGACGAGGTTAGTAGCTGGAAGTTGTTCTCCAACACTATATTTGAGGAAGAAAGTTTTCCTCCTGAGCTCGAGAAAATTGGAAAGAAAATTGTGGAAAATTGTAAAGGACTTTGGCATTGTGATTCGGGGTCTATTGACAAAATCTGAACTTACACGAGAATATTGGGAGCACATAGAGGAAAACTTAAGCTCAATAGTGAATTCGGAGAATGATGAGTATTGCTTGAGAATATTGAAAATGAGCTATAACCAGTTGCCTCTGCCTATCTAAAGCCTTGTTTTCTGCAGATTGCAGTGTTTGAGGAAGACCATGCAATTAGTGTTTCAACAATCACCAATCAATGGGTTTCTGGAGGATTTCTTAAGCCAATAAACAACAAAAGCTTGAAAACAATTGCCAAAAAGAGCTAGTTGATAGAAATCTTATTATAGTTCATGAGTTGGGGTTACTTGGGAATATAAAGTACTGCAAAATTCATGATTTACAAAGAGATCTATCTTTGAAAGAAGGTAAAAAAACAGAGGTTTTGTTATGTTACAAGGCAATACAGCATTGTTACTCACGAAAGCGCTTCAGTGGAGAAAATCCCCAGTTCCCTCGAGTCCACATCACATGCTCGTTCTTTTCTATTTTACAATAGTACCCTTGAGAAGTTGCCAAATTCTAGATTGTTGAGGACAATGCATACATATGGAATTGTAGAAGCACTCTAAAGGAACTGTATTTCAATTGGTGAACTGACGGTACCTTGCTTTTAATTCTGGAAATAATAAGACGTGTGCTAGAATTCCTTCTTTAATCAATCTACTGTGGAATCTACAAGCACTAATTTCTACTTCTTATACGGATTCTAATGCACCCATCGAATTTTGGAAAATGCATAAACTTAGGCGTTACAAATGTATGGAACTGTATCTCCCAGATCCTCCGGACAATGATATTATTATCATGGAGAATCTGGAGAAGCTAACACGAGTGGTGAATTTCAATTTGAATGAGGTGGCTGTTATAAGAATTCCCAATATCAAGACTTTGAACATAAGATATGACGGAGCAGTAATTGAGAGTGTGAATCTCAGCTATCTTGAATGTCTAACTGAACTGGAACACTTGTTTGTCTCCAAGTCCACCACATTTGGAAGTGATGAGTAGCTGCAGATAGGGATGTCAATGGGTGGATTTTACTCGGATCGATCCGGACCGTTCAAAACCCATTAAATTTTAAAGCAACGGTTCTGGTTCTGATTTCGGTTCCAGACCCGCTTTAGACCTGGACCGTTTAGATCCATAGTTTGATGGTTCGATCCGGTCCGGATCTGGTTCTGATTCCAGAACCAAAACCAATACTTATTTATTGGTTCTGGTCCGAGTAAAACTCGTCTATTGACGAGTCTAAGTTTAAATAGGTTTGTCAATGAGCTAGTTTTATTCATATCGATTCAAAATCACTCATAACACATTAAATTATAAAGCAAGGATTTCGATTCTAGTTCTGGTTCTTGTCCGGTTCTGGTTCTTGTCCGGTCCTTTGTAGAACTCAAGATGCCTAAGTTGAGGCATCTTCCAAAGTTCATCTGATGCTAAAACGTCTATGGAATGGAAAACAATAAGTGTTTGTAGATTCCAAAAAAGATTGCCTGAAGAAGGGAATTTGAACTCCCCATGAACTCCAACAGCAAGATACCGCAAGTTAACAAACCGGAACAAATCATCCAACAAATAATCGTCGCTTCCAGATCTATCTCGATCATATGTTTTCAATATCCTCAGCAATCTCGACCCCTTAGGCAATGGAAGAACTTCCTTACTATGACATACAAAAGATCGGGCAAGCGGCATAGACCGCAAGGCATCATGAACCTCGTCCTTTGAAGTGCTTCCAAGAATAACAACACGACGTTGCCTGCTTAAGCCCTGAAACTTATATTGCCCTATCACGTTATAAAACCCCTCTTCCCCACTTCTGCGCAACAAAGGTCTCTCAATAGATCATGAATTGTGCAAGACTTTATGTTTCAAGACACCCCAACTCATGAACTAGAACGAGATTTACCAACTAACTCGCTCAAGTACTCTTTGCAATCGTTTCAAGCTTTTTCACTTATTGGTTTGAAATCCTTGAAACCCATAACTTAACGAGTGTTGAGACACGAACCGCACGGTCTTCCTCAAACACTCCCATGTATAGAAAACATGGCTTCAAATACACCGGCATATGATTGTAGCTCGTTTCGAATTTTCAAGCAAAAATCTTCATTCACCGAATCGACTACGTAACTTGAGTTGTTTCTTATTGATTCCCAACATTCTTGAGTGTGTTCCATATTTTCGAAGACCTCCCACCACAACAATTGCTAGAGGAAGTCCTCTGCAATTTCTACAATTTTCTTTCCAATTTCCTCAAATTCAAGTGGACAACTTTCCTCCCCAAACACAGATTTGGAGAACAAATTCCAGCTACTAACCTGATCTAAAAATTTAATTTGAAGGCAATAATTGTTGTTCAATTGAGAACTCAACTGTGATTCCCTAGTCGTCACCACTACCCGACTGCCATTCTGATTATCAGGAAAGAAAGTTTCAATCTTGTTCCATGCATCAACACTCCACATATCATCCATTACAATTAGAAACCTTCTATTGAATAAATATTTGTGGAGTGCTAATCCTACTTCACCTTCACTCATATTACTCAATTCTTCCATGCTTCTTTTGTTGGCTTGAGAAAGAAGGTGGCAAAGAATTTCTTTTGTGTTATATTGTTGAGAAATTGTAGCCCAACCACATATATCAAAATGATCCTTAATAAGTGGTTGTGTATAAACATGTGTTGCGAGAGTGGTTTTACCTATTCCGCCCATGCCTACGATTGGGATGACTTGGCGATGACGGGGTTGTCCGGCGGTGAGCTTGTCTATGATATCAAGTTTGACATCATCAAAACCCACCATGATGGAAGATCTTGAGGAACCAGCAGATGCTGAGACGCTCGATCTGCAATGAGCTTCGACTACTGATGATCTTCAAGACTCTTTCTCGACCAACTCCATGTCTTTTATCACTTCTGCGAGACCTCGATACTGATTATCGTCAAATTTATTTTTCTGCCATGATATATGGGTTTCATTAGGCATCCAAAATAATTGGACCGCCTCGTCGGTCTCGTTTGACTGCTGGAGCCAGAAGAGCTGGTTTCTCCACCAGAGTAGATTTCTTGATGATAAGTAGTAGTGGATCTACGAAGGTCAATCATGTCCACAATATGGGACTCGATAACATCCTCAGCTGCATAAGCTACATCTGCAATGCGCATCTCCATCGGATACGCTTCATCAACTGGGAGATGGTAGGCTTCAAGAAATTTCTGCAAGTAGGTAACAATTTTTGTGAGAGATTCAACTTGATGCTTGTTGATAGAAATTGGAGGGAAAGGATGGTGCTCGATATCATGTATGATATGCATGAGCGAAGTCAGAGCTGCATAAGCCGCCATGATCAATCTTTAACGCGCTACTATCTCTTCAGGCTGCTAAGAAGAATGAGAAACTTTGTGGTGGCTGGGTTTCTCCCTCAATCTTTAACGCGCTTCTATCTCTTCAGGTTTACTTTACTAGTCGTTCTTCACGAGAGCAAACGATTTTTTACCCATAAAGAAATTCATAAACTATTTATTAGTTTACCTTCTACATTATTGAGTACATTTTTAAATAAATGAATTGTTAAGATAGAGCTTTTATTTTGGTCAAGCACAATTGTATGTAGACTGAGTTTGGTATCAACATTAGCTGTCTGGACCCAATGCCCACACATTACATGATGACAACATAATGAAAATTTATCAAAATTAGATGAACCAATTAAAGGGATAAAAGGGTTACAATTTCATCTTAAAAGATCCATGAATATATTCAAAATATTCTTCATTATTCGGCATATTTGGTTGTTGGAAATGGTTATGGAGCCAAACAAGTTTCGCTACAAAATATTCTTCATATTCTACACTTTTCCTTGAGAAACTTCATTCTTTCATTAGACGAGTAAGCCAAATCTGTGCACTGTTGAAATTCTTGCTCCACTTCTTGGAACGATTTGAACTCCTTCATCATATGAGGATATCCACCAGCAAAAACAATACTAGCACGTGGTTTGTAAACATCCTTACGTCATCTTCTTAATATATATCTTTCATTAACATGATCAATATCTTTGTAACCTAAAACTTGCAAGACATGAGCACATAAAATATATTTTTCAAACTTACGACAGTTGCAACAAATATATTCTCCACATTGAAAGTGTAGCACATGTGGTATTCATTACCGGAGATGCACGTTTCCAGTACTTCAAACCTCTCAATACCTCATGCATCTTCTACTCCATTAGAAGGTACGTCTTTGACATTGCAATTGCAAATCTTGATAATTTCTTCACAGAATATATTGTACACATTCAATGTGTAATGATGAATCTAGCTACGTGAGTGTGCGAGATTTATGTAAAGCAATGAAGAACACCCAGGCTTTTTACGTGGTTCGATCGTTAATAAGATCTACGTCCACGGAGGAATGATTCCTCAATACTTTTACTAGAGTTTTTAGTACAGAGAGTATTGATTCTGCCTTTGTATTGATGAAATTGCTAACCCTTCTAAATCGATTTCCTTCTATTTATACAACACTTTCTACTGCGCGAAGGCGCCCGACTCTCCATTGGTGGTGGTTTGACTCTTCCTCCGCATGCCCTCCATTGGCCGGAGCCGGACCTTCGTCTTCGTGCGCCACGTGGAGGTGGCGCCGACCTGTTCCAGGCGCCCTCTCCATTGCCGAGGGTAGCGGTTGGAGGCTAGGGTTTTGGGCAATGATTGGGGCTCGCCTTGGGCTCGACCGCGTGGGCCTGCTACCCATGTTAGGCCCAGCTCGCTTGGGCTCGTTAGTGGGCCTAGTCGGTTGGGCCATATCCCATCATAGCCCCCGATTAGCGAGGGACGGCGAGGCCGGTGGAGTGAAGAAAGCGCCGGTAGTGAGGTGTGGCTTGGCTGAGTTGTTTCGAGTTGTTGTCTTTTTAATGTGAGGGTCTCACAGTGCCGATCCGAGTTGGTTTGTTTATTATACGTCATTTGGAAAAGATGTGGCATCGAGGGAAGTGGATGTCCGACCGAGATATCGTGCTCTGCGTTGGTTACGCCAGTGGTGCGGTCTGGTGGCGTTACTCTGTGGTGGGTGCCGATGTCCGACCTTATAGACCGACCTTTCGGGGACGCGCGGTGCGGCTGGTTATCGAGGTCCGATCTGGATGTAGGCTTTCCGCAGCGCGGCTTCGATGACGGACGCCGGGTCCGGCGTGGATTTCTTGGTATATGTGGGGGGCGGGTGCGATTCGAGGCGCGACCATCCGGAGGATGCCGAGGTCCGTATGATGATTGGTAGGTCGATGGCGGTCCATCTTATCCGGCGTACGTCATACGCGCGCGGCGGTAGTTGTGCACTCGAGCTGCGTGCTGTGCGTGTACCCACTTCCAATCGCGTGTCGGCACGTGGAAAGCTTGAGCGCCGGTTTGTGCTTAAATGCGCCCGTAGGTCGGGAAACTGCTCATTCCTTCACTAAAAAAACTGCTCATCTCCTCTATACTCGGAGAGAATTTCCGATTTGGAAGCTTTCGATCATCTTACGAATTCAAAGACTCGTGAGTAAAAAAGTAAGTATGTCTTCTTCCTCTGCTTTAGTATGCGCGAACCCGATCATCTCCCGCGGAGTTTCGGTTCGAACCGCCATCTTCCCGATAGTGAAATCGAGGTTGGGATTATTCCCGCTATACCTTATCGGGTAGGTGTAGGATTATTGGCGCTAGGGTCCCGCAATATCATCTGCGTGGGATGGGGTTAAGGTGAGGACGCCGGATCGCTTGTAATCTTCGACGATGTGATAAAATAGGAAGAATGTCACATTCGGCCGACGCTGGTGGTGTGTTCCGCAACCATCCGATAGAGCATTAGCCCTCCAGGAGGTTTCATAACTATGTACATAGACGCCTTGAGGGCCGGTCAGTTCCCGCTAGCCCCGTCTTTTGAGCCTCGGGAGTATTTCCGAATCCCATACGCCAATTCACCCCAAACCCATTAGGTCGGTGGTTGAGATGGGGTTAACTTGCTATAACATAGTCGTGAGAGTTCTCCTTTGAGCTCTTGATGCGATTTTTAGCGTCAGTACTCAAAAGAAATCAGACTATCTTCGCCTCGGCAGACGTTTAGGGTGAGTCAACCACCGAAAGTGTCGGGTGGCAAAAGAAGTTTTCTTTTGAGGGTCGATGGGCATCCGATCTACGGTTGGGGATGGGTAAAGTGACGGATATAAAACTTAAGCCCCGGGTTTGGGTAGAGGATCACTCAACACGCCGGTGAAGTTTCTAGAATTCACCGAGGACGTATAATGATGCCGGGCCGTGTGCACAGTCGCAGTTCGGGACGGGGTCCGAGTGGGTGAGGCACCTCTTCTCATTCTTATAGGTTCGACCTCTCTCGACTAACGCGATTTTCTTACGTATTGCGGTGAAGCTTAAGCACACAGCGAGGTCAAGCGGCCTCGTCCCGCCCGCACCACCGGACGACGACGAGCCTTCTAAAAGAGGGCAGGGTGGTGGCCCTCCCTTGCCCGTGGTGGTGGAACACCTCAGCGATCTGTGAAGGGTCCGCACCGATCTCGAGCTCGGGCCTTGAGGTAGGCTCGTGCCCATGATCTTGCGCGAGGTACCGATTGTTGGATTTGTATCTTGAAAGCGGTTTGGTTGAGCTTGTATACAATGTTTCTCGTTACCAACTATTACAATCTCCTATCTGTTTTGAATACTTGATTGCATATATCGTGTCCCCTTATCTCATATATAAGTTAGATCATACGAAGGTGTAGAAGATCACGAAGTCCGTATGATTGGTCGAGCTTAATGAGATATAAAAGTTTCTGGTGAGGCGACTTAAGGACGAGTTGTCGGTTTAGCCGCAGTATAGATAAGAAGTGACTTGACTTAGTTGCTTGTCTATGCCGGTACGTCTCGACGTATTGAAGGATCACGATGAGATGTGTTCTTCTTCGACCGTCGTGAAGAACCAAGATCTCGGTGACTTACGATGATCTAAACCTCGATAAGGTATTAGGTGAGTATGAGTTCTTGACCATCACTTTGACTTGTTATGAGTGAGGTTATATGTTCTAACCCAAGATTCTCCGCGTCTTGGGTGGTGGCGATCTTGTATGTCACGCTAGTTATCATGTCGAGTCACCGTATCCGTTTAGGATGATGACGCCCCTTAAGGAGCTCAAAGGTTTATTGTACTAAACCCTGCAGTTGAGTTAGCTCAAGTACAATAATAAGGTTGAGTGGTACTACTTAAGGAAATGAAGTTATTAATCGTTTTAAGCGATGATTGCTATAAATGATTAATGGACGTTCGATATCTTAAATACGGGATTCGTAATGTCTAAGTGCAAGCCCGACTCAACTTGGTAATAAAGGGTAAGTCAACATTCTTTCTCTAGTGGCATGATCGAATGTTTATAAATTAATTTATGTTCGAAATTTGAACATAAGATAATTAATTTATTTGAGGCCCATCTTTATTCCTTGCATTTGATCCACAATTTGGCCCATCCAGACCCTTAAGCTAGAGGAAAATCGCCACCTATATGCTCCCATTGGCAAGATTTTATTCTCTTTATCCACAAGGATATAATTATATTTATGGTATATGCATAGATCCTTTCCATATAAGTTTATGGTAATAATCACGAGTATGGAAATAATCCACGAGTATGGAAATAATCCTAAGATTATGGTAATATTCCATATAGGATTATGGTAATATTCCATATAGGATTAAGGTAGTGCATTATAAATATAAGGTATGAGATAAAGTCTAGGTTAATGCTCATTAATCAACACTCAAATTTTCGGCCATCTCATATATTTGAGAGAGAATTTTCGAGAGCTTGGTGAGTGCATTGGGTGATTTTCCGAAGCATTCTCCATAGATCGTCCTCACTCGACGTTGGAGATTGGGCAACCGGGATACAGTCCAGAAGGTCAAAGCACGAGTCCGATCCGTTCGATCCGTTCATCTCGTTCCATCGACCTCTTCAGATCCAAAGGTAAACACGTGTAAACCCCAACGTGTTGCGATTAAATTATATAGACGCATGCTAGGTTTATAATCAATGTATGGTGAATTAAACACCCAAGATGGATCCTCGGGGCGAGGGTTAACATACGTTTTCCCTACAATTGGTATCAGAGCCTGGGATCAGAATCTTGGCTCTGTTGGATTAATTCACGTTTGATTATTAAATGCGTTTAATAATTGTGATTTGTCGTTCATCGTGGCTCGTTCATTGTTTTGTTGGTTTTGTTTTACACCACGAGAAAATCCGTGGTTAGATTAGATTTTATCATGTAAATCTTATACGTAAAGAAGAACGAAGACGAAAGAACGAAGAACGAAACGACGGAAAAGCAGTAGCTCGGCGGTCCACGGGCGGTATTCGCGATCGAGCCTCGCGGTCGCGTGGGCGATCGCGAGGCGCGGGCGGCGGCGTGCGTTCGCGTCACAAGACGAGATCCTGGCGCCACGCGGCGATCGGCGATCGCGAATACGGCCGCAAGCGGCGAAGCGAGCTAGCTGGCGGCGACGGGCGCGCGTTGCCGAAGCTACCCGGCGCCATGAAAGCGCACTCGCGGTCTCGAAGTTTGGCCGCGGGCGACGACGTCTCGGCAGACGTTCGCGCCGGTGGAAGGCTGCGCAAGCATGCTCGACGGTCACGGTCGCATCGCGCCAGCGACCAGCCAGCGAGGCGCGAGACGCTGGCGCGGCGGCAGGCGCGGGCGGTGGGCTTTGCCTAGCGGCTGCCGGATAGCTTAGGCGACCCGCCCGCACTGCTTTTTCCAGATTTTCCGCCCGTGCCCGCACGCGAGGCCCAATTGTTGAATCCGGTCCGTGCGGGTGCACGCGGGCCCGTTTCAAGTTTAAATTGCACTTTGTAAATCTATGTAATAGATTAGATTTAAATGCGGGTTTCACGATTGGGCGCGATGAGCGCTTTATTTTATTTTTATCGTTCATATGCATGTCGTGGATGTTTAAATTATGCAAGTAGCATGCTATGTATGTTTATATTACGTTGACAAACCTTTAAGTGTTTTACGTAATTAGATGCGCATAGTAAGCATGCTAGGTTTATCGCGTTTATCAAGCATATTTTAGAATTACATGAGCATGTTTTACATGTTGAGTTCTATAGAAAAGCATGCTAGGATTACGTGATCTGCATGGACAAACCTTTTGAATAAAAAGACTAAGCAAGCAACCCGACAAATTAATTTTTCAAATTAAAATGTCAAGACCTCCACTTTTGATCTCTAAACAAAGTGAGGACGACCGTGAGTAAACGCCCACACGCGCGGCTTGCTTGCCTTGTTTATCATAAGTTTGTTAGATGAGATTTCTAAATAAAACATTTTAAATCTATTGAGAAGTGGGAGTTTCATGTAAACGATCACGCGCGTGGCTTCGTATGTGCGATTTTCATAAGTTCTCTAGAGATAGATATAAAATGAGATAACAAAAGAATTTGAATTGAAGCGGTATGGTCCGAGTGAGTATACCAATTCTAAGAATTCATCTATTTATTAAAATTGTGGTCAATGCTTAGACATCACCTCAGTACAACTTCCATGAAGTCCTTCTTGCGATAGTGATGTGGTTCAGTAAGGTCCAATCATTAATTTCATTTGTCATAAGGATAAGTTGACATGGATTGAAATTAAACGACTAAAAGGTATATTTTAGTGCGGACGGGGGTTCGTGTAAACGCCCACACGCGTGGCTTGCATGTGGGATTCCTGGGCGATTGGAGGTTTCAATTAATATTGTTTTATCAAAGGTTACATATTATTATTCGTAATTATTTGCGATCGTATGCTTATGTGTTTTACATTATCGTTTTTCGATATGTCTCTTACGCCGATTATCAATATGCTCGCACAAAATCCGTTATCCGGTCCAAATTTTATCGAGTGGAAGCGAAACATGGAATATGTTCTTATCATTTGAAGAACACATGTTTGTTCTCACTACTCCTAAACCCGATGCCTCTATCGAGCGTCGACTAATGAGCTGACGAGTCAAGCGGACTTTGGAATAAGTCAAACAATATGGCTAAATGCTATATGATGACCACGATGTCCAAGGCTTGCAGTGCTGACATCGATCGATGGCGACGCGATCGATATTTGGTCAAGTCTCGAGAGTAAGTTTGGGCGATCGGATCGGACGATCGCTTCCACACAATGAGAGAAATCTTGGCGTGTAAGATGGAAGAAGGAAGTTGGTCCATGAACATGTCTCCACATGACTCATCTCATGGATAGTCTTGATCGGTTGGGAGAGGTATTGACAGCGGCCAAGGTCGATATCATCCTCAATACACTGCCCAAGTCTTTGAGAACTTTCGCGTGAATGCGATCATGAGCAAGACCGAGTTTACACTTAGTCGGTTGCTTAATGATCTCGTTGTTGCGGAAGGAGTTATGGGAAAGGAGCACATGCTCTTGCTAGCACATCTAAGGGCCCAAAATTTTCATCGCAAAATGGAAATAGAAAAGGGGTGCAAAGGTGGTAGAGGCAAGGCAAATAGTGGGAGTAATGGGAACAAGAACATGGTTGCCACCGGAGGCTTGAAAGCCAAAGGAGAAGGGCAAGTGCTTCAGAGCGGTAAGCGGGCATTGAAGGCCAAGTGCCCTATGCTCAAGGCTCAAGTCGCCGTTTGCTTTAGTAACGAAAACATGTTTAGCGACTTGTTCTACCCATTCATGGGTAGTAGATCTGGTATGGCCGATCATGTTTGTTACACCTGCGTGGGTTCCTGCGGACAAGGAGCTGTTTGATGGCGAGATAACGATCTCCATGGGCAACGCGCGAAGTCGAAGCATTGCAGTTGGAGATGTTTCTTTATGTTTGGGACAACAGTTTTAGTATTGAAAGACGCTTTATATGTGCCGGATTTCGGCTGAACCTTGTTTCATTTGAAATTATTTACTCATGGATATTCTGTTATTTTGATAGTGGTGTTTCTATCATAAGAAATGACGGGTTATCCGTGTTGGCACCTTATATAATTAAGCTTTATACTATTTCGCAAAACATAATACCTATAACTATGTCAGATCTTCATCAAACCCTAAAAGAGAAAGTTTTCTTCAAGAAGATGACTCTACTTTTCTCTGGTATCTTAGATTAGGTCACATCAATCTAAATAGGATCCAAAGGCGGCTAAGAATGGGCGTTAGGTAATCTCTCGGTTACTGCTCCCCGATCTGCGAATCTCATATAGAAGGTAAGATGTCGACCGGACCCTTCAAAGCGAAGGGTTATAGAGCCAAAGAAATGTTGGAGTTAGTCCATTTCGACTGTGTGGACCAATGTCCACACAAGCTCGTGGAGGTACAGTATTTTGTCACTTTCATCGACGATTACTCAGTGCGGATACATATACCGCTTCACCGCAAGTCAGATGCTTTGAGAAATTCAAAGAGTTTAAGGCGGAAGTGGAGACGAAGCTAGGTAAGAGTATCAAGTCATCTGTGATCGATCGCGGTGGCGAATACCTCGATAACGAGTTTATGGACTATCTAGTAAAGTGTGGGATTACATCCCAACAAGACTTCACCGAGCACACCACAACAAAATGGTGTGTCGAGCGAAGAAATAGGACTCTTTTGGAAATGGTTAGATCTATGATGAGTTATGCTACATTGCCTATTTCGTTGCTCGGGATATGCCTTGAGGGCGGCATACTTGCTAAATCTAGTACCGCCCAAGTCGATCGAAAGACCCCTTCGAGTTGTGGTTTGGTATGAGCCCGGTTTAAGCCACATAAAGATATGGGGCGATCCGGCACGTGTCTTTGAACAAGAAGGCGACAAGTTGGAGGCTAGATCCGGCGCAAGGTCGCATTTATTAGCTATCCTAGAGGGCGAAGGTGGTTTATTCTATAGTCCTAAGGATCGGGAAGGTCATTATTAGCACTAATGCTCGATTCTTAGAAGAGGACTACATGAAAATCATAAGTCCAAAGTTGAAATCATTCTTCAAGAATTAGAAGATGATCGTATTCCACCACCGATTAGGCCAAAGTGCGAGATGTCGAGTCTAGTGGGAGGATCGACACCGGATACTTCAAGAAATTGAAGTGGGTCGAGTTCCACCGAGATACCGACCGTACAAGTGGTACCTACACGAGAAGTTGTGCAAGTTAGAGAACCACAAGTATCTGCACTCCACCGTTGCCATTGTGCTGTAGAACCTCGTCAGTAGTGGGAGGTTGTTCGTCAACCCGAGCGATTTATGTTGTGGGTGAATCTTGGTTTGGTCCCAAAGCAGACGAACATGCGATAATCGACCCATGGACATACAAGGAGGCGATACAAGATATTGATGCAAGATCATGGCACACCGCTATGGACTTAGAAATGAGTCCATAACGGCTATGGATGTATATGAAAGACACCTCTACCGGATGGCAAGGAAGCCATGGGTAGTAAGTGGATATCTGAGATAAGAGAGATTACGATGGAGAGGTTTGACTTTTAAAGCCGTGCTTGTGGCGAAAGGGTACACTGCAGTTGAGGGCATCGATTTCGATGAGACCTTTTCACGCTGTAGCAATGCTCAAGTCCATCGTAATTCTTCTAGCCATAGTGACCCACTGAACCCAGAGGTTTGGCAAATGGATGTTAAAACCGCTTTTCAAGCGGTTACCTTGAGGAAGGTAGAGACATCTATATGCAAAGAACGAAGGTTATGTGGTAAAGGGTGAAGAGCATCTAGTATGGAAGCTTAAGAAGTCCATTTATGGACTTAAGCGAGCCTCCCGATCATGGAACTTACGCTTTGACGAGGTAGTAAAGTCCTATGGATTTACCCAGTTGCTAGCGAGAGTTGTGTGTATCGGTTAGATGTCAACGGTGATGTGGTATTTCGCACTTTATGTAGATGACATCCTTCTAGTTGGCAACAACGTGAAGTCTGTTATCGACGTAAAGAGTTGGCTATCCGATCGGTTTCAAATGAAAGACTTAGGAGATGCAGCGTACATTCTTGGGATCAAGGTTTACGAGATCGCAAGAAGAAAATATTGAGCTTATCTCGGGCGTCTTACATCGATATCGTGATTACTCGTTTTAGTATGCGAGACCGCCAAGAAAGGATTGCTACCTTCGGACATGGCGTTCCTTTATCAAAACGCATCACCTATGACCAAAGGAGATAGAGGAAATGAGACAAGTTCCTCACGCCCGCCGAGGAAGTCTCATATACGCAATGCTGCGCACGAGGCCCGATATACGCTGTCACGGTAGGCATAGTAGCTAGATATCGATCTAACCTCGACAAGCTCATTGAATTGCGAAGAAGCATATACTCAAGTACCGAAAAGGACTCGAGATTATAGGCTGGTTTACCATGCGAGATAGTCTAATGCCTTTGGGTTATCTGACTTCGGATTTCCAAGGCGACCGTGATGAGAAAAAGTCGACCTCGGGTTATGTGTTTACCTTGGGAGGTGGAGCCGTATCTGGTGAGTGCAAAGCGGCGATGCATTGCGGACTCTACCATGGAAGCCGAATATGTAGCCGCCTTGAGGCTTCTAAGGAGGTCTGTATGGTTCAAGAACCACTCATGGATCTAGATGTGGTACTGGTTTGCCCAAGAGTATCATAGTTTCTTGTGATAACTCGGTGCGATGCAAAACTCGAAGGAACCACGGACCCCAAGGCGACTAAACACATAGAGAGAAAGTACCATGTCATACGAGAAATCGTTAGGCGGTGACGTCTTGATTGAAAAGATTGATCTGACGGAAAATCTAAGCGGATCCATTCACGAAGAGCTCGCCGCAAAAGTCTACGATGGACACGTTAGAGGACTTGGATTGCGCTTGATGGCACCCACTTAGAAAGGAAACTTTTGTATAAGTGGGAGAAGCAAAGTGATGGTTATTTGTAATAGCTAGTAGAAAGACACATTGTATACTAAAAGTTTGCTTTAGTATAAGTGGGAGATTGTTGGATTTGTATCTTGAAAGCGTTTGGTTGAGCTTGTATACAATGTTTCGTTACCAACATTACAATCTCCTATCTGTTTTGAATACTTGATTGCATATATCGTGTCCCCTTATCTCATATATAAGTTAGATCATACGATTGTGTGAAGATCACGAAGTCCGTATGATTGGTCAAGCTTAATGAGATATAAAAGTTTCACTGGTGAGGCGACTTAAGGGCGAGTTGTCGGTTTAGGCTGCGATATAGATAAGAAGTGACTTGACTTAGTTGCTTGTCTATCTTTGATACGTCTCGGCGTATTGAAGGATCACGGATGAGATGTGTTCTTCTTTTCGACCGTCGTGAAGAACCAAGATCTCGGTGACTTACGATGATCTAAACCTCGATAAGGTATTAGGTGAGTATGAGTTCTTGACCATCACTTTGACTTGTTATGAGTGAGGGTTATATGTTCTAACCCAGATTCTCGCATCTTGGGTGGTGGCGTCTTGTATGTCACGCTAGTTATCTGTCAGTCACCGTATCCGTTTAGGATGATGGCGCCCCTTAAGGAGCTCAAAAGGTTTATTGTACTAAACCTGCGCAGTTGAGTTAGCTCAAGTACAATAATAAGGTTGAGTGGTACTACTTAAGGAAATGAAGTTATTAATCGTTTAAGCGGTCAGTTGCTATAAATGATTAATGGACGTTCGATATCTTAAATCTGAGGATTCGTAATGTCTAAGTGCAAGCCCGACTCAACCCGGTAATAAAGGGTAAGTCAACATTCTTTCTCTAGTGGCATGATCGAATGTTTATAAATTAATTTATGTTACAATTTGAACATAAGATAATTAATTTATTTGAGGCCCATCTTTATTCCTTCATTTGATCCACGGGCCGCCCATCCGTGCCCTTAAGCTAGAGGAAAATCGCCACCTATATGCTCCCATTGGCAAGATTTTATTCTCTTTATCCACAAGGATATAATTATATTTATGGTATATGCATAGATCCTTTCCATATAAGTTTATGGTAATAATCACGAGAGTATGGAAATAATCACGAGTATGGAAATAATCCTAAGATTATGGTAATATTCCATATAGGATTATGGTAATATTCCATATAGGATTATGGTAATATTCCATATAGGATTAAGGTAGTGCATTATAAATATAAGGTATGAGATAAAGTCTAGTTAATGCTCATTAATCAACACTCAAATTTTGGCCATCTCGTATATTTGAGAGAGAATTTTCGAGAGCTTGGTGAGTGCATTGGGTGATTTTCCAAGCATTCTCCATAGATCGTCCTCACTCGGCGTTGGAGATTGGGCGGCGGGATACGATCTAGAAGGTCAAAGCACGAGTCCGATCCGTTCGATCCGTTCATCTCGTTCCATCGACCTCTTCGGATCAAAGGTAAACGTGTAAACCCCAGCGTGTTGCGATTAAATTATATAGCGCATGCTAGGTTTATAATCAATGTATGGTGAATTAAACACCAAGATGGATCCTCGGGAGGGTTAACATCGTTTTCCTACACCGATCTCAACGATCTTACGCCCTTGTCAGTCGTGTTGTTGTTTTTTTTTTTTTGTAACCGTTTGATTTGCGGGACCGCCTTGATCGCGGCGAGATGCGCCGTATGGCCGATGTTGTTGCCTCCCGCACGAGGCTGGAGAAAGGCGGCATAGCGAGTCCTCATTGGCTGGTGCGAGGAAGGAGGTGGAGGTTGCAAGGGCGGCTTGAGGCCGCCACGAGGAAGAAGGGCCGTCTTGGCGGGAGGCCCGCGGCTGAGGTGGGAGGCTCGGGAGGAGGTGGCGCGGAGAAGAGGCGGCTGATCGGACAAGTGCTTTCTTTGGGAGGCGAGGACCCATCTTGAAGGCCTTCGCCAACAAACTTATCGAGTCGAGTCCTTCTCCGCCTTTATCTCGATCTCCGCCGTAATGAGGCCGCTTGGTGATATCGACCCACACGGAGGGTTGGCGGCCACGATGCCCGATTTTGACAAGGCGAGCATGGGCTGGCCGAGATCGATCGAGGCGGTGAACTTGCGGTATGCGGGTGCTTGCCGGCGGCCGCCTTCCGTGGTGGAGGCTTTAGCCTCTCGTTACTCCGACGGCCGAGGCCGTGTCCCAATCAAGGTGGATGAAGATCCCGAGCTTCAGAGCTTCGGCCGAGCGCGGGCCCGGCCGAGGAGGATGAGGAGGAGGAGGAGCCAGTTGGTTGGCTCGGGTCGACCAGCAGCAGCAGCAGCAGTAGGAGGAATGGCGGGGAGGCGGGAGGCGTGAGTTCGAGAGAGGGCCGAGGTTAGTGGGCTGTTGTAATAAGTCGAACCGGGTCGATGGGACACGAGCCATTGTAACAAATTCTTCCGTATGCAATAAAAATATTTATCACCTTACGAGACTTGTGTTGTCTTTTATTTATAGCATTATCTCGATCTCAATACTGGGACTCGACCATGAATTGTTGCTGTGAAAGGGTCCGAGGTGCCTGGCGAGAAGGACGAGGAGCAATTTTGGAGAGTCGGTCCGCCGGCTGACCCAGTTTTGGTCACCATGGATGCGAGCTCGGCGTCTTCTTCCGGCCGAAGAAGAAGTTGACCGAGGCTGATCGGGAGGTGGCCCGCCTCGTCGAGAGCGAGGTCCTGAAGTCGAGGATCGCACAGGCGTAGTCCGGAGGCGGACTTATCTCGCCGACGCTATCCGAGGCGTTTGATGCGGTCACGAGGAACGGCTTGAGTTGATCATGGAGAGGCTCGCTCGGTTGTCGGAGGAGCATGCGAGTACGAGAGGCGATCCGCCCGGTGGTGGGACTACCATATCCAAGTCGACGACCGAGTCGAGCTTCTTGGCGGAGGGCATGGTCTTGAGGGATGAGGAGGGGCCCAACAAAGAAGAAGTTCAAAACTGCGTGAACTCCGTGGTGAAGTTGATGGAGATGTATGATATCGTCCGAAAGCGTCGCATGCCCGGCGGCGGCGAGGCAACAGCGGCCGTGCCGACCGATCATAGAAGAACCCGAGGAGGCGACTACTCGATCATGCGAAGTCTTTGAGGTTGATGGGTCCGCAGGGGCGGATGATCGCCCTTTTCACACGTAAAAGTGTAAGTATGGGTAAGCGGTATCGTATCCACAGGGATTGTATCACGAAAACATAGAAGCTAACTCAACGACAATTCATCATTATTCAAGCACAGAATTTGGGTGATAGGTTTAGGGGCTTGAATTTAATCCAAAGCAAAGGTAACAAGCGAAATATAAATAAAGCAATAAAATCACGAAGATAACTATAAAGAAAGACTAACCTGGGATGCACCAATCCTATCCACAACGATGTTTATCCCGCTTATTATTAACCGCTTTAATCCGAGACAAGACGAAAGATCACATATATAACCAACAACTTGATTCACGACAATTGCGGGATTGATTACTAATTTTCCCTATCACGATTCGTCTACAGAGGAAAATAAGCAACTCCAAAAGGATCACTAAGAATATGCTTCCTCGAATGTCCTATCTCGATTCGACTCAAGTTTATTCAGTATTATGCATTCGATAACGATTGACAATTAATACAATTACGTAATTAACCGACAACTAGATATGCATCAAGATTGATCGAAATTAACACATATAAATAAGCACAATCGAATCATGAATCGATGCGGAAGGTAAATAACAATAGCGAGGAATCACAACATATAGGATCGAATCATGCAAACCCTGGATTAGAGCGGAAAACTAGCCGACATAATAAGCGGAATAAAATACGATTTAACCATAAAAGCGGAAATTAAATATATAAAACCCGTGATGAAGCGTTGGATGAACAATGGTTGGTCTTCAATCCCAACGCCAACGGAAAAACCGGAAAAGCAATGGAATTCTTTGAGAAACGCGTTCCGAATCGATAACAATGCGTAGAACAATTGCGTAATGATGGAAAACTAATACTAGAATTAATCTAAATCAAAGCTAGAACGAAAATAAATGGAAAACTATGAAAAGCAAGAAAACGTGCAAAATAGGTCTTGGAGTGCGTTGGGCGCGGCGCGGTGAAGCCTATTTATAGATTAGGGCTGAAAACCCCATTTTGGGTTGCCGCCTCGCCTCGCGGCCGGGCTCATGACATGAGCAGCGGTCGCGAGGTTTTGGGCGTTCGGGCGATTTTCGCGGCCGCGCCTGATCGCGAGCTCATTCAGCCCGGCTCCTGTTGCGACTTCACTTTGTTTCGCCGGTTCTCGCGTCCGAACTCCAATTGCGATCCGTTTGCGCCTATGGACTCCTATTGAGATGCTCTTTAACATTGTAAACTTTTCACATCCATATTTTTCATATCCATTTAATCATCTTTGGTTACATCTTTGCCTTATGCATCGATTATCACCGAAAAGCCTACAAAACACCAAAGAGAAACCCCAAGAGCAGATTCTAGAAAAGATAAAACATTAAGAATCGATACATAAACGCACATTAAACGAGCTAAACTCATCTTCAATATCAACTATAAACGTAAAATGCACGCTTATCAACCCCGAAACTTAAAGCATTGTTTGTCCTCAAACAAAAGCGAGCAGAAGACACAACGAAAGATCAACGAGCGTAGCAAAGATGATAACCATTCTGAGCCTCCAAACATATCAGCGCCAAAACATTAGTGCACATGATGACGTTAGTCCACTCAACACGAACAATAATTTACGGCAAAAACTCATTTAATTCAACCTCACAAAGGCATGTGCGTAAAATATATAGGATACACTCAAACTCATAAAGAAATTAACGACGTATACACTCAACGATCAATGCAACGCAACATCTTACCATAGGCTCGCCATTTCTCTAACATCTCCACCGCGTCAAATGTGTTCAAATAAGGATCAAATAGGTCTTTTGATAGGTTATAATGTAGGCACATTGGTTAAGGTAAGATAATATATGGCTAAGTGACTCAAGAATATTTCAAGCACCATCATTTATACATTTAAACACATACGGACTTTGTCCATTTTCCTCTTCTCTCCCAACGTGCTAAATCAACGCGTTTAATGCCGCTGAAGAATGTACCTATACTTTGATTAAAGACCCTTTATGCTCAACACTCATAGTGAACTTAACATTTTTCTTTTGGTTTTTTCTAGAGCTTATAGGGTTTAATTTTCACGAACAAGGTACTATTCTTCACCACGATGTATTTTTCTAAAAGAAACTTTTCTCGTCATAACTACATCAAAATTTCAACCCCTTTGATTCCCATATCCATCCTCACCTCCTATCATCCGGTTAATCGAAAGAAAAAGTCTAATAAAGGCTCAAAGAAGGCGACAAATGGTATATATCATCGGGTTAGTGTTTGGGTGAATATGTGGTTAACAAAGATGGCCTTTATCATTTCCAAATTCAAACACATATTGCAGCCTCGACACGTAAAAACGGAAGTTCTAGAAGATAATCACATGCATGATATCACACAATTAATGTAAATCAGACAAGATATGTATACAAGTGAAGCTCAAGTCTCACAGATAAGCAAATGGTGAAAAACAACAAGCTAAGCCATCTCACGTCATTCATGCGTCATTTTCTAACATATCATCGCGACTATCATTAAATTTCACAAAAATTTCTATCGTCATTGGCCACATGGATTAACACACTTCACTTAACTCGTTGATCGATGTATTACGAAACGAAAAGAAAAATGTAAACAAGACAAAAAGCAACACAAACGAAAACAAAAACAAAACACAAAAACAAAATAAGAAACCGTTGGGTTACCTCCCAACAAGTGCTTAATTTAACGTCTTTAGCTAGACCATTACTAACCTTTCTCAATCCGGTGTTTTGGTGGCAACATAAATCCTTCCCAATTTGTGGATCCTCCTATACTTAGCATTCACGGATGACCACCGCGATTATGGAAGTAGCACCCCAAACTTGGATGATTCACCGAGTTCCATGCGAGTCCACTTCTTCTCTCGCGTTCTTATCGACGTGTCGATTTCTAAGTATGCGACGTGTGTAGCAGCGAAGAGTCGTGATCAAATAGCGATCATCGGAGGAATGTACGCCGAATAACGGCTATGGAGGTTCTTCGCGGTCGACCTCGCGATCACCGTGGTCGTCGCTAAGCGTGTCGGTTGACGTGGCCTTCATCATCGCGGTTGGGCTAGCGGCGCGACCGCACGCCGAAGTCTCGCGAATTTGTCGCCGATTGCTCGCGTCGAGCTCGCTGTCGCGAGCTCGATCGCAAGTTCCTTTGCGCCCACTTTCGCCTCGCCTCGCCGGATGATTACGGATCCGACTAGTCGACCAACTGATTCTCCATTACTTTCATGTGTTCGCCATAGCCATCACAGACTCTAAGCGTAATTTTTTCGCCGATCGCTTATAAATGAATTCGCCAGTACGCCATTTGTTGTATCAGCTCTTCCACACTCGGTTTCTTCTCTTCAATCATTACATTACGAACAGCGAAACCTCCGGATGTTGCCGAAAAGTAATGGGTTGGCATACGACGATTATGATGATCTCGTTGTTCGGGTTATACGTCGGATTCCATCCTCCTCGAACTGATTCGGTGGGAGTGGATACATGTGATTTAACGGCTGGCCTTTCGAGCAGGACAAGGAGTCCCATGTTCGTCATTTGTCGCTTCATCTCGGTATACTTGGCGGGAGTTGCGACTTGCTCGGGGGCACTCCCGATAGTTTGGAACGCCGCCATAACTATCGAATCTTCTCTCGTCTATTCTCCTTGAGAGCTTTCGATCCTGGATCTAAAATATTTCGTGAGGTCCCCGAGATCTTGTAAACATATACTACCCGAGAAAAGAGAGAATTCAGCTCTTGCAAAAATAAATAAATAATAATAATATAACTTGAATTAATAAATCCAAATCACAAATTATTCTATGCAATCTTAACAATTTTAACAGCGCCTAAAATTTGATCATTTCCTTTTCACACGTAAAAAGTGTAAGTATGGGGTAAGCGAAGTATCGTATCCACAGGGATTGTATCACGAAAACATAGAAGCTAACTCAACGACAATTCATCATTATTCAAGCACAGAATTTGGGTGATAGGTTTAGGGGCTTCGGAATTTAATCCAAAGCAAAGGTAACCAAGCAGAAATATAAATAAAGCAATAAAATCACGAAAGATAACTATAAAGAAAGACTAACCCTAGGGATGCACCAATCCTATCCACAACGATGTTTATCCTGCTTATTATTAACCGTTTTAATCCAGACAAGACGGAAGATCACATATATAACCAACAACTTGCCACGACAATTATGCGATTGATTACTAATTTTCCCTATCACGCTTACGCCTCTAGAGGAAAATAAGCAACTCAAAAGGATCACTAAGAATATGCTTCCTACGAATGTCCTATCTCGCCACGACTCGCGCTTATTCAGATCATGCATTCGATAACGATTGACAATTAATACAATTACGTAATTAACCGACAACTAGATATGCATCAAGATTGATCGTAAATTAACACATATAAATAAGCACAATCGAATCATGAATCAATGCCCGGAAGGTAAATAACAATAGCGAGAATCACAACATATAGGATCGAATCATGCAAACCCTAGGATTAGAACGGAAAACTAGCCGGACATAATAAACGGAATAAAATACGATTTAACCATAAAACGGAAATTAAATATATAAAACCCGTGATGAAGCGTTGATGAACAATGGTTGGTCTTGAATCCCAACGTCAACGAGCTGAAAACATTGGAATTCTTCGGACGAAAACGTTCGAATCGATAACAATGCGAGAACAATTGCGAATGATGGAAAACTAATACTAGAATTAATCTAAATCAAAGCTAGAACGAAAATAAATGGAAAACTATGAAAAAGCAAGAAAACGTGCAAAATAGGTCTTGGAGTGCGTTGAGGCGGCGGTGAAGCCTATTTATAGATTAGGTGAAAACCCCTAATTTGGGGTTCTGCCGCCCGCCTCGTGGCGGGCTCATGACGCGAGCAGCGGTCGCGAGGTTTTGGGCGTTCAGGCGATTTTCGCGCGCGGCCTGCGGTCGCGAGCTCGCTCGTCCGGCCTCGCTGCTGACTTCACTGTTTCGCTCCGTTCTCGGCGTCCGAACTCCGAATTGCGATCCGTTGCGCCTATGGACTCCTATCGAGATGCTATTTAACATTGTAAACTTTTCACATCCATATTTTTCATATCCATTTAATCATCTTTGGTTACATCTTTGCCTTATGCATCGATTATCACCTGAAAAGCCTACAAAACACCAAAGAGAAACCCCAAGAGCAGTATCTTCTAGAAAAAGATAAAACATTAAGAATCGATACATAAACGCACATTAAACGAGCTAAACTCATCGTCAAATATCAACTATAAACGTGTAAAATGCGCGTTTATCGGCGGATCGTCGGGCGATCCTCCGGGAAGACGGCGCACAGGGACCTCGTGTCGGAGGAGAGCTTCGGGGGGGGCGGTCGTACACCGGCCGGTGTCGGTCGGGGGGTCGGGGTGTGACCTCGGGTGCATCCCCACTCGTCGGAATGCCGTGCTTGCGCCTTCGCCACTTGAAGTGTCGGGAGGCGGGTGAAGATGACTCTGAGTCGCCGCTTGTTTGTCGCCTCCCGAGCCCGCGCCGAGAGCTTCGGGCAGGTGCCGTGGTGATTCCGGCCTTATCGACCGGGTCGAAGGCACTCGAGTTCGTTCGGGCATACACCGCCGGCACGAGATTTTGTAGAATTGGTGCGGTTTCGGCAAGTCTGGCAGGCGGGAGCCCGGAGCCCGAATGAGGTCGTGTATAGTATAGGACCTTGTATGTAGATATAAATGTATTTAGACTTGTTTCAAGTGTATATTTTCCCATGAGAGGTACAAACATAGCTAGACTTCGTTTTGGTCGTAAATGTATTTATCTTGTATACATAGGTGTGTATTTTCCCAAATAAAGGGTATAAGCGAGCTCAAGCTTGGGTTGTCTTGTATATGGCTTGGTACTTTGTTTGTAGTCGTTAATGCATTTAGACTTTGTGCGAAGTGCATATCTTCCCAAATAAAGGGGTATGAGATGGCGAGATCGGTGCGGATGTCGCTGCGTGTAGGCGCCCAACTTAATGGGTAATCAGATGCTTGCGTGTGGGCGCCCAACTTAATGGGTAATCAGACGCTTTGCGTGTGGGCGATCAACAATGGGTAATCTGTACGCTTACCCTACTTGGTGGGATTTTCATCTTCGTAAGGCCCCTTGTGAAGGTTTAAATGTGGTGTATCCAAACAGATGTTCACATATGTATGAGACAGTGAAATATTTATTATAAAAGCAGTGTTTTATGAACATGTAATCAACATCGTTCTTTGGCAAAGCAATTAAGGAACTAACATGATGCCGACTTTAAATCGAAGCTATGTAAAATACCTCCTTAAATGCATAATGTGCGAGTTCGGGACAAGTGCACCGGACAAGTGAGCCGACTTGTAAGCCCCTTTGCCGAGGTCCTCGTGAGCAGTGCACGGGCCTTCCCATGTCGGATCCGACTTGTTAAGACGCCGGCTCTCTTGGCTTCATTATTTCTTAGGACGAGGTCGCCCACATGGAGCGGAGGCTTTGACCCGTTGTTGTGGTACCGTGCGACTGGGCCTCAGCTTGGCTTCGTTTATGAAGCGAGCTCGTCTTCTCTCGAGGCGTCAAGGTTGGCCCGCAGTCTTCCCTCGTTCCGGCACGGTCGAAGTGGAGAGTCACGAGGGCTTGGCGCGCCGATCTCGGCCGGTATGACGGCCTCGGCACCGTGAACCCGGGCTAAAAGGGTCTCCGTCGCCGTCCGAGGTGTGGTCTGTGGGACGAGAGGACTTGAGGAGATTTTCAGCCCGATCGCTTTAGCTCGATCCAAATCTTCTTCAATCCTTGTACGATCGTGCGGTTCGTCCGCCTCGATCCGACCATTCGCCTTGCGGTGTGCGACCGAGGTGAAGCGTTGATCGATCTGAAGCTCTTCGCACCACCTTGAAGTTTTGTCGACGAATTGGGTGCCGTTGTCCGAGACCGGGATGTGCGGTATGCCGCGGCGGATATATTTTCCACACAAAGGTTTGAATCCTTCCGCTCGTGAGGGCTCGAAAGTGGCTCGGCCTCGACCCATTTTGTGAAGTAGTCTATGGCTACGACTAAATATCGAAGCCGACACGGTGCTCTATCGAGCAGGCCAACGATGTCGATCCCCATCGCATGAAGGCCACAGACTCTGCGGTCGCTCAAATAAGTCCGAGGCGATTTTGATCGTGGGTGAATCGGCACTTTGGGCACTTCTTGACGAGCTCGGCCGAGATCTTATGCAGGGGCGGTAATATCCCGACCTCGCGTCTTCTTTGAAAGTGCTCGCGACCCGATGTGGCTTCCACAAGACCTCGGTGAATTTCGTTGAGCATGTAGTCGGCTTCTTCGGCCCGAGGCATCTCGTGAGGGTTGAAGGTAAGACTTAGGTGAGAGCGCCTCATGCATGAGATACTTCGATTTTGCCATCATTTTTGGCTTCGAGCCGATCGAAGGTAGTCTTGCTACCGTGTTCCGTGTAGGCCTTGGAGACATCATTCGGCTCTATCTCGGTGATGATGCCGACGTGGGACTCGCTATGCTTCGAACGAATCTCCTCCACCGGTGGACTTGTCGACGACGCAGCTAGCTTGTTGAGGGCGTCGGCCGGCTATTTTCCTGGGATTCGATTGGATCTTTGAAGTGTCACGAACGAGGTCAACATCTCCTTTGCCTTCTCGAGGTATTGTTTCATTCGGTCTCCTCGCCTCGTGTTGCCTAACACACAGTTCACGACGACACGGGAATCGCGAAGATTTGGATCTTATCCACCTCGGCTCCAGCGCGGTGAGTCAGGAGATTGTGGCCTCATACTCCACCTCGTTGTTGGTGGTGGGAAGGTAAACCGGAGCGTGGGTGACTTCTTGCTTATCGGGCCGAGGAGGAGCGACGCCCCCTTGCGCTCGTCTTGCACGATGCTCAGCCCACGCACATCCGCCAAAGAACCATCTGGTGGTGTTAGGCGGCTTCTCCGCCGTGGGCGGGGCTGGAGTTACCCGCCGTGAGCCTACCTCGGTGAATTTGGCCTCAACCGGGAAGTCGGCAGAGCTTTCCTTTTATGGCGGTCCGGGCGAGTACGAGATGTCGTGCTCGCCCGAGCTCCAAAGTGCCACTTAGCTATACGTCCGGACGACTCAGTTTCAACAAGACTTGTCTCGAGGCAAGTCGGTTAGCACCGGACGGAGTGAGCTTGGAAGTAGGGTCTGAGGTCGCTTGGCATGCTCACAGGGGCAGCTGCTACTTTTCGAGGCCGAGTACCTTGTCTCGGTCCTTTGAGAGCTCGGCCGATAAAATAGATGAGGAGTTGTCGTCCCATCTCATCTCGCATCAAGACCACGTTGATGGCCTCGTCCGAGCGGCCAAATATAGGAGAGATTCACCTTGCTTTGGGCGGACGGGGGGCGGTCGGCAGGTACTCCTTCACCGCGCTGGCGGCCAGTGTTCTTCCCCGCCAGCGCAGTCCGGAGCTCTCCTCGGGATCTTGAAGAATGGGAATTTGTTTCTCGGCTCGAGAGAGAAATCTGGCGAGGCGGCTAGGCACCCGGTGAGTTTGTGGATCTCACGGATGGTCCTCGCACCTGCATGTTGAGTAATCGGCTTCACCTTGGTGGGATTGGCCTTGAGGCCTCCCGAGAAACCCAAAGATCCCAAGAACTTGCGGCCTTCACCATAAATGTACATTTACGGGGTTGAGTTTGAGGTTGGCCGACCGAGGAGTTGGAGGATGGTGCCGAGGTCGTCGGCGCAGCTCTCCGTTTCGACTTTGACTACTATGTCGTCGACGAGATCTCGACGATCCCCGATGTGGTCTTTGAATGTTGCATCCACCATCCTCCGTAAGTAGCCCCGATTCTTGAGGCCGAAGGCATCTTTCGACGCCAAGACGCCAAGCCGGTGATAAACGCGGTCTTCGTTGCGTCGCCCTTCTGCTCATCGAGATTTGGTGGTACCCTTTGTATAGATCCGAAGTGAACATCTCGTGGCCCACCAATGCCTCCACCTTTTGTCGATATCGGGGAGGGTAGCGATCTTTGGGCGGTGCTTGTTGAGGTCGGTATAGTCGGCGCACATCGCCCACCCTCCTCCTCGGCTGACGGACCTGATTGGATTAGCCATCCGGTCGGGTACTGACCTCGAACAAGATCTTGGCCTTGAAGTTTAGTCACCTCGTCCCTTATGACCGGCCGCGCCCGCGAATATCCTTTTCTTACGCCGGATGGCTTGGTAGCCGGGTCGATGTTGAGGCGGTGAGTTATGAGCTCGGGTGACACTCCGGTCATATCGGCGGGACCAAGCAAACACGTCCCTATATTCTCTCAGAAGTCGTATGACGTGCTGCCGGACGTCCGCTGGGCCCTGGGTGCCGACCTGGATGACCTTCGAGGGATCGTCGTCGTATAGTTGGAGGCCCTCGGTCAGGTCATCCCGGGGTGTCGGTCTCCGAGGGCTCGGTAATTGCTATGCCTGGGGCGAGGCCGCATCTTGAGTTGAGAGTCGTAGGCATTCTT